>OX637275.1:6888339-7633339 GCA_951799465.1 Leptophobia aripa | reverse complement strand
CCTACCTACCTACCTACCTACCTACCTACCTACCTACCTACCTACCTACCTACCTACCTACCTACCTACCTACCTACCTACCTACCTACCTACCTACCTACCTACCTACCTACCTACCTACCTACCTACCTACCTACCTACCTACCTACCTACCTACCTACCTACCTACCTACCTACCTACCTACCTACCTACCTACCTACCTACCTACCTACCTACCTACCTACCTACCTACCTACCTACCTACCTACCTACCTACCTACCTACCTACCTACCTACCTACCTACCTACCTACCTACCTACCTACCTACCTACCTACCTACCTACCTACCTACCTACCTACCTACCTACCTACCTACCTACCTACCTACCTACCTACCTACCTACCTACCTACCTACCTACCTACCTACCTACCTACCTACCTACCTACCTACCTACCTACCTACCTACCTACCTACCTACCTACCTACCTACCTACCTACCTACCTACCTACCTACCTACCTACCTACCTACCTACCTACCTACCTACCTACCTACCTACCTACCTACCTACCTACCTACCTACCTACCTACCTACCTACCTACCTACCTACCTACCTACCTACCTACCTACCTACCTACCTACCTACCTACCTACCTACCTACCTACCTACCTACCTACCTACCTACCTACCTACCTACCTACCTACCTACCTACCTACCTACCTACCTACCTACCTACCTACCTACCTACCTACCTACCTACCTACCTACCTACCTACCTACCTACCTACCTACCTACCTACCTACCTACCTACCTACCTACCTACCTACCTACCTACCTACCTACCTACCTACCTACCTACCTACCTACCTACCTACCTACCTACCTACCTACCTACCTACCTACCTACCTACCTACCTACCTACCTACCTACCTACCTACCTACCTACCTACCTACCTACCTACCTACCTACCTACCTACCTACCTACCTACCTACCTACCTACCTACCTACCTACCTACCTACCTACCTACCTACCTACCTACCTACCTACCTACCTACCTACCTACCTACCTACCTACCTACCTACCTACCTACCTACCTACCTACCTACCTACCTACCTACCATGTCGAAGACATAAATCGGAACAGGCTGTACATAAATATTATTCAGTATGCAAAACAACATCAGGTTTTAATGTAGTGATATCTTAAACTGGCGCCATCTATGTTTAAGATTTATGACTAAAATATTTATTACTTAGAGAAAAATTAATTAAATCCAATTACGTTTCGAGCTTAATATGGTAAGAGATCTTTTCTGTTTCTGATGTTGTTTCTTAATAACGACTGATTTTAAGAAAGTTCGGTTTAAAAAAAAATTAATTTATACTTATTTAAGAAAATTAGATAAAATAATTAAAAATAATATTGAATCTGCAAACACGTTTTCTTTGTATTTAAAGCAGGTGATTTATTTTCAGTAAATGTTTATTTTATTCGGAAGTATCATTAGTAGCATTAGTTAGCATTACTATCATATTACACACTACGCCATCTTTTAGAAAAGCCATTAACTACGTCAAAATCGTTGAGTTCAATCGTCATTGAGTGGAGCCATCGACCGGTAAATATTTCACATATTCACCGCTAGAGGACTTCACTTAAGACATAGGACACCAAAATGAAGTAAGAAGTTTTAAATACACCAAAATCTATTAAAAGGGAAGTAGACGAGCAAAGAATTGAAATTAGAGAAAACGGTTAAGTAATAATAAAAATGTGATTGATTAAATTTTAGTATAAAAATACTAAATTAAAAAAATACATTGAGGTCTAGTAATTTATTTATTCAGTTATAATTTCATTTAATTTTTTCGATTATTTATTATAGCTAACTAGTTAAAGAATTCACACAATAATTAAAATTTACCTTATTAGCGATATCGCAAAATGTCCACCGTCTCTTTGCAAACACAAACTCGCAGGATTTTGTAAGTTATTTCGTAAAAGAAGAATGTCTCTATCACTTTTTAAAACTTAAAAAAGCGTCTGTTATGCGCTGTTTTAAACCACTGAAATTTTGGGATTTCTCGGTATACACTGTTTTGGTTCAACCCATAAATAAAAGTCCAGGGGTGTTAGATCTGATGACCACTTTATTCACTAGACACGATGTAACGCACCCTCGCTAAATACGCCACATTAGAATATGCGTTCATATATATCTATCACCAAAACGTTAAAAACACGACTCGACTCTTTTACGAACAACATTCAACTAACTGCGCGGGGGCGGGCATGTGTTTGTGATACAAATGTACCGCTCTGCGCGGCTTCGTTTGACTGTTTGACATTGCGTTAGGGCGGTAGCAAATTCATTGACTGACTATCAAACTCAAAATATCTTTATTCAAGTAGGACTTTATAAAGACACTTTTGAATCGTAAATTTTTACACTGTGGTAGTGTAAAAATTCGGTTCGGAAGGCAGTCATTTACCGAGAAGAACCGGCAAGAAGTGCCGCCCGGGGCGGGCCGCCCCCGCTGCCCCCACTACGCTACGCCACTGTAGCTGCTCTTTGAAAATACAAAATTATGGTACTCACAATTCAAATAACAAAGCAAATTGTAAGGCTATTCAAGAAATAAACTGTCCCGATGCTGAGCCAATTGCCGACACATGAAAGGGACCTTTGTCCTCTAAATATTCGTTCACGGTATATACGGTATGCCATTTTAACCAAAATACTCTTTACGCGCGTTTATTAGAAGTCAATTTGGTTATGTATCGTGCTGCGACATTGTTATAAAAAGTATGCTCATACTTACAAACAATTAATGCACTTTACTAAGGCGAGAACCAGGCACATAAATTTTTTCTCTATTCCTTGTGTTGTAGCCGTGTTTATTTTCACTTCGTGATAAAAGAAATAATTCAAAGAATAATTCCGTAAAACATGATAATATGAAAATAGCTAAAGTATACTATTTTCGCCGTGTCAAAGTCGGTTAAGTGTCTAATCCTTCGGCCTGCAAATGCAGCAGAATGATTAAGATGAAAGGAAGTGGTGATGGTAGTATTATTTTGTAACAAAAAATGTTAAGGAAGTCCTTTGATAGTGTAAAGTTTGACGATAGAAAAGCTTTAGCTTGAGTCGCCCTGAATGCTGTGTTAAGGACATTATGTGAAACTGAAAAAACTGATAGCTAACCTGTCTTTGTTGCGGGTGGTTTCTCAGACTGGTTTATTTTGACCCTCGAAGATATATGATATTTTTGACGTACACATACACAAGACAAAATCTATATCTATACTTTTAATAAGACAGTAAAATCAAATGTCTGTACATTAAATATTTTTCCAAAAAACTGAAAGGAGGCAATTAAAGAAGAGTTATAAGAAACAAAAAAAAAACAATTTTTGGAATTCTTGTCTGTCTGTCTGTCTGTGTGGTACGTTATAACTTCAAAACTACTAAACGGAGTTTTCACAGTTGGATTACATATAATTAGGAGCGTCGTCAAAGCGTTTTTTCGTCAAAATTGGTTAAAGGAAAAACAAGTTATGGTCAATTGAAAATTTACTTCAACCACTGCTTCAAAACTTTTAAACACTTATATTGATTGATTGGTTATATATTATATATTGTTAAATATGCTCTAATATAAGTTAATCTTAATATTAAAACTTATGAGAGGTAACAAAAATAACAAATAACGCAGAGCGCGCGGGCGCGGTTGAAGTGTTGAACAATGTGCTCGATAGATGGCGTTGATAAAATTCGTCATCATCCTGGATCGCGGTATTAAGATGCTCCATTGTGTAATGACTACCATGCAGTTCAAACTTTATTTAACGTTTTATTCTATGATTATATTGAGTGAACAATACCTATACAAACAAGTAAAAGGAATCGATTGAAGAGACGTTTATCGTTTGTCTGCATCCATTCTTCCACCATCATGCTTATCGTTAATGATGTTTACAATATATTATTTGGTCAAATAATATATTATATGGTAATAACCTCAAGTACGTATTTCGTACTGTACTTGACACAGAGTTGATTTTATTTTTAGTGGACTGTAATTAGGATTGTAGTAAAAACACATCTGCTCTAATTCAGGTGTTTATTGCGACTGAAGTGTGTAAGCACAATGTGATCGGGACATACCGCCCACCAAGGACAGCAGTCCTTTATTAAAGGATAACAAAATTGAACCGTATTTATACTTAAGATAATTTACAGTCTTCACATCTTAACTAATTAAGCAATGAAGACATTGTAAAGTCAAAAATAAATGTTAGGCATCGTATACATGTTAATCATACATTTTGTAACATAAAATAACATTTGCCTATTGAAACCTTAACCGTTAACCAAAGTTCACATCTAAATTGAAACTACATGCAAAGTTACAACTAACAAAAATTGAAATTAACATTGATTAATTACCATCAACAGGTAAGTAACACAGTTTTGAAATTGATCTCTTAACTATGTCGCTAGCACATTTTATGCTATACACTCTGGTTACATTATCTGGCCCAGGATGTTTTGCAACCACCCGTCCGAGGGGCCACTTGCCTGGAGGCGACTGTTCGTCTTTTAACAGCACAACATCGCCAACCTCAAACTCTTTTACACGCTTGAGCCATTTGGGACGCTGCTGCAAACGTGATAAGTACTCAGTTTGCCATCGATACCAAAAATGCCTAACTAGACGCTGTACAAATTGCCACCGTGATAAACGATTTACATTAACATCACGAAAGTCTGGGTTAGGTATAGTTACCGGAGCTTCGCCTATTAAAAAGTGCCCAGGTGTGAGCACCTCGTAGTCGGTATCTGTGGTATCAATTGGTGTTAATGGGCGTGAATTTAGACATGCTTCAATTTGACATAAGGTAGTTGTCATTTCTTGTTAATATACGACGTAAATGATGTTTAACAGATTTTACTCCACTCTCCCATAAACCTCCAAAATTTGGGCTATATGGGGGCATAAAATGCCACGTAGTGCCTTCAGAAGCTAATATATCACTTAAGTGTGCAGGGAGTTCTAATTCAGCATCTTTCCATGCATTGATCAATAGCTTATTAGCTCCCACAAAATTTCTTCCCTGGTCACTCCAAAGGTGTGTGCATCTTCCTCTACGTGCCACGAATCTGTGAAACGCTCCAATGAAGGTTTCCAATGTCATATCCCCGACCAACTCTAAGTGTATGGCCCTTGTTGCCATGCATATAAAAATGGCTATGTAGGCTTTGTTGGTTTTAGAACCTCTTCCTCTGAACTTCAAAACATGTAGGGGACCAGCAAAGTCTACTCCACTGTGGAGAAATGGTCGTGCTGGTGTTGTTCGCACCTTTGGCAGGTCTCCCATAATTTGTGTTCTAATTGCCGCCTTATGTCTTGCACAAATTATACACTTATGAACGAATGCCTTTACCGCATTCTTCGCACCCACTAACCAATATCTTGATCTTATGTAAACAAGCATTAGCTGAATTCCTCCGTGCAATGTTCTTTGATGAGCCTGTGCAATTATTAAGTGAGCCAGGGGGCTCTTTCCATCAATTATAATAGGATGTTTAGAATTATCTTCAAGGCCTGAATTTCGCAATCTGCCGCCCACCCTGAGGATACTGCGCTCATCCAGATATGGATTTAATGTTTTTAGTTTACTATTTTTCCTTACATATGCTTTGTTAACTATCCTATCTATTTCTTCTGGAAAACTTTCCTTTTGTGCTATAATTACACATAATTTTAAAGCTTCTTCCAACTTTTCTGCTGTAATTGTTTTCTCTCCTTCAATCAAATCCTTTTTATATCTTAAAAATCTTTTGCAATAAATAATTACTCTTAGAAGTTCTTCTAATGAATTCAAATCTTCAAAATCTATTGTCTTATTGTTTTCTATTATTTTCGTATTTACTTGGATCTTCTTTCTTTCTGTATTTACACTGTCTGTAGATACACATTGTGTTCTTGAGAATTTTATATCATTTCTCCTAAGCCATTCTGGCCCTTCCCACCATAACTTATTTCTAATCAATTCTGTAAGTTCTAATCCTCTTGAACCAATGTCCGCAGGGTTATCCTTTGACTGAACATGAAACCACTGTGAGTTACTCAAATTGTCTAATATTTCTACAACTCTATTACTCACAAAAACCTTCCATCTTAAAGGATCTCCACACAACCAAGACAGAACCACCGATGAATCTGTCCAAGCGTATATCCTTTCAGTTGGTAACCTCATTGCTTCTCTTACTTGAGTTAACAATCTTGCTAACAAAACCGCAGCGCAAAGCTCAAGTCTTGGAATCGAGACGGGCTTGACCGGTGCTACTCTTGTCTTAGAGGCAATAATTCCTGTTTCATATCTTCCATCATTGGTTTCAACCCGATAATAGATGACTGCGCAATAAGCAACGGTGGAAGCGTCGCTGAATCCATGAAGTAATGTTATCTAGTTCTTTATTTTCTGTCTTAATCCATCTCTCTACTTTTATCTGATCTTTACTGTCGAAACTGTTTCTTATTCTTAACCATTCTTTCTTTAGTGTATCTCCGACATATTCATCCCAATCTAGACCTTCTATCCACAGTTTCTGAATGAGAATTTTAGCAGATATAATGGCTGCACCCAACCATCCCAGTGCATCGAATAGCCGTTGTATATCTGCGAGGATATTTCTCTTTGTGATTGCTCCTGACAGATTAGATAATTTTAGTTTATATTGAAATGAATCGGTATCTGTATTCCATGAAAGTCCTAGTATCTTTGTAGTATTTTCTTTGATTCTGTCATTCTTCAAAGTTTCTTCTTCTGCTTTAAAATTATTTAAAAACTGTTCACTATTAGAAGCCCATTTTTGTAGTATAAATCCCCCTTTTCTTAACATATTACTAATTTCCTCGGCAAACTTAATGGCTTCTTCTTCTGAAAAACCCCCACTTAGACAATCATCTACGTAGAAGTCTTCTTTGATTATTCTTGCTGCTTCTGGATGATCCTTCCCTTCATCTTCTGCGAGTTGCGTTATAGTCTTAACCGCCAAAAACGGTGCTGGAGCCAAACCGAATGTTACTCGTAGTAGACGGAACTCTTCTATCTGGTCATCTATACTCTTTCGCCATAGAATTCTCTGTAGGTCTGCATCTTCTTTCTTCACTAATATCATTCTGTACATCTTTTGTATGTCTGCTGCAAAGCAGACTGGCTTCAACCTCCACCTCATTACTAAATTTCTAAGATCTTCTTGTTGTTGAGGACCTATCATTAAAATATCATTCAATGATTTGCCCTTTGTTCCTTTGCATGATCCATCATATACAATCCTCACTTTGCTTGTAGTGCTTTCTTCTTTTATAACAGCATGATGAGGCAGATATATTGCTTTCTTCTTCTTGTCTTCTTCTGGGACTAACTCCATGTGATTTAATTGTAAGTACTCTTCTAGGACTTTACTGTATTCTTCTTTAAATTCAGGTTTCTTCTCTAACCTTTTTTCCAGTAGTTGTAACCTTTTTAGTGCTATATCTCTTGTCTCCCCTATTTCTTCTACTGAACCCTTAGTAGGTAACTTGACTATATATCTACCTTCCTTAGATCTTGTGTAATTATTTAAATAAATCTCTTCACATTTCCTTTCTTCAGATGTAAATTCTCTTTTCCTTGTTTCTTCTACATTCCATAGGTTTCTCAACATATTATCTACATCATCTTCTATTCTATGATGCATGACCATTATTTTACATTCCTCTGACCTATCGTCAGTGATATTCCCAAATAAAATCCAACCCAGGCTGGTATCCTGTGCCGATGGTGAACCTGGTGGACCCTTGATAAGATTGTTCTTAATGATTTCCGTGTACACTTCAACTCCTAGCAACATATCGATTTTACTAGCAACGAAATATTGCGGATCAGCCAAGTTGAGACTTTCCAAATATGACCATTGTTGCCTTGGCTTGATTGATTTGCACGGCAACTTAGTCGTCACGTGTGATGATAACACATATGCCCTTATAGGGAGGCTGAATTCTGAATCAAACCTGGACAAAACCTCCAACTGTACCACGTGATTGACTTTTGTTGTCGCTGAACCCACACCTGTCACTACCCCATTGATTGCAGTTCGTTTAAGTCGCAATGATTGAACTGCTCTCTCACTGATAAATGATGCCTGTGACCCCGAATCTATCAATGCCCTTAATATTACAATATTTCCCGAATGACCTTTGACCGGAACCAGAGCAGTTGCTAATAGCGCCTTTTTGTATCCCGTTGCCAGATGTGATGCTATAGAAATGTCTTGCTGAACGTCATTTTTCGCTTCTACATTTGTGTATAAAGAAGACAGGCCGGTTGTATTATTCTGTACCCCCTGAGACCCGGTCCGTTCTCCCTCTCCCTCCATATTAATGATTAGTTGAAGTAGTAGAAGCGCCTTGTGTAGGTATACTATTAATATTTTCCAGCATGTCAATCATGTCCCCTTTTAGTTCCAAAAATAATTCTTCAAACTGGCTATGCACATCTTCCTTGAAATACGGTGAACTCGTCTTCTGCTCCTTCGTACAAATCTTCACAATATCATGGTGAGTGTTTCTAAAGCGTTCCCGATATTCATCTATGCACTTAATTTTTGATTGTAGGTAACCACTGGTAATTCTTATTTTCGGACACTTCTTTTGATTAATACTTGCTTTTTCCAATAAATGTAGAATATCTTGAGCTAGATTCCATCGAAGACATCGTTGTGAACAATTATTTAAATTCAATTGTAAAAACTTCCGATCAACAATGTCACCGTCTTGTTCAATTCAAAACTTCATATAGGAAAAGTTGTTTGTTACAAACTAATCACTTGCCGGAATGACTCAACCGTTTGAATGTCATCCGCTCGATTATGGACCAACATGTACTTGACACAGAGTTGATTTTATTTTTAGTGGACTGTAATTAGGATTTTAGTAAAAACACATCTGCTCTGATTCAGGTGTTTATTGCGACTGAAGTGTGTAAGCTACACAATGTGATCGGGACACACCCGACTCACTCACAAGTCCAATTTCAATGGGTCAAGGGTCACTCCGGTGACCGCGGTAACTAGACCGCCGACCGTGCCGCAGCAACAGAGCCTCGCAACTACACCGTTCCGCTGAACACATCGCTTGTCCACTCTCGCACCTAAAATCAATTATTAAAAAAGACACATTACATAAATCAAACGAGAGATATAAATCTGACACAAAGGCCGCTTCACGGCAAACATATTTCCCACACTCGGCGACATCCAAAAATTCTTTATAGTCACACGCGTTTCTTTCCAACTGACCCAATTCATTACGGGGCATTCCTTTTCAAAGGACTACCTTCACAGGTTCAAAATCAAAGACAGCGATAAATGTCCATGCGACCAACACACCACACAAACACTCAAACACCTACTAGAAACATGCCCCAGATACACCATCCATAGGCACAACCACGTCCAAATGTGCAATGACACATTCCCCAATCCTTTCTCATTTAACCTCCTAATCCAAACCGAAACCGATTCACTCGTAGCTTTCGTTACTAAAATAATAGACAGCCTAAAAGAGTTCAACCACGAACCCACCCCCCCTGGTACCCGACACACAACACTTGACCTCACAACATCTTGACTTTGTTTTTTTTTTTTTTTTTTACTTTACTCAGCTCAGCAACTTAATTATTATTTTTAACATCATATAGAGACAAATTTTATTTTATTTTAGACATGTTTTTATAAATAGTCGCTTTTAGATACCCTTATATGACATGTATAGCCTCATCTAGCTGACTTCTTAATCTTTTTATGTAATTAATTTATTTTCCTTTTATTGATTATAGTCACTAGATAAAGGCTTATTTAAGGTTAAAAGTTAGTTTAAGTACTCCAGTAATAAATTGGTCAAATCATCCGGCAACTTTTCTATTCACCCACATCACTATGCGCCTCACATTTTATTTTAGGCCGGCAGCTTAAGCACCGGCTTCTAGTCAAAGCCCATGATTTGACCACTTTAATTCTGCTTTTTAATCATAACTCAATGTTCAATATTATACTCACCTTTTGTTTTCTTTTTATATAACGTCTCATCGAAAAGCTTCAATGTACAAAACGGAGTTACAAATCAGAAAGGTAAAAAATAGCCAAAATCTCTTTTGTTACTCATTTATTTTACTAATTTATTCCTTGTATTAAATTGTATTGTGAGCCTTCTTAAGGACCAATTAAAAAAAACTCCAACCTAACCTAACCTACCTACCATAATATTATGACAACCGCATAAATAGTTAAATATAAATAATTTAAAAAACATTTATCAACATTTCTTATTTACGCCATCTACTTCTGACTTCTGACAACTAACTTCTCTTATTATTGAAATATCGTGTGAAGTTCATGTTGTGTTGGATAGGTGGCGCTTTCATTAATTATACCTGAAAATATATTTTTGGTTGTATAGCGCCATCTTGTTTTTAATATGAACATTATTTTCAATTTTATTGATGTTATACAATTTCCATACATTGATTTCCATATTTTGTTTATTTTAGGCATGTTAGATCCGTGTGACAGTCATTTTTAGGATGTCATATATTGGTTAAGTTTAGTTTAACTTTATTTATTTATTATATTTAAACATACCTATATACATAAAAGAGATGAGTAGACAAAAGTGAGTGTGAGGATGCTATTTTCCTGAAGATGAAGCCCCAGCAACATATTTTCCAACATCTATATTTATAAAAAATTGTCCATTTATTATTTTATAACAATTTTTTGTGGAAATGTGAAAGACATGGTGTTCATTTATGAAATATAAATAAATCTTAAGCTTAGTATTTAAAAAATGTTGCAAGGAATTCTGCTATAGGTTTTTGTCAATTATAGTTTACTAAGCTACCTGATCAGTAAATCGATTAATTTAAGTAACATCAACTATCTCCAAACAATAAGACAAAATAAATATATAAAATATAAATAGACAAAATAAATAAAAAAACAGATTTTGTTGTCTCTCTTTCAATCCATTAAACCCTTACGGTGCTACTAATAAACAAAGTATAAAAGTTATACCAAGTATAGATTCGATATAAGCAAAATTTCTACTAATAAACTCGGATTAACTTATGCTCCGTATAGCGTTCGTATAAATTCCATACAAAAGTTATGCGATCGTTATCTCAACCTCGGGGCTAGTTTAAATTCAGTACAAAGTGACTAAGTGACAGTTGACTTGATTTCACCAATTTTAAGTTAATATATACTTTAATAACAACGTATTTCAGTTTATTAGGTGAAATTTTTAATTTAATAGCCCTTATAGCAGTACGTGAAATGATTAATCAAATGCAACAAGTTTTTAGACAACTAATAACATATATATAAGTAAAGAAAATCCTTCCAATAATTATGATGACAAAGAGTAATAAATAGCGTTTTTTCAAAGATGGTGTGTTGTTTTAAGACCCATTGTTTGGCACTAGTATAGCAGTGGACAACGTGGAGGTAGCTTATCTTCTGTTCTCCAGATATTAACAGCCCTTGGATATTTGATCCGCAACCAAGTAAGTAACAATTCATATTTGTTATCCTACGTTTTGATCATAAATTTACCTGATAAACTTCCATCCTGCTACTTACGTACCTACGTATTAATTAATTACTTCATACATTTATGTGTTTACAGACAGGCTTTAGAACATCTTTGGAGAACACAGAAATATATATTAAAGCAAAAGCAGTCCTGCATAAATAAAGCCATAATGATGGAGATAATGCCCACGCCAACATTTTGATGGAGATAATCTCAATGATACATGAATTGAACAATCTATGATAACTTTGGAATAACACATGTTGTGAAGCTGCAGCTTGAGCTATGTTTTTTGAGGATAGCATTTATAAAAAGAAACCACAACACTTCTATAGAAAATAAATTTATTTGAATGATGCCCAATTTTATTTTATTTAAGAATCTGCTGTTGCACTTTTAAGTATATGATTATACTTCTTTTGCAGCCTCCAATTCTCTAAAACTCTGAAGCTATGTATGTCAGGAAATTAGGCTTCCACATAATTGAACTGTATTTCCTTTGAAATCTGCAACAAAAAATACTACATATTTTATTGTATGGAATAGAGTGGACCTCATAAACCCTATGTATGCATAAAACTTGGTTAAACCTACCGGTATATTCTTAACAGGTATCTTAGGATGTGGAATACAAGGAGATAAAAATGTTGCATTGTTCAAAAAAATCAACCAATCTGTTATTAATACCCAAATAAACAAGAAAATATGTTCATATGTTCTTTAGTTAATATTACCTTATCAGTGCTATTTTCATTATACACAATAGCATTATATAATAATGCAACATTATTACAATTGATATACTATAAAAGTTAAATAATCAAGATAAGTAAAAGATTACCCGAAAGATTTCATCTAACATTGCCTCTTTCCCAATAATTGCTACAATATTTTGGGACCTTCTAGGATGCAAGTATAAGTACATATTATTTTTCTTTGAATGTAATTAATAAATAACATCTTAGGCGTATTTAGAAAACTGAAATGTACTTTGTATACAAATTTTACTGTTTAGTATTTACAAAATAATTTAAAAGTACCTTTATTCTCGATATCGCAGTAGGTGTTCAAAATGTTCACCTTCTCCAAATACATACACGCACATTTTTGAAACTGAGAAGAGTGTCCCTATCACATTTTGAAATTCTTTTATTTCTTTTATTCACTGACATTGCGGGATTAATCGGTAAACGCTACAATGTAACACTATCACTTACTACACTCGACTATTGGCTTGCGCTTGCGAACCAGAGACGCCGCCATAAGGGATGTGATAAAATAATCGATTTTGGAAATAATTGATTCTTAATCGATTGTTTTATAGTAAAAATCGATGTAAATACGTGATCGTTATAAAATTAATCGGTCATGCAAAAAATGAACCCCGAAATTACGTTTGTACGTCTTCTGCCCTGGAGGCCGGAACACGAACTGCCAAATAATAGTATAATAGCTCCATAATATTACGTTAACGCCATCTGTGCATCTTTGATGGCACTCCTTCTGTTCTTTTAAAACAGTTTAGATGATTCATTTAATCAAAAAATTACTAGAAAAGCTATGGGGGAGTTTGGGATAACAAACTCACACATTAGGCGTGTAAGAACCACTTGGTACCGGCTTCTTCAGCTAGAGCAGAGAGATTGTTCTCGAAAGCTAGCGCCTAACAAAGACCAGGAGCCGAATAATATCCAAACGCTTACCTAAGCTGTTATTTCTGAGCTCGTTGCCTACGGATTTCGAGTTTGTTTTTATTTGAATAATTTAATTTTGTGGATTTATGTGAAAAAAACATTTGATTGTTTTAAAACTTTAATTCGTGTTATATAGACCACGGTGTATAAGAACTTACTGTTGCTTGTCTGTTGTTTATTTTGAATGAATAAACCTAGTGATATAATGTATATTCCGCTTATTTTGAAACTAATCGAAAACATTGGAAACTATCTATTTATATAATAAAATTGATTATTTTTTTTAAGAAAAGTCGATTATATATTAATCGATTTTTCATACTAGAAAAAAACAGATTAATAAAGTATAGATTTTTTATCAACAATGTCATATCCCTAGCCGCCAGTCGACAGTTGAATCTTGCGATTTGAATTAAATTATCGGCAAAGATCTTAAGAAAATAATTGATTTTGTTAACAGATTTAAGTTGTGAACTGGGTTACATCACACCTGAATCATTGGCGTAAAATGAATTCCAAAGAAAATCCGGACCCAGTACCGCGTAAAATGAATTCCAAAGAAAATCCGGAGCCAGTACCAGGATCGTCGACTAGTACACGTGTTATGCTTGGACAAGGTGATGAGTATAAGATACCAACAGCACTTGCTAGACGAGTATTGCAGAACAGAGTACTAACAACAAATACTCAGCATGCATCTAAATCTAGAAAAAGTGGAAAAAAAATTTGGTCTATTAACGACTTCGATATTGAAAGGACACTAGGAAAAGGTAAAATTGGAAGTATTTATGTAGCAAAAGAAAAAAAATCACATGTTGTCGTGGCCATTAAGGCTTTACTTAATAGCGAAATTCTGTCTTCTGACAAGGAGAATCAAGTGCGCCGTGAAGTTGATATACAGCGTCGTCTCCATCATCCTAATATTTTAAGCATGCATGGCCACTTCCACGATGAAATGCGCTTTTACCTTGTTTTAGAATACGCCAAACATGGTGCTTTGTATAAACTATTAAGACGTGTTAAGAGGTTTGAAGAAAAAACAGCTGCAATTTATATTCGAGATTTGGCTGGAGCACTAATTTATTGCCATCAGAACCAACTTATGCACAGAGACATTAAACCTGAACACTTACTGTTTACTCACAATGGGGAGTTGAAAATAGGAGATTTTGGATGGTCAGTTCACTCTTCATCATCAAAAGGCATGACTCTTTCTAGAACATTAGATTACCTTTCTCCTGAGATGCTTGATTCTAAACCGCACAGCTATGCAGTTGATATATGGAGTCTTGGTGTTCTATGCTATGAATTACTAGTGGGCGTACCACCATTTCAATCAACGGTCTACAGACAAACTTGTAAAAGAATTAGACAAGTAATAATGAAGTATCCTCCGTATGTGTCACAATTAGCAAAAGATTTAATAGGAAAATTGCTTGTGAATATACCTGAAAAGAGGATACCCTTGCATGAAGTTTTGAGACATCCTTGGATTGTTCAAAATGCACCGGCAGGCACAAAGGCGCCTGCTTTTCACATTGTTGAACATACAGTCCCAAAGAAATCAAGACTTAATTAATAATTAGTATTTAAGGAGATTTAACATTCTGAAATCTTTACTTCGAAGTGGGTTTGATGTGCTCATTTCTGTACTACTGTGATATACCTATGTGATGACTGATTTTTACCTCTCTTTTGTGTTTTCTGTCTTTTAATCTTCCTATTTCATATATGCATATTAGAAAATTGTATAATTGTAAAAAATGATAGATTATATAATGGTATGAAATTAAAATGAAAAATAAATATTAAATTAATTTAAGAAACAAATGAAAAGTCTAAAATAAGGATTTTGGTTACTCTTAGCCTTTTGTGAGAAAGGTCTTATGCTTTTTGTGTCATATATATTGTATCCCCAATGTTTTTAAAGACTGAATAATAAAGAAATATTATAATGGATTAATAATTATTTGCCCATTTTTTTTATCCTTTTTTTTTTTTTTTTTTATAGAAGAGGGGGCAAACGAGCAGGAGGCCCACAATAAAGGTGAAGCCGCCGCCCACAGACACTCACGCGGTTGAGAGCTCGTGAGTGCGTTGCCGGCCTTTAAAAGAAAATTGGGAAATGGAGGGGTAGGGGAAGAGGACGGGGAGGGGAATGGATGGGCAACGGAAGATCTCACTCACCGAACGAAACGCGAGTACAAAATGAACAAAGTCCAATTGTATCACTTTACGCTGGTTTTCTGTGAGAGAGTGGTATTTCTCCGGCCGTGCCTGCCCATTCGGCTGACACTCTAAGTAACAGCATGGCACTCCCACTCAAAATTATATTATATTAAATTATATTTATCCTTAATTCTAGATTCTGCACCCGTGGAGCATTGTACAATTTTTGAGTGTATTTAGCCAACAGTCATACCGTCTGGAAGAACTGCAATACCATACAAATGGATTTATAAAGTAAAAAGACACCCAGGTGGAACCATTGAACGATTTAAAGCACGTTTGGTCACTAACCAAACGGGCTTTGGTGACTGAAGAAACCTAAACAGCGCCGGTTCTAAGTTTGCTACTATTCGATCCATCGTTAGCGTAGCTGCAAACGAAGGCTTATACATGTTCCAGTTTGATGTCACGACTGCATTCCTCTACGGAAAACTCAACGAAGAGATTTACATGCGACAACCCGAAAGTTTTGACGATCATTCAATCCGGGTACGAGTATGTAGTTTGAACAGAAGTCTATACGGACTTAAACAACCACCACCACGTTGGGATTAGGACCGACAACTGCCCTGCCCTGCTCCTTTTCAATGTCGTCATCATCGAGTAGGCTGGTGGTCGACGTGCGGCCTAAATATTTAAATTTGAACACACTCTTTAGGGATAGGCCATCGAGTATAACGGGATGCATATTAGCAGTGTCACCCCCCCAGCCTCAAACACCATGACTTCTGACTCTTTACAATTGTACTATAAGCCATGTAGCCGAGCATAGCTTACACACTTGGCTAAGAGCTTTCTCAGAGTCAATATATTGTAATGGCATTCTTAAAACATTTATTTTTTTAAATATTTCTTGTGTCGTACCAAACAGCATGACATTTGTATGGTATTGCAGTTCTTCTGGACGGTAGAGACTTCAGAGTCCAATTCTCGTTTTCTTTCAATGATTCTATTTCTCTCTTCATTGCTTCACACCACTGCTTCTTCCAAGGGCTCTCCATTGCCTCTTTGTAAGTCTGTGGTTCGCTGTGAGCATCTACGTTACAGACATAATCGTCAAATTTCTGTGATTGTATCGGGATTGCTCTGTATTGTCATGATCCAAATCGTCTTCAACTTCATCATCGTCAGCAGTTCCGTAATCTATTGAGCTTCTCGATGGGCTAGCATAGTCAAATTGCTCCATTCTTGTGATCGAACAATGTGGGAGAACGGGATTTTCCTCAGGAATTGCTTCTTCTACTAATTCATTCTCATCTTCAGCTTCAACTCTGACTTGGTTGTCAACCACTCTTTCCTCCTCTAATTCGACAGATCTTGTGTCATTTCGATTAATTTGTTCCGAGTTTTCAAGCTCTCTATTGGCTTGCCGTTTTTTAAATGACATTTCAATGCTCATTTCGTTTGGAGCGGGGGGATTTTCAGTTATCTTGGGGGTCGTGGTCATTTCATCTTCGAATCTATAGAGCAGTTTCTCATCAAAGGTCACATCATAGTATGTGGTAACCATAGTATGTGGGATACTATCGGTTTCTTTCCGTGCCATAACTCGTACGGGGCTGTATCATTAACTCTCGACGGGCCGGTTCGATTGAGTACGTAAGCCACGGCATTAGTGATTTCAGCCCAAAGTGCTTGGGAAAATCCTTCTCCGCTGTACATTATAGTTCGTGCTGCTTCTACCTTTGTTTGATTCCTCCCTTACTTAGGATATCTCTGACGTCTTGGTTGTCATATTCGCCACCATTATCGCTAAGTATAGTCTTGATCGTATGGCCTATATTTTGTACTTCTGCGATCATCTCTTCTAATTTATTTTTCACTTCAGACTTTGCTTACATGAAGTAAATCATACAGTAGCCACAGTAGTCGTCTCGAAATAGTACAAAATATCGCAAATTTGTGATCGAGTTAGGATAAGGTCCGCACACGTCGCTGTGTATGAGTTTACCTGGTTGTGATGCTCTTGTTCTCGTAACGAACTTCTGTCTGTGGGACTTGCCAAATATGCAGCTCTCGCATAGCAAATTATCTATGGGTAGCTCTATTCCAAACTCTCGTTTCACAAATGCTTTAACATGTCGTTTGTTTTGGTGGACGAGTCTTTCGTGGTAAAGCTGGCTTTCTGTCGCTAAACATGTAACAGTCTGTGTTTCAACCATGTTTTTCAAACTCAGTTTGTACAGGCCTCCACCTTTCTGTCTTTTTCCAACTAATTTAACTATTCCATCAATAGATGCACCGAATCAATAGATTCGGTGCATTTATCAATCGTGGAAGTAAATATAGTTTTCGGATTCGTATTGTGAGCTGCTAGGACCAAGAATAGATTTTTCTGTATGCCCGGAACAAGCCAAACATCTTCCAATTGAATAGTAGATACTTTCCCTTCTACAATAGCTTCGATGACAATCGAACCTTTGCCTTTTGCACGTAGGGTATTGCCGTTTGCTGTTGTGACTGTATGTGGGTCATGAAATTGGTTAAACGTATTAAATATATCACCTCTATTTGTGATGTGGCTTGTGGCACTATTATCCACGTACCAGTTGTCCTTGTCAGACTCTGCCGAATTCGCTTCTGTATGTTGTGCATACATAAGTCTCACGTTAACAGCTGTGCTTGTAGTATCCTTGGAGTTCACGTCGATAGATTTTGAGGGGTTATTGCTCTTCGGAGGTTTGCCATCCTGAATCCATTTCAGACATGCTTTAACCCTGTGTCCGACTTTTGAACAATAATTGCATTTCAATCTCTTATGTTTATCACTTTTCTGTTTGGCATTTGATTTCGTTATGAGGGCTTCTTGTCTCTCTCGCTTCTGGGCTCTCAAATGCGCACAGGTGATCGGTTAGGCTATCAATTGTTCGATCTTTGTTAGGTACCAGTATCTCATTAATTTAATTATATCACATGTTTTATAAAATGGGATGTTTATTAATTGCATTTCTAAGAAAATTGTGTAAACTTTATAACTATAAATTTGTATAGTCTGTGGCTGGAGTCGCTTGATATTATGTCAACTTCTCAAGTGTCAAACTTGTATAAATAGTTTTCTGTGTAGAATTTTTATAACAGCTAATTATATAATAATTATAATTCAATAATAATAATGCAATTATTGTGACAATTATAAATATTTACTTAAGAGTGATAATATTTTGACAACCAATAGCCACATACAGCTTCAATTTACCGATTATTCAGCAATTGCAAACAAATTGGAATTTGCTCAATACTGATGTTAAGGAGCCTGTTGTATATTTAAAATACCTTATCCGTTAGTTATTCAAAACAAAAGCCCTTAACCCTAAAGACGACTAAAGCAATCTGATTTAGTATAAATTCTTTGTTTTATTATTTGAGTGTATTATTTTTATATACAAAAAAGTCATGTAATAATTCCTGCTTGTTAATAACTCTACACATCATGTAAACGTAGTCGCAATCTGTTTGTATGAGCTGGGCATTTCCAATGTAAACTGACATTAAACAATGTTTCGACATTGACTATCTGTAACATACTTATTTATTTATAAACATGCTATAATTTGTTTAGCTCGCGTTTTGTTAATTTCAATATAGCTTCATAGCTTATTTAGTTGTATAACACTCTATATATGAAATCAATTCTGTAGGTTGTAATAAATAATTAAAAACTAAGGCTATTTATTTGCCTTCTTTTTATGTAATTTTAAATGTTAAAAATAAATGTTGATTAAAATATAACATTGGTATTTTCATCCTTTCCTTTAGTCATAAGTTTTAACTTAATAAAAGGGATTATTACAGAGAGGAAATTATGACTCTATTCTTAGCTGTACATAGATTAGTAAGAGCTATCATAATTGAATAGATTTAAACTAAAACTCAAAATATCTTAATTCAAGTAGGTCTTTATAAACACACTTTTAAATTGTGAATTTTTTGCACTACCACCAGTGTGGAAGGCCTATTTAATAAGGTTTTAATTGAACTCAATGAAACTAGCTCTAGAAGAATCTTCAGCATAATGAAATATTTAATAACCTGTAATTCTAAGATTTGGGCTCGGGGCTGCTTTTGGGTGAACTGGATGACGTTAGAGATATAATTGAAAGCTTGTTTTCTACTGGTCCTGATGGATATGGACTTGGCACTAATCGATTTTGGGAAAAAGTCTTAAATAATCAAAAATACAAACAAACTCATTTAATTTGCTTTTTAATACATATAGGAGTAGACAATATGTAGACTTTTAGCCTTATTAAATATCTGATGCTTCTCCAGCCATCTTCGCTAATACCGGGTCAGATGATGTTTCGTATGTCATATCCCATTCTTTTATTTTAGTTGATGTCAAAGACAAAGTGGAAGTTTCTTCTATTTCCAATGCTTACTTTTACTGTCACATACCAGGGCTGTGAATCCAATGATTAATCGAAACATCAAAGTTCCTTACCTGCAAAACGGTTGATGAAGTCGTTCCACGAGAGCAAAGTCAAAGATGGAAAAAAGTTCCAAATCCTGCCGAACTTTTTTCGCTTTCTGGACTGATTTCTTATAAATAACTTTTTTGTAAACTTCTAAGTATGCAGAGTCAACTGTCGATTATATTAAACAATGGCCATGGGCAGCGCCCATAGCTCCGAACGTCACGACATTTCCAAGGCACACCACACACTTTACAGAGTAAACATTTTTATATTTCATATAAATTCTAGGTTGTCACAAATCGTAGGGCTATTTGACATTGTAAACGTCTGACGCCTATATTTTGGAGCACACTACAATATTGTTGAATGAACTTTCTAGCTCATGCAAGCGTCTTCTTAATTTTAATGCGTCGATGTATGTTGTGTTATGAATATCGTGGGTTCAACGAGAGAAGTCAATTAGACGAGCTGGTGGATATGGTGGCAAAGGAAAACAGTAATGGCGGGTTAACCACTTGCTGGAAATGGAAAAAGATTTTTGCATCTATTGCGTCTGCATCCCCAGTCATTATTAAAACCGGTAAGCTCTCAAGCGTTATGAGGGTGCGATTATTTTAAATGCACTGAGGTAATAATGTCTTAAAGGTGGAGTTAAGGTTCGTCATGTAGCCTTGGCCTTTTGGCTCGTTCGTTATTATATGGTTTTAACTGTACAGATTTATCAGAAGACCTGACTAAACGTCACAAAGTGTGGAGTCGTTGGGGCAAATGGGGAGATTGTTCTGTAACATGCGGAGGCGGGATTATAGCAAGGAGACGCGTGTGTGTCGCCGGCCGATGCGCTCCAGGAGAAATGGAACAACAACATAGACCGTGCAGCCGAACCCCGTGCGATGCTAATGCAAAAGACAATCTTGAACCGGAATTGAGTTTGGGAGCAATATTTTAGGCTATTTGTTTGAAATTATTATGCTAATTAGTTGTAAAACTAAATAATTGAATAAACTATGAATATGAGAAACATGTTTAGCATATTGTATAGTTCGTCTGCGTACAGTTCGGCCGATCCCCAAAAAACATGGACATGTTTGCCATGTTTGACCAGACTAGACTTTGAACCTAAAAAAAGGAGTTGGTTGACGTGTTCGATGTTCATCGGTGTTTATTGATGTAATTTCGCGAATCAATAGCAGTGCCGGGTACGTGGAACTTAAAAGCAAAACAGAGGTTCGATATAAGATGCAACAATCGTCTCGCTCTCATTATTCGTGCAAAAGGCTGTGCTTAGCAAAATGGAAATATTTCTTTTACCTGCTCTCTTAGTGTTGGCCGTCGACTGTGCAATATTGGAAAGTAAGTAATTACATTGGAATCGTGTTCATTAGGACAATCCACAAAGTGATAAGACAGCATTTATGTAAATGTGAATGTTGTTATATGCCTTGATAATAGTTCATTTTAGAATTTGATTATTAATCTTTTATTACATATTAAGTTTACTTTATTAAAGCTACAAAGGAGCCCTCAAATGACGCAAACCAGACGACATACAAGATATCGTTAAGTGATCACCAGCCAACTCCAGCTGCAGCTGCAGCAGACGACAAGAAACGGGACATGAAGTCTCTGTGGGTGTATCGTCCGCCGTCGTTGGTAACTTTGGCGTTTAAACTGTTCTAATGTTGGAACTATTTCTTAAACTGACTTGACTATGTCTCGCCTTGCAAACAACACACAAACATTTGATGCAAGGGAGCATTTCTTGAATCCAAATCAAACCCCTTTTTCGATGGAAATTTTCTTATTAAAATAGCATTCGCTCTCGTGCCTGATATAAAATGCTGTAGAATAGAATACGCACTTCAAGACCTATTTTTTTGAAGCAGACACAAGCAGAAAACCAAGAAGTCCAGAGTTCGATTTTCAAGGCACCGCATTTAGTCACCAGACTAGCGAAACCGTTCAACTTTGGCATAGATCCATACTTCAGCAAGGTATTTCACCAATCGCATATTTTTTTCATTCGAGACACTAATTGTTGTCACTCGGAAACATGCATAAATGTTTTTGTTCTTGCAGGACTATTTCGCACCATTTGAGAGAAGAATTAGACCAATAACTCTGGTGGCTTTTAGGAGAAATGCTTTGGTGCCGCGAACAGGCGTACGTTATTCCTTTGACAATAGTACCAGACTACTACTAGACTACTGTTAGATTCAGTTACTTTAAAAGAAACCTTTAAGGCTAATTCATATAAAACACGAATCGTTTGAATGTTAGCGCTTGTAATTATCGGAAATGAGTATATATTTCCGGTATGCAATAAGTTATAAAAATACCTAATAAAAGGTTGTTTACCTCTGTCTCAGGTCCGTCAAAGTGGTTCGGCGGAAGTGGCCGAGTTGCAGTCGCCATTCAATGAAGTCGGCGCCTTGTGGAAGGGAGAACCGGATTTTAATTCATAGATAAATTTGTATTAGATAACAATTTGAAAGTGAACAAGCTCTAATAGTCTGTGGGTGGTGATTTTGAGATTGTTGTGAGTGGAACAATATTGTTTAATTTCTATTTTCGACAGTTGACACTGACATTGCAGGGTAAAATATAAAAATACATATAATTACTCCGAACGATGCTATCGAAGCTATAAGAATGTAAGTAACGCTGTTCGTTCAATGATTTCTTAAATATTGCCAACTCATCAATATTGCCAATAATTACATTGATGTTAGAAGAAATTAGGAGTAGCTAAACTCACAATGACGCATGCAAATGAGCTTCGCAGATTGTTCTTATATGCGATAAGTGTTTACATTGTCCTAAGTGCTGCATAGGCTCGATTCACGCGTATAGTACACGCCGACAGGTGACGCTCCACAAAGCCGTAATCCGATTGTCTCTCATTTAACTCTTACCTAACCTAAGTATATTCGTATCTAGTGTATCAATAAAACGTTGAATAGTCGACTTTAATAAAACCTATGGCTGTGAACGAGCTTTGGCTACCCGTTGTTTGGCACCTAAGGTTTATTTATCGCACTTGAACACCGAAGGCAGTTGAAATATAATTCATTTGTGTCAAGTGACAATTACATCAGCTCGTGTTACTTGATCGGCTAAACTGCTGACAGGAACCAAACCGCAACCACAAAAATACAATATATTATGTAAAAACGACCTTTATCAGTCGCGGCATGAGGACCGGGTGACGCGTGAGCCGCCTGCGTACACACGTGGTCCACCAAAACATGCTAAGCCTACCGACGACACGACACTTTTAGATTAGCTCTCAGTTGTACTGCTGCTGAAAGACTACACAGACGTTATTTAAAGTAACGATTTATACCTGCATTGCATATTACTGTGTATATTATTATTATAGACGGTATAGCAAACTCCTACTTACGGCCATAACTTCGAGGCGCGGCTTGAAGACAATTTCATGTTTCGGCCGCGAAACGTTGTCAACATCGAAGCGCGTCACAAAGTTATTTTGTCTTCGGTGACTCTCTTCAAGCAGATTAATGAGATATTTAATTATTCAGCACAGCTTGTTGTCAATAAATTCGCTCGTGAAGTTTCATTCGATAAAATAATTTACATATTTCCTTTAAATTGAATATAATCTTAAGCCTTTTTATTGTTGACGTACGCACTCTAGGACGAAAACTTGCGGCTTCGAACATATGTCAAAATGATCGAACTCTTTAGTGATGTAAATTAGGCACATTAAGACATGTTGAATGTATTTCTGCAAATGGAGACATTACAATGAGCTCGATAAATATCTTTTCCTCGCTCGTTCATGTTTCGTATTTAATTTGTAAAAATTCTTTTGTGTTCTTAACAATGTCATCTTTGAATTGTAAAATTGTATAACAATATACAAATATTAAACGTAACATATTATAATTATACAATTCTAATATTAGCTAATAAGCGATCAACGCGAATAATATAAATGCGTGAGTTTGTCTGTTTGTTGTTTTCAAAAGTCAATTTGTTATCTAAAACGACTTTTAAACAAACTTATATAGCAGGTACATATTTAAGCTCAACTCACTAGAACCCTTTCATATCAATAAAATGCCCCCTTAAATAAAGCAATATTTATTTTTGTATTGGTAATCCTTATAAAAATAAAAACGTTTTATTTGTACATTCCATCAATAAATTTGAATGATCATCTGCAGACAGTTTAAAAACTATCATCTCAAAGCAAAAAAAGCATCATTTTATATTGAATGGTTTTGGAATGATTATTAATATAAATGAGGTATTTTACAATGTATAATTAACATGAGCAAAACGTCTCGCTAATAAGTTGGTTTGGATGACAGGTAAGTGCAAGGCCGAAGCTTGTTCGCGTCGCGTTGCTGCCGCTCAGTCGCACCGCCGTCGCGGATTAATGATACCGTTCGTGTAGCACCTCGCCGACATGAGCAGTGGCCGCCGGAAGCTGTCCTTCCTCGGCTTTGCACCGCAGGTACGTCTCAGAGTCGATGCACCGAGTGGCAGTCAGCCATCGCGGAGCCGGACCTCGTCGTGCGTCGGCTCTGAATCCCTGTTGTCCCAACGATTTTATCATTTTAAAAATGTCTTTGTGCATTGATCCTTATTACGTTTGTTTGAATACCCTCAGCATGTTTTGGTAATTACATTTTGTTACATTATTTTATTCGGCTTAGGTTTGATATTAGTATGTGTATAATTAATTATTAGGCAGTTAATTTTGTTAAGGGTACCTAAGCTTTCTCTAATGCCGTATGGCTATGACTGTTTGCCATTTTAAACAATTAACGCTAATCAAAATGATAAATAATAACAATTGGAAAAAAAATATGCCTTTATTAAAACAACTTAAACATGAAGTGGCTTCGTTATATAAAATGCATACATAGATATTATTATAATAACAATTAAGTTAAATTGTGACAATGCAAGCCTCAAAAGCACACTCACACACCCTCTTAGCGCGATACTGTTGACGTCCCAAGCAGTGACCTGCATAATGCTATTAAAGCCAAGAACCAATGCCTTGCTTAAGGTGAGCATATCTCAGCTAATATTTGCCTCTAGTTTGTCCCCGAAATTTACTCGAGTTGAATCTAATCTTGAATGGCAAGTAAATATTGTTTTATACATCGTATTTCTAGTTCATAACCGATCTGTCTTACTTCACAGCTACGTTTGGACAAAAGAGACTAAGGACTAATAATAAGTGCAAGTAGATTGATTAATCATTACGGTAGTGATACAGCGCGAGCAAAGTTTAATAATAACGGAATTGGAATCGCAGCTTCCTAATTAATGTGATGCCGTGTCCTATTCATGTACATGTTATCTGTAATCTTTCGTCTCTTAATTCCTAAACTCACCCAAACATGCATGTTTTATCGCATTTTTATGACTTAACTTACCACAGTTATTGAATAGCGCGTGACGGGGCCATTGTAACTCCGAACCCTGAAAAACAATTACATTTATATTCTCTGGTTTCATTTTTCATATGTGGCCTTCTTTGGTTCAGCATAATTCAATTATTGAAAGAAACTGCTGAATAAAATGTTTATGTTCCGAGTACGTGTTAGTGGAGTTCTGTTATCAACACTTATGGAAAATAAATTTCTAAGGTAAACTCAATCGTTTTAAATCGGAGGTCAATATACTAGTTTACCTTCAGACAAATAGTTATTGGGGCAATACAATTCGCGACATACATTGAACACACATATTTTAACTGTACGACACTCGTTCTATATAATTAAATTAAAAAAACAACACTAGTACAGTAGACACATTCTGCTTCATGAATCGAATTTGGCCCCGAAATTATTTTTTTTATTACAACGCGAGAGATAAGGAATTTGAATAGAATGAAGTACAAATTCAATTCAAGTGACGACTGTGAATGAGAGCCTACTCAAAGGCAATTGGGAGACTATCAGTTCTGTATATAAAGTATGTAAGGTGATCCCACTAGGCAGTAGGAAAAAGTGCCATCCAGTTGGGAATTTCAACCGTTTGGCTAATCGTTTCGACTATTCGGTTTGCGTCTCTTGTGTGTCAATGAGCTGTTTAAGAACCTTTTTATGTTACGTTTCCACTAAGTTATTCCTTGTAAAACATTAAAAAGACGTAAAGGTGTCTTTAACGTGTGACTATAAAGATGTTTAAAATCTATTTGCACAACATTTTTTATCTCACATCGTGACGTTCAACTTGAGGCCGTCCAGTAAACAGTACACTTACGAGCATGGCCATGGCTGTATTGCAATGTATGGCCCGTGATCTCATATTTAATTAATTGATTGCTGACCCTCTACACCTCATCCCTCATCATACTTTAGATATTTATTCTAATGGTGCTCCAATCTGTGAAGTCAGCTAGTTGTTACTATTATAATAATGTAGCACTGTTTTAATTCCTTTTAAACTTTAGTCGGGCGCGTTGGCCTATCAAAGCCACCCTTTGGCCATACTCAGTTTCATTATACTGTTGCTCATTTCATTCTATACTGATATACTGATATTTTTTAAGTATTTGATACATAATAATTATTATTTTTTTGGTTATATTTGTGCCTTCACCGAGATGCTATGCCCACCTTCGGACTCCACCCCTGACGCATAGGCAGAATTAGTTATATTTAATTTCATAATACAATATGAATGGAGGCACCATATATTGCAAGGTATAGCAAGGCGAGATAGCAATACTTCTGTCTCGTTTCACATACATTTTCTTTTTATATTTTGGCGTCGTCAAGTTGTCTTGTTGACTCGTTCGGAGAAAATTAAGTAATTAACTATTTTAAATATGTTTATAAACCTAATGTATACGTTTAATTGTTAAATATTGCTCTTTGTTCGATCTAAGATAATATGGTTTAACTAATAAAATATTGAAGTTCGTAAATATTTGAATTTTTTTACGCAAGAACAGTCCACTCGTCTCAATAGCCGAAACGGCACTGAGGAGTGAGGCCGGAGGCTTCTTGTGATTCATATGATATTATTATTATAACTTTTGTGCTTAACTAGTGTGTGTGTGCCACTCTCGAGCGAATACGCAGATTCAAAGTAGGTGTATTTATCATATTGTTTTACTAGACATCCGTTAAAACATATAATTAATATAATATAATTTATTATTTATATGTGAGTAGCACATATGTTGTATAAAGCAATAGTGCTAAAATATCGTCGATGTACTTAAGCGCCTTGCTTCTATTGAATGAAGTTTCGCCTAAAATATTATTACATTTTTGAACTTTCGCTGCTCAACTATAATGATTATTAGTCGGTCAAAGCGACAACGGTTCTTACTTTCTTATAAAAAATAAATGCTGATTTAAAAAACGTGCTTCGAGCAGATTTGCCCGCCTGACGCGAGTGCGTACTTTGCACAATTCTAACACTCTTATTGCATGTCTACGTGATAGCGTGAAGGTGACGCTACTAGGAACCTCAAATAGCCATTTGATAATAATCTGAATGACGTATTCTACTAGAGGGGAGTAGAGTGCGAAACAATTATATCTAAAAACTGTGCCCAAATAGTATTAGCCTTCTTTCGTAAATTCCTGTGTTGAGACATGGATGAGATGTATATGTTCTAGCATAGTATGTAGCGCTGAAATGTGTGGAACTGAATAGATTTGTTGGTTGCCGGTTATCTACTCTGGCTGGCGTGATATTAGTTCGATTTCATGCTCGCACTAATGACTTGTCCCTTTGTTATTTCTACAAATATCATAATCCATACCCAGCTTTGTCTTCAACGTTGTTGTCTTGTCAAATCACAGTTGTTATATCAAATAATATATATATTATTCGATATAACAACTCTTTCTTGTTACTGCCATATCAGAAAAATCGATATATGTAATACGACTTCTTCAAAACACTCTGTTTATTATTATTCGATCCGGTCCGTCTCATGGGACATGGGAGAGGTTTTATCCCGGGAATTTTATCCTGTTAAACAGTTTTTAAGTTGTGAGATCGTGCGTTCGAGGCGCGACTGTGAATCAATTAAGGTTTATTTAAAGAAAATATAACCGCCGAAAAGAAATACAATTTACGCATATTAAAATGGAGCATTAGAAATATCATTTATTTATTTTCAAATGAATGACTTTGGTAATATAACATGGTAAGTTTGAAATATGAACATACATCAGTATAGACTTTATAGATGTAGACTTAAGGTCCTTCAAGAAAAAAGCGTACCCTAAAGGCCCGGCAACGCACCCACGAGCTCCAAGCCACGAAAGTGTCTATGGACGGCGACTTCACCTTTATGGTGCTTGATTGCCCCCTCTTCTATAAAAAATATTATTATTTTCTGAAGTATTAGTTCATGCCGTTGTCGATAGGTAACTAAAACGACGAGGATAATCCATACAATAGCTTTGTTTGTACACAGAGAATAAAATGTGTTATGATTTGTAGAAACCAGTTGAAGGTGGCCAAGGCATATGAGTTCATGTATGTTTGCTTTGCTCCACTTACGAAGGTTATTGAAAAGGTTCTATTAAATGCACTTAAAGCCAATTAAAGCTTTGCACCTGCGTGCTACAAGAGCAATTTTTGTCACAATGTATATATATGATATATTAGGAAATTTCTTCTTCCTTTAAATAATATTAATAAGACAATTTCCATAAATGCAAAAACTAAAAGCATTCTGACACGTCTTCTTAGTCATAGTCTGCATGCGCTGATGCAAAGTAAGCGAATAATTTGCATTATTTCTTTCAGACTTTAAATAAATTAAAACATTAAAACTTACTTTGAGATTTCTCTGCTTTTTGCGATAGGTGGCGTGTCCTAATTAAACGAGGCCGTTGCCTTGAAGGCATTGGGGGGAGTTCTCTGTAAGGATTGCCCACAAACGCAATTCTTAATTTCCGTAGAGTAGTTTCACGGCGGCCAGAAGGTCAGACCGCGGGCTCTCCGGGCTCTGACCAGCAGAGGCAGCCCGGTGTGAGTTGAGCCCCACATATCCGCAATTCGACAATTTCATGCAATAAGGGTTCTTTAAATCAGTCTCTTAACTAAACAAGCATTAAATAAAGTATTTATAAATGTCAGGACATTGGGAATTTGCCGATTGCCGTTGAGCTTAAGCGTGTTGTATAAATGTAACTCCTTGCACGCCCCCCTCTCTCCTCGCCTGAAAGAACACCTGAAATTCGTCACCATAGCATTATGATTTAAGTATATAAGTGTGAAGGGTTGGTGTGATACGTGTATCTTTGTGTGCGCTGGTCACAAATTTCATATGATGAAGCTTTCTTCTTCAGATAACGTGATTATAGGAAAGTTCAGTAATACATTTTAATTTAAATGTATTTTATAATTTGAGTTTTGAATGGCCCTGAATAGGTAATTGCCACCAGAACTGTATTAAAGATATCATAGTTCTCTATAAAAGTTCAGCTACATAATATATTTTTAACTTTTGACAGACAGATTTTTTACGCATTTTTTAAATATTCTATTGATGACGCAGGAGGCAGCTGAAGATGAGATCCACTTGGATGATGAGATGGACCGAGTGGTCTGGGGAGGTGCACGCCCCATTGTTAACCTGCATAGGTCTGAGCCTGTTAGAGATGACGCTGCTCCGCTTCCGTCACTGTCGTATCCTAACGTTTCCATAGGTAATTATCGCCAATTTGTTGCTGTTCAGTCCACAATAAATTCACATTATTTCTCAATTGCATCAATTTGTAGTGTCTATCAGTAAAGCAACCTTTATTGTGCCCAGAAACCACAAGGTTACCTTAATATATCTATGAAATTTATACGCTTTTTAGAGTTTAAAATTGATTCGGAGTTGTCGCCTGGCAGTCCGCGTCATTGGAGCACCACTGTCTCAGAGGCACAAGTAAGTACATCTGCACTTAGTTTAGTATTCAATGGCTCTCATTTTTATAGTATAAATTATTATTTTTAATTTAATTTGTGTTTTGATGGTCACATTACTTACCTGTCATATACCTACACGTTAAAGAAGACATTTATTTATTGATAAACGTAAGTGTTGAGAAATCGCTTTTTTTACCTTTTAATTTGTGTGTATTTGTCCGGAATTACGACGTATTTAAATAGAACGGAATACTTCGAGAACGGTAATATTCACTTCTATGCTTAGGTGTTTTTCTTTTACATCGGGTTATTACACGATAATAAATATAATTGAATTACAGTGAACTTAAGGGATTGTTGTGTCCAACTCTAGTCTATATTAGGATAAAATAAGTAAGCCTTAATAGCCCGACAATTGAGACTGATACGGCGTAATCTGTGGCTAAGCAACATGGTTCACAAATGATTTGATTTTTGATTCATAATATTAATATTCTTTTATTGCCAATTGGGATACATTCGTTACGATAAATGTTAAAGTGTGTCACAAACTAACCAACTTGTTTTTAAAATGCTGACTATTTTCAGTTCATATAATATTCTATGAACTGGACAAGACAATTCATATCGATTTTGTGTTATTCATAATCACCTTCAGTTGTTACAATTTCATTCGACGAACTAAATATTATCATATATAAATACGCGTCCTCCTCCAAAGAGTGTAGGGTTTGCGTTTACTTTTATTTATGGTTTCGGTTGATTAGTTTAGTAGTGTTGATACGTTTGAGTCGTTATATATACGTTATATGATACGTTGATACGTATAACTTTTATCAAAGTAATGCGAAAGACTTGAGTTCAATCCGCATTTGCCAGAGATTATCGATCAAATCTTTCAAGGAGACATTGCTTGATGTATTTACCATTTCAGTGCCTGTCTCGCAAGAGCACGGCTGTTACTCAGCTTACAGCTCCTATTGGAATTACTCGTCCATCTCAAAGCGAAATATAAAATGATATGTTGTACCTGAAACGTTGAAAGAAACCTGTATATATTTGCAGATGTCAGGTCTATCGGATTCCGGCTCAGTGTGTGCAAAGAATGGCGATCGCCATGTTCAGTTTGACGGCGACGACTTCGAAGGCTGTCTGGACGAAGACGTCCACGAAGAGCGACGACGACAAAGACTTTAGTAAGTTCCATGCTAACACGCATCTGACAATACGTTGGGATGGTTTTGGAGGCTTTTCTTTATCCGCTACGTAAGTGGAAATACATTACAGGTCTTTTTATGTTATGTACTTTATATGAACCGAAACCAACCAGTTCTACCATCTGTATGGTAGCTTTAAGCGACCCCACTTTTACCTCATGACGATGATTTGTCTTAGGTGTATATATCCCGTGAATGTAGTTGGCAGTTAGGAGAGCAGATCACCTATTGCAAATTCAGTGTAACAAAAGCTTTTTCCAACTTAAACAATCACGGGAGTGGAGATGTACAAATCTTAAAATGTACTAAGGTACAGTGACCTAGCAAGCATTTGAGTGATACGTTACTAGAATTTTTAAAGCACCGCCATCTATCGACCTAAACGGAAAGAGAATAACGTATGTAAGTCATCTGTATTAAATAACGCTAATTACGTGTTAAAGTTGGCTAGCATCTTTATAATACGTCGATACGGAAGTCACTATGTCGTAGGACAAAAATAGTACAAAGAGAAACTCGTGATATTGGCATTGTCTCGGGTTCGTTCGTAGGAGATGTAGTCGCTCGCGCCCTTGAAAACAGCGCTGGTACATTCGGTGAACTTTCCAAGATGCCTGTGAGGTACGCTCGCGCCTCCGAGGTGCAGCACCAACGGTAAGCCACGTCACATTACGCCTTGATTCTAATTCTACTCTCTGCTCCGTTTTTCTATATATTCAGTGCCAAAACTTCTTCGAACCGAAGTTTTCATCTTATATTTAGTACGTGGTCTTCCTATACCATAGGTAGTATATAATATATTAATATATTGTTTTTTCATATGTAATACTTTATGCGTCATTTTGTATGCATGAAGCCTATGAGTCTGACAACTTCACAACATCTAATCAAGGGTCAGTAAAAAAGTCTCCCTTACTGTGCGATTAGAAAATGACAAAGAACTCCTTTATTATGATTACAAGTAGATTTCGCGCTTCACTGGTGGCCGAGTTGCTGGCACGTTCCGGCCTCCTACCAGTCGCGGTGGTTGGCTCTGTCCTTGCCCTATGCAAAGGCAAGCAGGTCAAGTTATTACAATGTTTTAAGTCAATGTTATGAAGCCCTTTATTTCGTAAATTGAGAAGAGGACCTTACACTACAATTATAACGTATTTTCTGCTTTGTTGCCTGATTTGAGTGGAATCTATGAAGTCGAATAATTGCACACTAAACGTCATCATGAAGCTGCCGGTCAGTTTTAACATTGCTGTTAGGGAATATTCATGTCACTATTAGATGTGCAACAGGCTTATGATTTTATTCAGAAACTGTTCAATTAGAACATGATTAATTATATTTCTTAGTACAATGTATATTGCCGTGATGTCTCTCTTAGAAGACCCGAACTAAAACTAATGTAAGTCCGCTAGTATCATTTGTCGTTCATAAAGTAATAGGAATAGTTGTAGCAATTGTACGTGGGCGAACTTCATTTATTGTCTGACTGTTGTTATGAGTAAAATAATATTTGTATGAAAAACGGTCATAAAATGTTGGTATCGGTTCAATATGCAGGTTCAGTTAAGCTTTCAAGGACCTATTCAATGTTGGCAGGGAAATGAGAAGAACGTGAGTTTTCCAAGGCTTTTCATCACAATTTTCGGTTCAATGAATTATTGGATAAGTCTTCAGTATAAAATGATCGCCAATTATCGAGTTGAGGAAATTAAATTTGCGAACGCGTATTGATTAAATTGTAGACTATATTTGGTCAAGTTGTCTACAATGAAAAGTGATGATTAAAATTAAAAAATAGCATTCCTGAGTAGACGTTGTTTTTTCTAGTCGCCACCTCCATCCGCACAAGTCCCGTAAGTACTCTCTGCAAGAAGGAGGCAAATATGGAGGGCTATTACCGAGTTCTTCGTTCGGAGATAAGAATACCTTGACTGTGGGAACAGAAGAGTCTCTTCCCGAGGTTGACAAAGACGACCTTCACAGTCACCGCAGTGATGACCCCAGATTGCGTCGTCATAAAATCCAACCGAGGGTACGGTCATTAACATTTGTAACATGTTTTGCAATCCTAATAATATTGTATAGATTGTACTTTATACCATTATCAAGCACGTCGAGACACAATGAGATAACTGACAAAACCTGTTATTGAAGGGATCAACCGTCCACATCAGCAGAAAGGATGGCGGCGAAGGGGCCTTGCAGAGGATACTTGCGGATACCATCTACAAGAAATCATTGGATCACAGTCCCCATGCGGTGAGGAACTAAACGCAAATTCTACTGGAAATTATCTAAATCTTTCGATATACATTGTTTGATATCAACTGGTGGCGATATTGATAAAAAAGCGAAATCACGAGATATAAGTACTTTTATAAAAGGGTTCTAAGGAAGTCATTTGGCAGTAACATTAGATATGTCTGTCACGAAGGTGTTCGTCCAACTCGACGAGTTGTTGGCCAACAAGGATGGTGACTCGGAGTGGAAAGAAACTGCCCGCTGGATCAAGTATGAAGAAGATCTGGAAGAAGGATCGGCCCGTTGGGGCAAACCCCACATTGCCTCATTATCCTTCCATTCTATGCTGAACCTGAGGCGATGCTTAGAAACCGGAGTTGTCCTGCTCGATCTCGACGAAAAGGATCTGCCCGGTGTCGCCTACAGGTATGTACTCGTGAACCTACTGCTTTTTGTCTTTCCTGTACAATTTTTCGTCACGTGAACTTTGCGTGTAGTTTAAAGATCAAATGTCTTGCAAGCAATTCAATGACGTGCTATTGAACTGTTACAGGGTGGTCGAGCGCATGTTCACAGATGGATTGATAGCAGAGGACGACAAAGCCATAGTTCTGCATTCGCTTCTATTACGTCACAAACACGTGGATGACGATAAGTTCAGGTTTTCCATAGGTGGCCGAAAGCAGTCCTCATACACAAGCTTACAGGTACTTATAGTTTAGTATTATTTTGTCGTCAATTACATAAAAATTTAAGATATCTTATCGATGTTTTGCACATGATAAGATTAAACTACCCTAAAACAATGTTTAAGCCGTTAGGAATGGAGCTGTATGAGACATATTTCTGTTGATATCTACTTGACAGGTCTAGTTATCTAAGATTAAGGTGATATGAGATGTATGCATGATGCTAGGAACAAATGGGCTTTCGTAGCTGTTAGGGTTCTTACTACATGTGAAAAGGGCAGTTGTAATATGATGATTTGCGCATATACAGTCGCTGTGGTTAGAAGATAGCGCATTCGGTCCAGCTGGGTCAGGCGGAAGGATTCGCTGTTCCATTTGCTCCTCGACCGCTTCCTGCCGCCGCCACAGCGCCCATGTTATCGTACGGAACACTCCTGTGCGCGTGACCCTTGCCTATTTCACGCTCCTGTTCTCGAGTAGCAGTGTCCTAGATTCATTTCATCTTCAAAAGCCTCTTTGATTTTTAAACGTTGCTGTCGTACGTTAACTAATTCTTACTAATTCATTTCATTGTATACTAAAAGTTTGGTTTGTTTAGTCAACGCACGCGCATTTGAGCGCTGACATATTGTAATTATGTGTTGATGCAACAGCATATGTCACATTTTTCATCTCACGGTTTTAATCATATATTTATAAAAAGGCAATCCGTGCGAAAATCATGACGTCATATGTATGTAATAGTTTTACACCATTGACGTAGGCACTTGTGTACGGCTCACCTAGGACTTTCAGCGCGAACTTTGAACCTTTCCATATATTTATTCAGATTTATATCCATTGCTTGAGTTCAGTGAGTCGAGTTTTTTAAATAACTAATCATTGATAACATTATTTAAATTTGAGAAAAATGTTCTTGTTTCTTATAAAAGCCTTAAATTAGTTTTTCCGTCGTCGTTTACAGAACTTAACGGATCCCAAACGCCGACAGAGCACCCACGTGGTCATTGGAGATACACGTAAAAAATCGTCAGCCGCTGGCTTAAATATAAACGAAGTCGAATATTTAGCAGCTGCTGCAGGTGAATCTCAGGAAAAAATAAGACGTCCCCATAACGATTCGATTATGAAACGAATCCCTGACGATGCAGAGGCTACTACGGTTCTTGTGGGAGCAGTGGGTTTTCTAGACCAACCTACCATTGCCTTCATTAGGTTATCTCATGGAATTCTAATGCCTTCAATTACGGAAGTTCCTATTCCAGTGCGATTCATGTTCATTCTTCTTGGGCCGACGAATTCGCACCTGGATTACCATGAAGTTGGTAGATCGATTTCTACACTTATGTCTAATCCAACTTTTCATTCAATCGCATACAAGGCAGAGGACCGACACGAACTTCTATCGGCGATTAATGACTTTTTGGATGATTCCATTGTGTTACCACCGGGTGACTGGGAGCGACAAGCTCTCTTGCCCATCGACGAACTTAGGGCTAAAAGTGACATGATCCGTCGTCGTAAACGCGATGCAATAGAAAAGAAGCGTGCGCAGGCTTCGGCTAAAGATGAAACCACTCCTATTGGGGAGAAGGATGCTCTATTAGTTGCTGAAAGTGGAGGCCCGCCAGATAAAGAGCCAGACGATCCACTCGCAAAGACGGGCCATTTTTTTGGAGGTAATGAAATAAAAGTTTTTGTGAAATGATAATTAGCTTGCATAACATTTGCACTCGATTGCACGACTGTACAATGAAAATATTAACAACTTTATTATTATGAAGGAACCTTACGTGATCAAGTATGACTCTCAGTCAAGTTCTGTTCAGTGCTAAATTGATGATTATGATGATGAAAGTGTACTTTTCCTCAGGCGTGTTACGAGATATGAGGAGACGTTATCCCTATTACGGTTCGGACTTCGGAGATGCCCTCAATGGCCAATGTGCAGCAGGCACCATATTCATGTACTTCGCTGCTCTCTCGTCGGCCATCACCTTTGGGGGCTTACTTGCGGAGAAGACCGATAACACTATCGGAATATCGGAAACTTTGGTACGTGACGTAAAAGCATCAATTACATAATGTTTCAGCCATTTATTTATCAGTAACCAGTCACAATGGTCACGGAAAGTCAAAATATTGTTATCTAATAGTGAAGTGCGAGTTGTATCTTATCGTTATTTCAGTTATGAGATACTGATTTGAGAATTAATTACGTGTTTTTTCTTGTACTACTTATAATGACTTTTTTTAGCAAAGTACAACATTTTCCTATGTTTCGCTTTTTGTTGCTGTTTCCTTGAGATTTGGCGAAATGTGTGTGACACATAACAGTATTGTAACTTGTCATAAATATAGGAAATACGTTACCCATTTGGCCAACCGACCAAACTGGGCCTTGGGCTAACCAGCCCTATGTCCAGCGGTAGCCCTGTGTACGGGTGCACTGTGCATGTTTAAACAATTGTCCAATCATTTCTCTAGATGTTTACGTCTATTGGTGGCGTATTCTTTGCATTGGTCGCTGGACAGCCAATGATGATCACAGGTGCTACAGGTCCTCTCTTACTCCTGGATGAGTCTCTTTCGAAGTTTTGTCGCGCGTACGGCTTTGACTTCCTGGCTGCTAGAATGTATTGTGGCTTATGGATGGTTATAATTGCTTTCATCCTGGCATCTCTGGAGGGGAGCGTGGTTGTTAAGAAAATCACTAGGCAAGTTTTATAAATATAACACTTTATTATAAATGAATATCATATGGCTCAATCATAATAGGTTAAACTACGAAGTTTTCATCGCTCAAGTTCTTTTTAATACAATAGGGACAACTATTGATTGGGTCTTTGAATTATGTAATTAGTAGTACACCTACACTATGTATTAATTAAAGTTCTGCTATTTTATGAATACAATTATTTTTCAGATTCACAGAAGATATATTTGCATTCTTGATATCTATGATTTTTATATCTGAGCCGATTGTAAGTATTGTAAATCTGTATCGGATGCATCCACTGGGTTACGATTACTGCGGGACAGAGAACATAACCAGTACCCCGCCCATTATCAATTCAACTTTGTCAGGTACGCGCTTTTTATTGCTTTGCTTTTGCTACTACGGAAGCCCTTGCTTCGATACAGAGACCCTTGTAGTGTTAGAAAGTATGCAGCTGCTGATATGCTTACCTGTTAACAATAAGACCACACAGCTTATACTACATACTTAGTAACACTCTACTTACACTGTACCTATATAGACATCCCGGAAATGCGATATACAATAGGCTCACTAGAGTGAGCTTGTTGGTAGACCAAACGAACGCAAATTCTTTAATGTAATTTTGGGTTGTCAGTTGTTTTTATGAAGCGAACATAAATGTATTAAGTATTATTGCATCGGTCTTTGTTACTTAAGTGTTTCTTATTCTTGTAGATGGCTTTTTCAAAAATTCCACGGATCCCTTACCTTCAGAGAAACAAATCATATCGCCGCAACCGAACACGGCGCTCTTCTGCACGATCCTGACTCTTTCAACGTTCATAATCGCGTATTACCTTCGCATATTCCGAAACGGAAAGTTCTTGGGTCGTAGTGTGCGTAAGCTTGAGTACTTTAACTCACCGTCTGTTTGTGCAATTTGCCATGAAACCAATTTCATTTTTAGGCTCGCCGAGCGCTAGGAGACTTTGGAGTCCCCATCGCCATTATTGTCATGGTGGGTGTAGCTACTGTCGTACCTGTCTGGACAGAAAACTTGAAGGTCCCGGACGGCTTGAGTCCCACGGCTGATCGTCACTGGCTGGTACCCCTCAACCCTGGCTTAGAAACCATTCCCGTTTGGGCGGCAGTGGCAATGGTTTTACCAGCACTCATGGTCTACATAATCGTATTCATGGAGACTCATATTGCGGAGTAAGACAATTTTATATGGCTTAGACAAATACACCCTTGATTTTTTGTTCGTCTACAATTCCATTTTGTGTACCTACTGCTCTGCGAATCTTTAAATTGCCAAATGTGTGTTTGCGGAAGTGCATTATGCGACTGCGAAGGCTGACGTTTGGGAATGGCAGAGATGTAATATGGTAAATTGGTACCAGGTTAATCGTTGCCAAGCCAGAGCGTCGTTTGAAGAAAGGCAGCGGTTTCCACATGGACATTGTGGTTATGTCGTTGGTGAATGCAGTTTGCGGAATGTTCGGAGCTCCGTGGCAGTGCGTGGCCACGGTGCGCTCCGTCAGCCACGTGGCGGCCCTGACAGTTATGTCCACCACGCATGCGCCTGGCGACAAGCCACACATTGTCGAAGTCAAAGGTACGGTCAATGTTATATATATTATTAGGTGTAGGCAATTAATGCATTAAATAAAACTTTGTTTTTCAGAACAACGCTTGACTGGCCTGCTGGTGGCGATGATGGTGGGAGTCTCTGTGCTCGCATCGGAGTGGTTGCGTCTTGTGCCAATGGCCGTATTGTTTGGAGTTTTCTTATATATGGGTATATCGGCCTTGAGTGGGATTCAATTTTGGGAAAGAGCTATTTTACTATTGAAACCAGTCAAACATCACCCGCAAGTGCCATACGTTAGAAGAGTAAGACATTTTTTTCACAAATGAAATTATATTCTTTTCATATTCTTGTATACTTCTAGCGATTAGTATTAATATTTATTAGTTTTAATATCTGTCATTGGTTTTATTTTACTATTAGTTAATTATTATCGTAAATAATTGAAGCATACTTCCAGGTGCCGACCATGAAAATGCATCTCTACACGTGTATCCAAATGTTGGGTATCTTTGTCCTTTACGCAGTGAAATCGTCGAGAATATCTTTGGCTTTGCCGTTTTTCATAGTCTTAATGGTTCCCCTGCGAATGGCATTGGTTTATGTCTTCACGCCTCTTCAATTACGCGCGGTATGAGCTTTCTAATGTTACGTTGCAAGTATTTTATTTCATTTCGATTGGATCAACTGTAAGCGCCTCTTATATAGTAGGATGTACTGGACTTTAAACAGTTTATTAAAAACTCTTATGTCACATATACAATTTGACATTCTTATTTTTAGAATATATAGAGAATATATTTGTTTGCAAATATTTCTATGAAAAATTATTTCATTTTATTTTCTTAAGCTTTATCAAATCTGTCTTCGTGTATGTTTCTTTTTGGTAAAGAGATTGTGTTTCCGAGTATTTTAATAATTGTCTCGGAGCTTTTGTGGCCGACTTTATTCGTTATAATGCTGTCATTCAAATTAATACATTATTATTAATAATATTTTTCAGTTGGATGGAGCGCAGAAAGACATAGATAAAGATGACGATCCAGACTTCTATGAGGAAGCTCCACTTCCGTAATTAATGTCTGCGATCATGTTACAAATGGATTCCCTTTGTTTTGGTCTTTAAAAAGAAGACAACTGGTTCTATAATCGCTGGTAATCTGCAGTCAATCACCATCAGTTACTATCAGTTCCCTTCTGAGAGGCTTCTATATGTTAAAGCATCGAATGGTTTAAGCCAAATCAAATAACAGTTAATTATAAATACTTTTATAATATTTGACCGTCTTTATGTGAAGCCCAACGAAACTTTTTATGTTACCGAACATGTACGCAGCATGGCGCATGTATAAATAATTTAAATAGCTTTTAAAAGCTCCAACGCAGAGCCAAAGTAGGTGCCAAAGATGCTAAAACAGTCTCAGTATTAAGGTACTTAGTATTATTAGTAAATAGTATCACTATGTCTATTTAATACACCTTTCCACCTAATTATGTAGTGTGTAGTTCACGGCACGTAAGTTGGCAAGTTTCCTTAAAAGCGCCAATCCTCATTTGAAGTTTTGCTTACGCACTTAAGTAAACCATGCCAAGTTACGTGCAATGTTCTATACTCGTTGACCTTTATCAAGCACAATTTGTATTGTTCCGGGTATTCGTGACGTCGGACACGTAAGTGATAGAATAATTAGAGGGTCGACATTTTACGTAAACTATTTCTATCACCACCCAACACAAAACCACTTAATACAATTCCCAATCGCACCCAGTTTATCACAGATTTCTTATGCCTGAACTTGCCACTGTTCAATTTCTTAACCTCCAGCAGTTTGTCTTTATGATCAAACAATTGCCAACTTTATAGCCAGCTTCATGTATATTATCGTAGTGGTTAGTAATTTATTTCTCTTTCAGAATGTCTATCAGAATATCATGACTTGACTTAATAACGATTGAATTCCGTTTGATGCAATATTATATCAGAAGTAAATTATAAATACATATGTGTTATTGCGCCATAATGATGAAAGTGGCCTAAGACTATGTCGTTTAAAAATCTAAACTGCTATGTACCATTACGTGGATTCTATTGTAATGTATACTATTAACTGGGAATCTTTTCATGTAACGGTGGCTGTGCATAATTGGCGAGTTAAATGAAATGCGGAGAGAGCATCGCATGTTTTACCTAACTCTCCAGCGAGTTCTTACGAACCCTACCCACTAACAAGTGACACAGTCAACGAGAAGTTCTCAGATAATACATATCGGAGAACTTCTCGTCTGAGTCACTCATTCATTTGTTGTGCAGTAATGGATTTTTATGATTAGTTTATTATTGTATATATATTTTATGATTGTATGTTAAAATAAGTCCGAATTAAATTAATAATTAAATATGTCTAAATTTAATAAAATAAACAATTCACCTGTTTTTATTTATACATAATTTGTTTAAAAATGTCATACTATCAATTTTATCCTATAGGATTGTTTGGGGAACAAAAGTTTGTTTAATTCAATTGCCCTTTTAATATTTTATAAAATTATTATTTACGTCATATCTAGGGGATCTATCTTTTGCATCGTAAAACAACAATTCCTAATAATGCGCTTTCAACAAATATAATTAATTTAAAATTACCGCTTACTTGCAGCCTTGAACCATTATAATATGGTATAATAATTAGCACATGGCAACTTACTAGTAAATGACACTTTCTCCAAGTTTTTTATCTGTTGACAGATAAAAAATAGTGGGCACATTATATTATATCCCATAATTGCGTATTTATTTTAACTTTGATATCGAATAAATATTGAAATATCCTTTCGTAATATCTAAGCGTATTAAATATAACAAAACCATTGATGTCGTAATACCTGATTGTAGATTGTATGTTAAGATACGAAAGTGATAGTCTATGGTGTCAAACGCAACAGCTGACTCGGGCTAACCTGTGGTAAATAAATCAAAGAAGCTGTACTCTATGGTCGCTGAAACGGTGCTGCCTCTGTTGGATTTAAGAACGAAACAAAAATCGACGTCAAATTGATGTCAGTTACACTTAATGGCGGTGGTAGTGTTATTTGTATCAGTGAATAAATCCAGTAATATTTTTTGTACATATTTCAACTCAAACGCGTGATTTTTGTTTGTTAGCTATGAGACTCTAATTTCTCGGACCTTTTCTAATATTTTAATATCAATATTCACAATGTATATTATATTTAAGTTACGGTATAATTGCGATTAGTTATTGAATTAAAGTGTCTAGAGCGAGTGTTGCGAACGGCTTCGGTGTGAGAATTGTGGCTCTCAAGAGCCACGATGGGGGCCCAGCAGGCAAAAGAACGCGGTTCTGCGAGTGGCGCGTCAATTCGATCCACACGAAACAAACCCCGTGTGCCCAAGGATCCTCGTATGCTTGGCTCAAATATATTCACTGAACATAGTGGTGAGTCATTATTATAGATTTAATTTGAACCGGTCTTTTTAAAAAGTTTTCTAATACTTGGTTTATTAATTAGTCTCTTTGTTTTAACATTAAAAACCTAAGCACAATTTGATTAAAACGACACTTCATATAACAAAGTAAAGAGATTGTGTTTCCGAGTATTTTAATAATTGTCTCGGAGCTTTTGTGGCCGACTTTATTCGTTATAATGCTGTCATTCAAATTAATACATTATTATTAATAATATTTTTCAGTTGGATGGAGCGCAGAAAGACATAGATAAAGATGACGATCCAGACTTCTATGAGGAAGCTCCACTTCCGTAATTAATGTCTGCGATCATGTTACAAATGGATTCCCTTTGTTTTGGTCTTTAAAAAGAAGACAACTGGTTCTATAATCGCTGGTAATCTGCAGTCAATCACCATCAGTTACTATCAGTTCCCTTCTGAGAGGCTTCTATATGTTAAAGCATCGAATGGTTTAAGCCAAATCAAATAACAGTTAATTATAAATACTTTTATAATATTTGACCGTCTTTATGTGAAGCCCAACGAAACTTTTTATGTTACCGAACATGTACGCAGCATGGCGCATGTATAAATAATTTAAATAGCTTTTAAAAGCTCCAACGCAGAGCCAAAGTAGGTGCCAAAGATGCTAAAACAGTCTCAGTATTAAGGTACTTAGTATTATTAGTAAATAGTATCACTATGTCTATTTAATACACCTTTCCACCTAATTATGTAGTGTGTAGTTCACGGCACGTAAGTTGGCAAGTTTCCTTAAAAGCGCCAATCCTCATTTGAAGTTTTGCTTACGCACTTAAGTAAACCATGCCAAGTTACGTGCAATGTTCTATACTCGTTGACCTTTATCAAGCACAATTTGTATTGTTCCGGGTATTCGTGACGTCGGACACGTAAGTGATAGAATAATTAGAGGGTCGACATTTTACGTAAACTATTTCTATCACCACCCAACACAAAACCACTTAATACAATTCCCAATCGCACCCAGTTTATCACAGATTTCTTATGCCTGAACTTGCCACTGTTCAATTTCTTAACCTCCAGCAGTTTGTCTTTATGATCAAACAATTGCCAACTTTATAGCCAGCTTCATGTATATTATCGTAGTGGTTAGTAATTTATTTCTCTTTCAGAATGTCTATCAGAATATCATGACTTGACTTAATAACGATTGAATTCCGTTTGATGCAATATTATATCAGAAGTAAATTATAAATACATATGTGTTATTGCGCCATAATGATGAAAGTGGCCTAAGACTATGTCGTTTAAAAATCTAAACTGCTATGTACCATTACGTGGATTCTATTGTAATGTATACTATTAACTGGGAATCTTTTCATGTAACGGTGGCTGTGCATAATTGGCGAGTTAAATGAAATGCGGAGAGAGCATCGCATGTTTTACCTAACTCTCCAGCGAGTTCTTACGAACCCTACCCACTAACAAGTGACACAGTCAACGAGAAGTTCTCAGATAATACATATCGGAGAACTTCTCGTCTGAGTCACTCATTCATTTGTTGTGCAGTAATGGATTTTTATGATTAGTTTATTATTGTATATATATTTTATGATTGTATGTTAAAATAAGTCCGAATTAAATTAATAATTAAATATGTCTAAATTTAATAAAATAAACAATTCACCTGTTTTTATTTATACATAATTTGTTTAAAAATGTCATACTATCAATTTTATCCTATAGGATTGTTTGGGGAACAAAAGTTTGTTTAATTCAATTGCCCTTTTAATATTTTATAAAATTATTATTTACGTCATATCTAGGGGATCTATCTTTTGCATCGTAAAACAACAATTCCTAATAATGCGCTTTCAACAAATATAATTAATTTAAAATTACCGCTTACTTGCAGCCTTGAACCATTATAATATGGTATAATAATTAGCACATGGCAACTTACTAGTAAATGACACTTTCTCCAAGTTTTTTATCTGTTGACAGATAAAAAATAGTGGGCACATTATATTATATCCCATAATTGCGTATTTATTTTAACTTTGATATCGAATAAATATTGAAATATCCTTTCGTAATATCTAAGCGTATTAAATATAACAAAACCATTGATGTCGTAATACCTGATTGTAGATTGTATGTTAAGATACGAAAGTGATAGTCTATGGTGTCAAACGCAACAGCTGACTCGGGCTAACCTGTGGTAAATAAATCAAAGAAGCTGTACTCTATGGTCGCTGAAACGGTGCTGCCTCTGTTGGATTTAAGAACGAAACAAAAATCGACGTCAAATTGATGTCAGTTACACTTAATGGCGGTGGTAGTGTTATTTGTATCAGTGAATAAATCCAGTAATATTTTTTGTACATATTTCAACTCAAACGCGTGATTTTTGTTTGTTAGCTATGAGACTCTAATTTCTCGGACCTTTTCTAATATTTTAATATCAATATTCACAATGTATATTATATTTAAGTTACGGTATAATTGCGATTAGTTATTGAATTAAAGTGTCTAGAGCGAGTGTTGCGAACGGCTTCGGTGTGAGAATTGTGGCTCTCAAGAGCCACGATGGGGGCCCAGCAGGCAAAAGAACGCGGTTCTGCGAGTGGCGCGTCAATTCGATCCACACGAAACAAACCCCGTGTGCCCAAGGATCCTCGTATGCTTGGCTCAAATATATTCACTGAACATAGTGGTGAGTCATTATTATAGATTTAATTTGAACCGGTCTTTTTAAAAAGTTTTCTAATACTTGGTTTATTAATTAGTCTCTTTGTTTTAACATTAAAAACCTAAGCACAATTTGATTAAAACGACACTTCATATAACAAAAATATTTTTTATCAAATTATTATATATATTTTAAACTGTTAAATATCTTAAGAAATGACTGCAGTATCAACAGCTCATAAACAAATAATTAAATTGTGCTCTACAACACAATCATTTGGATGAGGATGTTGAGCTTTTACCATTTCCTTAATTAACATGTAGTGTTTCATCACAAGCCTTTGTCTAGACACCAAAATATTTAGGCTTTTTTATAAATACAAAATATTCAGTTATTTTCAACAAGCACTTAATTATATTTTGCCTGTAACTAACCACTTAGTTATACAATTTTGGGTTTACGGTTAATTATAGCTATGTCGACTTCCATATATGTTTGTTAGCCCATGTTGTAATGGATACCAAATGCGAATATTAATTACACTAGCCTTTATCCTGCTCAAGCTTTTCATCTTTGCCTCCTACTTTCATGTGTACATCAGATTTGGTCTACTAGATTTTAAAACCCAGTGCAAGACATTGAAATTACCATAGTACCTTTTTTTTTTATTTGAATGTATCATCCCACTATCCATGTGGCTCAATTGCTTGTGCACTATGTGAAAATTGTAACATGTAGGTTAGATTCTCACCAGTTTTGGATGATTTTCATGAATTAGTGTAATATCTTTTGTTTTATAAGGTCTCTTATGAAGAAGAAATACAATGAAAAAGTATTGATACAGTGTTAATTTCAAGCCTTTAAAGTAAAACATGCTGGCGTACTGCACTGCTAAAGACATAATTGCAAAGCGATTTTTTTTTATATCTATCTCTATCTAACTAAATGTTGAGATATAAAATCACAAACTTATTTAGAAATTTTTTACCAAAGTGCTACAGAGGCTAGAATTTTATACATACTATTGTTATTGTTATTTTATTGAAAATATTTAGTTTGTTTGTTAACCTTGTTGATTTTTAGAAATAGTAGTACTAATGCTAAAAACCACCTCATTAATAAAATATTCTCTCCTACTCTGTGTATGTTTCAAAAGACATCTGGAACATTTTAATTAAATATGTCAATTAAACAAATCACATTCTTGTGTTGGAAAAAAAAATACAAACTGTATTCTGGTAATAAAACTAAGTATAATATTTACAGCCTTAAATATATTATCATTGAGTGATGAGTTATTTGTTGGTTAGTTTTCATATTTAATTGAACCATTTAACTACGATTTATTTCACCTGATACAGCATAACATGTTATGATTTTAGTATCATATTAGGCGCAATAATCTGTAATAATATTCAATGGGTTATTCTTGATATTGCAAATATGAATTGTTTCTTTAAAATTAATATTGATGGTCCGACATATTTTTAAGTTTTGATATTTTTACACATGTATATTTGTAATGTTCCTATTTTCAATGGCTTCAAGATTTGTAGTGAGAGTACCTTGATCTTGTCTATTGTCTATAAAGAAATGTGTAAAACAATGCACTCCCAGCTACAAGACAAATATAAATCTGGCCAACCTTCATTTTTCTCAGTTATAATGTCAAAAAATCTTTCTAGTAACAACAAAATAAACTCAAACTATCTTTATAAAGACACTTTTGAATCGTCAATTTTTACTCCACCACTACCAATAGGTCCCAAGACCGACCTCCATTTGAATTGTTTTAATCGCGGCATTTTGACACATAAACCTGAACAGCGAGAATGACGCCTGCGTAACAAGTTTACACCTGTTGTAAACTCAATATTAACTTTAATGTTAACCTAACTACATACCTTTATTGCAATAAATACCCTTGGGCCCTGCTGCTTCAATGCATTTCCTGTCTACGAACTCACTACGGCCTTGGACTCACATATATGTTTTATAATAAGTCATACCAATGGGTAATTTAAACCAACAGGCGGCATTCATGCACGGGTATATCGTAATTCGTAAAGTAAATTTTCGTGTCGGAATATTAGAATTTTATTGCAAGCTTTGACAGCGTAATCGTTATAACAGGTTTGTCTGTGTAAAATAAAAAAAAAAACACTCTCGCTCTTGTGCTTTATGCACTGATTGGAAATTAAAACAACGTATAAGTTGTTGATGAACAACCAAACCTGACCTACCGGTCTGCAGCCAATAAAACAAATTTTGGTTCTAGCACGGGGCTTGTGCACTGGTGTTCTGAAACTGTATTTAGACATATCGTTACGCAAGACGCATAAAATTTTACGTTTTCAGGTGTGCTCACACAATTTAAATGTTAAAAACTATATATAATACAGAAAAATTCGAAATAAAACCAGCGCACTTTTGTGTTTGTTTTTTTGGCATATTGTGATATAAGATGGTATAGAATAATGATAAAAAAATAAGCTCAATTAAAATAATTAAAAATGTACGATATAAATTTCATACTCAGTTCAGTAGTGTCCTCCTGCATACGTCAACTCTCATCTTCATCAGGCAACCTGTCGCAAATGAATTAAAGAACTTTGGAATATGGTGTTTGTTTGCGAAGTATTTATGCAAGCGTGATGCATTATATACTTGAGTTGCAGTAAGCAATTTGCGAATTTTCTATACTATAGTCAGGGTGGGTATTATTTTCTTATTCATTGCTGATTGACTCACTCCAACTGCGTAAGTCACTTCCTCTACAGGTGCTGGCTCCCTTAACGCAGAAGATTTCCAAATTTGGCTACGTTCAGTTAAACCTTGAAAGATTTGATGGGACGCCCTTTTTTATATGTAGCTTCTCTTCTACAGTCTCGCATCATATCATAAAGACCTTATGTAGAAATATTCATTGATGCATCTGTGTTTTCTGAAATAAAGACTAGGACAGAACCAGTTCCCTGTTCCCATGCGGATGAACTAATTTAAGTATGATTGATGAATCGAATACGTATTTTAATGTGAACTGCTGCTTAATTTTGCTGATACAGCTATTAACAAATAAACATAATGCTTTGTTATAGAGATTTAAAATCTATCGAAACAGAGATTTGTCTCCGGTCCCTCTGAAAAAACGGAGCGCGTTGCTTGTGAATCTGAAAAGTAGAAATAAAAAATAAATATAGGTTGTTGAAGTTGTTACATTGTTCCCAGAAGTACATATAATGAGATCAAATTTAGTTCGATTTAACTATTATACGGAATAATGATGGTTCGCTTTATTAAAATTTCATGTGATTTGTTTTACGGTGTATATAATGTAATACATAACTTCAACATTTTTCTTTGTAGTAACGATAAGATTGGATCACTACAACTTGGCTAATAGAGAGGTAACATCCACTGTGCCTAACACACTGATTTGCCTATTAAGAAAGGTAAAAAACATGAGTCCAAGGGCTGAGGAGTTCTAGTTTTTTATTAAAGGGTTAAACTACCAACTTAATATTACCAAAAATCTCGGTTCAACCAACCAACTAACAGCTCCGTTGCCAGTTAGAAGTGTCAACAGCATAGTGACAATCTACTGAAGCAATGAAGCGCGAAAAAAGCGGTAGTGAGCTTGATCTGAAAAAATTCGACAAATGTGTTTTTAAATAATTATATTATTTTCTATTATTTTCTACGATTACCATCCAACATACAAAACAAACAGAACTTACATTTAAAATAATGGATTGTCAATTGTTATCCGTTTTGAGAGAATCTATCTTAAATTGGCACCAACGCCACAAGAACATTTGATTCGTCCAAGGTGACTGGTGCTCGTAAACAAAAAAGAACAACATTAGTACGACAATCGTAGACATCAAGAATCTAAAATATACATCGCTGCAGACATCTTAAATAGGATGTCCCGTTGGCCTAAGTGAATCGAGAAGAATGACATTAGAAAAGTGGCAGGCTAACGTGAACGGAGTGGCTGTTTCTAAAGAGAGCAGAAGAAGGTTATCATAATATTATAGTCAAAGTACTATCATCTCAAGATAATTGACAAAACCTAAAGCTAAGGAGATATAGTTGAATATGTAGCGACGAACTAAACATCACATCAAAATGTGAAACCAGCAAAGAAACGTTACATACAACAGTACAAACAGTGTGCAAGGACATGTGTGTTATTCCGAACGCAAATCAATTTGCTTAATATCAATTATCTCCCCCGGGATGTAGTTAAGCTATTAATGCTATTAACTTCATAAACACGAAGAACACACGTATCGCACACATTTGATTTGACCTACATTGCATCACTCGTGAGTCTCCACAATCCAGGAGTAATACCAACTACATTTAATACCGTTGAAATGAGGGTATACCTAAATATGAATGACGAGGTGATTTCACTTGCGACGTCACGTGACCGCGTCGCGGTGGCCATGTGCGCCGAGTGGCGAGGGCGGGCTCGCAACGTGTGTGACTTGGTTTTAATTAAAAGTGTAAGAGCATTTCGTGTAGGCATACGCATATGATCGATATTCTTTCGTGAGTCGTGACAGATGCGGTTCATGTGGATATTAAACACAAATCAAGTGGCTGCGTCACAGCTCCTATGCCGTTGTACTATCAAAATTGAATAATACTTATAAATCGATATACCTACATTTAAATACGTCTTGAAAATGGGTATCAGTTTAAATTGGTTATTATGTATTACGTAAATATTGTTTTGATTTTAATTAGTTGCGCACGTATGTGCCTGGCATATAAACCAGGTTTGCCAATGGTCGGCAGCCGATGTTAAACCATAAAAAGAAAGAAAACAAGTGTTTAGATTTCAGGTTTTCTTCCACGGCCACCTTGTTGGCGGTTTTTTGTCGAACTGCTTATTACTAGAAATACATGTGTCCTTCATATCTCCAAACTGGTCATATTCATATACGAGTAATGCCGTTTGGCCATCACTCCTGTCGCAACCGGATTGCATTTGTAGCTGTACATTGAATGCCATATCACGTAGGAACGGCCATCTTTCGCATTGTACAAGCATTGTTTTGCTTGCCAATCAATAATGGCACACAAGATCGAAAAAGGTGAAAATGTCGCATCTTTATAAAAAAAACACTCTTAGTTGAGTTGTACCGTTCTTGTAATATTCTCATTCATATCTCTTTTTGTAACCCAAGACTCACAGAGCACCAACCAACAAAAAAGCAAGAAGGTAATTTTAGATTACAATTCCTGGCTTTTGATCCCCACAATCGATCCAATGATCTACTTGAATCACAATAGGAATACGTACAATAGAAAATATTTCTCTTTAAACGCAATAAAGCCCTTTCAATATTCGTTCTATAACATTACAAAGTAAAGTTTGTAGAATGCGAAACCATGTCCCCGCTTCTTAAACTTGTGCCTAAGACAAATTTGTTTTAACACAAAAGCATAACAAATATTACAGACCCTACGGTGTTATTCATAAAAAGTTATAGCACACTTGAAGTAGGATTTAAAAAAAAATTGTATTCATTAACGCATTTTAGCACAAAACTGTTCTATAAAGTTATTCCTATTCCTATTGTAACCTAGTTTAACAGTGTTATAAAAGTGGCCGACACCGTACAGCTGATTATAACGAAATATTTTGACATTTACCAAAGTGAGTTAAACTTCCAGTTGAATTTTATAAATTAAATCAATAAAAATCTTATGTCTGATTGGTATGATTCTAAGTCTTTCAGTGATCTTTGTAAGCTGATTAGAATCTGTGTCAAAACGTCATTAAACATTAGTATAAACGATAAATAAAACCATAGAATATTAAGTAAAAAAGAAAACAGCAATGTTATTAAGCTGAAACAAAATTGAAAGTCTTGACGAATTAAAAAGCTAATCTTCTAGGAATTAACTTTATTGGATAACAGTGTATTCCAACTTGATCCAATAAACTAGTCTGGAGTCTTCATTTAAAGTTATTTTCTTACGACGAATCAATTGAAAAGCAATAAAAGGGGTTTTGCATGTGAATGTTTGCAAAATTAAATCTGCGACCCTGCACAAATTGGACGCAATTAACCGTGACGACGAATTGATGATTGTGGTTTGTGTATCATTTCATTTACAATCAAATAATACGTGAGCTTCAAATTTAATATGATGTCGTTCTTGCTGTACATTGACAAAGCGAGAGCGAGCATGGACGATTGAATCCAATAATTGTTTGAAACGTGTTGATAGTTGATACTATACACTGTTCAAGTCAATTAATATCAATAGATGAACATTGAACTTCCTGCGTCGCATTTTCCGCATATAGTAACTTGGAGCCTTTTAAGAAAAGAGCAAACGCATACATTAGGGTAACATACAGGCACACTCTCTGCCTTCACCGAGAACTTAGAAGCCTGTTAATGAAATGTCATTTGACTTCGAGCGAACCCCCAATTACGTAATATGTTTCTATTTATTCTATTTGATTGGCAATTGAATGTCTAAAATGTGACGTGCCTAAAATTGTCTAAGTAAATTGTAGAGATATTTGCTGTTTGCAGAAAAAATCCTAGACTATACAAGTGGTTTACAATAACCTAAAACTAGACTTGCACTAATGCAGGCCTCAGCTATTTAATATTATAAAATTAATATAAGTGTAACGATCGAATGTTCATTTAGCGGAAGCAATACTGGACGTTACTATTCAAAGCAAGCGAAGTAAAGATATTTAGTAGCTCCATTATCACCAGGCATTTTATTTGTTCCAGAAGCGTTGCTGCAAAGTCGTCCGCTTCCGCATATCCCGGATTTGCCAGATGGCGAGGCAGCTCCACCAGCCCTGCCGCAGCCCTTGGACTCGACGAACAGGTAATCAATTAATTAAACGCCAATCAATAATTAGTGATTTAATCTTCCTGTCAGACGGGTCTATGGTTTGGGATATGTACTTGATTATAGGTTTAGTACGTGTTGGCAGATGGGCTTTCATATGTATGGAGAGAATATTTAAATATCAGATACCTTTGCTATTCTTCAAATGGTAATAATAGATACATTACAGCAATAAAAATACATTTTGTAATATCTATTGCAGCACTGACCTTGGTTATCTGCCTCCGTATGTCATTAAAGAATAACACGGATCGCTATTGTGTTATCTGATGTGTTATCTGTAGAATTGATAAATATTTTTGCAGGGTTTCGCTTTTCATTGGATTGTCTGTTACTGAATACGTCACAATAATCTCGGTTGGTATTTCTTGGCAAGGTAGCCTTTAGACCTTCATGTAGACCTTAGTATATTCAGGTTAACCAAAGCCAAATAATGGGCTTTGAAGACAAGGCTGTCTCTGCCCCTTAGGTTTACATCAGCATCGGGATGAGATGACATTTTGATCAGTATCCATTACGTAATTTCATGTCAATTAGAAAATATAGATTTCACACAACTTTCTATGAGACCGGATATAGTGTCTGATAAATGTGATGTGTCATTTATAACGATTTCACGTTCGATTGTACTGAGCTGAAGCCACCATCGAAGCTCATTCCAGCCCAAGAGCACGTGAATTATTGGGTCGATCGATTACTTTCAATCGTGTTGTGTTTGTATGTAGATGGACTTCCAAAGAAAACCTGTTGGCGCACCACGAAGAAGACGATCCTCAACTCTTCGTTGCGCTCTACGATTTCCAGGCTGGCGGAGAGAATCAGCTAAGCCTGAAGAAAGGTAGGTTATGTAAGTTGTTCTTATAGGGCTTACCATTGTGAGATTATGACAATTGTTTTGAGGACACTCCAACTGCATTCATACATAGCATATTTATTGGAGATCCTACATCTCTAATACTAAAAGTTACACAATTGTATTATTTTGTAGTGAGTTGTTGGTGGTTTGACACTATGCACTAATACGCTTTCCATTGGTAGGTGAACAAGTGCGGATAATGAGCTACAACAAAAGTGGGGAGTGGTGCGAAGCGCACACTTTAGGCGGAGGCGTGGGCTGGGTGCCCAGCAACTATGTCACACCGGTCAACTCTTTGGAGAAGCACTCGTGGTACCATGGCCCCATTGCCCGGAATGCGGCGGAATATCTGCTGTCCTCCGGTATCAACGGCAGCTTTCTCGTAAGTTCTTTATTACGAATCGCGCATTCAAAACCCCCAACTGAAAAAAGCAGCTTTTACCAAATGTATGGAATGAAATAAATGTCTGCGTTCAAAGAGCTCGTAGCTCGTTAAGAGAATTCCATGAGTTAGCAATTCCCGAGAGGATGTCGCTCTGCATCTAGATCTCCTAGAGCCGGCCCCTGTAAGTAATTGGTATGGCTGAGTTGATTCCCCGGCGTATTCCTGTTATATTGGATCACTGCGCGCCAGCGTTATCGGAACTGTTTCGCCTTCTCGACCGAAAAAGTAACTCTTATTCATACAACACGTTCGCGATGCCGTTATTATTATTACCGGGGAGAACAGATTTGTCTAAAAAGGTTTCGTCATCATTGCTCGAAATTAAAATAAATGTACATGACGTGACATCCGGCAACTGGTTGGAGGACCCTCGAAGCGTGGATCGATCTCGAGCGAGCCAAGTACTCACTTCGATACACATCGATGCCAACATTTCTTGCTAACATTGAGCTGATGCAAATTTCCCCTCATGCATGTGTTAATACGTGGGCCTTCTAGTCGTTGTGATGATGTCTAATAAATGGTCAAATCTCTATTCGAGTTGCTTCGCCATAAGCCACGATAATTCAATTATCAAATGTCCGTCTTCTCGGTACACTATCGATTTATTAATTCAAATTCATGATCTTTTCGATTATAAATCCCAAATCACAAGTATTCCTGAAACATCTTCAGGATTTCTTATTTTTTATTTAGTGAGTATGTTGAACGCTCAGGCCAAACAAATATAATGAATTTTTCAAAACAATATGATATTTTTCCGTTATCTCAGCGTTGTGATTGCATAGCTATCATCTAAAGCGTTTGTTTTTTGCGCTTTGAAACCACAACACAGAGTATTAACCAGCCAGTACGGTGAAACTAGGTCTCGCGAAACAATACCGTCGACTTGAATGCCCGTGTTCGACAGGGCGACAACTTTATTCTATCTAGGTGTACGGTTTACAGTTCACCTGTAAGCTTCAAATATCAGTATCACTTGTGTACGTCAAGAAAGTATCTGACGAGTCCAATTCATTGCGAAGCATCAGAGTTCTCATTCCAAGGTTCTATTTTCTTATAGCTAAGGCTACGAGGCTCATTTGTACAATATGATGTATATCACTCTGTACGATTTCAAGTTTTTTACAACAAAATTAAGTACTATCATACAAACTTTTTGCAAATTCTTCATCCGAACTTGGAGTAATGGCTTTGAATGTGCGCAAACTAAAAGTCCTCGTACAGCGAAGGAAACTTGGTGAGAAATCCGGCTTGTCTTAGTGGTTGTTATTCACAGACGAGATTTCTAACGGAGCGAGATGAGTCCCGGATATGTATGATGTGTGTCTGCGACGTAGGAACAATCTACCCGTCTCTAAAATATCCAATGAGAAGGCGCAAAATTCCGGTGTAAGGACTAAAAAAGGTCACATAATAGGTCAATACTAGGCAATTCGAAGCAGCAAGTCAGACGAGCTTCCTTAATAATGTTCAGTACTGATAACGCGTGTATTATATGAACGCGATAAGCTCAAATGACGGCACACTGATTCACATGAGGAAATCTTAAGTTTCGTTGCGGTTAGTATGGCGATCGTTAAGTTGTGTTACAAAAAATAACTACATAGAATTCAATCCAATAATTTATTAAATGTAAAAAGAACAAATGCATATGATATACATATATCACATATATTCTAAAAAAAGTGTGTCCTCACACTAACGACATCGCGTAGAGTCATGCAGAGTTCAAGTGGGCGAATCCAGGATCATCCTGTTTTAATTACTTGCGTGAATTTTCCTGAAATGTTAACACCCGAATCCGATGAACGCTCGTAAGGTTTTACGATTACAATTTATTTCCATGAAAGGTTGTAATGTGTTTTCTCAAATTAGTGTGCCATGCAAAGAGCCTCTGACCGGATCTCTACGCGCTTTGTTGACAATTGGTCTTTAGAATTTTCACTAATTCCCATACGGAACCTAAAAGGTGTTTTAATTTATTTCCAATCAGTAGTATATCATGATAATGGTGTCTGTTACAGGTCCGCGAGTCTGAATCGAGCCCGGGACAGAGAAGCATTTCTTTGAGATACGAGGGGCGAGTTTACCACTATCGCATCAACGAAGACTCGGATGGAAAGGTGAGTTCGTCTCAAGAGTATTATGACTATGATTGTATTTCTAAAGTGTATGTCCGTCCATGTTGGATATATTATAATATAACCTTTGACTTTAGCTCTTGAATTAGCTCAGCATCGGGACATCTCAATTCTTGGGTAGCCTTACAATGATTTAGTTATTTGAATTGTTGTCAAGTAAGTAGCATAATTTTGTATTAAATGTTTATTTAAAAAGAGCAATGGGTTACCGCCTTCCGAACCGGTGGTAGTGTAAAAATTGACGATTCAAAAGTGTCTTTATAAAGACCTACTTGAATAAAGATATTTTGAGTTTAGATGGATTATATTAATCTGTTAAATGGTAAAATGTAAAAGTTCTCTGCTCAATGACCGCCCCGAATGAAGCCACCGCGACTTATTCATTATTCCATAGCTCGAGCGCTTTATGTTTTATTTTGCCGCTCGGAATTAAATGGAACCTGAATGAGCTGCACTGAATACACACTCCGATGAAAGCCTTCAGTTTTGAAACAAATTTCACATTTTTTGGCCTTTTAATTATATTATTACGAGAGAAACGTAATCGATCACAACCGTGGATCAGACCCAAATCAAAAGATTAATCAATAGTTCCAATGAACAACACTAATTTCTAGGGCCTCCTCCCTACACCTGGTATAGGGAAACGCCCTCGGCTAAGTGCTCAGATTAGACGTCGGTAACTCGAGGATTGTAGCATGGATCGAATGCGTCCGTGAGAATCGAGGGGACGTAGGAAGGGGTCGCACTCAGTCGAAAGTGCAGCCAATTACTTGTCAGGTCTAGCTCACGGTTCGCAGGAATCTAATTTATGTTTACGCGATATGATGTTGCCAAAGTTTCGTACAGAAGTAACTGTAAATATTATTTCGTGCTGACGAAGCTTTTTCAAAGAAAGTAAAATTAATTAGTTAGACGCGGATTTCTCTCAATCGAGACGTTTCCCCTATTGTCTGTGTTCGCCCGCGGGCCGACGCGCTGAATCTGAACAGGGTTATTATTCTTACTGCCTTTATATGCTAGAAGAAGTTTGCCTTCAGCGTACGCAGCTCAACATTAATGCAGCTGTGCTAATGATGTCTTTTCATTTGGCGAAAATAGAATAGGCTATAGAACACGATATATGCAAAGCCAAAGTAATATAATTACCGATACGCTTACGCATTGAACGCGAACAAGTCCTTTTCTCAGGTGTACGTGACGTCGGAGTCCAAATTCGGAACGCTGGCCGAGCTGGTCCACCACCACTCGGTGCTCGGCGACGGGCTCATCACGCAACTGCTCTACCCGGCGCCGAAGCGCAACAAGCCGACCGTGTTCCCTTTGGCGCCGCCCGACGAGTGGGAAATCGACCGGACGGACATCGTGATGAAGCACAAGCTGGGCGGGGGCCAGTACGGGGACGTGTACGAGGCGACGTGGAAGAGGTGCAGCATGACCGTAAGCACAGCGAGTAGTCATGCGAAGTGTCAGCCGACGGAAGCCGCCGCCGTCCCACTGCACTAAAGCAACGTTCTCTCCCGACAGGTCGCCGTGAAAACCCTGAAGGATGATACCATGGCTCTGAAAGACTTTCTGGAAGAGGCCGCCATCATGAAGGAGATGCGGCACCCGAACCTGGTGCAGCTCTTGGGGGTGTGCACCCGCGAACCGCCGTTCTACATCATCACAGAGTTCATGAGCAGGGGAAACCTCCTGGATTACCTCCGCACAGGGAACGGAGACCACATCGACGCCGTGGTGCTCATGTACATGGCCACCCAGATCGCGTCAGGGATGAGCTACCTCGAGAGCCGGTCTTTCATTCACAGGTGTGGAGTCCGTTCGCCTGTCTCTGGACACGCGCCTGCGCGGAAGCGTCACAGTCATAGGTGGGTTGAATGCTTTCAGGGACTTGGCCGCGCGGAACTGCCTGGTTGGGGAGAGCCACCTGGTGAAGGTGGCCGACTTTGGCCTGGCGCGCCTGATGCGCGACGACACGTACACCGCCCACGCAGGGGCCAAGTTCCCCATTAAGTGGACAGCTCCGGAGGGTCTGGCGTACAACACGTTCAGCACCAAGTCCGACGTGTGGGCCTTCGGAATCCTGCTGTGGGAGATCGCGACATACGGGATGTCACCCTACCCCGGCGTCGACCTGGCCGACGTCTACCACATGCTCGAGAAGGTATGGCCTCCGTCGGCTAATCATTTTTATTAGGCAATTTTGTTTTTCTGTACCGGCTATCGACTCTCTCACCTTGAATGGCATGAATGAAGAATTTAAAATCTTTAGCTAATGCTAGAACTGTCAACTCCAAACTGAACTCCTATACTTTCCCTAAATGACCAGTTGAGAATTGAGCAGTGCGTCTCTTATGGGCTGCATCTCTTACTCTCGATGGGAAATGAAAACAAAACCAAAGTGTATGAATGTTGTAATCGAAAAGAGCGAAGCGAACATCAGCGCTTGCGTGTCAGGTTTCAAAACAAATGAATTTTTGCGTTTCGTGAGAACGGGCTTGACAGTTTATTAAACAAAGACCGGCACAAACCGACAACAGAGCTGGGCCCACTTGCTGAGCTAGCCGTAGCGCTCCGTGGTCGCTTTCTTGGCGTGGCCCAACTTGCAGTGCGACGCCTCCGTGCACAGGTGCTTCTTGCACAGCGCGCACTGCGGCCGCGTCACGGAGATCCTGGAGAAGATCTCCGACGCCGACAGCTCCTTGCTGAGCTTGCTGCACATCGAGTAGGAGACCGTCTTCTTGGAGAAGTCTTTGGCCGCGACGCACGTGCGCGCCCTAACTGGCCCGATCTCCTGCCCGGTTTCCACTGAAACGTATCGCAATTCAAAAACGCGCATTACCGCCATTTCACTTATACCCACCCATACGTACCCAAAGTGGCCGATTCCGACGTGATGACGATGCACAGGAACGCCATGCCAGGGATGTAACAGTTGATGTTGGGGACCTGTCGGTGTTCCGGGCTTGTTTTCATTCCATTTATTTATTTTATGTCGAAAATACACAGAAAATAAGAACAAAAACATTAACAGACTTCACACTCATACACGCCAATTACATAGAAACATAAAAAAGTCAAATCAATAGTTATGGGTATGAATGATTATTCCTTTGTGTTTGGCCGATCGCCGAAGTGGCAGTTTAAAGACGCTCACCGTGATGTTGGCGTAATCCGGGTGATCCGGATCCCAACACTCGGGGTGGTCGAAGGACAGGCAGTTGTAGCACTGGATGCCTTTCACGGTCGGTGTCTTCTTCGGCTTGGCTTTTTTGTGCTCACCTATGAAAGAATTCACACTTTAGTAAACGACTAAAGCTCGCCGCTGAGTATTAGCAATGGTATCTCACCGTGCACAGCCGTCGAGATGAGGAGGAAGTAAACGATAGAGTTCCTCAAAGGAGACATTTGGCGGTCGTTTCCTCGCCGGTGCTCTTGTAGCTCCACGCCGCGAATGGCTCTCGCAGTGCACCGCGGGCCCGTATATATACGTACGGCCGGCCGGTGACGCCCGCCATCGCGAATGCACGTACATGTTGTTTCACTTTGCTCGCTTCATTTTTTCGCCCCTATTATTCTCGAGAGCTTTCCCTTCATCTATCAGTGCAAGCAATCATTTATATTTGTATGTGAAGTCTAACCTTTATCTATATATATATTTAATATATCATCTATATATAATCGTCCACGATTGTGTGACCACACCCTGTGCACGGCTTATTTACGTACAGTTAAATTGCACATTTGTTATCATTATTCCGCGATCTCGTATTATAATCCATTTGTACACAATTATTGTTTAGGCTTAAAAGTATGCGCTCGCTGACAGTTATGTAAACAGCAATGACTCCTCGTCTTGCTCTCTTGACTCGCACCGACTGCGAGGGCACATTGAACTTGTAGGGCTATCGCATGGAGTGCCCGCCCGGGTGCCCGGCGGCGGTGTACGAGCTGATGCGGGGCTGCTGGCAGTGGAATGCGTCGGATCGGCCGTCGTTCCGCGAAATCCACCACGCCCTGGAGCACATGTTTCAAGACAACTCTATCACTGAAGGTGAGGGGCAGGTTTGGTTGTAGACATTTCGTAAAATGCTGTTCCATGTTAAAGCGCAATGACAAATAAATGTTGTCTCAGAAGTGGAAAAGCAGCTGCAGGAGGGATGCTCGGGAACGCCGCAGATGTCCTTGAAGAAGGCTGGGAGTCTCGGGGCCCAAATGTTAGGTGATCGTGGCGTGCAAATGCGTCGACCCACCAACAGACGTGGCAAGCAGGCGCCGCAGCCGCCCAAACGCACCAGGTAGACCATTCGTCTTCTCGGTCTCGTCGACTTTCTCGCCTCTCGCCTGCATAATCGCAATTAAACTGTTTCAGCTTGCTGTCCTCGTGCAGCTCCTTTCGCGAGTCGCAGTACGCGACGGAGGAGCAGACTCACGACGATGGGCTGGCTTCTCTCAATGGTAAATCTTTTCCTCGTTTCGATACACGTTTACACTTAGACCGACACCCGCCACTCACCTCACCCACCTCACACACCTCACACACCTCACACTCATGCACACGTAGAAGGCGGCACACACTCGGCACAGACAAAAGTGTTCGGTACAGTCGAGTGTAGTGGAAGGTACTTTGCATTACAATTGGGGGGCAAAGGCCCTTTTGTGCAGTTGTTTTTATTTTGAGCAGCGCTTGTGCTATTGGCTGAATGAGTTTAGTGGGTCGCTCGCCGCAGTTGGGAGCGGGCGACGCGATGTGCCATATTGTATAACATTAATTTGTGCATCTTTTAAACTAGCCTTTTTGTCTTTGTCCGCTCGCTCAGGTGTATAGCGATAGGGTCGAACATTTTGTGAGTATACGCAATGGGTAGAAACGATTTTGTCTTGTGGTTCCATCTACTTTATGTTTTTTGACATCTTTTAATAAAGGTTGAGGCATGCATTGGCGAATGATTAACCCGTGACGCGTAGCGTAACCGGACCCAAGCGAGCCCCAGGTGGCCGCTCGATTCGGTGCTCAAAGCTTAAATGTCATTAGGAAATACAGTTTCCGATGCGTCAACCTCCTGTTCTGTTCGTTTGTACTTTACCGTAAGCGATGTCGATGTGTATGGTTTCCGTGTTAACTGCGCCGCGGGTCAAGAGTCGACCGCCGCATGGAGCGGGGCATGACGGACCTTGACGCTTGGCGCTAGTTGCGCTCTATGTAGAGGTCGCTTCCGACCTTCCGACGTTTCGTTTCTTGTGACTGACTTGATTCTTTTCGTAGTATGCCTTTGGGCGGGCGCGAGGTCGACTCGCGCGACGCCCACGGGGGGCCTCGCGCGAGTCGCCCTCGCCGCGTCGTCTCTTAGCCGTAGGTGCTGCTTTTTATATTGTTTCCGTAGCTTATGCGTTTCTAGATTAACTGTTCCCAAACTTCTTTCTTTAGTTTGACACGTTTAGGTTTGTAGCTTTGTTTATCGTAGTGTCGCATTCTGAGTATCCAATGTCACGTACGACTCTCTGTAGATACACGTTCCGTGGGGATCTTTAGTGTTCCCGTTCGCGTTCGTTTCGATCGCTTGAAGGCGTTCGACGTTTGACGCGTTCCGTTGCATTCAGGTGGGGGTCGGGTCGGGGCTCGCGAGGCGTCATCGGAGGGGTCTCTGGCGGAGGCCACGCCGGACACCGACGAATCGGCGGGCGCAGCCTCAGGCGCGGCCGAGCATCGCCACAGGTCGAAGCGCCGACACCACGTCCACGCTGCGGCGCATCAACATCAGGCGTCGCACGACGTCCCGAAGGTTACCTCCTCGTTTCTCTCATTCGACATCCACATTCGTTGAATTGTGTGTTTTACAAACTTGAAAAGTGTGCGTTCACAGCGGGGTGTGCAGGTGGCAGCGCTGGAGGTGCAGAACGTGAAGCGTGCAATAAATCGCTACGGCACGCTTCCGAAGGGCGCCCGCATCGGAGCTTACCTGGAGTCCCTCCGTCAGAGCGGCGCGCCATGCGCTCCGGGCGCGCCTCGCGAAGTGCAACAAGATGAAGCCAGATCTCTGTCGCCCAAAACTGCCAGGTCTCAACCCCACATGATACGATCGAACTCCTCCGGCGGGGTGACTGCGCCCGCGCCAGCCTCGCCGAGGGCGGCGCGCGCTGCGCCCCCGCTCAGGTCGTTCACCGACAGCCCCGTCAAGCCCCGACCCAGACTGGCTGAACTGGAGTTTCCCCCTCCTCCCCCGGACCTCCCCCCTCCGCCCGAAGAAACGGCGCAACCGCCTCCGCCGCCCCCCCCGCCGGACTGCTGCCACGCCGGCACCGACACGGCGGACAGGCTGGAGACGCCCTCGGAAGCGGAGGAGAAGCCGGCGAAGCAGATAATGAAAGAAATGCTCGAGCTGAAACTGGTCGCGGAAATCAAAGAACGCGCCGACAAGAAGAAGCAGACACCGAAGGAGTCGCCTCCGCACGAAGTCCTCGAGACGCTGGCCCCCTTCGGCGACCCCGTCGCGAGACTCGTGTCCGAGCTGTCGGAAAGCCTGAACATGGAAGCCCTCCGCAAGGGCGACAAGAGAGAGGCCAAGGAAAAGGTGTCCCCGATAGATCTCAAAGCCGGTCTGCGCAAGACGTCGTTCGGCAACAGCGTCGACAAGAGACCCGGCCTCGACGCCAAGGCCAACACCGACTTCAAGGCGCAGCTGAAAAAGGTCGAGCCGAACCGAGTCAACGATGCGAAAGAACCGGACGAATCCGGCCGATCCATTATCGACTTCAAGTCTCGCCTGCGGAAAGTCGACAGCCATTCGGCCGCGACCAATGGCCAAGCGAAGAAAGTCGACGTTTCCCCAGAAGATTCCCGAAAAGACCTCTCCGGCAAGAGCGACGAATCGGACAAGAAGCGATCCGAGAGCGGATCCTTGGACGCGAGCGGCGGAGACGAGGACGACAAGCGACGCAGCACGGGCAGCATCAGCAGTCTGAAGAAGCTGTGGGAAAGCAAGGAAACCGACGAGCGCGCGAGTCCCAAGATGAAGCCGAAGGCCGACGGGAGCGAGGATGGCTCGCCCGAGGACCGCTCGGGTTCGGGCCGCTGCGGTGGCTCGCATGCGCGGCGCGACGATAAGCCGGCCGTGGCCAGCAAGCCGTCCGTGCGCGGCCGGCCTTTGGCCAAGGGCGGCATCTACGCCACGCCCTCGGCCTCGCCCGCGGATGCCGACGACTGCGACGCCCTCGCCGCCTTGCGGGTGTCTTTGGAGTGCTGCACGAACGAGGTGACCCATCTCTTCTCCCTCTTCTGAGTAGGTTTCGATGCGTGGTGTGGAATCTCACGGCGTTCGGGGGCTTCGCAGGTGCGTCGCGGATGCGGCGGCGGCGGCGGTCGCGGGTCCCTGTGGCGTCTGCAGTCGTCCGAACGACTCGCCCGCCTGAGCAGTGCCTGCGCGTCTGCAGCCTCCGCGGGCAGGTGCGGTTTGCCTTGCGAGCCTTCTCGGCCGGCGAGCGTGCGCCAAAAGGTAAATTGTCGACGGTCGAGATGTTTGACGAACGATGCTTCCAGGTGCGCACCTCAAATGCGCGTGCAGCTGCGCGCCGCCGCCACACGGTTGGAGAGCGAGGCCAGAGCCCTGGCTTCACCCGCGCCTCACCACCACCACCTGGCCGATGGCGTCGAACGAGCCCTCAGGGACCTCGCCAACATTGTGCACAGGTATCCTTTCAAAAATAATAATCACTCTGCGATCGTCGGCAGGTCGATGAGGATTCTTAGTTGTGCAACAATTGTTCCAGATAAAGCTGCTCTTGGGCTGCGCAGACGCGGTCAGGTCGCGGCACCTCGTGCGATACTACTCTTTATATTTTGTATAACTTTAACTTTGGGCGAGCGAGGTCCCGGCGCCGGGGAAATTGGAAAGAGCCGTCGTTCCGCGAAAGTTTAGTTTAATGCATAATAACCAAAGAAACCCACACAAACTCTTTTACCAGAAAATGCTCCTTAGTTATATCGTATAGTACAAAATGTTATGATTTACAAAATTAAAGAATAGTACAAGCCGTGTGTGATTGCGCGTACGACTGAGAGTTTCCTCCGTCAAGACTGATGCTTTCTCGGAATGGTTTTGTATCGAGTGGTACGGTGGTTGATTTCCTGTGCCAAAACGTACGGAGCGTCGAGGAGTCCCGAACGCCCCCGTGCCATGTGTCAGTTGCGACGGGCGTTCGTTCGTAGATTTAGCGATTGCATTTAGCCTCGCGTCGTTCGGCACTTTACGTCCGGCGAAGGATTGCCGGACGTTTGCATTTACTGACTGTCTCGCTTTACTCCCCAATGCCCCCCCCCTCGGCCTCCGGTTGGCCTATTTGCGTGGCAGTTGTACACGTTCAGTTTTGACCCCGGGTCGAGTTAGCGTAAGGTTTCATAGTTAATTAAGTTAGCGTGCTGTGATACGGCTTTTAATCGGAATATGCTCAACAGGTGTTCTATCTTTCGTTGTGTTCATCGGACATGTTTAATGCGATTTAGGTGAAACACAGACAGGATATGCTAGTCTTTATTATTATCTTGCAATGCGTATGTGCGTACATCACTTTAAGGTAAGATTTTTGTAAGCCCCCCTCTCCCCCAACCCCAAGTTTTAGCCGGGGTTTTCAGGTATTCGCCACCACCTGACTCACAAAAACTAAACCGCACTGCTTGTTAGGGACGTGGTTAGTTTTATGAGTCGGGTGAATGTTTGTAGATGACGCTTAATCGTGTATGGCGTTCGGCCTTAGAAGATATTTACTCAAACGTTTGCGTGTAATATGATTATGTGGAGCACTCTGAATCAGTTTAATTGCAAAGGTGGGCTCAATATACGAATTTATGGTCGCTAAGCGAAGACGTCTCTTGAGATTTATAAGCGAATGTTTGTCGACTGAAATGGGGCCGCTGTCACGAAGGGCTCTGCTCAGTGTTATACACAAATCTACCATTATTATTTAACGTAGGCAAAGGTTCATTTATAAAGCCAAAAGACGTCGAGAGATGGCGTTGAATTATGTTGGACTGCGTTCAGAGATATGCGCCCGTATTATTCAATTTCAATGTCTATTAAATTATAATAACCTGTAATTTCTAAAGAAATTGTACTCTCACACCAGTGAGACCGAATGTTCATTGAAAATGATGTCCCTGTGTATACATGATTGCTACCACTGGACACTCGGTAGGGCTGAGGCTCGTTTCTTATTCCTTTCAAACTTGTTGTGGAACTAACGAACCAGCCAACAACAGGCTCGTCACGTTCAGTCCCCAAAGGTAACGATAACGAGGCTCAACCTCACTAGATTCCTCCTTCGAGACCTCATTCGGTCTCTACTTTACTGTATCGTCATAGCTGATAGATCCAAAGGTTGCGACATGCGAAAGGTTCCAATTGTAATTGTCAAATAAAAGGTTTTCTTTAATATTGTCTTTTTTGTACACGCTGCTCAGATTCTAAATGTACGCTTACTGCGAAAGGTTGAGAAACGAATAAAAAAGCATAGAATTAATGATTTATTAGTTGGCTTTGGAGACAATTAAACATGAATAAAATCTAGGGACACAGATCTAGGACGAAAGAAACATGTTTACAACTTATAATTTGAAAGTGTGTTGAGAATACTACTTGGTGTAATATTCTCACCTCCAGCTTAATCACAACACAAATGCCATCAATAGGAATGTAACAACAGAGCGACTTCTTAAAACTCCGATAAAACTACTTACAAACAATTTAATAACTTAATAATAATACAAAAAAAACAATGTTTCAATAAATAATACTTTGTGCACTTTATTTCTAAACAAGTAAGTACTTAATATTATTACGACTAATTTTAATGATGAGAACCCATCGCTTATGGCGGCGACGTTGCCGAGAAATAGCGCAAAACTTTGGCTCAGCCGTTTAATAAGCGTATGTATTATAGCTAGAGATTTAAGACCCAATTACCACAGCCTGTTATGGTGATATTTCAAATCCACATAGCCCTTCTTGGTGAGGCCAGGTCTGGAGGCAGAAGTGGCCGAGCCGGCAGCCGGCTCCGCGGTCGCGTTCTGTTGAGAGATCGGCTGGACCTCGAGAGACGAGGGTCTCTGCGACCTCTTCGGCACGGGGACCACAACCGTTGGCACCACTGGTGGGGGCATCGCTTGGGCGCAAGCCGACGGTCCGGGAACATTTACCCTATCAACCGTCACTTCAACGGGCGTCCTCGCACCGCCCCTATAAATACATGTTTTTGTATATTGGCTATTACCATCAGTTCATTGGCAACTAAATACCTGCAGTGAAGGCCACAACGTGCGTTCAGATAGAATACGGATATATGAAAACAATAAAGAATCTTATCGGGATGAGATTGTGCGATGGTCCTTCGTTGCCGGTGCCCATGGGCGGGTTTACTGAACTATTTGTAACACTTGTTAGGAGGCTTACCCCGCAACATTGTCGCCATGTATTACCTGAAATGATTTCATGTTTTAGTTTTGCAAATGCTTGATGAACATGAAGTGTTAAAACAAAGGGAACAAGCAAAACCACTCACACGGCCCAACACAGATGGCGGTTGGTGTGCGGCATAGCGACCCACCACGGTTTGGGTTGGTGTAGAACGTCCAGAGTTTGAAGCATTTCTGAAATACCAAATACACAAATTTTGTTCAACAATTATGATTCTTACCTCAAACACCTTTTAATAGCAATAGTGTGACATATGCACTACAACAATAAAAAAATATAATAAATTAGACTCACACAGCCTTAATGTTATAAAAAAACTTGTTTGACACTGCAAAAGAGTTGTTTTGTCTTATTATCTTCTCAACATTATAGTGTTTCATGAGGAAATTTTCCAGTTTTGATGACGGATTGTCAATAGCAATTTTGTGGACCGAAGTGCCCTGATCCTGCAAATGACCAAACTCTCCTATAAACAACATCGGCCAATAACAATACAAAAGCTTAAAATTATAAAAAATACTTACAGCCAAGACAAACTCAAAGAGTTTGTTTCCATAGCCACGTTTTTGGTACTCTTCAAGAATATAAAAATCCAATATACATATTGGAGTTACTTGGTGACTCACAAACGCTTCATCGTGCAAATACAGGTTTTTGATGCCCATTTTAAGCAGGCCTATTATTTTCCCAGCACCACTAAAACATTTTGTTTAAAAACAAACATCAACTTTTTTGCCCTGTCAGTAAACAATTTGTACATTAATTATTGATTTATGCTAGTAAATTAATGAGATCATCTTAACCAACTTTTATGCTCCTGAGCAAATATACAGTGTAGATTTTATTTGAGAGTACTTACTTATTTGCTCGAGGATCTCTCAAAAGATACAAAATGTGATCTGAAGAACGCAGTTTATCTGTACTGGTTAAGATCTTGCGGAGACCTTGAGCCTTTGCAGACATTTCACCCAACCTATTAATAGCATCTGTTAAAAACTCCTGCATTAGTCTGAAAAGAAATGCAAGGCTGGTCACTTTCCTAAAAGAGCCACTTTTAATATTTAGGGAATGTCATTGATGACAAACTTTTGGGCTGCTAAGATAGCTCCTATACACCAGAGACTTACTGTCTAATTCAGCAGACTCACTCATAAGTATTAACAATTTGACCGAGGTGTAAAGAACATGATGTGTTATGGTGTATTGTCAAAGGGTTTGGTGCTACACGCTTATGACTGGACCTGAGCATTTAAAAGCCAATAATAGGCATATGCTGTAGCCGAATGGTACGACGAGAAACACTAAAGAGGAAAAGGTGACCACATGCCATGTGATTGGAACACGACGTTTGGAAAAGTTGGTGGCTGCAAAGCAGAGATAATATAAAAGTTATTGCTGGATGAGAATCATTACCATATTAACCTCTATAAAATACATATATGTTAGGCGAAAATTAAATATTAAATTATTCATAGTTGAGCCCAACTAGACGGTAGTATGGATTAATACCTTCAATTCGGAAATTTGTTCGTTTTGTGCAGTCTTACCTTATGTCCCTTACATTTCCTAGATATTCTTGCGGTAAAAACGAATGGTCCAGCTTTAAAATGTCTTGGGTAAATATTGTATTAACTGTTACAGTCATTATAAATCGTATTACAAAAGTTATGAGTAATCAGACAAACCACCTTAATTTTAGTGTAATGATTAATGAACATGGCCGATCTCAATTCTTGACAGATCTTGTGATTGTCAGTTTTAGTTCGTGTCAGAGTTATCTAATTTTACGTGTCAAATGTGCCTAAACGAGGACGTTTAGACTGTACATACTTACTTAATTATGCTTAAAGTGAATCAGTTTTGTAAGGAGTAAAATAAAGGGCATTTTGATACATGTTACGTATAAGTATCGTTCTGTTAAATTGCCACCATGACAGTCAATGATTCAGAGTTGCCACACAATATCTTTTCTTTTGTCATTACAATAAATTGTATTTAAGATAGTAAATTTAATGAAAACTATTTTTATTTTTACTATTTTTATTACTTCTTTATAACTAAATGCTCATATTAAAAGAAGTATTAATTAAACAGGAAAAGTTAATAATAGTGTCCATTTTGATCTCCAATCAAGAATCTGTTAATCATTAATTTGAGTGACGACTCGGAATACGGGCCTATGACTTACGGGCAATGTGACAGATCTATATACATTGTAAATATATGGCAAAGGTTGAAATATCGTCCGCTGTCGAGTTAATTGTAAAAATTTAAATCCTTCCAAGAATATGATCTTAAATAGAATACTCAAATCGGGACCTTCGCACCTGCGATCTCGAATTTTACTCGCTCACACACAGACATGTCCAGCAAAAAAGAAATCTGATCGTCGGCCATCAGCTGGAACTCCGCCTTCAGGACCGTCGGGCGGTGTGTCACTTAAACGAGGGGAGCCAGGGAAAGTTCGTATGGGAATATTTCCCGAAGAATGGTTTACATTTTTCCACCGGAAAACCGGCGTATCCGGGCCATATTTATTCGGTTTTCTTGTAACAAACTATTTAGTAAGTAAAGAAATTTTTGTAATGGAGCACGAATATTATGCCGGTCTATCTATTTTGGTAATAGTGGTGGGAGGTGTACATTTATTCGGGCGTGATCTTGCTAAATATCTTGACTCTGAAGTAGAAGCCGTAGAAAAGGCGCTCGACCAGCAACTGAAGAGTCAAATCAACTATTACGAAGCAAGCATAAAAGATTCAAAGGACATGCAAATGCGTGCTAATGGGCAAAGAATGCTGATGGATGCTAAAAAGGAAAATGTTGCCATGCAGATAGAAGCTGCATACCGCGAACGACTAATGCACGTATTTAAAACAGTGAACGGGCGAATGGAATACCATGTTAAACGGACCAGAATAGAAAACAAAATCCATCAAAAGTGGATGTTAAACTGGATCTTAGACAATGTCAAAAAGTCTATAACACCTGAGTTTGAGAAGCAAGCCCTAAACAGAGCTATTGAAGACATAGCAGCGATGGCTGGCCGAGGCTAAATTTTTTTGCCCCTGTAGGGAATTTAAAACGTAATGTTATTAAATATTTTGGATAAAAGATCTATTTTTATTATCCCTATTTTTAAAAAATTGTAATTATGCACAGCTCTTGAAACAAATACATAAACAACAAATAAATAAATATAATTTAATGGTTAATGATTCGCATCTTAATACATTAACGAACGAAAGCTACAATTATTACTCGAACGAATTGGTTAAGCTTCGAAAAGTTATCTAAGTTTTTAATGCGAATCATCTTTGTTTAACGTTTCATATTAATTTTACAATAATTACGCGTTTATTGATAGAATAAAAATACGCCTGATATAAAAAAGCGAGCCAACATATTAAGCACCGACGGTAAGTTTGAGTTTAAGGTTTATCTACTTCGTAAAAGTGATTCGTCGTAATGAAATGTGGTGTTAGGCTAGTCAACAAAGCAGATCTTGATAATGTGATCAAGGAGATCCCTAGTCAGACGGTAGTTGGAGGTTGGAGTCTTGTCAGCAACGATGATTCGACAAACAAAGGGTTTTATTAATTTTGATAATTAATATTTAATTATTATCCTTATTTCAGGTGACTTACTTAATAACGAGCGTTATTTTGATGCTAATTTTATCTCTTCCTTCAAGGTGAAAGGTATAGGCTTCTTATAGGTCTCGTCTTAGGCTAAACCGGCAGCTCTACCACTCGCCGGACCACTTTGGCTTTTGGCTGCCAACAGTAAGAGTCCGAAAATTTCAATGTTCTAAAGGTTTTTCATACAATGACGTACACCAGCGTTTGTTGGAGACAACTAGAGCGTAACAACTGACAGCTGACGTCAAGTTAATTGCCTCTAAAGTGCCAAGACGTGCTCAAAACTATTGTTTGGCACTTTGATACTAACCATCTTGAGTTAATCCCAATCCAAATGACTATTTTGAAGTGAGAAACTATAAATAAATATAAGCTGAAAGATTAATTTTATTTAACTGTTTGAATAATATGGGGCTTAAAATATAGCTTTAGGGTGGAACTTTATTTTAATTTAATTATGTAACAATTTGATATTTATCTAGCACCAAAAAGGGGACAGAAGCTGATGCAGTCCGCATCAACCACCACTTTGCGAAGATAAATGGCCAGGGGTTCGCACAATAGTGGCGTTCAATATTATATACATATATAGAATAACAGAGCTCTGTTCACGTGGAATCACCATAGCACGCAGGCATACTCTTGTCAATAAATTAACTATCATTAATCAGTAAATGTATTATAACAGGTGTACAGTTAATAAAATGGAAAAGTGGAAAGACTCCTTGTACATACAGATGCGCAGCGCGTACAGTACCGTACATGGAGTGCGGTGACTCCAATTCGCCAAAATTAATTGATATTGGAAATAGCGATCGTGCTGATGTACGATTAACATTGTGAACCGATAATTAAAACATACCTAAACGTTGACAGTGCTGTTAAATTAAATGAGCCTGAAACCAGTTAAGTGGTTGACCTAATCACGGTCCATCAGAACTTGTAAATAGAGAGATCCACTAATTATGATACGCATGCCGTAAGCACAAAGTTTCCTTATATTCTTCTATTTCTTATATATGTACAGGGTGTTTATTGTGTTATCGTGCCTTTTTATTAATTGTTATAAGTTTGTTGTGCCACAAGGTTTAATACAAATATGAATGAGAAATAAATTTTATTGGGTGCAACCGAAGGATGCAAAAAATGGTAATGACTTAATGGATTTGAGATAGAAATAATTACAAGACTATAAAACTAAACCTAACTAGTGTCAATTGTTCGCCGCTACTTCCACGAGTTTGTTCGGACATTCCACGGTTGTAGAGCTCAAGAGCTTCTCAAGTTAGGGCTAACGATGTTAATTACCTTTGGTTAGAGTTTTTGATGAGTCCATCACAGTCTCATAATCATGAGCTGCTAGATACAGCTGCTAGATACAGCTGCTAGATACAGTGATTTCTACTGAGAACAGGTAACAGGAAATAAAAATAATACGAACGGAATGACAATAACAAAGGCTTATTAACAACTCGTATTATTAACTAAAAGTAACCTAAATTAAGTAAATTAAATATTATAAATGCCTGATTAGAAATCTAAGCCTAGGATTTCATTATTTCAATACACAATCCAAAAAAATTGTCATATGTATGTCATATATCAGCGTAAAATTTGAAAATTTTAAATTTTGAAAAAAATGAAGTTAGGCTAAAAGCTTACCAAAGTAATGGAATTGTGGTTTGGAATGTTATAAAAATATTAATAGGACAATAATTTTAATAGGAGTTAAGCCACCTGGAAGAATGGATGTTTTTGAATTATTTGTTCGCGCTGCATGTCCGGTAATTCCTTATCCATTTAATAAAGCAAATTTGATGTCATAGTTTTTATGGCCTGAAACGTGTGCCTTTATATGTGAATCAAATAGTTTTATTTGGTTTTAGTTGAGTTGGCTGTATCAGGGAACAACGTCACGAATATAGACAACGGGAGTTGTTGAACTGAAACTGAATATACAGGGTGTAATCCATTATCGTTTCGACCGTAATATGGTATGTTAGGTAAGTGAAATACATGTGTGTATATATAATATACATTTCATGTGCCTTTTAATCAATGTAAAAATCCATTGAAATTATTGGCATAAATTTTTTCGGTAATAATTGTTTAATTTCACGTGGCAAGTGATAAATATTTGCGCAAGACATTATTTGTTTAAAAGTGGCGAACTCGTAGCTCGAAATGATTCCTGAAGAAATTACATGAACAAAGTTGCAAACCTATAATTATCATTTGTATATCCCAAGTGAATAAATGTTTTGTTGTTTACATTTTAGTAGTAATTATAGGGGTTTGGAATAAAATAACTTGTCAGTGTACATCAATGGTGTTTATTACTTTTAATGTGTTAATAAAACAGTTTAGAAAAATATTGTTTGGCGCGTAAAAGACAGACCTACGCGCTAAACAAGTGTTCACACAAACGCATATTAAAAGCTCCTAGTTTGAGATTCTATATGAATATCAAAGAAGCCTTTTGAATTAAGATTTCAAGATTGCAATCGGCTCCCTGTTGGTAGGATAAATATACGTAGAAAACTATTTATGTAAAGTTAGACGCGAAATGTAGAGTCGACATTTTTGATAACTTTTTATTTTGTTGACGATTCATAAGTGTACCATAGTTACCTATATGAATGAAGATGTTTTTGATTCTGATTAGATTGTCTGAAAATTATAGGCTCTATATGAATTCACACTTCTACCAATACGGTATATTAAGAAAAAGTGCTCCAAACTTTTTTTTGGTTTCCTATTGAACGCAGCTAAAAATCGTAGGCTACCTTTGATATTAACATCCTTAAGGCCATATGCGTTTATGTGATTATTACAACGATAAACGAATAACAAAATAACAGCCACATTTACGATGAGAGTTACATAGTATCGAAAATTCAGTCATCTTTGGATTAAGAAAATATTTAAAAAAACATACAAATTAAGCTCTATTGTCCGTGAATATGAAATGTTTATTAACAGCAAAAGGTCTATTTCGAGGGTCTACCGTCCTTACTTACCATCCACTAACACGGTGATAGTTTGAACCATTATAAAAATCAAATAAGACTACATCTACTTCAATAGTGGGGTATTGTGTTTCTATTATATGAAGCCGTCTAACGGTATTAATAGAAGGTTTTTTTATGTAGACATTTTGATACATATGCGACTGACTGCAGACCCTAAACATTTAATTTAAATTACAACTTTAAGGATTTCTTAATTATACGGTTTTAGTATACGGTAGTGTTAAAACACTACGGCCTCATGGCCTTATGCTGTTAATACCAGGGATGGGGGGAATAGGTCACAGGTTGAATACGCTGTTACAGCATATACCGGCGCGTATTCATTTATATTTTCACTTCTCTCTCTTCTGTCGTGAGTGAAACTGACTTGAATTGTGATTGAAATAAAATAAAATGTGTTACTCGGATTCTGACTTCGGTTACGATAAAATGACCTCCGTTACATCCCTGGTTAATACTAAATTCCGCTATTTAATATTTTTTTTAAAGATCGTGTTTTTTCTGACATATCGACGTTCCATACAGTTTGTTTGCTTCCATTTAGTTCTAAACAGGCACACGCTAGTGTTGTATAGATTCCTGTATGGAAAACCGACGTTTGAGCTACACACTTGTTTTGTTAATCTATTGTTAGCTTCGATAACATACATCCGGTTAAACATCGTCGTTTTCTCTATAATTGTCGAGTTCTCTAAGTTGTCGACAAAAATGGTTGGCTACGACTATTCTTTCATTGTAATTACTGTTTTATAAGTGGATGCATAAGATGTTATCATCAGTGTTAATAATAAAATTAATATAAATATATGTTTTTAAAGTATGGAAGTATGGAATTACTATATTCTAAAATGAAGACAGCGAAGGATCACATTGATAGCGTCCGAAATGGCATTCACGTATATCGAATTATTTATCTCTTATATTGAATTCATCAAACGTTTTTATAAAAGTATTAAAAATAAAAAATCGCATTTTTATCATTGTTTAAAAAATTCTATCCACTCAACGATCTGATAAAAATATGCAAAGAGAGTTTTGCAATTAAAAGGAGGAGTTGAACTGTATTTGCAGTGAAATGTTCTGAGGGGGACTAAATAGAACGATCTTTACTAAACGAAAAGGTTACGTAAAAACATAGAGTGTGAAGCAATTTTAGCAGTAACTTTGTGTATTTCTACATTAATCCATAGACAAAGTTTATACTTCGAAGTTTGAATTCGATTATTAAAACATTCACCCAAGGAGGTCTACTATGCTGTTAAACTCTTTGCTGTAAGTTTGATGACATAACTGACATAACTGTATGTGCACAGATAACATCGCTACATCCCGATCAGCGTGTTACGAGGCACTCTTAGTGCTTTATTTCATATCTTCTAAACAAATCATAAAGCAATTCTAAATAATAAAACATGTTAATATTCCAAAATATATTCTACGTAAAAAGTGGATCAAATCATTTACGTAATCATTGATTTAATATTTAATTTACTTTTATTTTAATCAAATAAACGTGTAAATATTTAATTTTATACAAACTTAACACATACGTTAACATCATTAAACAACGTTATCTTTAAGTTCGCAATTTCCAAAAAAAAAGAAAATCCCGCACGTTCTCCGCTTGTCATGCCTCCTATTAGCTTAAATATATTTAGATTGTGTTTAATACCGCATTTGTAATAAATAGATTATAAATTCATCTAATTGTGTTTCGCAGAAGTTAACAAATGTCACAAAAGGGAGGTGAGGTGAGGTGAAAAAATGTTGAGCACGCGGGATCAATATAATATTGGATGTTCCATTTTCAATTTGACTCTGCCTAATTGTCAATTTCACCCATCGAGGGAACCTTTATATATTTTGTGACGAGTACTTCTGTGTATGGCAAACAGAAGTGAACTGCCTCTTGTAATTCTTTAAACGTGATATAAATGTCATTAAACAAGCTTTTCTAGTAAAGGGCTAAATCAACATTTTAATACAGATAAAATAACCAGACTTTCTCTCTCATATGCATATTAATACCATATTTAAATTCCTAGTAAAAATTTGCTCTGATTTTTTATAAATTCATAAGCATACAAATTCATTACTTACTTATTTAAAAATATATTACTCTTATAATATTTATTGGTGCTTATCAAATTCATTTTCACCTTTATTTCGAAGCCATTTCCGGACATAAGACAGTGGGATACCACGGATATAATACATGATTGTAAATTTTATATAAACCGGTTTCAAACCCATTTATCTTAAGTCATTTAAGGGGTATAATACAGTTACCGTTGACAACAGCTTGGAGCACAGCTTTGAACAGAAATGGTTTGCTTTAGGTGTTCTCGTTTAATAGCCTAATATTTGTCACCTCGAATGCGCACTTAAAGCCGGTTTACGAAATATTATATCCATGTTAGAGGGTTGAAAAGTCATCAGAAAGGACAGGAAATAGTTACAGCGAGTTACATATGCACTAATACATTAAATACATTATTTTTTTTAACAGTTATCGCTAATTATAAATGCAAAATTATATTCAAAGTGTCTAGTATGACAAGCTTCAGTTGTGTCGTTAATAATTAACGATAGTATGAAAATCTTGTATCGATAGTCGAACAAATCACAACGATTAGTGCTTTATAGCTCCATACTATTTACTAGATTAAAAATGGCTTAGTATGCCGTAATTAAATTCTTTAAATTGACAAGAGCGTACTAAAGTTGGCACGAGGCAAACATTTCTGCATATGCATTCTGATTTGTCGATGAAATGTAAAAGTAAATGTTATAGACTAAAAAGCAATAAAGCTAAATTAAATAATATTAGATTTTTTATTACAATTAGAAATGTCCTATAAGTATGCCACGGGGCTAATTATTTCTATACATCGAGTGTCGGTTAATATCAAGGGAAAGTTTGTGAACAACATACAATATATTTTATTTTATCAAGGTGCAGTGTACACTTAGGCCATTTTAGACGAAGTCTAGGAAGAACGCGTTGCTGGTGCAATTTCCGTTGTCGGTCGGCGAATCGGGGTGTTCTTCGGGCTCAACGCCATTTGTCCGCATGTCATCTCTTACCTGCAAAATTACAATTGTGAAGTGGACGGAAATTAGCCAAAGCCACATACATGACTGGTTCCATCACCCGGGTTCATTTCGTTTTGACGTTGATAGACGTCGAAGGGCGGGATGTACGCTTTTAAGTGTTATTTAGTTAAATATTACAAAACATGCGTTAACCAAAAGAGGTGGTGCCTTTATGTTTACTTCTTAACAATACCTACTGGATTGGAGTTTGACGTGAATGGAAATTGAAGGATTTAATTGAAATTTCGTTGATCGTGATTGCGTGGCGTTTAATATGCATGACTTTTGTCTTTTCAATATCGCTTACAGGGCGGGATGTTAACGTCATATATTGGTGTCAATCTCAATGACTCTTATGTTTACTATGTCGTCTGAACAAACGTGTCTTTAGCAAGAACGTGTCTTTAGTAATATTTAAGAAAATATATGTGTGGTAGTTGAAGATATAAATGATAAACACATGAGTTTTATCGAAATTCTTATTTGCGTTTTTTTATAATAAATCTGTCAAAATGTACTGATAAAAGAGGATAGTTAATGGTGTTATAAAAAAAGACCAAATACTCATGGTCAAAGGGCCTTAAGGGGATAAAAGGGTCAATTATATATAAGGGGGAAGGTTGAAAAATGTGTTGGAGGACCAACCCGTTTTCACCAAATATTGACCACCACATCTGAGGTTTCATCATAGGCAAATCCGGGTCATTTTCAACAGAGTCTGGACACCACTCACCAGCTCCATATTTTTTTTTTCGTTAAACCATTTAAAAGGACCATTTGTTGCCTCATAGCATTATGATCGTAAAGTTATAATTATATTTATTCAATCGTTTTTAAACCCACGTAAATAAAGTCAACTGAGCTATATATGGTATACTCGTATACATCGAGATCAAAGGGATGAAAGTTAACCGAAAACTAATACTACTGTTGTGCAGAATCGTTAAAGTGTGAACAAAATAACGTTTAATGTCGTTCAGTGAACAAAATCACAGCAAACTACACAATTATATACAAATATACGCAAAACTTATATTTGCATTCACCAGGGCTGTCATAGAAAAAGAACTATTCAAGAAAAACACATTTGAATTTTAAAAGTACATTTAAAATTGGAAACAGACGCTCCCGTGGCCAGATGCCATTAAAGACAGATCTGAGTCAGTTCACTTCATGGAAGAATTTTCCTTTCGCTTGCGAGGAAGCAATTTGTTTAAACTGTTAACGTTTGAACAATCATTAACTTTTATTTATTGGCAAATTTTCACTTGATTTACGCTTTAGAACATACTTGTCATTGTTTTAATTTGTCATTGCTGTTTCATCGCTTGGTATAATAGTTTAATTACGATTAATAAGCACAACGCAGAGAAACCCAGTGGTCAGTGGCTAGTGCCAAACCTTGGCCGTAGATATTTCATGTTACCTGTATGCCAATAATCCGTATTACCTTTTCAACTTGTCTCATCACACGCAGCATGTTAAGTCCAGCCAGGTTTTTCAATTCTTGCACGGTCCACTGTCCACTACGCAGTAGTTCAGCAAATAGTTCAGGATATCTGGAGACATCTTCCAGACCTCGGGGCACTCTATTAATGTAAACGACAGTTGAGACAAAGAGGTAATCTTTTTAATTAACAACATTTAATTAAAATTAGCAATGTACTCTATAATATAAAGGCTTATTTTAAAAAGCTATATTTTATTTTAAGTACTATATAATAAAACACCTATAAAGTACGGCTATGACTGTTTTGCAGAGACTTTCTCAAAATAGGAGCACAGTTTGAAAAGAACTGGTCACAGAGCAAAGAAACTGACCTCCGGGCTGTGGCCCAGTAATCAGAAAGTGTTTGTAGGCCTATGAAAAACTTGAAAGATTAGTTTTGTATTTCTTGTTCCAGTACCATACATTTCACTCGAATTTTACATTTAAAATAAACAGGTTGAAACCCCATAAAGAATTACTTTCATTGGAATTATTGAAAAAACTATCAATTTTATCGAACACCGTTATGTGTTTGATTACTTTTTTGCTTGCTGTAATTTACAAGATTTAGTACCGATACTAAAAAGCTATTATCACACGATGATCATTTCCTAAAACGGTACTTGAAGGTCCATGTGCACATTGACCCAATTAAAATACTTTTTAAGGAGGGGTTTTCCAGGGACATAAGAACTGAAAAAAATAATCCTACGTGGTTTATACGGGTTTAGGGAATAGTTAAAAACGAAGGTAGAAGAAGTTTTTAAACATAAAAATAAACTCATAACGATATCAGAATCATTAATTATAAAACTTTACCGATTTATATTCAAAAAGTGTTCAAAGTTTCAACTTTCTTAAGTTTCACCATCGATAGGATTTCCGAACTTCTCAGAGGAAAAAGAGCATCTTTCAAGTACGTCATTGACTAAGTCGACAGTACAGGTCCAAACAAGATTGACAAAAATATAAAAGGCCGTGAATTACTTAATACGGTACACGGCTATAATATACTATAACTATAGTAATCACCAACTTTAGTTTGAAACTATAAGAGATAATCTAATAATTAACGCTCTAAAGAAGTTCTTCAGCGAGCCACAGACCATAGACTGGGACCATCAGCCAGTCTGTGCTGTCAACTGATTGAACCCACAAGACGTGAATGCAAAAATATTTATTTAAATTATTTACATTAAAATCAGATATAGATGCTTAGCGAGAGAGCAAGAACTCACCAGAACCATTAATATACTTTGTGAATCACATTTGGAAGCCACGTGTGTGCTACTCAACATGTGGCTTCAGTATAATTTATAAGCAAAATGTATAATTCAAAATATAAATGTTTAGTGCATAAAAAAACTAAGGAATTGAATAACATTACCTGTTGACGCCGTCATAATCGCCTCCGATGCCCACGTAGTCAGCCCCAATCATTCTTTTTATGTAGTGGAAGTGTTCTGGAAGGGAAATAATCAAGTCTCTTTTTAATTTTATTGTTCGAGATGTCGGGGCAAGGCGCGTAATTCACTTTGCAAAAGGGAATGCATAGGGAACGTGATCTTTGGTAGATTTCCATCTAAGTGTGGATGGAAATCTGTTTTGCCTAATTTGAAAGAACTCAAACTACGATCGGTAGTTTTGTCAGACTAGTTACAAAAGAGATTTCATTTTCTACGATTTTACCACATGATAGTTTCTTTGCGGGATTGAAGTAAGTTTTAGTATTTTTTTGGGTGGTTCAAGTCTGTTGTAAGTTTTAACCGACTGAGAAGGTTTCAATTGCAATGTATGTTTGTGTATTTATTTTATTGATTGCATCTGACGGTCTAGTGCTTTATTAGCTTGTGCATGTGCAGGTTTTAAGTTGATCTATATAGTTTTACGAATAGACTATTTTTAAATGCCATCAAAACCGTATTCACACATTCTAAAGCTATCGACGATTGTATTCTTTTGTTTTATATCGGAAAATTTTGACATCCTTGAAAATGATCAGTTCGTATGTAATTTATTGCCTTTTGTAATATCAATAGAGAACAAAACATTATTGCGTCGTAACTATGGCAACGAATCCTATTAGCTTGATTTAAAAAGAGTCGGCTAAAGTTTCGTATTCCGTATTTTGCATAACAGAGTTATCTATTGAATCTTTATCCGATAATACTCGTGATATACGTGATTACAATAACATCACAGCACAACACAGCAGAGCTAAATGGATATTTACAATTCGGTTAGACCATTTTAACATATTAGAAACTATCTGTGAGACGACATCGGACTTTACTCGAATGAGATGAGAGACTACAAAACCCTTGACGGTCTTTTAGTCTTAGTGACGAAAACAAATAGTTAATTCATAGACAAATATATAGTAAATAGTTTGTTAAAATTAATAAAGATATCTTGATCTTTATAGGTTCTATTAGACAGAAATTTTACATTACTTAACATTTAAATAATGTTACGATTACCGAATTTTAAATGCGAAATCCTGACCACCTCTCAAAGTATGTCAAGCGCCGCAGAGGACAAATGTGGCAATCCATTGTCGCCGACGTACCTGTTTGAGTAATGATCTAGTAATTTGTGCTGGTACGGACACATCGGCCACTCATGTATGCAATATGTTCGCCAACCTGAACAATTAAATTGTACTAAATGTATTGTGCACCCACTGTTTTAACACGTCTCTAAGTAGTCTACCTTAAGAAGAAGAGTTTCAAATGGGGTGACCTAATCACATCTCATTACAAATGACATTCCAAGAAACTAATGAGACGTCTCAAATTTTGTACTCGATTATAAATTATTTAGTTATTGGTTTAACATAAATCTTTCAGAGCTATGATAATGTTTAGCGTTTGCGCTGACTTGGTTGATTGACAAAATATGTATTAATACGGAGGAAGGTTGCCGGGCTCGCTTCCTCTTTGACTTGGTTAGATAAATTCAAATATAGCTCGGCATAATGTAAAAGGCTATTTTGAACGGTATTTCTTTTTGTGATATTTTTAATAAATTATCGTATTCATTACAACTAAATCACACTAATTGAAACTAAAACAATTGTTTGTCTCGTCACTTTAGCAATACTTTTAAAAGGTATACTCAAACGTCAGTAAAAACTCGCAAGTTTCTAAAGATGATACAAGTTTGGTTAACTTGCGGTTGTCGTATGAAATATGTATCCGTAGTGACGAAGTTTTGGAACAAGCTTGTCGCTGTTATATGAAATCTTATAAATGCGTTCAAAATCCGTGAAGTCGCACTGAAAAATTAGCTATCGGAAGAACGTTGGATTGCTCGCTTCGGCAATATTAAATATCAAATATTTATATCAAATGGGGCTCTTATTGCAGTGGACAAGTAAAAACAATTAAAAAAACATAAAAGATTATGTTTGGATATAAATGCAGTTTCTCGTTAATATAACTTCAAGTTACGGTTTGCAGGAATCATGGTTATGGAAGTTTTATTATTATTACTTTTACCAGCTCAACAACAGAACATAGATTTCGAAATCATATTTTTGTTAAAAACAATATAGGCAAATATGGATTTTTAATTTACCAGAGAAAACTGTTTACTTATTTTCCATAAACCGTATTCTAAATGCACGTTTATAGTACTTTTTGTGTCAGTTTTTTTATATTGTATCAATATCAAATTGCATGAACTAAACCACTCCACAGTATAAAAAACATGACGTTTGACCATTTTGCTTTTTGTCATCAAAAAGTCTAGTGGTACTGGACCGAGTTAAATTTGTGTTTGCAGTGGCATTATTTGTTCTAAATGCATCTAAATGCACGTTTGAAAGCCTATGCACCTATTTGTAGTGCTATTGCTCATGTATATAATTAGTTTTTAGCTTACGTATAATGAAAAAAAAACATAAAACTAGGTGATATATACTATAGAATGGAATCAGCGGTCACTCTTTTCCGTCAAGAAAGTGCCTGAAGAGCCCAATTCGACGAGACGTGATCAAATCTTTAAAAATGTTCTTCTCCTGTCTTTTTTATCGCCTGTACTCATGTACACTTTAATAGGTTTTGCTAAACAAGTTATGAACTGATAACTTTGCCACAACTGTGTTTACTTATATGTAAGTGAACATTGATTAAATTAGGATGAATTCATCGGGAAAGGAACTAACTAACACATGAGGTAACAATGTCCGAACAATGCCAGCGGTTGCCAACTGAAGCCCTGTTGCAGTCCATCTGTTATTTTAGCAGCAATTGCGACGTTATAAGTTTGTTGAAATAAAATTTAATTAAGATATTGTAATATGCTTTAAGAAATATTTTTTTGATTACAAAAAGTGAACCTAGAAAACTTTAAGTACAACTCTGATGCTAAATTAATGAGATTTTCTCCTCTTTTTCCTTTCGTTCATTCAAAGCTATTTTCTGTTATATACAACCTTTATTTAGTTTTTATACTGATCCAGTGTTGTTAATTCGAATTGTAATGGAAGTGCAACGATTAAATCAGCGATTGATTCCAGATCAACAATTATGTGATGAACATAGTACTTAGCTGTGGTCTGGGTGTAATACAATGTATTTAATTAAACCACCTCACCGTTTACCTTAAATCTAACCGCGTGAGAAATGTGTCGCAGATTTATTTATTTATCATGCACATATAATAATAATCGAGTAGCGATTTTGTTCTTTTATAGAAACCTAAAAATCTGTCTTGTGTGAACGACGCATGCCTTCTAATTGCAAAGATAGATCACCTTTATGATCCAGAGGTAGTCGAACGCTAGACATGACGATTGTCGATTATAAAAAAAAACAATATCGGTCGCTTGATTTACCTTCCTTGTGTGTAAGTATTAACATGTCCAACTAACATACCCTATACTTGATACGTCATTCGCTAACCATAACTTTGAAACGTAACGAACACCAAACAATGGCTGCGTAATGCGAATCATTAGTGAGTACCGTAAACCTCACAGCTTCACCGTATTTGAAAAGTTTGGCTTTTTCTTTTTATATTTATTTACACTTTTTTCACATTTAATCATATCAGCGATCACTTGTGTTCGCTACGAGGCTTGCCAAATAAACTGGTTCGAGAAGACACCCACAAGAAACTCATATACAAATGTCCTTAACTCAACATTTAGAGCGACTCTTATCAAGCTTTTTTATTGTTTATCGTATTTTTATAAAAGAGCGGGTCACTTAGGTCAATAGAGTAGTTACGGCCACCCACGGACACCTGCATCGCCGAGAGGCTTACAGGTGAAATGCAGGCGTAGATCGCATCGGTTGGTTGGTTCCACATGTTGGGTGGTGCGCGGCAGAGAGAGCTTTAAAAGCGCTCAGTTGTGAAACGAAAGGTGCAAATGCGATAAGGATGAAATTTCGCATTCTGCCGTCCGTTGTTCGAATTCAGCTGCCGGTATTAATACGAACAATTAATTGTGAAATAGTTTTAGTAAAATAATAAGGGATATATATTTTTTTAATATATGTTTTGCTGCAAATTAATATGTATAATAAAAACACGATCGTTATAGATTAGCCTTTAAACAAGTCTATTGGTTAAGTTAAGTCTACTCGTACAGTTCGGCAAAAAACCGAAAGCACTTTTTGCTTGCGATCCTGATTGTGTGTGTGGTTTGTTTTATACGAAAGTTTGTAACGATGAAAATTATTATTTCATAATAAACAAACAATGAATAAAAATTCTATATTGGGGATTCAAGTGCCGGTAACCGAGGCTTCAGTCCCCCGAGGACTGTGATCTTCACATAAGTAAAGAGCTTAATCACTAGTGATGTACCAAATGTTATTAATAAGATGAAATTGAACACGGATAATGATATCATATAAATCGACAGCCTCATTTCAGTTCCAGGGCGCAAACTGCGTGACCCACTCAATTATTCAGGACTGACCCGGCCTTGCAAAGAGCACTTTACGGCAAATATTTATATATTTTTCCATTGTATTATAGTTATTGAATATTCTTAGCATAAGCGTACAATTGCTATTCAATTTGACAAGTCCCCCCCACCCCATTACCCCATTACCAAAACGTTTTGAACTCGTATATGGTCAAAGTTGAGAAACCTAGAATAGATCGCTACTCTTACATAAATTTACGGCACTGTCAACTACGCATCGCGAGTCTAAATAATCTTGATACACACCTGAAATAAACGTCTACATGTATGTATGAAAATTCTATATGTCTTCAACAGATTCCTGAGCGCAGAATGCCATGTATGTCAGCCAATTTGCTGTTCTACATATTATGATAAATGTCACGTTCAGATGATACCGGGAGACATTAATCCCAGATCTATAACTCAAAGCTTCGTATCACTGTTTGCATTCGCATTAAATAGCTTTCACAAACTTATATACGAAATTGTTTTGTATGTATTGATACAGATTTATTCTCTCGCTGAATAGTTTTTAATTAAACAATACTACTACTTAAAAACGGGATATCGCGTCGTCATTTCTGCACCAACCAAGAAAAAAGCAAAATCAAAACATACAATTTCTGGATGTTCTCAAATATGGTACTTACCAGCAACATCCGATATGGTGGCGTTGGGAGAGCATTTCACAAAGTCCGGAAAGAAATTCACCATTATCAGTCCACCGTTCTCTTTCTGTGAACAAATGTGTCTTTCATACTAATACGCTACTTAAAACTTAATCTAACAAAGCTACTCTCTTAGCTCCTCGCTGTATTGCGATACGATTCATTATGTCGCTGTATTTCGGCAATTTAATATGAACAGTTTTGTGCAGTAATTATCCTATAACGTTCATGGCCTTATATTAAATTCATTTCTAAGAATTGTTGTCTTTTCAAAAACGTTTTATACCCAATATCAACTAGCGTACTTCGATGTTTTACGTCAATGATTATTGCGCCATGTAGACACAATTTAGTAATTTGAATCTGAGTGAGAATGAGAATGAATTGTAGACCAACATTAACTATTATTAAACAATAACAAGAAGGCACAAAAGAATTACCGCAAGACCTTGTATAAATAAGGATAAAGCTCTAGGTCATCTTTATTAATTTCCTAGTCATTGAACCTAACTCACCCTTACATGGAGTAAGTATTTGCCCCCACGAAGTTAAATGTTGTGACTACCTTGTGCACTAACCTAACACTTGTTACCATGGTTACGATAAATAATAGGTATCCTACACAATAACAGCATACTAATTATACCTTTGTGATTGTAATGTGATATGAGAAGTATCTTATAGGGGTACTTACATCTAAGTAAAGAGTTTAATTAATTTATTCAAATATTTATGAAAAGTACTTATTTATTATCGCCAATAATATGTTTGGCTTGTTTTATTAAATACTGATCACTGTATAAATAATATGATCCGTACTTTAATACTTCAATGAAAATTAATAATTATAAGATCTATTTTAAAACAAAATACTTGCACGTAAAAGACATGAGGACGACTTAGAACAGCATAGAAAACTGATTAGTATCTCTTCTTTTCTTCAGTCTTAAGTGACGTCATTCGATTCGTTACAGTCACCAATTAACGAGAATTTATAAAAAAGTACAGTACGAGTATGTGTACCTTGAGGCTAACCGACCGTCTTGTGTCCCATATTTGTTCAATAACTAATTTATTAATATTTTTTTGTAGAAACAATTAAACATGGTATACCTAACTGCCAAAACAACGTCACCCATTCAATACTGTATTAATCAAGATATATCACGAGACAAGTATTCTATTACCAACTGTCAATGTATAATTATCTCGAGATCCAAAATTAATATGCAACATGTTGGATCACAAGTTGGCCAATTAGTTGCCTGATTCATGAACCACAAATTATGTGATAATTAATTTATTGATTAGAATAGGGAATAGTTTTCACCAATCTAAAAAAACTAAAGCACTATTTTTAATTTATATAGGAGCTTCATTGATCATATTGACCGTCCTCTAGAAACTGTTCGTCGTCGCTCGTGAAGCATCGTAAAGAATTTATGGTTTAGCTAGAAAGAAATATGTTTTATTAACGACTTTAGAAAAACATTATGAATTATTTGATGCCAGGACCAGGCATCATCATCAAGGCAATCAATGCATACCCGATATATATTTATAAGCTAAGTGTCTTACTTATCTCAAAATATTTTTCTTAGTATTACCATGGAATGTATGATGTCATCTGGAACGTTTCTCTTGTGAGAACAGAGGCTGTATACCGACGAGTGGCTGAAGATAACGGGAGCCTTGGACAGACGGATCGCCGCCCTAGTCGTGTTCTCACCCACATGGGACAGATCCACCAGCATGCCCAACCTATTCATCTCTTTCACCACTTTCTGCGAACAAATTTTGCAATATAAAAATTGTCAGCACATCAATTACATTGCCAGTTTCAAAAGCAAACAATACAATTTTATTTCGCAACGCGAATTCAGCGGATGTATTTTATCATTGAACAATATTATAAAAAAGGTTTTACAACACTGCTTGACGTTCCCTCGTTCACTCTATCAAATTTCGTTAGCTTAAAGCTAATATAATAAACTGTTTACAAACACATGTTTAGTTAAGGCGAACAGGTTGTTAGCCTCTAGAGTAGAGTCCGCCGTCAAACCATGAACGCGTAAATGCATTGAGTAGGTATTTAGGTTAAAGTGCTAATTAGAACATTCGCTTTATAACTAAATGACTTACTCTTATAATTCGCAACGGCGTATAATACGTTCGCTATTAAGTGCAATGGACTCACCTCTCCAAATTCTGTCAGCCCATCTGCGGCTGGTGGCTCGTTGGACGAATCGGCCCTACAAACAATTGTACATTGAAATCTGTGACGATATGCTTTTGTTATACGAAGTATAATGCAATAGGAATTTTCAAAAAATACCCTGAATTAACCTTAGTCTATAAGTTGTTTAAAAGGTTCAAATGAAATGGACGTGCAAACACAACGCGGGGTGTAGAATTCCGATTGGTACTTTCCGACTTTCCTCGCCCGCGCAACCTTCCCTCCTGAACCGACAATTTGTACTTCCGTTTTTGTATAACAGGAAAAAGCTTTATTGTGAGTATTTATCTCTGAAATAATTACACCAATCGAGTGGGATTAGTTGTTTCCAACACAAGAGTGTTCTAACTTAACCATCAAGTACAATACGACAAAACAATATAAAATATAATAAATACTTTCGACCAACGAATTAAGCGTATTTTAATACAATATAAGGGAAATATGCGTGTGAACGTGTGTCTGTAAATTCTTTAGTGTGTCTGTTTGAGAGTGTATACACAACACTGTAAAATAAAAATAAATTTCAACAGCGCATTGCAAACTATCATAAGCTTTCGATATTGACATATTATATTATCGAATACTGTGAGTTTATTTCAAATTCAAATCACTTGAAATTTCAGATGCGTCATACATCGAAATGCACACGAGTCCCACGGGCTCATACATAATTTAAATCTATTTCTGAAGTTATAAATAATTTCCGAGCTGGATTATCTGTACAATAAAATAAATAAGAGATAATAGAATTGAATAAATACGAGGCAGCTCTGAGGGAATCTATCTTTGGCGTATTGAAAAGTGAACCTTTATAGCGGTACTAGCGAAGTAAATCTCTCAGCAAAATGCTGAACATTCTTGTGTAGTTTCAAGGTTTATAGGTATACTAAATATATACGTAACGTTAATATAATATTAGAAATCACTTTTTGTAAACCTATGAAGATCAGCGCTCCGTTAATATTTGCAAAGGAAATCTTAAAGAAGGCCTATATTCACAGTTGACTTAAAAGTACAAAGGTAGGTTTGTACATCCCAACACCGGCTCGCATTCTCTACGGTTCGAATTTCTGATTAAGTTTCTATCAATATTTTTTCGAAGCCATTTCCTATTAAGATAGCCGAGTGTGATCGATTGATAGCGACCACGCCGCCTGTTGCTTAAGTGAACTGCTCGATTTAACGAAGCAACAAATTAATAAATTGCAAGCACAGCTATACAGTTTTGTTTTTGTTGTGTCAATATCAGTATGTGATCGGAGTGATTAAGACTTAAATGAATGTCTCTTAAATGAAAATTTAATGAAAGTGTTGGCAAACGACCAGGAGGCACACCAAATGGGTGAAGTCACTGCCCATATGCTCGTGGGTACGAGCTGGTCAGTCCGTTGTCGGCCTTAATGAAGGTAATTTCGCATCTTGGAAATGTATTAAGATGAAAAGTTAAATAAAACCATGAAAACCTTTTTTTTCTTTTATTTAATTGTACAATATAAAGAATATATGAAATGTAATTATCAAAATGGGGATGCACGAATGTAGCTCGCGATCTAATGAGGTGAATTGCTTTATGGACGTCGATGTACTCAATGCTAGTTTGTGTTAGAGCAGTGACAGGTAACTTCACTCGATAGATCTTAATTAAATCGCTCTGAGTTCTTTGCACTTGCAAGTTGCCTTTGAACGGACGGTGATGTTCGCTAATAGTATATAAATATCGCATACTCCTATAACTATATTATTGCTTTTTGTTTTGAATTAAATTAATTTTACAAATTCAAAGGAAAAGTTGTAAGGAAAATTAATATTTAACATTCACATTCAAACAATGCAAGATATTTGGAGAAGCTTCAATATTCGCAGTGCAAATTATTCATGTAAAAAGGAAAATCTCCAAGTTTAATTTGTTTTTGAGCTTAATGTTGTAGTTTTATCGTGACAGTTAAAAAACTAAGATACTGTTATGACAGCTAGAGATGAATGTATCGCAGGAAGATATCAGAAATTAAACGAATGTGCACTTAAAACGCTGATAGTACTTACCAGGGTGTGTTGCATGTATGTGTCAAAGTCATGTATCGCACTCCAAGTTGATAGAAGCTGCGAAGTATGCCGAGAGAGTTGGCGATGGAGTGACCCCCTTCGATGCCAATTAGAGAGGCGATCTTGCGAGGCCGAGAGCTGTGAGCTTCCAAGATATCTGGGGATAAATTCGCTTAACGTAATACAAATATTATAAAGCTGCTAACTTTGTTAGTTGGACGCGCTCTCACGAACTGAGGAATGCAATTGAGTTTGTTTTGCCTTGAATAATTCGTTTATCGAGAACGCTTTATTATTAATAAGGAGACGTGAAACACTTTGCAAAAAATGAAAAACGCATATGTCAATCTTCTGAAGTGCCGTGGAAATATTTTAATAACAACTAGTAAAAATTGAAATTCAAATAAAATGAATTGAAAGCCAAAATTACAATTTTATTATTTTGCACCACATGCAGCATGTAACATTAAATAATTGTTTTAACTCCGCTATAAAAACTGCGGTGATAGAAAAAAGTAGTAATAACGCTAACATATACATACATATAAGTATAGTTTGTGTACAGTAACATTATTCTAAAAATATATAGTAATATTGCACATGTGTATACTGGAAGAGTCGGCTTACTCGCTTTAAACTCGCGCAAAATCTTAGACCAGTCACCTGGACTTAATCATATTATGTTCTTGTCGAAGAAGAAACTGAGCGCCATTCACCTACACATATAATATAAAAACGAGCCATCAGTTGATATACTTTTCATCGGTAATATAGGAAATACATAGCTATTTCCAGGCAAGTTGAGTTTGCACTAATTGTCTATACTCATACGAGTTTGTTCGGTTGAACGCGCCTGAATTGAACAATTATTTTTCCGTTAGATAGTCCATTTATCAAGGAAAGCTCGTTGTCTGTGTAGCCTATAGGCTCATTACACGAGTGGTTCATTAATGTAAATATATTGGAAAAACCCTGGGAAAATGTTAAGCTACATTGATTTCATTTCGATATTTGTATCTAATAACGCGAGTAAAACTGAATGGAACTGTAGAACAACTTTCTGACGGATAGTCGAAAGCTAAACAGGAATCTCTTATGTGTCAAGAAGGGTGTTTGTTTCTTTAATTTCACACATCATAAGCCTACCGGAGATGAGCGTGCCTAGCCAATGTTACAAACAAAAGGCCGGTCTAGTTTATAAGCCTCGCAGTCTATAGGAGAAGAACTTCCTCCATAACGACAAAATGCTCAAGAGATCGCTGATATTATTCTATGTAAAAGAATATAAATTTTAGAATTAAATATAAAAATAAATAAACGTCTCCTGCATTTAATAAGAGTGTAAAAGTAAACATCAGGTGGCTTTTATTTAATAAGATACATTTTGTAAGTAATAATTTATATCTTAAGAGTGTCTTTGTGGTTTTCATGAATGCATAATTATGACTGGTTTTAAGTATATTCCGCTCCAAAGCCACAACCGCTGTATATATTATTAAAAAAGCGTATAAAACAGCAATTTATATCCACTGCGGGGAGTGATGGGATGAGGATATTTATATACGACCACAATAGTTGGTTGCCTGTTCTAGTTCAGCGTGTGTGAACTGCACAGAATCGATGCAACTTTAAAGGCGAAGCTACAGCACAGTCGTTAGCGTAGCTCATTTACTTAACAATAATCTCGAAGCCCTGAATGCTCTTTGAATAAAGAAACGTCGTTTATAAAAGCTTGTCACCGTTATGTAATAAACTTGTGTTTACACTTAAAGAAGAATATATATATTTTTTCGTTTGTAAATATTAAAGGCATTCAGCTTAGTATGGTATTGAATGTGTTTGAATGAAAATAATTCACTTTGTTCAGTCACAGGACTAAAACATCTTTACGTGTAAAGTATTTTAATTTTTTTTTGGTCCTTTTGTCATTGGTCACATATAACTTTCTTTTGTTACAATTTCTCTCCTGTCATGCAATAATCACATATACAATTGATGTAATAATTAAATGTATAAAACAAATTTAATGGAGTCAAATTTATACATTACGAAAGGAAACACACTTAAATCTAATAATCTACAAACAATTAACTACTTAACTATTTAACCATTAACTACTAAAGAGTTATTTCTGGCATAAGTTAAGTTTATGCTTACACATTGATGAACTTCACCGTGTTTTGATTGAACTCTAAAAGATAAAAACTGTTGAATTCCCGTTTGGATGTGGTCATTTATTTTTATAATAATAAAAAAAATAAGGACGTATGTATAGTTTAGAGTCACTTTTACACTTTTTTGATGTTATTAAGACGTTTTTATAAGAAGAAAAACACTTTTTATAGTCTGAGCATTAAGTATATAACTCCGGTGATTAATTAACGCAGAACTTAAAATAATCACTCCTAAGCTCTATCTCGGTGGGGGTTTGGTGCAAATTTAACATTGAATAACTGTTAACTTATGTGTGTATTATAATTTTAATTGTGTATTTAATACTATTCTGTTCTTATAGTTTATTTATAGATCAGGGAGTAAGTAAAGAAAAGAAAGACCGGTTTGACCGCACCCCTAGACACCGTTAACGTCGGAAAGCTCGCGGGTGTGTTACTGGCCCCTAAGGACCATTCCCTTGGGTATAGGAAAGGGAGGGGCAAGACGAGAAGGGTAAGCAGGAATAGTATTGATTGTATACAGTTAAGGTTAAGCATTACATCTTTTACAGTAACGTCTTTTTATTAGATTGCTATAAGTATATATATATACCTTTTCCCTGTCCTGAATATTATTGAGATTCTATTTCGTTCTTATTGACTAGCTATAACTACCGTGGTCATGGTTGTCACCATGCCGATTGCCACGAGCCGCAGTCAATAAAAGGGTGGACAACGAACAGGAGGCGCACAGGTGACGTCGCCTTTTATTTTGCGCAAACATCCAATTGACATCCAATAAGCTTTATTAAAACTATGATTTTTCAACTTAGTTACACTTTATTCTCTCGGTGTTTTGTTAGTTTTCAATGCTTGACTAGAGAATCTAATATTACATAATTTTTAACATATAACTATGAACGGGAACATGAAAAGTCAATATCTCTTGTATCACAGTTGATTTTCTGTTTGGCTTTTTTGATTTTATTCAAGCTATTTGATAATACTTGTTATAATTCGAAAATAACTGTACTAGGTTCTAATCCTTTCGTGTACAGTTTTCAGTACGCCAAAACGAGCTATCCCGATACAAACTGACCCTGTCTGTTCTGCAACTTGCAATATTTAACAAAAAGTAACCAAGATAACCACCACATTGTTATACCCAGGGAAGCAATTAAAATTACGCCTGCGGCCAATCGAGAGAAAAATGCGGAGAAGATGTGTTTTACTCTAAGGGCGCAGTATTGTTTCAGCTATATTTACTTTGTTTAAGAATACAATGGCTTTTGAGAGGCGAGGGTTTCGTAATAGGCAACTAGGTGACCAGCCTAATAAGGCTTTTCACTAAGTTTACCTTCACGAGCGAGTATTACATTGCACGGAAAGCGGACGATTTTTGATGTTTTCATACGATTGTCGGATGCTACCAGTATTTTCTATAAGCCTCAATCCTATGCAAACATTACTTTGACCTCCGCGCGATATTTATGTAGGATAAGTAAAGGCAAATTGCGTCCCAAGCGAAACCTTACTAAGCTTATGACATAAAACCACGTACGTACACAGATAAAAATTATTCATTTTAATATTTTTAAGTGAATTTAATTTTAATATTTAATTCGTGTGATGCTCCCAAAGAAAGAGCCGAACCAATTTACTAAAGAGATTTATAATAATTTACATGTAAAAGGTGGTTGAAGCACTAAACTGTTAACGATAAACACTTGTTTAAATACAGGAATGCCATTTGACTGTGTTAATCGACAGCCTACGCAGACATAAATAGGAGCATTATGACTTTATTACTTCCAAGCATTCATTATATTCTAGGATAAAAGCATTGTTATTTTTAGAAAACTATAAGCTTGATTGAGAAAGCTTTTCCTTTAGTAAGGTGTACAATACGCCTGTAGCAAGTTTATTAACAATATGTGCCTTTGAGACATGATATTAAGTGAGAGTGTGTGGACTTGAGAGCGTGGCATAATTGTATTTTTTAATTCTTCACAAATAATCCATATTTAGATATTATTAACGAACATATTTCATAACTATTATTTAGCTATATTGTATACAAACAAAACTATATAGTTTCCTATGAATTTCCTAATAAAACTTAAAGGTTTTTCTCGCGATTTTCAAGAACATTCTTCAAAAACAAGTAAATCTCGAACGCCTTTAGTAAACACCTTTTAATATACGAGAAGAGCACCTGATTATTGCTACTTAGTTACACAGCTACCCGTAATGTAATTTAAAAAAAAAACATCCTTGGTGTGTTGCAGATTATTTGGCTGTCTACACATATACAGATCCTATGTTTATATGTGTAGACATATATATGTTTGTGTAATAGAAGTGAATAGAACTAATGAATGTATTGTCAAAATGCATTATCAAAAAATTGACTGTACAATTAATCCTGCGAGTTAATAATTGAATGGTGTGGAGCGGACGAGAAGAACTCTCCGCCGCTCCTTTAAATTGCCGAGTTGAAACAATAACACAATACACCATGAAACGAGTCAATATACATAAAACAATAGCAAAAACTTTTACTACCGGTGGGCATAGAGAAATACATAACAACCCGCAAACACAGAGTGCATCGAGAATCGAAAAATTTTAAGAACTGCAATTAAATCCGTTCATACGATGATGACCAGCATCCATATATATCATAAAAGATGGTAAAATAAATTTCTAACTCACCTGTAACAGAGGTGGCCAATTGAAGGTATTGCGGATATTTCTCGACGAGTCGTTTAATGACGTCAATTTGCTCCAGCGTGAGTTGGACGGCGTCTTTATTTTGAGCGCTGCAGGGGACGAACGCTGACCAAAACTGAAACAACAATCATTATTACCTACTGCGTGTGAGTATCACTCTAGAACTACAACTACTACTGAAAATAGTTAACTCATTCTGTGTAGCACTTAATTGAACTCAATTATGGTGTGATTTCGTCCATCGTATTACATTTTCAATTACTTTGTATATTATATATATATAGAGCTGTTTTATCGTAATTATTCGATATAACCGCTGCTACCTTTTAAATAAGCTCCAATAAACGTAGCCCTGGCCTCGCAAGCCGTTTCAATTAAAAATAATAGTGAATATTAATTGTTAGTATTTTTTAAATATATTTGAAAAAAATGTAAACGAAACCCGCAAAAGCTTTAGAATGCATAAAATAGTATAAATATGTTTTCTGATATTCTGCTGGAGAGTAAAGGATTGTTTTATTTAGGATTTCATTAAGTGTTGTTGGCGAAATGGTTCAAGCGAGCCATCTAAGCCGTGTGCGCGCGCATTGGGTGGCTTTTTCTACTTGATATGAGATACATTTTTTTATAAATCAGGTGGATCATTTCGAGTAAAATGCTAATTTAAATGAACACCAAGCCGCTGAGGTTCGGAAACTGCCTTAAAAGGCTGAAATGTGAAACGCCAGACGACACGGTACGTGTGGAATATCGTATTCTGCATTTATGTCTATGTCTAGCTAAAAGGTCAGGATCACAATAACAAAAAACCTTCGTAAAAAATCTCGCCGATCGCATATGAAACCGTCATAAACTCGATTCTCGTTTTAAAATGAATGAACGTCGAAACAAGGAGGCGCTTCGTCATAAAACTAGTTGGCGACGATATTGTTTCGCTTGTGATAATGTCCGATGAAGTGAGTGTAATAGTTGATACAGGCTCGAGGAGTATCAAAGTAGGATTTGCCGGCGAATCGTTCCCACGGTACACAATACCCAATGTTGTTGGAAGGTAAACCGGCTTAACATTACAAATATGAATAGCGAATGTTTCTGCGATATTTTTCCATGTTAGATCTAAGGTGCTTATAGCAACAATAAGGCAGAGAAAGAATATTTATATTTATCTCAGGTTTTATTGTAAAATACTTGGTTGGTGAAGTTGGGTTTGCGAACCACGACGACAATATTAGACCTAAAATACATTTGAATTAGTCGTCCAAATATATCTAGTAGACCGAGCTTAAAATATATGATTTCAGAAGTTATATTATATAATATATGTAACAACGCCTCTGAGACTTTTAAGCCGCGAGAATCGTAAATATTAAAGTGTGTTGTTCGCTTATTTATTGAAATAGCTAATGTCAATTTTTAACTTTAGATAGTGCCGTCCAACCCAGTCTGCGTTCAATTGATATTTCTTTTTCTTTTAATTAATTGTAGTAAAATTAAGTACTAAAAAATTATATCAAATCACCGTAGAATCGTGAATTTTAATAAAATGGAAGCAGGAAACTCGACTGCTATTTTAAAAGTCAAAGAAAAGTTTAACTCATTAGTTTTATTTGAAAGCTTATTGTAGTCTTAAGAAAGTTTTATTTAAATTGTGTCTCCAATTGAACATTTACTTTTCAATCAATATCGTAGAACAGAAGAACTTGCTCAACGTAAACGTTATTGATTCGTAGGAAGTAACTGACATTGTCAAATATACGATATTAATTAATATTCTTGTGATGCTTTGTTACATATAAAAATTATTTCTATGAAAAAATATTCAGATTTCGTAAAGAAGGCTTAACAGATGGAGTTCCTGACATATACTTTGGTGAAGAAGCAATTAAAAAGAGAGGCATTTCGAAGCTATCCTGGCCCATTGATGGTGGGATGATTCAAGATTGGGATGAGATGGAGAAACTTTGGCATCACCTCTTCTACCGAGAACTATTGGTGGCGCCAGAGATTTCTCCGACTCTAGTAGCAATACATCCCCTGACCAAACTGAGAGATAAGTGAGTTGCATATAGATAACATAAGATGTCCAAACTGTCACTCAAACTTTATAGAACGTTAATTCTAATAGTTATCGTCATTAGTAACAATACATTTAGACATTTTAAAAACAGTCTCGATTGCCTACTTTAACGGAAAATTCACAAATGCTCACGTTAAGGCCAGTGTCACATTTTTTATTTCATATTTGCCTAAAAATCGTGGCGCAAGTTAATGACTCTACAGATATATGTATAATTGTAGCGGACGATGTCTCGCAGAAGTATGAGGTTTCGTTTTACAACGTTATCATCACAAATTGTATGCAAACCAGCTTCCAACCAGCAGCAAGTTAAAATTGCATGTTGAAATGCAATTTTAACTTTATCACCGTCTATGTATAACTTTTTTGTATAGCTATGTACAAGCTTCGGAAAGCACAACGAGACGCACATACAAGACGAACAATCTCCACTGTCACTTCAGTGATTTCAAATAACAACATTCTTGTCATTTCAACTTTATTCACAATGAAATTTTAAATGAATTTCATTGACTGAACCGTAGAGCTACGTTAAAAGAGTCATAGGTTTTATGTAATCCATATATGTATGGGTTCGTAACGATCTAGCGACGTGACCGTGACCTCTTTAAGCATATTCCTATTAAACAACGATGTACTTTTGGATGAGATTCGTAAGATGGCGCCGACGTTGGCGTCAATTCAATAAACTAAGCGCACTGTTTTTCACTTATAATAAATGATATCTATGTTATTGTAAACGCTACCTATCTTTATAGTAACGGCTCAATTTACACATTGTCCCTTTGCCTAAGACTACGCGATTTCATTTTATAATAGAAAAAAAAATAGATATATAACATACAATGTATTGCAGTTTCGTTGGTAATTTTATTATTTTGGGAGGGTTCGGTGCGTACTAACGGTCGTCTGTTTCCTAGCATTATTATCAAGTGTGCGTTGTGTGTGCCAGAGCTCCGATAGTGTGTGTTTTTACTCACTCTTCTACAGAGTAAAGTACATAACATGACTTTAGGATTGAGAATCACTAGTGATCTAAAAGTTATTTAAGGATTGAATTTAATTGCAGAGAAAGAATGGCTGAGATACTGTTTGAGTCATTCCTGATACAAGACTTGTATTTAGCTCTATCACCCGCTCTCGTGCTCCACGCCAGCGGCAGAACCACGGGCGTGGTATGGGAGAACGGTTTTACTTCTAATTACACTGCTCCCGTATTTGAAGGATTTCCACTGAAGCACGCTACAATTTGCTCTGAATTAAACGGGAAACTACTAACCGAAAGACTCCAATATTTACTTAAGAAAGTTGGTTTCAATTTCACTACGCCTTGTGAGATGGATGCGCTGGAAAAACTGAAGGTTCTTCTATTTATTTTAATAGTCAAGTTGTGACGTATTTTTTAAATATAGCTTATGTGTAACCGATTCTTGGGTCAGTAGAGGGGATATACTAAGGTCTTCGATGCATGGCCTAAATTAAATTCGGTATTAAGTGATACACAATCATTCTATAACAACTGTCAAGGCTCCGAGGGCTTATTATTCTTATTGAATATTGCTTGAAAATATTCAAATTGAACAATGACCTAATAAAAATCTTTCTTGAGGTAAAATTGTATTAAGTTTAGTCGCCGGAGCTTATTGGATATGAAAGCTTTCTCATAGCTCACTTTAGGTCCCTTTAGCTAACGTTTTCATATCAAATCTAATCTGATGCTCTTAAAATGAAAAGAAGTTAGGCATTGTGCAACTGATATACTGTCTCATTTGGTTGTGTTAACAATAAGCATTGTTCGAACATTCTGATAATCCCAACACTAATGAGTGTTCAATTAAATTTCTGGTTACAAGAACAACGTTCTTGTGAATTACCAGATAATAAGTACCTAGAAATAATATATTCAAACAAACAGTAGGCACACCAGGCGAATCCGCCGCCTATAGAAACTCACATGGCCAAAGGCTCCTGAATGCGTCGGCGGCCTTTTGAGAGCCGCTTAATTTAATACCGAAAACATTTCATACACGATTTTAGCCAGTAAGCTTGCCGTATAGGTACTGGTAAATGACGAAATTAAAAAGAATAATATTTTAGGAGCAGCTGTGTTTCACAACTGTAGACTATGAATTGGGATTGGCGGCGGAACCCTCAAAAGAAAAAGTCACATATACGTTGCCTGATGGTCAGAAAATTTTAATTGGTGATGAGAGGTTCCTATGCCCAGAGATTCTCTTACGACCGTCCATACAGGGTTTGGATGTTCCCGGGGCTGTTGACAACATCAGAACAAGCATTTCAAAATCGGACCTAGATTACAAGGGTGCTTTTTACAATAATATAGTCTTATCAGGCGGTTCTTCTATGTTCCGTGGTCTCCCCGACCGTTTATACCTTGAACTGAGGAAGAGAGCGAATGATTCAGATGAGATGAAGGTAAAGGTCGACGCAATGCCATCGAGACACTTAGCCGCGTGGATTGGAGGGTCCATACTAGCTTCATTATCTTCATACGATAGTTTTTGGATGTCAAAACAAGAATACGATGACGTCGGTGCCAATAGAATTTGTTATAAGTTCTTTTAACATTACACAATTAAGTATTCCTCTCTCTTGGGTCGATAGTTTGTATACATATACAGTGAGATATATATTTCCACTGGATTCTATCCAACGCCTCTCTTGTAATGGATAGACTTAATCGGTCCATCTGGTTGATCTTTTAGCCTATAATGTTAAGAAGCACAAGAAGCTTTTACAGATTCTCGCTTCTGCACATTGTGTGATCGAAATGATCGAAAGGAGACTGTACGTTGCCTTTGGAGAAACATTATTTGACGCCTTATTAATAATTAATAACGACATATAGGGTATTTCCAGGCCGAGTCGAGCCCGTTGATTAAACACTTTAATAATATAACGTTTTAATCATTAGTAAGTATGGTAGGACCCTTTTTCCTTGTTAACTCAAAATAAGTAATGTTTCATCGTAGATAAACCTTCAGTTGAATAGAAAATAAGATGTATTTTTAATATAATAACAATGTATAAAAAGTAACAACAGCAGAATTAAGTCATTCAATAACAATATCGCTATGTACGTTGAACAATTGGTTATCCGTAGTACCTATTACTGCTAACCTAGTCCAGACAGGATTAATACTCGTGAATATTCAAAACCTGAAGTACTTTTTTAATGTAATAACTTCATTTAAACCTTGGCTTTATGCTACCCTGGCATGGAATTTATAATTTAGTAATAAACAATATCTATTATATTGTAAAATAAATAATTTAACAAATTAAATGATAAAATAAATAAAGGTGTTTAAGACTTAATAGAAACGAGAAATAATTTCTTCCTTAGAACATAGAAGTGATAAAAAGCAGAAAACTGTGTCTTTTTAAATAGTAAACTTCATAAACAGCCATCTGTTATTTGCCACTTTGCACCGAGTGTCTTTTTTAAAGTCTGGTACCTATAGTACTGTGGAGAGTTTGCCTGAATCTAACGCGAGCGTTTTGTTCTAACTTTCCATTTGTTTGTGCCCGTAATTCGCTACGATTCATTCAGGTTAATCCGATTTAGTACTTTTTGTTTTAAAAATGAACTTGGATTCGGTCCTAGACAATTCGTTAGCTATGTGTTTCACTGCGATGTATTTTGGGGAGAAACAAAACAAATTATCCAACTATTACGCTTATAATTTTTGATTCATATTTGATTTTTACATAAAACTTAATTAATATTGAGATAAAATACTTTTGAAATTTAATACTTTAAACAGGGATATTTCTGATTGAAATATGTATCATTTTATTGTTTCTGCTTTTGTATACTTATAAGCAAACAACAAACAAAATGGACTTCGTTTAATATGTAAATGGAATTATTTTGCGTAAATCTACAAATTTAATGATCGAAACCACATGTTTTTAAATTTCCCAGTATTGCTATCATTTTTATACGCAATTATTTTTGGTATAAACCCTATTTATATTATTTAATATATCTGTTGTTTAGTTCAGGGCTAAAGTATAGGGGGGCTGTGTTGTATATTGGCTTAGGATATTAAGATCGAACTCTTAGTTCTTTGATGACATTAGTGACATTATTGAGACAGGATCGTATTACATCAAGTTTTTTGATAAGCTTTCGACATCATAAATGTGAAATGGCATTCGAAAAGCCAGCTATCGTATTAGATAACGGGAGTTATATGACGAAGGCAGGATTTGCATGCGATAATCACCCAGTATCCATGTTTCGTACGTTAGTTGGACGTCCCAGCTATTTGGTAGGCAGCTACGGCCGGGAACCTTACGACGTCTTTATAGGGGATGAGGCGATCGCCAAAATAGACGATTTGGAATTGAGCCATCCAATAGTACACGGAAAGATAGTACATTGGGACAATATGGAGAGGATATGGCATCATACCTTCTACAGGGAGCTGAAGGCTGCACCAGAGGATAGGGCAGTTATAATGGCCTGTTGCAACTCGGCAACTTTTGAAGAAAAGTAACAGTTTATACCTTAATGCTCGCCCCCGCGGGTTTGCCCGCCTTTGATATAACTTTCTAGTTCATACAAAGTTACATTATTGAATTAAGCCTTTGTCAAAATTAATTAAAATTTGCTTTAAATAGCTTGACCGTTTTTCGGTCCAAATTTCATCCAAATCGGAGTAATAGGCAAACAGAAATGATTGTTTGAGACCCTAGCGTTGCAGGGCTGTATGAGCGGCGGTTAAATATAACTATTAAAAGTTTTAATAGTCTTGAAAGCCTCTGCAAGGTGTCACAAATAGAGTCCACTTTTCAGAATAAAATGCTCGGAGGTATTTTTCGAAGTATTGAATTCCCCAGCGCTTTGCATTCAGCCACAGAGTGTTTTATCGATGTACGGTTCCGGTTCCACAACCGGAATTTGTATAGACATCGGTTATGACACAACCGAAATAAGTCCGGTTTTCGAGGGTGGCCAAATCAAATATGCCCACATCCAGACAGGCCTGGCAGCCGTTCAAATATCGAACTACATAAAACGAAGTTTGGTTCAACGTAATTTAGCAGACGCCATTAAGAGTCCGACCGATGTCGATAATATATTAAGAGAATTGTACGTAACACGAGATGCGGCAATGCCAAGCAGCTCTTACAAAAAACGGCTGAACACATTTCCCGACATAGATCTGTGCAACGAAGCATTTATGTCTGGGGAAATGCTGTTTCAACCAGATGTTGTAATGAACGAGAAAACTAATTATATGCCTCTGCATGACGCGGTCGTGACAGCGTCCAGGAAATGTGATCCGGAGATATGTTCGGAATTGTACGAGGCGATCGTGCCTTGTGGTGGATTATCGATGATAACGGGTATTTAAGCCTTATATATACTTATAGAGCTAGAACCAGGGATATTGTGTCTTACTCGTAGTTATACACTACGTTCTACTTACAACTATAAGTGATAAACGAAACCTTTGGTCGAAAAATACACAACAAAATGTCTGCCCTTTTCGCGTCATTGTTAGCCGCTGTAAAAACTTATATGTTTTCTGCAAAAGGTCTCAACGAGAGATTAAAAATTGAGCTCGAGCAACAGCTAAACCGGCCTGTCAATATCTTATCATCTGCCGAGTCGTACTCGACCGCCTGGCTGGGTGGCGCCACCTTTGCCGGACTCCCTGACGCTAAGAAAATGTGGGTGACCCAAAAACAATACGAGGAATTCGGTGTCAAAATAATAAAGTCAAAATTCATGTAAATCCGATAATGTAATGTAATTAATGGGATATCTACGGCCTTATAAAATAGATCAGATAAAAAGCGATACGACCAACTCTTTTATTTCTCTTGTCTGTCCCTTGCTGTGTAATTTGCTTTGAAGCGTGTTTGATTAACGTAAAGGAAACATACACATTCTTGATCAATATCTAAAAAGGTAGCTTTGGCAGGTAATGCTAATAAGACATAAAAATAAAAGGCACAAGTGACTATTGACTGATACATTCCCATCGCTGATTCAATTTTCCATCGAATATAAAGTAAACAGTTAATGTATAGTTTAATGAATTAAATTTAAAAAAATACATATGCTGTTATGATCTTTTGTGATTTTTTTTAATTTAAAAAAATCAATTAATTTATATTTACGCCATCTTTCGTACAAAGGGCGTAGAACGAACGACGATGTAAAATCACAACATTGCTAAGTATAAATGTAATAAGCGAAACGTCATTATACAGACCTTCCATCATATCAGATAATTAAAGCTGTCAAAGTCGACATGGCTTTATTCCTACTTCCCTATTATGAGACCGCATCGCTAACAAAAACTATTTAGAGCTTAAGGAACTATTGTCTTGGTTATAAGATGTTTTGATTTTAAACAGGAAATATAAATATCTAATAGGGTTGAGTAAATTTGAATCCGTCTCGTAAAAAATGTAACAATGATCATTACGGTGATTCAGGCTTAGATTTATAGTCCAGACTTGGCAGGAAGTGTCCATTTTTGATATATTAAATTCATTCTAAATCCTACAATAAGAAATGTTAAGTTTTCATAAAGATAGTATTATATTCCTCTCGTTCATATCATTAATGATTTCTGATGGATCAATATAAAACTTAACATCATTTAACCAAAAAATATTATAAAACTTGTCCAAAGCTCCCGATGCAAATAGAGGCATGAAAAGAAATGACGGAATTGTGCGTTGATGCAATTTCCGGAAAATATGAACAGGGCTTTAATTAAAGGTGTTAATTTAGTTTATTACGATATTCTGAATAAAACAAGCTCGTTGCTTTGTAGATGGGAAAATAGGAAATTTTAAAGAGAACGGAGAGAGATCATTTTAATATGTCCTATGCAAAAAGTAGTGCTTTTGTAAAAAAACACTTTGTTAAAACAACAAGATAAAAAAATACATTCATTAGCAGTAAGAACCTATTAAGAGCGAAACACATCTTCAACGGATGCGAACAATACACATTTAATGATAAATCGATATACCCATCACAATATCATACTCGTGATCGGGTGGATAGCACATGATGCATGGCCAGACATTAGCCCCTCAGAATATTTTTGGGGAGAAGGTCAACCCAGGACGCAATTATTTATTAATTCTATATAATTAATATGTGGGATACTGTAACGTTCTAGGGTTTAAGTGCCAATTGATCATTAATAGTACAATTCCAACAGCGTATGTTTCCGAATTTGAAACTATGGCTTATTCACATCCCTTTAATTAATACATCAATCATGAACATTTCATATTTTGACGTATTAATTGTCAAACGTCACGCGAGACTGAAAATCAACCAATCCGACATTGATTGATTAGGTTGACCGCAGCCATGTGCCGACCAGTCCAGTAGGTATACTGTAATGCAATCAATTTTGATAGCTCAAACGACTAACAATCGACAGCTGGGTATTTACTTGAGAAGTGTACTCAGACGGCCATTGCACAAACCTTGAGTATTGTGGATCAATTCATTTGAGATTTTTGGTAACAAACACTAATCAACCTACATTCAAAAAGATACATATACAATAGATATATTACAATTTATTATTGGCACACATTCGGTTATATGAGGGTGTACAGTGTTCTGTACACTTTATAGCGTTATACCAGTGTTTAAAAGAATATGTATATACATTGCGATAAAACCGCAAAACAAGATTAACTACCGAAATCGGCTTTTGTTTTTCGAACGATAATCCTTTGTTGCGTCACAGAGAGCTCTTACTATTGTTTCAAGCTCTCTATGCATTGTATGTACCAATTACTATTATCATTCATATTATAAGCAAAAAAATACATCGTAGCCAAGTGACGGGTCCGTGACAGTTTTGCTCTGGGTCAGATTACATGGTAATTCTATGCCATGTCACATAACATGAATAATGCAAGGCGATAACGAACTCTCTAACTGGGATACTGGGTTGGGATATTGCATTTTTAATTTCCCTTCGCTAACTGAGCGTGATAATTAATGCTTCTTAGTAACTGTAGTGTGTACCAATTTAAGTTTAAGCTACTGTCATCCGATTTCGGGTTAGGTTTTTCTGAATTGAAGCGTTGCCTTCTCTACCCATAACATTTTTATTAAATCCGTTAGAAAGTTTAATAAAACAATATTTCAATATGATTACGTATGCGTACGAATGCTAATTATTTAACCAAACAACTAATTGTAGCCACGGACGGGTATTGTTGACTGTTGCAACTTGAAATTTAAAATGTATTTATATCAAACAATCTCGCCGTCAGATGCATGATTTCGGGCTTCTGCGCTTGACACTTCGATCAAAAGATCGCGTTTCCCTTCACCTTGTGAGGTGTCAAATTGGAAAGGAAACCCTCGGCACCACCGCCATGTGTCCCAACTTGAAATTGAACCAAGACATTAAGCGACGCTTCCCGAAGCTCTAAGCATTTTGATAAATTAAAGTTGTCCAAACTTCCGAGTTAAGAAAACACAGTTTAAGTTACGTAATTAGTGCACGTTGAGGAGGTTGAGAGAATAATGAATAACAAAACAACAAACTTCACACAACGTGAAAACTGGGTGATGCTAAGCGTATTGTGTTTTATTTAAAACTTGTGGCTTTATATTGAGCGTGAAATTTAGCATATTGAGCGTGCATAGGTGTGGTTAATTAATCCCAGATACCAGCCACAGACTACTTCCTGCTTTTGTTTCATCGATCAGAGTTTATGAGATCCGCATACACATAATGCTCATTTCATAAATAGAACAATTTATAGAAGTATAGTGGCATAAGAAGATAGTTGCTCTTTCTTAGTATGGGGTTAAAAAATATGTGGGAAAAGATCCGTTAAATGTATCGGTAAAAGCTCAGCATCGGGACAGTTTAATTCTTGAGTAGCCTTACAATGCTTTACTTATTTTAATTGGTCATGTAAGTTACTTAGTTTTATATAAAATGTTTATTTTTGTAAGAGCAGCTATCGACTTTCTTGTCAGCTCTTCTCGGTAGATAACTTTCTTTCGAACCAATAGTAGTATTTATTTACCTACTTGAATAATGATATTTTGAGTTTCAATTTATAAAACTTGAAATATTATAGCCATTCTATTAGCATGGATAATTTACTTCATAGACAATAAGTTGATAAGAGTCGTGGAAAATTTTAATTTTTTTCCAAACAAAACCTACCTCTTTACCATTTAGTCAATGTACAATTAGATCCTCTTGAAAGCGACTCACTCGTTACAAAATAAATAATGAGTTACACGAACTCCTGGTACTTAGCTGGAAAATATTTTATTTGCACACAAATAATTAAATGTCCTTTTTAAAAGCTTATATAATTGTAAAAGTAATATAAATACAGAAGGGATAACTGTTTTTATGTTAATCCATGAAACGTACCGCATTCGAATTTAAATAACGCCCAATTAATCATTGAACGTAAAGCGAGGACAATTGTTCACTGCTAATCGGGTTTCACAATAAATAAACTATTAAGCAATTCGGTATTAAATTATCTCCGCTATTGATATGCAAATATTCGTTCGCAGTTGAAATTATGTGTTTAGAGGGGTTTTTATTTTAATGCTCATTAGTCACCTGTTGAATATGTTTTTATTACATAAAATATCAAAGCTTCCAAAAAGCTCAAATTTAATCTTCTTATGTCAGAAGTGACAAAAGCGGCCGTTTGATGTTTGCCGCGTCATGTTAATGCCGTGGAATCTTTTTTTCATTTCGAAGCCATTCACGCTCAGACTTTGTGTGTGTCAATGATTTTTACGTAATACCGCAATATTAAACACAATTAGTAAGAGCTTACCTGCGCGCCAACCATTCCCTGCCTCAATCGGGGTAGGTCTGTGTGAGAGTACTTGGAGATGGACCAAGGTTCCACTTGAGTCAGGTCAGTGTCCAATTCAAACTCGTTGATCTGGTTTCGTAAGAACTTGCGAATGTTCCACGGAAGATCGTTATGCCTAAACAAAATATGTTACATTAAAATTACCGACTTTTTCAATATTTTTCATGGAACAAGTTATATTTATATATTAGTCAGAAAATATAAAGCTTTACTTTAATGTAGTTCTTTAAGTTGTGTATTCCGATCTCTAGGTTGTTAATAGTCTTAGGAAGGTATTACACCCATTTCAAAATATATATACGAATGTCAAAGTCCCTAATGGGTGCGAAGTTCTGTTTGCTTTTGCGTCACAATCTTCCAAGTTCCGAGTGCATCGATTGAATGAGCTAAAGTATTTTTACAATTCATTAGACTAACGAGAGAGCATACAAAGAGAAGCATTTCATTCCAGTGGTTAAGCATGCGGTTCCCTCGCAATCATACCTACGAACCGGTGTATTGTATATTTATATTCGCACTGACAAAGCAAACACGGGGCTCCGATAAAACAGACGCATAGCTGTGCTTTTGTTTGCAGGGTTTGTGATAAATTCAAAAACAATTATTATTAATCTCGCGATTGGAGCAGGGGAAAGTAAACAGAGGAGAAATGTTTAAAAAAATGCAAATGAAAGGCCGGTAGTAATAGTTATAAAACATTGGTTTGCCGTCCGGCTCAATAAATATTCATATTTTCAATAAATTTGTATTGAATTTGGATTATTATCGTTCATTCATTCTTGTAAACAGTACATTCTACATTTAGTACATTCGTCGAATTTGTATATATTTATTAATATCTTATATATGAGATAACATCTAAGATTTTTCGGAAATTAAGCTCGGATTACTATTTAATAAATGTATGCAGCCTAACTTGTAACTTACCCATCAGTGAGCGGAACCTCTTCCAAGATCTGCTTGGCAATGTCAAGTCTCTCTCGGTCGTAGGAGGCTGCGGCTACCACGGCCACGACAGCCAAGAGAATGCAGGCCACCGCTCTTCTCTCATTTCCACGAGTCACCCTCACTAAAAAAAAATGCTATGTTTAAAACCTTAATTTATACATTAATTGGTACAGTTTAATCTCGATGACGCTTGCTGCGTGTATAGTAAATGATGTGTTGTGCTTTTACAAATTATACCATGGATTTAAAACCGGAACTTCATTCAATTATTCATAGGAGTATGTGTCGCAGCAGAGGTATATAGCAAACATAAATCCTTTAAAAACATTGTAATGCAGTTCTCACTGTGTGAAATGAATCTGATTTCAAAAGCGGACTTTAACGTACGAGCCAGTATAAGCTGTTAATGCATCAAAGCTTTTAAGTTTGAAAAAATGTATAAAGCTTGTCCGTTGCTGAAAAAGAATTCTCTTTACTAATATTGCTATGGCAGGTATTTCTTCATTTGAACAACGCTGAACGTAATCCAAGTACACAGCAAATGTACGGTTATTGTATAAAAAAAAATCAAAAAAACATATTTAAAAAGTTTGGTCCTAGTGGTACGCACTATCAGCTGTGCGAGAAATTAAAAAAATAAGTTTGTGTATAACTCTGTGTAACATGAGTATGTGTGACACGCTTAGACCAAATACTAAACTTATATCAACATACTATATATAGGTAAATTTTAAAAAAAAGCTTGCATTTTCTGTAGTTTTGGTTATACAAGGATTTTGTTTTCATTTAACCAATGAATTGTTTGTATGTGGATTTAAGGTTTGACTTTGATAAAAGCCTGCGTTTGTCGGTGATATTAAATCATTTTGAGATTCCTATAACGTTATAATATAGTTATATTGTCTTATGACGATGTTGGTAGGGCATTCGGCAATGTTTTACTTGGGGAGGTGTGGATTGCCCTCTTACGCCACAATGAGCAAGCATCACTGATGCGGAGGAGCCCCAACAGCATGCTGAAGGCGTTGGTTTGCATGTAGTATTAACATTTGTATGTGCTTTATATTTTTATATATGTTCAAGTGTCAAAAACACACACACACACAAGCTTGTATCTGCCTGTATTTACCTGTGTATATAGACGAATCATACGAAACCAATACATTATGTATTGTGTAATTAACATTGTAATGAAACAATATCAATTTTAACGTTAAAATTAAATAACACAAATGCCTGCGTAAAATAATTACTGTTGACCATTCAAAGGCCTTTGATACGTAAATATTTAGGTAACGCTGTTCTGTCGTTCAACTGGTTAGTATAAATTGTTTTTAATACAATACGTTTTGTATTACGTATTTTCGAAAATTGTATACTATAGTAGTATTTGATGTATGTTAACAGAAATATAACTATGTTCGAAAAAATTGTGATTATCATTCAATACGAGAAATAAGGATGAGCTTGCTGTTCCAACTATTAGGCTCCGTAAAGTTGGTAGTTCAATGGGTACGCCTCTGTAACAAAATCTCAAACAGTTTGTTGACTTTATCAGTGAGGTAATTTAAAAAAGTAGTTAAACAAAAGCTTTTAAAAAGTATCTGATTATTTCTCAGCTACGTCGCGTACGAACAGGCGTAGATTCACTTTAGATTTAAGACGATTCAAAATGGTCCTATGTACTTTAATGAATAAAGATATTTTGACTTTTGATATGGCTTACAATGGATTAAGAAGCGATTTTCACTGACGCGGACGACGCGCAGGTCATAATTATAGTCATCAAATTGTAAGATTAGTGAAACATTTCACAGTTCCAACATTAAATTAAGTTTAACCACAATGATACGCTGTCAAGAATAATATATTTCTTGATGTGGTTATAATTTGTATTTATTAAAGTATTGAAGCAACCATAACACTAGCCAAAAGTTATACTTTGGGTCTCATCGACCGACTATTTATTAATATTATCTGATAACCTGAAGTGGCAGTCTGTTATTAACAGGGATCGTTGAGATATTTTATGAAATTGTGTTTTATAAGTAAAATAATACTCTAATGCGAGGTTTTTCACCGTATTTAATCATTAACTAATGGGGGATTAAAGCTCTCATTGAATTCGAAAAAGCGCACTAAAGAGCTTCGCATAAAATACATAACAAATCATTCCCGATCTGGTTAACAATGCTTTTAATGAAGCTTTTAATATGTTTAAATAATTTAATGTTTTAATCAATCTAACTATTTTCCTTACTTTGTTTATTTATATATTTTGTTCGTGCAATAATCCCATTGTCGCAGTACATATTAGTATTGTTTCCGAAATGAATGTCACTTTTCAATAATCTTAAGTTACGTCGCAATTCATAAATTACCTAATTACGCAGATTGGAATTGGTATAAGAGCTTAATAACCATAATTCACCTTAAAAGGAAAATACAATTTCATTAACATATAAAAAATGTCCGATTCATCAACAAGCTTGATAACATAATTCAAGGATAAATATTTAAATTCTGAACAGCTTGACCTGTTGGTTATTGTAGCAGATAAGGGGACGAGCGCCGGAAAGAGTTGGAGCGAGACGAACTCGATGAAGCAACATTTTAGAAGGCATCTGCCACAACGGAAAATAGGACATTAATAGTCCTTAAGTCATATTCCTTCTTATAATAAAAGTGAAATATATTTTTATAGAAGAGGTGGCAAACGAGCAGGAAGCACTTTTTAATATATTTATTACGTAATATTCTATTTATCTTGCTTTTCTAACAAATGTTAATAGAAATACTCATTAGCGTTGAATGTGGATGGTTTGTCTGCATGAATGATTGACTGACGCAGAAATGTGTTCGGGAGCTTACTGGAGCAACGAAATTAATACACCCTTATTAATACTCTCAGTGGTTTTGGTATTGCCCACACAGTATCTGAATAACAGAGGTATAATTAGAGCCAATGAGTGCTTAAAATTCATTTGAATTTATATTCGTTAATAGGTTAAAGGCGAACTCATATTTTATGAATTAATTATTGCTCCAAGAGCTGGTGCTTTCCTTGCTCAGCGTATAAGCATCGCGATACAGTGAGAAAATGCCGTCAGCCTTGTGGGTACTATGCCACAGGGACCAAACTTTTAAACTTGCTTTAGTTTTGTTTTATTTTAAGTTACTTATATTAGTTGTGTTAATATTAAGAATATATGTGTTTATTTACTAATTAATTTTGTTAATTAAATCTATTCATTTAAATTTATGAATGTGTATGATATTTTTTATATATTATTAAACATCTTAAGCATCTATTTTTTATTTATCTATACGTCATAACAATGTTGTTAGTATTCAAAGCATAGTTCATGGTTTAAAGTATATTCGAAAAAACTCTAAACTAAAAAATTAAACTTCAGATACTTGAAAACCAAAAAAAAGTATACTTACTTCCCGATATGAACTTGGGGATTCTCGTTACCCTTCGTTGTTGACCTGTAAATAAAAAAAAATACTATTCAATTCAACATATTTGTTCTTAGCTAATTATGGGAATATCTAATAACGTTAATCTAATGAAAGTATATTTCTAAAGTGGTTAGCACTTAATAATTATATCCTTACATAAATCTATTGGTGAAAACTACATAATAATAACAAGTAGTTTTCGAAAGCTGCGCGCGCGCAGTGAACTTGGTTTTATTGACGTTCAAAAGTGGTAGTTAACAAACTTAAATGAACAAAAATAAATTGAACTTAAAACACACAGAAAATACTGTTTCATAGCTTATAGTTTATTTCAAATTCACCCAAGAATTTGAGCTTGAATAGCGATTGTTAATTTGCACAGGGCTTAAAGGAGTGGAGGCTATTGTGCACTGGCTCTTAATTGTGGCTCTCTTAAACCGTCCACAGTTCTGTGGTCTTCCCCAATTCAATTCTAATATTCATGAAGAAACATAATTTATAGTTTTGAGAGAATTTACTAGTCGGAGCAACTCATCTTATTACATAAACTAGGTAATTGATTGATATAGCTTGATTTCAGGATGTATTTTTGTCCCATTTCGCACACGGGTCATCGCATTTAAGCTTTTTGTATGCAGAGTTAGTAAAGTTTCAGGTGTACGAACTGTGTGCTAAGTACGCGTTAGACGCACTCGGCTTAAGTTAAAGTAAACTTGAATTTGGAATTGCGGTCGCGTCTAAAGATGCTTATGAAATTTCATACAAATTCAAGTTTACTTTTACATAAACGAGTGTGTTTAATAACTCACACTTATCACCATAAGGGCTGATACTAATACAAGAGAGCTATCGATGCAATACGCTTTTGATTTTGCGACTGTATATATTTCAATTAGGCCTCTGCGAAATAGTTATTCAAAATCTTCGCGTAGAACGGTCATGTAGATTATCTCATATTTCCAACTTTTCAAAGTCATAAAAAGCTTTGCCCTAAGTTTCCGCTCTGAAACAAGACGTAATCATTAAAGTGTGCCCCCGGGGAGTCATTTGGGAACGCTCTGGCTTAATTAACCCTCAGTACGGTGACAACCACAAGTTAAGATAATGAAACGGAGAAAAATTGTCTTGAACCAAAATCACATTTCAAGTCCTATAGACATTTCAACCTTAACACCATTATTTCAGCTGTTTGTGTATTTCACTAAATTAGTTTTTTTTGTACGGTCTCCACTTTTATTGTAAAGTATTTATAAATTCCCATTTTCCTATGGCAAGCTGCTGTAAACGTAATTTTCAAAAAGAATTTATATAGTCCCGGCTGGTCGCGGTCCAAAAAGTAAACTCCGAACCTAAATCAGTAGAATGTGGCTACAACAACCAGCGATTTAAAATATAAATTCCCGCCGTCGCGTGTCGTACGTAACAGATTTGCAAATTACGCTGTTAAACTTGGCCACTTGCCAAAAGGCCGTTTCATCTGGCAACGGGTAATAGGCGAGATTTTATAAATCTAACGCTACTTAACGCTTGTGGGGACGAGGTTTAAGCTGTCAAGATACATCATACTTGCTTAAAGACAATTAGAACGAACCTAATGAGGGCTGTATGGTCTCATTCGTTGTGGTCTAGTTTTGGGATTTTTTATATAAAAATCTGACTATGACGTTGCTCTTCTTTTTCGTCTGGATCTAGGCCCAAGATCGCATCTTGAGATACTTTGATATTTTTTTAATAGGTCACTCGTTCAACTTTCAAAGCGCGCGTTTTATCTTCTCTTACGAATAAATTGTCAAATCTTTGATATTCTAAGCGATATAAATGTCGGTTATTATACTTTGAATAACTTAACTGAAAGCCTTATTCACGATAATAATAGTGTGACTTGAACGAAACTTTACTTGGTGATATTAATTATTTACAGTATACCGCCATATTGTTATTTCGTAAATTATTCAGTTAAATCAATCACGATTTTTTCATTATATAACAATTTAAATTTATTAGCATTGTGAGTTTTAACTAATTTCGATCGTATTTTTATTAATAATATCCTGTTAATAAATATCCATTTTTTGTATTTTAAATAGACTAATCTAAATAAAATAAAAAGAACTGATAATTATAATCAATATCACTAAATAGAATCATTCACAGTGGTGATTCTTTGCATTGGCACTGGACCATTAAATCATCTTTAATTCAGTTATATTCAGTCAATAATAACTATAACTTCGACATGTCTCATTTTCTTTCTACGTATTTAATAATCACAAATCTGTAACAACATTTGGTTAAAAAAGTGTCATTAACATCAAATCTACGTTTGAAACAGTTCACCAACGGTAGTCTGATTTGCCTACATAAAAGTAAAAAAAACAAACTGTAATGTACCATATAGAGAATTGAGAATCTTATTTGGAGATTGTAGAACGATATACGTGAAAGTGAAAAAGGCACTAGCGTAGTGGTCCATCGATTATTTAAGCTTACTTCAAAATTACTCTAACAAATTGGCCACGATGGTTCTGGAGATGTAATTTAGGTACTGTGATTCAAATAAGGAGATATAAAGGTTTCTTGGAAAAGGGGGCAAATGAGCAGGTTGCTCACTAAAAAGGTGTTCCCTCGTCTTGAACACTTTCTGAGTGCGACAGAAGAAAGATAATTTTTTTAAGTTCATTATATAATTTGACTAATTTTTTTATAACAAGTTAAAGACCCTTATTCCTAAGTCTTGAGCCTGATTTGATTATAAGGTATTTGTTATGATATTCAGCGTCACAACACATTTGTGAAATTTAGTATTACAAAGCAACACATAATATTATGACATAACTAAACAGTGAATAAAGGTACTCCTAAGTTGAGTAATAAAAATGTCCGCACATATAAAATACGGCTAATAGTCTTGAAAGTACACTACATAATATATTATATTCCTTTGAGACACAGAAATAATATCCGCAGTAGCTCTATAAACACCCGCTTTGTACGCGTAAGACAATCGTTAGATTTTCTTTAGTACCGTTCTGCAAACCCCGGTATTGCTTTTGTAAAGAAATCCAAAAAAATTATATACAATATTTTGAATTATCGCATTTAATTATTGCTCTTCAGATTATACTTTGTAATATTTCAGATAACCGCGTTTTAATTTGCATTTATATTGCAAAGTGATGCAGATTACTAATCAACTATAAAATCGTGATAATTGCGCTCATCTCTTTCAGCAATCACTTTGATGCAGGATGCAGAAATTTGTAATAAAATAAGTTTATCGTTTATAAACTATATAGTGCTCTCTGAATGTGACGTTTGGAAGTACTTGGAAGTACTAATCTATTCTGTGCTCTCCATTTATTCTTGAGAAATGGTCTCGTCTGGTAAGACTGCGTAGATTGTGGTCTGCGATACAATAAATTATTACAATTAAAGCTTAGGTGGCGTGAAGTATTTTGCATTGCAACTTAAATCTATATAATGATAAATGTTACTTTTCAATTGATTCATTTTAAATATCTCAACTTGGACCTGAAAGCTACATGCAGATACCGGCAAAACAAGAGACCTAGCGGACCATCTCCTCATTAAAGAAGAGAAGAGAGGGAACCACAGCAGGTTGGTGGACGAACGAGCGAAATTACAACACATAAATTTACAACGTTGTTGTAGTATCTCTCGTACGCTGTTCCTCTTGCATATTAATGATATGTTGCACTTAAGCAGCCTCCATTGTTATGCGGACGACAGTACTGGAGATGCTGTATATCACGGCCGTGCAAATATTTTTCGGGGTGATGTCGAGCAGTGGCAGGACAAACTTGTGTCTGAAGTCGAGACTCTACTGCGTGGAGTCGGATTGGAGTCGACTTAACTAAGTCCAATTTAACCCCTCGAAGACCCAGGTTTGCGCGTTTACCGCTAAAAAATCCCTTTGTCGTCGTCCCACTATTCGATAACACTCCTCTTAAAGCCTCAGCTAGTAGGAATTCTTGGTGTCGATATATCGAGCGATGTCCAGTTCTACAATCATTTAGAAGGCAAGGCTACATTTGGTCATCGCTTGCAACTCTATAAAGCGCAAATTTGCCCTCGGAATACTGATCCCACCTCTGGGCGGGGCCACCCCAATACCAGCTCCTACCATTTGATCGCATCCAACGCAGAGCGGCTCGAATCGTCGACGACCCCATTCATTCCAATCGACTTGATCCTCTGGCTCTGCGTAGAGATGTAGGTTCTCTCTGCATCTTCTACCGCATTTATCATTAGGAGTGCTCTGATGAATTGTCCGGACTAATACTCGGACTAGCTGAATTCCATCACCGGACGTCAAGGCAAAATACGAAATTCCACCCGTGCCACCTTGACGTCTGGCGCTCCACAACTGTGCGTTTTTGAGGCAGCTTCTGCCACGCGTCACCTCTTTATGGCCAACGCCATTCCCGAGCCGCTACGACTTGGGGACCATAAAAAAAGAGCGTTACTCTTCCTTAAAGGCCGGCAAAACACTTGTAAGCCTCCTGGCGTTGCAGGTGTCCATGGGTGGCGGTTGGCATCTCACTCGAACTGACCCGCCTGCTCGTTTGCCTTCCTCTTACATAAAAAAGGTATATATTTTTAATGTTGAGGCTCTTTATATAATTGAAATACTCCAAACCATTTATGTAACATTAAAATTAATGAAGTCCAAATTTAGACTAACTGCTTGTATAAAGAATGAACTGTGTCAGTTAACGCAAACTACATCAGCCCTTATCGCATTGAAACGTAAACGTATACGGTTACGGAAGCTTATCAGCCACATTTGCTCCACACTGTCTACGGGGACGGCTTGCACAAAGAAGCACTTTGATGTTCCACGAGTAACATAAGCCTTCAAATATAACTATTACGGAACAGTTTAAAGTGAACCAGGCTATTATGATATTAAATTAATAACAGCTCAACCGAAAAATGAGAAACGTATGTAAATTAAATGTATCGTTGTGGTATTTTTGAATAAATGAAGCATCATTACACGGTTTTTTATCCATTAATAACTTTGAGTAATAGCTTCATTTCGCAGTTTGATTTATATTTAATTCGTCATAGTCATAACTAACATAATATAATAATTAAACTGGTACTGTTTTATTTAGAAGGTTAGCGAAAAGCTTGAGTGGAATTTTATGTTTTTGATTAACTAAAAGTTATTTCCGGAATTTGATGTCTTCTGATGTCTTTTATTTTCTTAATAGGCAAGTCGTGACGTCATGCAGGTACCTCGTGAATGTTTCCACCGTACGAGCAAGTCCCGAAAACATACAATTAGGTAAAGACGTATTATACCAATCGGTAATTAAATTGAAACTGAGGTCCAAGTTAATTCGCAAATCGACCGTGATAACTTTAGATATGGGAATAATAACTATTCATCGAGGAACCCATAATCGCACCGCCCCGATTAATCGAATTATGTTTTATACCAATGCTGTTCTGGTACTTAAAACATTACACACCTACCAAGAGATAAAGGCACGCTTAAGGTTGTAGTTAAGTCATATAGTTTAAAATCGCAAACCCCTTATAAAGTTAATGTTTTTATTTTTTAAAAAAACTTTAAATTACTTGAGTTGTAACGTATTATTTTAAGGAAATTGAATACCTAAATCAAACGAAATATTTAAAATTTTATATGCAATGAATTTTATAAATATTGTACAAATATAAAGCAAGCCACGTGATTTTTGGTTGAATTCGTTATTGTTAGAATTTAATCATGGACTGCTTTAGGATCTTTGTATGTAGGGTTATACATTATGACAATTCTGAAATCTTCGCAACATCTTATAAGCTCGCAAGCAGTACTTTAAAGAATTTATGGAATAACTTTATTAACTTCTTTAAGTATACAACGGTCTCGCAAGCCTAGAATTGTTACATTAAGTGTCTCTGGGATTTTTATTCCATTGTGGCAATCAATCCAGTAGCCATTTTCAATTACTAGATATTTTCAATTTAAAAAAAAATATTTAGGCATTGGTATTGTTAACGTGCGGGGTGAAATGAGAGTATTTCGCTATTATAATAATAGTTATACTCAAAAGTATGTGATGGATGTGATTTAAGTATAAGATATATTTTATTTTATTTCTCAAATATTCAATTAAACTTAAATTTCCTTTGTTCACCAATGCACCAAGACAAAGCAGTCACTTCATATTACACCAAATTAAGTTAACAATCAAATATTGTGGTAGAAAATAACATAACGAACACTGGTTCAAATATGTGACTGATCAATGATATACTAAAAAAATGCTTCGCCTTAAAATTTTAGGCTAGTCATATATATATATATATATATATATATATATATATATATATATATGTATATAAATAAATATATAATACAGCATTACAGGTATACAACGAACGATTTAAAAAAAACAACTGAACAATCATATATCATATAAAAAGTAACGTTCCGAAATTGGAGTCTATTGGCGAAACAAGGTCCGCAACAATTTGCGTCTGAAGATATGGAGACTATCACTAAATGGATCAGCATGTCCTCAGAGCACAGTTCATCGATGACAGGCATCTAATGAGTGGACTGTTACATCCTACGTTTGTATATATCAAACTGAAGCGATGAATGAAATGAAATGGTTAGAGGACCGCTAATATATATATATATATATATATATATATATTGCAAAACTAATAAATTATCATTAACTTTATAAGCATAATAACCAGATGTGGTCAAATTCAGAGAACTTGGAAATAACAATAATTGGTTAACCGATGTTTATTCCGGCAATTAGAGTGCTTAATAAGCACTGTAATTAATAAGCTTCACGTTATTGATTTCAACTATAGTAAATAAATATATTAATAATAAAATACTTACCAAATAAGAATGAATAATGTTCAACAAATAAGTATTAAGGTATTTTTAAGATCTAAAGTGTTACGTCACCATACGTATTCGATATAAAAATGATCACTCATCAAAAGCTTAACGATTTGAAAATAATATTTCAGGCGTTCTCACAATAAAATATCCTGGCTCTGAGGCTCGGGTGAAAATATAAGCGCTATAACTCTAAAGTTACTGCTCTAGATCAGATCTTGAGCTTTTATATCTAGGAATTGTTTTCAGAAGACTATACTTGAATATTAAAAATTTAATTCAATGGGTCAAGCTTACGTCGTTGGAAAGTTACCAATCCTTTTTTGGAAAAGCTGATTAACGTAACAAAAATATATGGTCAGTAAAGTTAGACTTATGTGCTCCAGGATAAATATTCTTTAAATAATTACATACAATAAGTACGAACCGTACCCAGGATCCTTTTTTAGTCACTAAATAAAACTCTGTTCCAAATAAGCGTTTATACCATTCATATACCTTATAGACTGGTAATATGTTGTTTTTATTTATTTCTTGAAAATGGATGTGTCACTAACAAGAAATACTTTTAAGCTATAAGTAAACACCAGTATAAAATAATAATCAAATGATAATTATAGAAAAGGGTAAAGTTTATTTTGAATTCATTGGACCCTCAGCATGATTACAATTCTTTCTGTTACGCCTTAGGACGGGCCTGGAAATGTGTTCTACTTTTTGTTCAGTCACGGATGTAAATAAAAATTTGCGGTGTTGGGCCCCCGATCCCCTCAATGGGGTTCAGGAATCTCTGTTTATTTTCTATATTCCAAAACCGATGTACTTGCTATAAGCTACAGAACAATAATTTACTATAACTTCAACGATTACGTGCAATGAGCATTAAACATTGAGAAGTATGTTTACGTTGTAAATTGAAAGTCTTATAATAAATTGGTCGTCATGTGTACAAAGCTTTGAGGAACGTGCTTTTATTTTTTAAGAACCTATTTTTGTAAACAATGGACTCGGCGGCTGCTTGGCTTCTGTGTTCACAAACTCTAGTTAACTAATGTAATATTGTGCTGTTTAAAACTAGATACAGCTCAAATTTTTTCCGGCCAATGTTTACAAATTCACCCGACAAGAGTTTAATGGGATGTCACTACATTAATACGCGCGTAAACAAAAGCCAATATCATAGAAGATGCTTATAAAATCAGAGATCTTGTGGCCCTAAATAAGAAAGTAATCATAAATAATTTCGGTTTTATTTTTGTAAATGATCCCCTTTTTCGCAATAGTTATACATTATCACCCAAGTATGAAATTTGAAAATGAAATCCCTAAAATCTTGGTTTCCTTGAAATTCAGTATCGAATCACGTTTTTGGAATCCCATCGTTTATAGGAGTGTAGTGAAAACACTCTCATTTTAAGATAGGATCCGTGAAAGGTACGATGTTAGAATAATAAAATGTTTCCGAGAGATTACAATACTCGTAGGTATACATTTATAGAAACATTTCGCAATTCTGTTAAAGTAAACTTGTTTTGTAGTCGACTCCTCCTTTGATTCTTATAAGTAAGGTTTATTTTGTGGAAATAAAAAACTAATAATATTAAAAAATTAACCAAGCTGATTTTTTCTTGCCTGCTTCACCACACATTTAGATTTCATAGTGGTTCTGTGTACCTTACTGAATAAAGAGATTTGTACTGTATGATGTACCGTTATGGTAAAATGTAGGTTCAATCTGGGTTCAATATTATATACCCGGCAAACCCAGAAAGAATAATAAAAGTCCCCTCTGCCCGATACAAAATCAATCTAAAATGTGCGTAGGCCCTCGTATAGCACAGTTTAGTTTCAAAATCGCCTCATAGAACTCGGATAAACATTACTTTGCTAAAGTTTCTAGCGGATTAAGCCTTGTTTATTGTGCCTGGATACATTTATACTGGCTCCTTGTTAACTATAGGTACATGTAATAAAGAAATTTCTCGATATTTTGAATTCGATCTGCTACTTGGCTTACATACAATACACGTTAATTAGAAATCAAAGAGCTGCCATGTAGTTTATATCGTTTAACTTTATTGCATAGTTTAACTAATGTGTAAGTAATCAATACAATTGTCCTCTTTCTATGTCTAGTAAGCTGTGAACCATCTGTTTATGGTACTCTGTGAAGTCTACACTATGAAATCGTCAATTATTAATAATTTAAACTCAACTCAACTCCTTCAACTAACTTTAACTCGCTTAATCCAAACCATGAATGGTTATATAATATGTAACACGATTGTTCTTTAAAATTTGAAACATAAACACTCGCAAAAAATATAAAATTGCAGCGTCGCATATCACCGAAATATTTGTAACGTTCGTTCAATTGAAGCCAATATTTGCTCTACAGTTCCAGTGTACCGGTTACAAAATTTCAATGATTCATTCTCTCGACGCGAAAAACTCTTTTTCATTGTTCATTAATATTTTCGTGAAAGTTATGTAAGCCGATGTTGGCGTTAATTATTGAGCTCACTTATAATTGTTATGCACTTAAAATAGTAATTTTCATATAACCCTTGAATGTAAATGTATGTAATATGGTCAATATAGCCGTAGAAGTCCGTGTCAAGCGAGAATTTGAACACAAGAGTTCAACACTCATCCACCGTTCTATATATTGTGAGCTTGTATCGTTCGCTCGATCTGATTAAAATATGAAGCCGATAAAATGCCATGGTTCGTTTGCCTTGTTATAAATTTTCCAAGCAAATCCTCGTTTCGGTTTCAATTAATTAATTTCAGACAAACGAGTGTAATTTACCAATTATTATACTAGATGTAAATTCCGAAATGAAGTTATTAACAGAGAGAATTATTAAAGTAGACGGTAGTTAGCATAACCGAAGTACGACTTTAGAGAATTGTAATTTTTCTGGAGTTTTCTTTCATTCGGTAATAATACTAATATAGGAATTTAGCCATTCCATCTACATATATATTGGTTATATATATTGTTAGTTATGATAAGGAAATGTTGAGCTTTACGAGTGCCAAGTAACGCTCAGCATGCCGCTCGCGCCATATTTGCCGAACACGTGCATCGCACAATTAAACCTAATGATTTGTTGAACTTTTCCTTTTCACGTGGGTTTATTGTAAATTTTGATAAATAACATTTTCTGTATGTTACGTCACGTACAAGTTATGCAATTGGAGAGCCGTAATGATTGAAGTGGATTTCAGTCAGTTCGAATGTTCGCTTAACGAAGCCAATCCGCTGTCAGATTAACTGAATTTACAAAGCCACTCATCCAGCTATTTCCAGTTTAATCTTAAATAAGGGACACTAGTGCTGAATACTAATTACAATAATCAACGCTTCACTACTAAATACGTTGTGATAACTGCTAAGTTGGTTTGATTTCAGGTTATAATGTAGTTTTTAGTAATAATTTAGTGTACAGACAGACCACCAAACAGCATTTCGACCGAAAAGATATTAAAGTCATGTTGAATATACGATACACGTGCATTGTAGTGTTAAAATATTAATCAAAAAATCCACATGAAATATGAAAGCGGATAATTACAACGTCAATATTTGAAAGATTTTAAAGCAAAGGCCGTACCGTACAAAAATTGTTAAATGAAACGACCTTAATAACATTAATATGAGCGTAAAATCACGAAATATTTTTTGTGGGGCGTCGCGGCCGACCACGACATATATATTCATTAAGCCGTAATTAAGAGAAAATGAAAAAATGAAGTTTAATACATTTACAGGGCGGTTTATGCGGATGATAACGAGCTATCCGACTTACACAAGCAAATACACATAATTCGTGATTAGTAGACAGATCAGACATTTATCTCGTCCCTTGCCTATCACAGTGTTACCACGACCCTAAAAATCTCTTTGTTGACACAAAAAAAACTACTACAAATAATATAATATACAAAAAATCATACAGATAAAGATATACTTTATCAATATTTGATACAAAATTCTCATATTCTGATTTAATTTGACCAGATCGCAACTTCCCTAGCTAACAATAAATCGGAGTATAAAAAGGCTTTTCCATTCGAGTACAGTCTCCGGTAGCAAAACTGTTGTATATTTCGATATAATTCCTGATTATGGTTTTATGGAATCTGGGGCTTAGGAAGTGATACACCCTTGTCTTTATACAATATTTCACATCAAAATGAAATTCGAGTTAACTAAACGTATTGCTATCATACGCATAATAATAAAACTCGGCAACTGTAATTTACAATGTATGAGAAAATGATTAGGTGGAAAATGTAAATTATTAATTTTAGGAACATTCCCTTGTGTTATGAAATGATTTCATTTTTTGTAAAAATGCTTCGTTCCATTCAAAGTTCAAAGTCAATTTATTGTCACAAAGTTTTGTCAGGTTTTCGTGTACGTCATTTGCATTATATCAGTTGTTAGTATAATAAATAAGCCGTACATAACAACCATTCTTCTGTTTAGCTCATAATTATTATAACACAGTTAACCTGCGGACTGTATATACACAGTTATATAATGACATTGTTTTGCAACAATGCTTTGTTTGATTAAAGTTATAAACCGTAATAAACCGCACCTGAAATAAAATATTTTGAATTCTCTAAAATAACATGGAATGCTTTGTGTGGTAAAAACGTCCGCTTCTGATATTAACTTTGAGTAAATTTACAAGTGTCGTTTTAGAAATATTTATTATATTTCTGTTGCTTGTTCGACAAGGCTACATGTGATAGACGATGTATACTGTAGTTTACTTATAGATTAGAGTTCTCTCCTAATCATGACATTATAAATTAATTGTTGTGGTCCAAATATTTTTTATACTAATTGATGTTAATAACAGCAGTGAGATTTGTAAAAACGACCACCAGAAAATGACGACCCCACTAAGTTCCTTGTTGGCTCTTCACAGAGGACGTGCAACCCATATTAACTTGGTTTTAGTGAAGTTTAAAAGTGCTTGTCAACGATCCTAATTGAATTAAGTATTTTTGAATTGGACTGTGCAAACGCTGCTTCTTTTAGTTGCCTCCTGTCATTCATATAAATTATCTCTACACGATATATGTAAAATGTAGTGTTAGCTGCTGACGTGACCTAATTGTTACAACGTATAACACAACCACTTAAATTATAGGCATTATATGCTGGGTCATACTTTATTTGAAATTATTTGAATAACTAATACCGCAACAATCAAATGTTGTTTCGCTGTCGGACTTCCTTTTGTCGTCACAAGATCAATAGATTTTTTACAGCCCGGCGTACAATGGAGATAACAGAAATGTGGTCGCAAGTTAAATTTAGCAAGGGAACCGCAAACACAACGTAACAACGAAATACTTGGAAAACTTTTTCGTTACCATCCTTAATTAATTTTTGATTCATCGGCTCCTGGGAGAATATTTCAATGATGAAAGTACATAGAAAAATAATACTTTTGTTGTCTCCTTCTTTTGTTTTTCGAGTATCTATTAAAAAAATAAAACTTTTCCATGCCTAGAAGATAGCGCTATGTCTCTTCTCCTTACGCTCACTAATTAGGCCGGTAATGTGACTCAACTTATTTTTTTACAATGTTAATTATTTGTTATAGTACTACCAAGAAACTGAAATAAGAGTGTTATAAAAGAGATAATATCTATTAGGTGTTCGCATCACCATAGAGCGCTTCACGTGTAGCTAGACCGTCATAACATTTTGGTTTATCTGGTCCGGACGGCCCTAGGCGGCTCGAGTCTATTACGTATCCGGGCACTAGTATATTATTTGAATTACGAATATATATAAAACGAATAATAATCGGTGACATCAATAACTGTTATAGGTCAAACAGATAATGATATGCTATCATCATTGTTAAACGCGAATTGTAATTAAAGTTAAAATACGTGGAAAAAGCGTAGTGTTCTTACCAACAAAATACAAAGCTTTTGGAACAACGTGCACCAACGATACTATGCAAATATTGAATCACGATGAAGAACACATGACGGCACGTAAAAACAGCCGGCAAGCTCTCTACGATTCCCGTTTATTTTCGATGCTTTTATATCAGCTATAAATTGGATAACCTTCTTTTTAACTGTATTTCTTTTAATACAAAAAAATACACCCTATCGAATTCGAATTTAGTGATGGCTGCTTTGTAGTTTACTCCTTTATAGTGTACATAGTACACTTTTAAAAAGCTAGCGAATGGTCCTAAATGTGTGATAACGGTGATTACGCATAAAAAAGTGGTAGATCTATTTATTGTTGGTATCTTCTCAGACCGGTCTGCCTTGGAGGCTTCCTATATCAACGGCTACGAGGCACCTTATAAGATGAAAGTTGAAACCTGGTATCGTATAAAATATATAATTAAATAAATAATTTTAAATGTAATTACTAATGTTGGCTAATAATGCAATATTGGTTTTTATGTAAAGAGATACATTTTCTCTTGGGAACTTACCAAACAGTTTATTTATTATCCCAACAAAACGCAGTAAAAACAACACAGATAAGAGCCCTTGAACTGTTTTACATACTGGTAGAGCGGGACGTGATATGGACAATTAATTATTTATTTCTTGACGCTTATGATTTTTGGCCATAGGTTATATTGAAAATATTGATAATTATATCGTTTAAATGAAATATATTGTTTTTTCTTTAACTAATTCGAATTGCGAATTTTTTAATATAAATTATTGAAGAATATAGTGTGCACCACAAAAAATATCAGAAGTTAGCGCCAACTATTGAAATGGGAATTCAATCTGTAATATTACATACGTGCCAATTGTCACTTGTCAATTATGTTACGTGACAGAATAACACACGTTTTTCCATGACAGCAATCTTCAAAACTCGATTTGATTACTCATTCTATGAGGTTTTACACGCAGCCTAATTAAAATACGGGGCTTAGAGATGTCTTTGATCTAGGAAGATGAGAGAAAAGCTAATTTGACGGTTCAATAAAAACGACTAAGCACATGTAAGGTGTACTGTCGTCGTTAAAAACCAAGTCAGAAACACTGACACATTATCTACATTCCAACCTTCATAAGGTATACCGCTTAAATATTTATAATAAATATTGTTAGAAACAAAACGATATTTATATGCGCCAAATTGCGTATTCTAAATTTTATCAACCTTTTTATTAATCCCTTCAAGATATAAATCAATTGAGCTTATCGAACTTAATTCATCCACATACTTACATATTTGTGAACTTGTACTCAATGTAAATCTAGAATTAATTAATTAATTTATTATTTGATGTCGATAGGTGTACCTTTTGAATAAATATAATAGGATTATCGGCGACGCGCTTCCCGGCACGCTCAACCCCGTTACAGAATAACGTTTTCCAAGTGTTAAAAACCAAATTTTCTAAGAACATGTCTATCACTACAAACTATCACACAATAGTCAAACAATTGAGTGGTGTTAGTCAAGAAATCACCAAGTAATTTGCTAAAGCAAAGTGAACACGACTGTACTCACACATTCATGCCAACGCTATTGCCATGTAAACTACTTAATGTCAACATCCTGAGGGAAATGTAAGCAAATCTTTATCATGGAGTTCCTCCAATTTATTGATACAATCATTTTCTGTTGTAAATCCAGCAATATACAATCTCTTAAGCTTAAGAAGTGACTTTTATTACCCATACACGAAGAGTAGAGTGAAGTGGAAAGTAAGGAGACAGCTTTTGAAACAGCAAACATGATATTATAACATATACGTTCTACACCTAACATAGTCCTGGGCACTAATAGCACGATGTCCAGACACGCAACGGCCTGGCCCAGGCGATTAACATAAAATAAATATTATAGTTGAAGCTATTGTTATAACTATTAAAAAGTTTAATGGCATAAGCTCTAGCGAACCCAAAAATAACTACTAAAAACCGGTGTTACTACAATTGTAATTAAATACATTATTTAACATATTTGCTCCATACAATAATGTATTTTTTGTCGTGACGATGGATCTTAGTTGCATAAAGATCGAGTTCGCTGTTGTTGATTGAAACCTTTGTTCATGGACCGAACATTACTTTAAATTACGCATAAATATGTCAATACAGAAGTCAAACTTTTCGTGGCATATGCGTATTGAAACCTAAGATGAAATATGCTAAAAGGTAAACTTGTGCCTCGCGACTGTTCGGTTTATTACGCGTCACTCAACAATTTCCATTTTCCGCAAGTAAGGCAGACATTTTACAGCAGATTAATTGTTGAACGATATTAATAAAATTAAATCGAGACACGATTGAATCAAAGTTATAAAAGGCGAGCATGTGCTAATTGTAATATTCGAACTTTGCAGGCTTTTTTTACCTAAATCTATGAAACAATTTTATAATTTGTGAAGCTTTTGATAGTTGAAGCGTGAAATCCAAAAGCGTTTAGCTATCTCAATGTATGAACTTTTCAGAAAAACTTATAAAGCTCACATACAATAAATACAAAAATAGGATACTATGCATTAAAAATGTCTTTTTGGAAAGTTGACGTCTAGATCAATAAATTCTGATTTTCATCAATGTACGAAAATATGAAATCACAATTGTAAATTACATCAGAAAAATAAACCCGCAACTTTTAGAATCATCGAGTTAGTAATAATATAACAAATTCGCTTTTAAATATTATGTTAAATAAGTTTTATTTATGAAGATACTTTGCATTAAAATAATATATTTTGTTACAAACTAATAGGTATTTAAGAGTAAAAATAAAGCTTCTTTACAATAAAGTGTTAATACGTTATTTTCACTTTATTTCTTGAAATAAAACGAAAGTGTTTGAAGTGAAATATTTATTGAAATCTTGAAATACCTGTGGAGTCAGGGCTATTGTTCTCGAACCCTGACGGCAATACAAGCCTTGATACAAAGCGAACCCCAAACGATCTTAGCTACGCTTGTTTTCGGTTTTACGGTTTCCGCACGAATTTTCAATTAAAATGTTTTCATTTAAGCCCAAAATAAAATGTATGCAAAGTTCAAGAATCACTTATTATATCAAGTACACATTTTATTAATAGTTATAAAAATCTATTATCTGTTAAGGTGTTAACGAATAATGACTAAACGTTGTGAACAAGAAATAACTTTGCGTGGATAAATAATATTTAGAATTTTCAGGAGTGGATTTCTAAAAAATGTACGCTAAATGATTTGATTTCCTAGATATTATAAAATTTATTCAGTTAAAATTGAGACCTCTCATACAAACTTTCTTCCCCTATTTCAACTCTTTAACAAAGAGGGTTGGCTCGTTGCTCCAGCGGAGTAACTAAGTAACAAAGGCTATGTTCGATCCCGGGTCCTAAACTATTTTCATTCCAAGCTTCATCTAAATCGATTATGTGGTATAGCTGTGATACCAAAGTGCGCCAGACAGACAGACCTTATTACATCAGAATGTTCACAGCAGTAGCTACTTTCGTATTCCTAAAAGAGCACAGCATACTCTCTGCGGAAGGTGCAACCATCAAAAAAGAATCTAACTATCAATGTTTTAACAGCTTATACAAGTAAGAAAATTGTGCATGGCCAAGGTTGCCTGGCTTATACACGACAAAAATTCTGTCAAAGTTATTTTCATCGCTGATTTAAGCCATTGTCATATTTATAAAGGAAAATTCTAGCGAGGAATGTCGGCAGCGTTGGGGTTTCTTTCCTTTAGGGACCGCATATTATTCATTGGATATCTTTAATACTTAACCTAAGACTTTTCAAACAGCAAGCTTCGTTATGTCAATGATGATCCTGAGCATATATTTACTAAATTCAAACAGCGGTGTTTAGGGAGGTAATTATAACGAAACGCATTACCCGGAAATTTCAATGGAACACGACAATATCCATTAATTGCTTTACCATCATATTCAAAAGCACTGTATTTCAATCAATCAATTTTGTCAGGCGTCAATGTTATAGAAGATTGACTAGAGGATTTAATATTACGTCGGTTGGACTTAATGCCCAATCATTCTCGCAAGGTCAAGAGTTTATGGGTAGAAACGATTCAAATCGGGAGATTTTTAATCCGGTGCTCAGAAGAACGGTCGTAAAAAAAACTCAGAGAAACCATACGGACAAACAAAAGGACACACTTATTTCTATTAATATCGATCAAATACAATCTTCCATAGAATTGATGGCTTAAATATTGTATTGTAACATAAAATTAGACTTTAACTATATGATGCGGATAGTTTCTTGCCCGTTCTTCTCGTCCGCTCTACGCCCTTGATTTGGGAACTGGCAGTAAACGTAGGGTCAACATGTTTGTAAGTATTTTTTTTACGATTCATAAGTTACCTGTGATATTAAAATTTATTACGTAGGAGAATAGTGTTGTCTACGTCTATATGAAGATGACGTCAGCTACTTTTAAATTGATAAAGTTTTTGTTCCCAACCTTTTATTATTACCACAGACAGTATTATGGTTCAAATCCATTTGGATTTACAGTTTCATAAAGTTGATTCAACATACACTATATTCCTGTAAAGCTATAGAGTCAAGGGTAAAATGACGAAAGCGCGATTCTTCATCTAGCTTTATAAACATGAGATACGCCATTTTAGTTTTTCTATCTTAAAACATTATTGATTACGAAGTATATACTTTTGCAATGTTAAATCGGTACGCAAACAAATCTAAGTTGAATGTCATTACATATCAGCCCCTCTATTCAAATATAACCGTTGATGTGTAGAATATTACAGATGCCTCAAAATTGCGTTTTGTTAACACTTTACTAAGCGTACTATTTATTTGTGATGTTATACCAGTAATTGAAATTTATATATATTGAAGACACTTTCTCCCAAAACTTTCGCACTTTATCCCAACAACTTTCGGACTTTAAAAGACTTGGTTGTTACCGTACACGCCAGAGACAACACTAATTTATTTCGAAAGTTTACTTAAGTATGACGATAGATAATAAGTAATAATAAACTAGACATAATGATAAATAATAAGAAATTAAAATTATTTCTTTGACCGTCCATATGTCTTTATTAATATGATTCGTACTACAGAACGAATAGTTGCAATTTTATGTCAGTATATATTTGCAAATGATTCAAGTTTACAATGCGTTCAATCAATTTTATATATAAAGTGTGATTAAAAATGTTATTTTCAAATGAATAGTGACATAAATGAACAAACTGCAATTGTGACGTGCGTATAGCACAACACTATTGTTAAATATCGATAATTATTTCACGAAGCTTATACAAAATATTATTCACGTTTTCACGGAATCGTATCAAACGTTGGTATATTACGTTGCATTAAGTGAAGTTAATTGTTATGTGGTGGTTATTTATATAAATAGCTTAAATTGGTAAGAACTTGTATGTCACCACCAAATGCAGGCGGTGACATTCCAAGAAGACTATTCAGCCTATTTTGTAAAAACAGAAATAAATTACTTACGAAATATAGTTTGGTTAGAAAATACAAAGTATATAGATATTTTAATTAATTTTTGCCAATAAGCATTACGATATACAGAAACGATGACTCGTTTTATTCTATTATAATTGGTTAACAGCAGATGACCAGCACAAATAGATCTGTTATCTCGTCTTAGGATAAACTCACCGGACCGCTTGGCTATGATTGGTAAAGTTTTTTAAGCAAATTTTCTTTTCTTTTGATCAATTTGAATTCTGTGATAAATTGGATTTGTTTGAAAACAAAAAAAAACATTTATAATTACACAGAATCTGTCAACTGTGCAGTGCAAAATTATTAAATTTTGTAGTCATACAAATGAGGTTTTATTAGTTTTATATTGCATTATAATACAAATTACCTATTTGTATTAGTTTATAACAAAGTAAGTGTGTAACTGTTTGTTTGTCCCTAAATAAATAAATAAATCGATACCACGGTACATCATGCTATGTTCACCTAATACTTAGTATTTTTGAAATTTAGGTAATAATATCATAACATAATTTTTAAGTAAATTTTAGTAATTTTACTTATTTCTTCTTTCTATTTATTTTAGTTTTAATAATTCACTTTTTAATGTATAATCTGTAATTGTACTTAAGCTGTAATTCTTATGTTAACATTATTTCAATTAACATAATTTTTAACGTCTATTATCAATGACGGACTATGAAAATGTTCTTTAATTTTTGTATTTCCACTTACGCATGTCTCCTACGGTATTGTAACGTTCCATATGACGCAAAATTAATATAAAATTCATTTAATTCAGACTCAGGTTCATACAATAAGTTACTAACAATATGTTTTAGAACTATGTAATTTTTTATAAATGTAATCAAATAAAAAATCGTTATTAAATTTATGACAAGTATTAGGTTTAGATATTTAGTTAGCTAACACGTAAGACACAATTTTATTTTAACACCAAACTGCTATTTTTGTTTAATAAACATTTCCCAATGTCATTTCCGTATTTTTTTCTATAGGGACATAAATTCGTACTTAAATCGACGCGGTACTTAATTTAAACAGCCAAATACAAACTCTTTGGGATAAAAAAGGTAATATTATATATAACGCCTCCTTGGTGTAAAACATTAATATTCTGTGATAAATTTAAAATTCGAATTCAGTTTAATACATACCGGGGTCGTGCTTACGAACGTAGTGTTCGGCGGTAGGCATGAGTAGCGTGTATCGCCCACTGGTTGCGCGCGGAAACTGTCAAACGTTTCGGCGGGATCCAAAGACACGGCTAGTGATGTGCCATGAAGATTAGGAACTTTTGACCTATCTTATCGATAAGTCGCAGTTGTGACATTATACTGTTATGATAAACGTACTTTGATTTGATATATAATACAAAAAATGTATTATATCGTTCCGTACATTACATTCAAATTAAACATACATTGTATCCCATACAAAGCTAAAGGAATAGTGAGGACTGAAGGTTCTTACTCCACCAAAGCCTGTGGCCTTTCCTCGTCGATGATGTTTTAAAAAATATACCTGAAATTACAGTTCAATGTTTGTTGATTTTTTTTATTTTATTAAAAAAAAAATCGACATTAAATCGGAATTCATAATACATTGATACGCTACAAGCTGATGCCAGCTGCACTTATTCCTATAAAAACATGTAATTTAAGGTAGCGTGATTCCTTCGCTGTTAATTGGGTTAATCGAGATTGCGTGATTCGTGAGTAAATTTCCAATTTCCCGGGCGAAGAAAGTATCGTATCACCTCATCCCTAGCGTACAGCGCCTGCGTAGATGTACGCTAAGCAATCGCTGGGTAGACTTAGTACGTTGATTGATTCACCAAGTTGTGCGCAGGTTAACTCTCAAGGCACGTGCCTTAACCAACCTCAAAGGATCCTCGCGTCCTTCCCGTCACTTAGTAAAGTGGTCTCCTGACGGGATTTATCCCTAAAAACAGAGATCTTCGCATTCTGGTTGACCTTCCACGCCACTTAGGAGCGTGTCATTCGTTCCGAAAGAGGACGCTGAGGACACGCTTGTTGTTTACACCTTCTTATAGGAATAATTATGCTATTTATGGAACATAATAGTGCTTTGCACCAATCAAATAAATCTAAATTAGATCCTATGAAAATGTAAAGATGGAAAAAATTCTCGAATCGAAGAGACGACTTGCTCCTAAATTCGGGGTCTATTTGTACCCAATCGATATAGGCGGTTATAACGAAAACATTTATAGCCATTATAGACAAAGAAAACCACATAGTCATACAATGCGAAAGGTACAAAGGGTACAATTTCCCATATACCCCGTAATTCCCGTAATAAAATAATTGTATAAATTCAAGCCTGTGGCAACATTATTTCACGGCTGCATCAAAGAGGTTTGAGCGAATGCTGACCGTGTGTGAGATTGAAGAAAACCAAATTATATGTTAGCGAAAGAAAGCGCTTTTAGTGAGCCGAGTGAAATATCCCGTTGAAGGAAAATGTAAGGAAGTTTATGAATGGGTCTTGATGGAGCTGAATACAAGATAATTTTATAGGTTCAAATAGCAAAGTGGCAGAGAAATTTTCATTTCATTTTTATAAATATTTCCTTTGTGAGACACTATTATGGAAATGTCTGTTTTATAGTAAGTAATAAAACAATTTACATTATCAACTCCATTGTTGTCTGAGCCTTTCATATTAAAATTAATCTAAAAACGATGATATTTCTCATCTCTGGCAAGACTAAGAATATTGCTTTTTTAATTAAATATAAAAATTCTTCTTAAAGTCAAAGAATTATCTTTGATATATATATTTACCTTTACCAACTAATAAAACGAACTAACACAAGGCATTTTATAAATTATCTGATGATTTTGATGATGAAGAAGTTTGGGAATGAATTAGCTCCAGCTTAGCTTTGCATCGAAAAGTGTGGTGGGATCATTTCCAAAAAAAATTCAACCAAGGCGAGTTTCCTGCCTGCTTCTTCTCGGCTTGGTCTCATACAAACAGGCGTAGAATCAATTAGATTTCAGACGTTTCAAAATCTTCCTATATACCTTTGTGAATAAAGATATTTTGACTTTGACAAACGAATAAAAGGGAAAATTCTTAGTGCCTACGCGAGTTTCATGATCATTAAAATCATACATATGTTAGCGAGTGTATATTATAAGTATACCGACGCAAATAAGTCGCCTAAGTCGAACCTGTTACACAAGATTACATAATTAAAATACACAGAAGGGACGTCACATATTTCGTGCATTTTTTAGAATAAACAACGAGACAAAAATATCTGCTGTCATGTATCGCGTTTAATAAATGTTTGATCACAAAAATAGTGTCCATTGTTTGGTGCAGCCATTCCAAGTAATACTACTTCATTCCTTTTATATTAGCTTCAAAATGAAACGGGTTGTTTAGTTTTATTTTAAGCAATAAATATACATTTTAACCAAGCTATCATTCTGAGTAAATTAATTGAATCTCATGATTTGAAAACACTAATACACTTAAAAGATACGTCGCGTTCCATCTTGAGCATTCTGTTTCATCTCACTCTCTTCTCGTATCAGCAATTATAAGTTGCCAGGTTTGTTTGGCACGGTCACGCCTGAAGATGTGATTAGAATCTCTTTGACGGGATTCAGTTCCACTTGGTTAATACTTGGATCAGATGCAACATATTTAAGTGTAACATAAGCAATGTCGTAACAGGAATAATGTTTCTTAATAATGAAATAATATTAAACGGAATGTGAAAAATTATATTTAAGATAAAAAAGAGGAACCACAATATACCTAACATATTGAACGCTTGTGACATTTTTAATAAGAACGCTTATCGGATTATTAAGCTTTCAATTTTTCTGTTGTTTTTTAAATTTATTTATTTATTTTATTAAATCTGTCCCCAAACATCTTATGTGCTAAATATATTAACAAAACAAGAAACTTATAAGATCATAAAACCAGGTATACATACAAAACAATTATATGGGAACTATGAATACAAATGTGAACACAATCAGGATTTAAAGGTTAATTTTTTTATGGTATTTAAATTGTCTCCACGAAAGGTAAGCAGGGAGTCGGCAAAAACATTCACCGAGTCGTCATTCACATTCACAATACTATTGTAAAGTCGAAATTAAATAATAAATAGTATATTATCTCTTGGCTAAATAGGAAGAGCTTTGTGTCACAACTAAACTACAGTAAATTGTATCTATTAGATAGATTATAGAAGTTTCCAAACTACGTTCAGACATAGCTATGTACATGTATAAACATATAGTGTGCCTTGATTCTGAATGATAAGTCCCCATTTAATCATTTACAGCTAAGCGAATCGAACTAAATTGCCACCGAACTGTAAATAGTCGAGTTAGTGTTTACTTTAGACCCAGCATTTTCTTAAATTTAGTGATAGATATTTTTTTAGAAAAGTGTACTTAACGCTAGTAATGTATGAACAGGGAATCAAGAGCCAAAATCTAAAAAACTCTCTTATTATTTCATGAAAAAAAATGATTTCGTAGGCTTTGTAAATTGACGTTTCTCGATAGTTGCGAATAGAATTAAAATAAATAAGGTTTCGCATTGCCTTTATGCACCGCCAGCAAGTATTAAATGAAATTCAATGCAAGCTTTTCTACGCGAACGGAGTCACCGGCAATTACCACCTAATACAGAGTTTCATAGACTTTTAAACAAATATCTTTGTGGGAAAAGATATTTATTGCTTATAATACGTTTCTAAACACTATTGTAATTGTTAATTGTCTCATTACAATCAGCACTGAAAACGTTTAAGTGAAAATGAAACAAAACAAGACTTCACTAAAGAAAACTTACTAAAAATATCATATCTGTGAAACACGTTGCTTTGAAGCGCTAAATCGCTTAATTCTATAAAATTGAGTGTAATGATATGCCGAGAGACAAAGTTACTAATAATTTAATCTATTGATACAGCTAATGTGTAATAATATGTTTTACATTCCTTTATTTTAATTAAACTTATGGGATAATGCAAAGGAAAGGCTGAGTTTGTTGTGGGTATTATTTCACCGGTTGATCCGTCGTAACCTTAGAAGAAAATCATTGGTATACAAGTGATCGCTGATACGATGTGGAAAATATAGTTATAAAATTTAAAACATGATGTTTTTAGGCTAAGTGTTTACGGATGGGCTAATGCAGTAACCCAATTAGGTATATTATATAACCAGTCTATAGAATGCCTAAAACAGTTGTGAAAATTCGTCTGAGTACTATATAACACGCACACTTTAAAACCTTTATTATCTACCACGCCTGCCCGTAGTCTGTAAGATATTAAAATACGTATAAGATCTACCTAGAGGAATGTAGATTATTTTTTATCCCCAACGACGCTGCGGGCTGAGGCTATTAAAGAAATACCCAGTTGAGAAAACTTGGCAAGCATTTAGATAAAAAGCCTTATTAAGATAGGATTTATAATGTTTTTATTTAATAAGGGGGGACGAATACAAGATTGTATTGTTTAAAAGGTGAAATGTTTTACAATTAATATGCAATTGAAAAATAGCAAATGGGAACTCCTAGCGCGCAGATATTGTAAATAGTATGTCTCTTATGTTAAATGTAGTTTTATTTAAAAAAAAATTATATTATATGAAAGTCTTAGATTGGTTATGTTATCCGTACGGACAAACCACGCCCAATGGAATATTAATTACGAAGTAATTTTTTTAATAACGGAAATCATTAAGCTTGCAATTATAAAAGATATATGTATATTTGTTTGTTAACATAGTAAATAATAATCTTCGTCCCGCACGGCTTTTTATCTTTGTGCATATTATTTTTATAAGTCCCTGTATGTTTTTAAGCCTAAAATTGAATGAGAAACATTTTAGATCGGAAACATGTTGTATATGAAATTAAAAATTAGAACCCAAGATCGCTGGACCTTGAGTTTCTTTGGCCATATTTATTTTATTACGAAAGGATTCAAGGATTCAACAAACAATGAGATGGCGTTTGATTGTTTGTTTTGATTTTGTATTTCATACGTCAGAGGGTTATGCATAATTTTACATAACCTAATAACAGGTATATGCAAATCTCTCTCATCTCCTACAATAATATAGATTTAACTTATAACTATGTAATTGTAAATTTTAACTTTCATAACATAAATAATACATTTTATGAATAAATATAAAAGCGGCAGTTTCCAGCGTATTGCAACGCGTTGCACAAGAAATATACGGTTTGCAGAATCACGACAATTATTTTCTAATTGTTAGTATTGAGAACGCATTACGCATAATATTAGTAAGAATTAATCGGACGTGACTTTTGGGGAGAATTGAGTTGTTATATTTTCTTGTTTTTATTATATATTTCTAGATCCGGACTTGTTTTCTTTCATAAAACAAAACACGAATGTGATTTATCTAAAAACAGAGTTTTATTTGTTAAACATTTTTTTTTACAAATACTATATAAAGTAAAGAAACACAAACCTAAAAGCAGAGAATCGACAATCAAGTGTGCATGCTTTACTATTTATAAATAAAATAAAAGCTTAAACATTTTTCACATTAAACGAAATTAATATTTTAAACAAACTTATCAAGAAAAATACATTTGTCATTTTTACTGAAAAAACATGATGTTTTAACGTTCTATTGTATTTTTAAAATACTCGAACGTTATAACACAAAGGTTGTATTTCGTTTGTAAGGTGACTATAATTTAATAAATAATAAAAGCAGGGTCGGGTTAGAAGTCGTCACCATTTGAATGAATCTATTTATATAAAACTGATATTTATCACAAACACACTTGAAAATGCATTATAAAAGCGAGAAACATCGTTATATTATAGATATGTTTATGAGTGTTGTTGTTATATGGAATTAAAAGTGTTTGTGTAAAATGAAAATTTTTTTTTGTTGACTGTATGTCTAAGAAACATTTTTGAATTTAGAACGTGAGCCAGCTCTTAGGACGCTGTGTGACGACGGATTTGTATACAAATAGTAGCACTACTTTCAGAGCATTGTTTTATGAGACAAATATAAAATCTCTGGCAAAGAATGTACTACATATGGAACGAGGTGTTATTGTGTATTAAATTCCTTCTAGTATTAACACCTCCTTTTGAAGTACATTTCGCTTGGTTATGATATATACGTGAATAAAACGACTACACAGAACAAGGCTAATACTTAATTTATTAAACAAACAATAAACAGTTTTATATATTTACAAAGAATCGATAATCAATAAAATTTTTAACTCAACAATTCACCGCTATCAAGAGGCTTAAAGTGAACGAGAAGAAATGTCAAGAGACCTCCGCGACACCTTCATCTTTTACATAAACAGCTGCGACCATAACACCATAATTTATTGGACTTTCGTCAACCAAACGTTCACGCTACTTGACAGTAATTAAATAATCGTAACGGACATATGTATTCATTCACGTTATTAACATTTTACATACGGAACATTTCTATAAGGAAATCAACAAAGGAGGTTAAATACGTATGTTGAATAACGTATTAAGAATGAAACTGCAGCGGTCGGTGGCTAGGAAGTGACGATAATAGAACAATTAGTTCAAAAGGCCATAAAGTGTGTTCACGTCTCGATGCGTCTTTCCCATTGAACAGCTCAAGCGTGTGAGCGCCAAAGTACATAGGAGTACATATATTATAGTAACGTTTGCAATTTTAACGTACCTCATATAAACATATTTTATTTCACTGCTGATTCACCACGGTGAAAGAAGTGTAGGTCAATGAAGAAAAGGTTTTTTTAAAATTAATTAATATAATTATAAATTAATTAATTTAACAATAATCGCAGGTAAAACAGCCTTTTTAGTATTAACCTATAAGATAGGAGTATAAATAAAAAGGACGAATAATTATCATTATTGTTTATTGCCTGCTGAACAAAATTACGTTAAATATAAAAATATGTATGAGATTCACTCACGGCTAGCTTTATCAAGCTTTATCCGTGTAAGAGCTTGGCTTACGGGTAAAAAAACGTGAAAACTTAAAATAAATACAAATAACATTCAGAACTCAGCCGAAAATAATAGATTTTTTTTTTGTAAAAACACATATTTGGAAGTTCTACATATTGAGGAGTTACATAACTTTAAAACAAAGAAAATTAAAACGAATGAATATACGACTTCTATCGACAGTAAATTGTTAAATACAATAAATTAAAAAGCCTCGCACTCACAGTGTACTAATTATTTAAATTGGTTAATGAGGTTAAAAATAGTGCAGCATAGACGATATTTAACCAAATCATATTTTCACATTTTAAAACATACAAATTGTTCATAAACTTAAACGATTATATAAATTCTTTGTATGAAATAAATAAAACTCTCATAGCTCTAGGTATTACACTAGATATTATATTATTATACGTGGAAAAAGTAATACAATACTTAAACAGTGTCATCATCAAGATCATTTAACGATTACATTATCGACAAACTTCGATGTCTGCTTGTTCCTATCATTAGGTAGTATACCGACAGCGGAGCATAGAGTGCATAGTTATTAAACCAGAAACTCTGTAATATGTATTGAAAGCACTGTAGCGTATGTAAAGTTTCCAACTTGGCTGATACCATGTTAGTACAATCTCGTCTGAACAATACTTGTTCAATCTTGTTACAACTTTATTTGCCACAATATTATAAAAATACATTTTATGATTTTGCACCCTCATGCGAATAACTATATAGCTTATAGCTTCAAATATCGGAAAAGATTTCTTTTTAGAAATCAATATGTTAAATTGCAAAGCTTTTCAAAGAAGCTGTGCAGACTGGATGCAATATTGAATAAAAGTAGGCTCTAGACTCCTATAACCATTCAGTTTAGCGATTGAGTACCATTGAAACTCCGAGGGAAATGGTATACCAGAGTAAAGTACGGAGGGCCCTTAAAAAGTCAGTAGAACGGAGGATTTTTTATGCAGAGCGGTCGGTAATTTTTAAAGTTTTATGTTTACGTTGGATACATGAGATTATATGATTTATTAATTCATTGTTTTGTAAAATGCGTCACTGCAGTGTAATATAATTATGTTTCTCCTCGTTCAGTAGGCCGTTGTGTTTGGACGCGTCTCGTCACATCCATCGTTCATGTTTCCTGCTTTCGAAACATATAACAAGGGAGCGTATCGAGAAATATCCATATTTTGTGTGTACAGACAGAAAAAAAAAGATAAATCTTTTTGTTATAAATATAAAAGTATCTGATCAGATCTGTAGATAATATCTCTTTTCGCCTATATTTGCAGGCTTTTCAACCGTGCAGCGGGTGTACTTTAGTTAGGTAGGAGATACTCCCGCATCGCTTGCCGTAGATGTCGTTTCATCGAGGCACTACGTATCCAGGCATGTAAAATATCCTGACCTATCCTGGGGTTTTCCTCTTTTAAGAATTAAGTAAACAGACGAGCTCAGGTATCAGATTCACAAAGCCTAGCCAACACTCTTGTTCTCCGCGTAATTATGAATGAATAAACGCAATTGAATATGGTAAAGTGTATCTTTGTTAACTCGGATTCCTGGTGTTTTTCGGTAGCATTACTGGGTCAAGTAAGTTTAAAGTACTTTTACGAGAATATAATGACGAGCTGTGACGTGACAAGGGCTACATTTAAATGTGGACCAGTGGCTCTAATGAGCCTGACTCGAGTAATTCTTGACATTTTCGAAAATAGGTAAAGTATGAAGTTTCATTTTACGCGAGACTTTTCGTACTCTTGTTCGTTTAGGCTCTCTATCAAAACATTACAGGACAACCACACTCGTCAATGAGCTTTCAATATAAGCCAAGCTTAACGCTTAAGCTTTACAAATACTGACAAAATATGGCTTGACAATGTCGATATATTAAATTGGTGATAAATTTCATGTAGTAATCAAACTCCATATACGTATTTTGTAGATGATTTTAAAAGTCAACTATTAATAATGTAAAGTAATGTCTTGGCATCCGCGACGACTATTTAAATCACTTCTCAGCTTTTACCATTTCAGATAATTGAATAGAAAATTATAAGATCCATTTATTATAGCTAAATAATGACCAACGTTTTAGATTCAGTTTTCAAGGTTCTTAGAATTACGTATCTGAATTACATACTTGTAAGTATACAAGAATAAAAAATATAGCCGTGCGTTAGTTATCAACAAAAAGTTACGCAACATATAACGATAATAAGATTTTAATAATCCTTCGTTCGTTCTGTACTTTTATCCATTTGACAAAATCGAATTGTTATCTAACAACGTATAACAAGTGACGACGAACGAAAACTGTTTGACAAATACAATTTACGTTGCAAAAAAGAAGACAATCTAACATTTTTAAATCCCTCTGCACTTGAAGCAAGGTGAATACATTAGATCGTGAAAAATACGGAACGAATTTATCTAACGATATACGAGCACGGAGCGCGCGGGACAATTTTATAAGCAGAAAAGCCTTTTCCTCCCAAATTCAATTATGTTACACGCAAAAGACCTCTGTGAATTAACTACTGTAGCAATGCGAGTGAAGCAATGGCTCAACGTCGCTGCCAGCTTTTAATCATGAGTTAGGAGGGTATTAATAATTATTCTTACAGGTATCACGTTTTTACCAAAAAATGCATCTGTAGTAAAGGAGGTTTTGCACCAATCGATAGTTACATTAGCGATGATAAAATAACTTAACAACACGTGATAAAACAAGCATCTTCCTAAATTAAAAGTAAGTTTTAGTTTTGCCGGTTAGACAAGACATTACTATTAGGCTTTAAGCGTATTTTCAAGGTCTATAAAATAGGTTTATATTAATTTGTAATATTCTATTTATTTTGTTAAAATGTAGTAAAAGAAAATTCACGCGTTACATACTTTTGATATAGACTAATTAAATGCAACGTAAAACTCTTTTTCCACTTTTATTCAGGTTCCGATCGTGTTGTCAACACATCTCACAACACAACACAACCAAGAATTTTTCAATTCCAACCATTTGTTCCTGAGATAAGCCGGTTCAAACGAACCCCTTCCCTTTGTAATCTTAGTATAGATATGAAATACACAGCGTACTCTATTTCAAGTTGTCCAAATCTGACATTAAAAGGTTTTGCCCGACTCATCAAAACATTGTTCTAAAATCTAAGATGTTATTTGTAAAATCCAATATCTGAAACAGAGCCAAAACTCGCACAGCCACTGACTTCGGAAACTTGGCATTTTTATTGTATTACCGAAGCCGAGTTAAATTGTTTAAATTTCATGAGCTTTAATTTTGTAACTTTTACAGAGTTTCGCTAACAATATTTCATGTGATATCGGAAATTTAATTCGCTTTCATAGATTTGTAACAGGAACCTCGTACGCTGATGAATTAATTTATTAAAGACGCAGAGACTTTATACATACAATACCTATAAATAATATTTATAGACATGTTACATATTCATTGCACATCCTTCCCCTCTTAAGGAGTACCGCACCCCTCTGACGTCACAGACAAAAAGGAGGCGGACGAATCAAACACCAGTATTCAATCGTTTACCTCAAATGGACCTATTTAAGGCTCAAATTAGATATTATTAATGTAACGTTATTTTAATTATAGATTTTCACACATCTTGGCGAGTGTTCTGCCTGTAGACCAACCTGTAGGTTTTTATTTTGCGTTACATCTTAGTATAAACATTAGATATTTGTTCTATAAAAAAATATTAAATAGAAATGTTTAGGAAGATAACGCTAACAAGCGATACCTCTAAACCTCAGAAAACTTATAAACTACGTTAACTAACAACGCGGTGATATCTCAACAGATTCTTGTAAATATGTAGCCATAATTTATGGCTATAATATATGCACTGTCAAACATAAAATAGTAGACAATTATAAAGAAATTTACGATTCGGTCTTTGTTACGTAAATGATTAGTTCTAAAGTGTCTTACAAACCACGGCATTGTAAGACACTTTAGAACTCATAACTTAGGAAGATGCTCAGTTTCACCAAACTCTCCTCTTGAATATAATTGTAATTAATTTTCTTGTTAATAAAGCGATGATTTATAATCATAGCAGTAATTGTTATAAGCTTAGCTTCAAGACATTATTCATCCATCTTATAAAATGTATATTGCAGAACAAATTTATGATTATTCTATTTATTGTAACATTTCTTTAAAGGCCTGCAACGCACTCACGCTGTTTAATACTAATTTGTTTTTCTAATGTTATATGTTTAAACCTTTTTTTATAGAAGAGGGGGCAAACGAGCTGGAGGCACATCATAAAGCTGAAGTCGCCTATAGACACTCAAGTGGAAGCTGGTGAGTGCGTTGCCTGCCTTTTAGGGAGTGGTACGCTTAGTTATTTAGTTTAAATGATATTATTTTGATTGATTATGTAGGTATGAACTAGGTCTGTTCACGATACATCAGTAAATCTCGGCCTGGAATTGCTATGTGCTGAGATATATTTTTTTATTGAAATAAAACTTCACGCTGGTGAACGAATGAATAATGAGATCGTTATCAATATAATTTCAATAAAACATAAGAAACAAATTTACAATGTAAATTTGTTGAAAGCTTCATAGTGAATTGTTTGTGTGTTGTAATAAATGTAGCGAAATATCGTTGCAAATAGATTCAGCACTTACCTACAAGGTGAGCAATAGAGCCTGAGTCTCGCCTTTGTTTCATTGATGTCGCTTCGGGCTGCGGCTTCAGAGATTTTATTGCATTCGTAGTTCTCTCAAACCGCTTTTGGTCTTGTCATGTGTGGGCGGAATGTAATTGGATTTTTATTATGACTGCTTTTGCAATTTCTCACAGTTAACAGAGCACAAAGTTATATAGGGTAATGGTTTTCGAGTCTTTTTTGGCACGGCTCAGCCTTAATGATTTGATGGATGGGCCGTGTCGTTAGCGCTTAAGTCGTACGTTTGAAAAATGTAGATTCACATCTACGAAATAACAAACTTAGTTATCTGTACCAATATAGCCCTGGGTCTATCTAATATGAATCGCAGTAGGTTAAAGTTAACTGTAACATGTTTATCTATGATGTTGTATGAGAGTTAAATCTTCAGATGTCTTATAAGGTTCGACTTCAATTACGGCTACATACGGACCTTTACACAGAAAAAAACCGCTTAACTGATAGCATAGCAAATTTCTAGTTAATAAATTTTTGTAATTCGTCTCATAAAATGTTGAAAGCTCAGATTATACTACCTTATTGGGAATTCAAAGCCACGTGCACAATTCAATACAGAAAGCTGATCCCGCCTCTCACTACTCATAGAAGCGGTTACTGGAGCATGCCGCATGACAGATTAGTCATGAACTAGTGATCTGTCAGTACATACAACGTCGATGAATGGGCAAATTCGTCACCTAAATTGTTGATTACCTATCATAGACTAAGATTATTGACAACGGGACACTTAAAAACATATGTACTTCTAAGATAATCATTGTTTATGACCACGCATTTATGACCGCAAATAATTATCATGCTAATCATCACGCCGTCATAGGTAAGCTTCACCTAGTCTCTTGTCTCCATGCAATCGGCTGACTTACCTCCTGCATGTATTCTACCTTATTCAGCTTTAATCACGAGAACTAGAAATTTAATTTACTTTTACTTTAAAATAAAAAAAAAACTAAAATACTCAGGTACTGTACCACGTACTACTTTTTTTACGAGTAGGTGGGGAAAAAAAGTAATCAAATTTAACTAAAACACAGCGATACAGCAGTGTGCGAAAAGCACCATTTCATGGGGCACCGGTAAAAAAATAAGTTAATTTAAATAAAATCAGAAATGTATCTAATCACGTTTGCTGTCGGAAACATGCTCTAGAAGTTGCAATTTCAAAAGTGAATTTAATATTACAACACTCAAAACTGCTTCATATAACTCTAGAAACAGTTGAATTGAATGAGTGAGCTCCGTTCGCTCACGATTACACTTTAAAAACATCGCTAATGAGATTCCCACACTTTACCCCAGCACCGTGACTCAATTCACAACTTTGCTGAAATAATTATTTATTGCGTTCGAGTTTAACGTCTACGTACCTTCGGAAAGTTTAAATTTCACTGTATGCTTAGTGAATTTGTGACTTTATATTGCTGATATATTTTGTTCTTGTTTCATGTTTAGCTTTGCTTTCGCTACATTCACAAAAGGTTGTGCGATTCGTATTTATATTGTATTCTGTGTTGCCAACGACATCTAGTTACGTAAAATAACAGATATATATAGCTGTAAGCTGCAAGCCATAGTCGATGCCAGTTTGTGAAACTTAATTTCCGGCCTAATAAGTGCAGACCCACTCCTTGTCTTGTGTTGGCTGTGGTGTGCATATCGATCGCCGCCTTGAGTTTTCAAGCAATTTCTCGGCTGCTTCAAAGGCGAGAAGGGTTTCCCAAGTGAAGCTAACAATACCCCTTTTTTGATAGCTGTATCAGGTAGCTATACAATTTATAAACTTCAAACAATACTACCACCCGGATCGTACAGTCACACAAAAAAACAAACACTTTTAGGTCTGAAGATAACCGTAAAATATAATGTATGATTCGTTTAAGTTAAGACAGACTACCTCATTTCTTGTATTATTATATATTACCGTCGGCGTATTTAAAAAATTAATGAGATTTTTCGACATTTTTTTTCATTTTACAAGGCTTATTTAATTTAACTTCTGGCCAGAATTATGTTCATCAACATATGTAGTATTGTAAAGATCATTATATTCACAGATTATTAGAGAATACGTATTACAAAGTATATGATGCCAATTGAGGTAATAGCTGAGTCTGATACTTGAATCGAGTGTACTCAACGGGAAAACATCTTCTATGTGCTACTTCTGAGGTTATTCATTACTTTAACTACATTTAGATTGTTGAATATTATTATTTTATTATTATCGCATTAATTACAAATGTTTAATAAATGTCACTTCATTAAAAAGGAGCTTTGAATTGGACATTGGCATGCAAAGTAACTCTTTCGGATTGCACGATACTCTTTTTGTTTAAGATATACATATGGTGAAGTCACCTTCTAAAGTGCTTATTAAAATATGAAACGAATTAAGTAATCCTCTTTGCAATGCAATATATTAATATCATCCCCATTTGTAGGGAATATATAAATAGGTTCCTTGAAAAAAATTAATTTAAAGATTCTATTGTTTGATAAATATTAAATGTCGCCAATAAATTAGTTTTATAATAATTAGTAATAGTTAAATCATAATTAAATTAATTAAATAATTAAAAATCAGAAAAGCTGCTCAGCCCCGTGTGGGTCTAAAAAAACCTAAAAAAATCCGTCGAGTATTTTTTCTACAAATCGCATTTAGAGAGTCGAAATTTTGTAATCGGATTGAAGAGGACAGTTGGTTTTATACCTGGTTAACCTTACTGTAATATAATAAGTCTATTATTTTGTGAAATGTATTGCCATCAGGGTCGTCAATATTTTAGGGACCAAAATACAGGGAAAATTGTGTTATTTTATAACACAATTTTCTACATTACAACTCTGCTATTGAAATAAATTACGTAATCCTGTAAATCGCTATTGAAACGGTAATTAAATTACTTATAAAAGTGGGTCAACGATAGCTAACATAAGCTGTGCAGGATCCTCCCAGTACAAAAATCAGTAGTGCGGGCTTCAGTTTTTGCTTCGGTACCTTCGCGAAAAGTCAGCCTTTATTTCTTATATGAAGAGTCATATTAGTCTAAGTATGCCTACCACATGTACGTTTTACCATACAACCGCACGTTTAGTAATCCTTTTTAAATTAATTAACACATATATCTTAGAACAGTCTTTAACTGTAGAAACCGTTGCGATGAAACCAATCTATGCACAAAAGGCTGATCACCTTCATTCGTATTTATCATAAAATTACAATGAAATAGATATTAAAACAAAAATGCAGAGGCATCCTAAAACATGTTTCACAGATAAAATATGTTATACACACAGTCACAAGTACAGAAACAACAAAAACGCCACGGGAAGAAAAGCAAAAAAAAATTCTATAAATGAAAAGTAACATACCCTATTACAAACACAACAGGAGAAGTAAAATATAAGGTATATTGTTAATACTATATAATACAAAAAAATGCTATATTCCTATTTATATAATAGGAATGCATTACACGATACACACGAACCATAAAATCCCCATCCAGTAAATTATTAAAATGGTATTCAATTGAAGGATTAACGGGAGTAATTCCGTAACCTGTAAAATCTGACCATATTTCATTCATTTCAACTACAGTTATGTAAATAATAATTATGGAGTAATTACTTAATTTGCAAGCGCTCTACGCAAATATGTCGCCTGTATTCAACGATAATATGAGTATGCACAGTGATTATTTAGATTAGAACTGTATTGTTATTTATACGTAAGCTTTCGCTATAACAGTATATATTTCTTTATATATATATATATTTGTTGATAGCGTTAATGCTTTCAATTCGCGCCTCAAGCTTGATCTGAGTATCGCCTTTTTGCTAAGCAAACTAACTCTGCGCTGTCTGCGATAATTTATTTAATTGATAATTAAGCGATAAACATACTATACCAAGAAATTTAACTTTACGCAAATGATAACAACTATTATTTATTATATTTTCATAGAATGGTGTATTTTCATAATAATTGTGCCTCCTTCTTTTATTAATCGAAATTATTGATTATCAATTTGTTGATACTTTCTAACCATGACAGTAGTAATCCGGTAACCTCCTTGTTCCTTCCCTTCTTAAACCTTTGTATTAAGATCGTATAAAAATGTAAGCAAGCTGAGTTTCATGCAATCGCGTATGGACAGGCGTAGTGATTAAATTGAAGACAATTGGAAATGCTCCTATGTAGATGATACCTAGATACATTACTGAATAAAAATATTTGACATGATATCACTTCGATTTGATGATCCGCGGTTCATCATTTGGAATGGCATTCCTTAATCTCTGTTGTCGGCAACTTAAAGTTGCACGTGCAACGCATTATTCGTAGCAACATTTTCTGTACAATCTAAAACTAACTCAAATTTGTTAATTAGACGCCATAACTTTCTCTTGTAATATCGGATTTGATAGAAACCTAATTAAATTAATATAGGTATTAAGTTCTACATTTTCATTATTCTGAGCGTACAATTTGCGACTATTCTTTGTCAATTTTAATTGAGCACGTACAATTAAGCGTACCCACCTATTTTATCCATTTTATTTATGGTGTAATAATAAATTATATGTGCCAACATTTGTATCATTATCGTTTGTCTATTCATTTATTAACGATAAATATACAGATAATAATAATAATTATAGCCTTTATTTATAATCATGTAGTACTAGTCTAGTACTGTCATATATATATATATATATATATATATATATATATATATATATATATATATATATATATAGATAATTTTTCATATTAGACATCGGTTTCTAGATTGTCTTGCTTTCCAGCATAGGCCTCCCCAAGTGTTCTCCTTAAAGATCTCTCTCTTGCTTTCCTCATCGAAGTCACTCCTGCTACCTTCTTAATGTCATCTTCCCATCTTCGATATTGTCTGCCTATATCTTTTGTTAAATCTAGGACACCATTGTGTCACCTCTTGAGTCCATTTCTCTGTATAACATCTTATCATGTGGCCAGCCCATTTCCACTTTAATTGGTTTATTCGATATTTTATAGCTATAGTCTTTTTTCTTATTGTTGTTAATCTGGTTTTGTCTTTGAGTTTGATGTTGAGTATGCTTCTTTCCATACTATGTTGACAGGTCTCTGGTGCTTTAATATTTTTGTAAATGCAGCTTCATGTTTGACAACCGTACGTCAAGCTGGGTAGAATACATGTATTAAATATACTCGTACATACATATACAGATACATCACATTAAATATACACCAATTACATAAAAACATAGAAAAGAGACAAATATTCTTTGTCATATAAGGTATTGCGTATAATTTATCGTAGTCTTTAGGAATTGTAATATTATGAAATGGTGATCGTCATGTATTTGATTCGTAAATATCAATTTGTAACAATTGTATTTGGATATTCGCTGCAAACACAGCAATGTAGAACAAATTTATTTACAATTTCAATATTGTAAACACAAAATTGTTGATACGCTTTAAATTTATATTCTCTTTTACCATTAATTTACATCACGGTACGAACAAAGAGATTGTTCCATTATTCATAAAACTATTTTAATACCTTCTTGATTACCACTTTTCCCGGTGTGGTTTTTTTCCAACTTTAGCAAGTTAAAGTGATGCTTAAACAAGAATACACAGAACGTTAAACCTCTTTTTCACTTTAATTAAATGTATACCGATTATTAATTAAATATATTGTGAAATAATTTCTTTGTAAATAAGAAACGACGGTTCGGTTCCCAGCGAAATAACCTGCCATAGGTAAACACCTTACACCTACGAAGAGAAACAGACACAAATATAGAATATCGGAGAATATAGTCTATTGTTTACCCATTGTAAATGATTTCTGTAAATACACAATACAACATTTTTTCTACTGTTACTGTATTGTGGGTAGATGTATATTAATTATTCAGTTTGTATATATGGTGGGTAGATTTTTATTCAAGTGTCTGTCTTTACTGCTGTTTTCTTTTAGACGTTCCAACTATCATCATATATCGTATATCAGGCTCTGATATTGTTTCATGTATGTCTGCAATTAATTCTGTAGAAATTATATTGTAATTTTCGTGGTATTAAGTTTAATCTAAGTTTTCTGTAAAAATGTTTTATCTGTATGGTACTAATATATAAATAATAAATAATGTTTGTTTAAAAATTGTATTAATATCAATATTAATGGTACAACAAACGTTACAATAACACTAAAATAAATAGGAGTCGCGGTAAAAGCTTAAAGACGTAACCAATATTGTCCAGCTTGCAACCTATTATAATCGGGTAATTCTTCAGTAGGTCCAACTGCAGCGGTAGTCAGTGGTTTATCATAAATGGTTGCTTCAGCAACAGCCTTCATTAATTTTGGGTCGATTCGCGATAGTTCTTCGTACATATAAGACAAAGGTGTTCTTTCATTTTTCAACATAATTTGTACACCTATATCAAATGCAGAGTTCACAACGCCATCAATACGCTTCGCCAATTCCAATTTGGTAATATTAACAGCACGCTCCACTTGATTTTTGGTGATAGTCGTACATAAATGCATCCACATATTCTGTATGTTGTAAATGACATTCTCAATGTTCATGTTGGGCGCGACGAAGTAGACACCCCACAGACCAACGTCACTATGCGCTATGTAAAACGACTCGAGCAGTTCGCAAAGATTGGCCGTTGCAACTCCACGGACTGCATCTGATGAGTGCCTATCGTTACCCCCTTGGCTCCTGTGCCACGATCCGATAAAGTTTTTCGCCACTAAAAGCGGTAAATAGTCAAAACTCTTGTAGCCGGGTGCTTCAAAACAAAGAGAAATGTGTGCAAATGTCATAGAGTCGTCCCGGAAACGTACTTGGGAGGCAGTGTAGCGGCATGGGCCCATTTCCGCGCTTGACACGCATTCGGAATTGCCCATGTGTCGAGTAGCAGCCTCCGCAACTGTGTCCTGAGAGATATCGCCAGCTGCTGCTAGAAGCAATCTACCCGGGTTATAGTGAGTTTTCATGAAGTGTACAATGCAATCTCGATTGAAATTACTTACATTTCTCGATGGGCCCATAACTCTGTTTGCTAAGGCTGTTCCTTGAAACGCTGTTTCATATAAATAGTCAAACATAACAGCTCTGTAATTTTGCTCCAGGTCTTGCATTTCTTGCTGTATTACACACCTTTCACAATCCATTTCATGTTCTGATAATTCTAATTCGGTAACTATTTTTGCTAATAAGCCTACAACATCACCGACACATTGGCTTGGGCAGGTGGCACAAAACACTTGAAATTCTCTCGTTGTCATTGCATTTATTCTGGCCCCTAAATGGTTAAGCTGGCACGCTAATTCGTGCCTGCTCATAGAAGTGAACCCTTTAAAAGCCATGTGTTCGATAAAATGACAAATACCATTTGTATAATAATTTTCGAATCTGGATCCGACCCTGGCAAATAGGTTGACGCAAGCTAAGGGGCTCTCAATTCTCTCAGTAACAACGCGAAGTCCATTGGGTAATTCTAAAGTCACAACGTTTTCTGGTCCTTTACAGATTTGCCTTACATGCTTCTGCAGTAGAATGGGACGAATGCAACATTTTCGATACATTTTTGTCAATGAAATTTATTATTAACTTTGACCAATGTCAAATTGTATGACAAAAACAAAATGAGTGTAATTTCTAAAGATAAAGTCTTTCACAATTATACGTAGATAATAAAATGTATTTGACGTCAAGGACATCTAAAATTCAACGACAGTTTGTAATTTAAAGTATCTGAATCATTAAATAAACCATATCATATATCGATTTAAATTAATCTAACATTTTTATTAAAACCTCATTATGTTATTACTAGATTATAAATAGTTTTGAACGATTGAGACGTCCCTGAAGCATTGTCAAAATCAAATACACATTTGTACGATTTAAAAATCTTGCAAAAAGCAAACAACCTAAAAGTTGACTAGTAAAATAGAAAATGCTGAGATTAATGTTTAAAAATACCTTTCGTAAATGTTTACCAAACACGCGACGCGATTATTGTAGGTGTGTTACGCCAGGATTGGCTCATGTTTATGAGTCAGGGCCGATAAATAGTAGCTTATACCCATCAGGATTTATTCTTGTACACGAAGAGAGAGATTGTCCCAACGCATGCATATCTCTCACGTTTGATGCTGGCTCTAGATACGAATCGGCAAAGGAAAATGGAATCACACACTTTTTCGAGCACCTGTGCTTTAGAGGGACAAAAAAGAGATCAAAAACAAAGATCGAATGTGAGATGAATGAAATTGGCGGAAAGTTTAAATGCTACACAACGCGTGAAATGGTCGGTTTTACCGCAGAATGCTTGTGTGAAGATATTCCAAAGGCTTTAGATCTGTTGACTGACTGCATCTTTAACAATTCACTGTCGAACACTGAAATCGAAAGTCAGAAGAGTGTCATTTACGAAGAAATGCTGCAGCACGATAAAGATTCTCGATCTGTTCTGTTCGATTATATGCATACTATCGCATTTCAGGGGACGCCACTGAGTCAGTCAGTCATGGGCTCCAGTCATAATTTATACAATTTCAATCCTGGAACCATATCAAAGTACATAGAAAAAATGTTTGTGCCACCGAGAATGACATTTTCATGTGTTGGACGTATGAAGCAAGAACAGGCTTGTAACCTCGCAAACACATACTTAAATAGAACGAATCCCGATCCAATGCTTTCAAGACGGTACAGATTTACTGCAGGTGACATTCGTTACAGGGACGATTCTATGCACGTGGCGCATATGGCATTAGTTTTAGAAGCTCCGCCGTTTCCACACGACGACTACCTTCCGATGCTGCTGGCAGCGACTGCGATAGGAGCTTGGGACAGATCACAACCTGGCGGCCCTAACCACTCGTCCACACTTGCCCAGGCAGGTGCAGCGGGCGTATTTAATTCATATGAAGCATTTTACATAGCCTACAGAGATGCTGGCTTGTGGGGTGTACATTTCGTATCACCACGAATGCAAGTAGATAACGCTGTTCAGTTACTGCAAAGTGAGTGGATGAGATTATGCTCGCTTCTCACCGACACGGAGCTAATTAAAACAAAACAACAGTTAAAATGGAAAATGTTGAAAGAAAACGAAACTGTGGAAAGCACCTGTCTCAATAACGCGAAATGGGTGTTTTATACTAAATTTGCGCCCACGATAAAAGAGAGATTCACTGAAATAGACAAGTTGGTTGCGGACGACGTGAAACGTGTTTGCTACGACTACGTTTATAACAAATGTCCCGTAATCACTGCAATTGGTGCAACCGAATGCTTACTGCCAAATAGCAGAATAAGAGGTGGTATGTATTGGCTGAGACTTTGAAAGCTATACCATTTCAAGTTTAGGTCATGGATTTTTAATATACGTTATACATTTGACGTTCGTGTCCTAATAGAAAACAACTATTCTTACACAATTTTACCACACACTAGGCCATGGTATTAGACAAGAAGAATAGTAAGGTTCTATACAGCAAAAAGGTAATAGCCGTATCTTCATTTTATGATATGAACTATTTATTTATTTTATGATAAACGAAAATTATAATAACATAATGAAGACAAAAGAGAATCGACTTTAAAATTCCCGGTTTTTAATATTCGGACGCACAGATTACAGTTCACAACCATAGTACATTGTGCTGTCAATGCAAGCAACAAACCACAGACCACAGCTCTACACATGCCACTTAATAGACGAGAAACATCTTGTCGATTGGCACTGTGGGTCGTAATGAAAAATCGTTATCAAATCTAAATTATAAATAGATAATTATTTTAGTTTTTTGTACCAATTCATAGGTGTTACAAAATGTACTTTCTACAGAGCATAACATGACAAATGTTACTCTGTGTTTGTAAAATCCTATGCTATTCTGGGAAAGTGGCGCCAATTTTAAATATGTTTTATCAATATATCGCTAATTTAATATTTTATTCTTATTTTATAGGATTGAAAGGCAATATTGTTTTTTTTTTGTTGTTTTTTTTAAACATACTACACATACATATAACATAATTTTTATAAAATGGTAAATACAAACTCGATATTATACAGGAGAGAGGATTGTCTGATAAATCTGAAACATTTAATTTAACAATTTAATAGTACACAATAGCCTATTGTCCCTGCCCAGATTCATCTAGATTCTAGTGGTATATATAAACTAATTACATCACTCACGACTTTACGTATAATTTATACAATAAAAATATTTTACATATGATGAATATTTAACAGGTAATAACTTATATTTACCGAAGTATGAGGAAAAATAAAAAACAATTATAAATTTATAATTTATTTTTTAAGTAAAGCTAATGTAAAAATATTAAAGACCATATTTTGAGTATAATCAAGAGTGTATGATCTTACGGTACACAAGATAGTTATAGACACACATTAAATATTATTATATAAAATAGCTACCCTGGAGTTGAGTTTAAAAATGGCAAAATAATCTATCAATTAAGAGTTTTTTTTTTAAAAATCCAATCACAAAATAGAGAGCATAAATTATATATTTAAAAAAAAATCGTTGCATAGCTACATAGTTAGCATTAATTAGCTAATCTCAATTGATTGACTTACTGTGTGTAAATATTACTTAAAATGAAAATATTCGTTACATTTTATTACGTTACGTTACATATTGACCAATTTATATAATTGGATTGTCCCTTACATTAAAGAAATTCAGATCTATATAAAATTGAGGGAACCATCACGATATTTCCAAAAGCTCTCAAAAACCTCAAAAATAAACCTAGCTTCTACTAATGACCCCGCTGCCGAGGCTACTAAAATCTGATTTGATTTGACTGTTCGATATTACTTTCAATATAATTGAACAATAATTTAAATGTATTATGCATTAAGTCAAATTGCGGAAGCGGTTTTACTGTTCTCATGTGATTCCCACCACAAATTTCAAATGACGTGATGCACATGTACTTGACAACCTCCAAACACCTTCGGTGTGCTCCACGTTCGAGCCGATAACAACCATCTATATACAGATGGGTAAGCGTACGTAGCCATTTGCGCTAACACACATTTGTGACAGCTGCCTTTGACATACACTTGTATGCCGCTGTGTTAGCGCAATCGCATCAGCTGTGCGTTACCCATCCACTTCTCTACCTTAATTATTGTGGACCCACGATTTTACACTACATTGATACCATTGATATGAGTTTGACGTAACATTTTTGTAAAGAAAGAGTTTTTTTTTTTTTGATAACCAGCGATGAGACTTAGCATTATGTGTAGCTACTCTTTAGGTGGCTGAATTAAAAAATGCTCGCAAACTCATATCACTGGCACCACACTTCCTAACATTGACACAACAGCAGCCTTTAATTTATCGAGATTCAATCTCCTCGGACGTTAAATATCACTTTATCTAAAGCTCTTAATCGCACAATTTCAGAGAATACTGGCCAATTGTAAGTGCCTCTCGCACAATAATTCGAGCACAGCTACATTTCGTCCACAAACCTCAAAGGCCCGACGAATCGACACACTTAACATTTGTCCAATCTAATGTCCAAGCGACAGAGACGTTTTAAAAAAAAAAAAAGAGTAACACTATTGACAAAAACCATCATTACGTAGTGTGTTGAAGTTGAATGCTACAAAGAGCGACCGTAGCGTGCACCAAAAAACGACACAAATATCAATATCGAAATCCTTAAGAAATATTATTATGGCGAAACGGAGAAGTTGACATATGACATACGACATATAGATAATATAATATGTTTGCGTGTCCATTTTCACAACACAACCTTCATTTACACCCTTGTTCGTGACAATGCAAGACTTTTTAATGCTCTACGTAAATGACAGGAGAATCGCTCAATTGAAATTGCACAATGGACACGAGCAAACGTTGTATGACGAACGGGTTACTTCGTAACCGAGAAAGTAAGATATAATTGTACTTATACACTATGAGATTACAACTACTTGTCATGGTTAAAGACCAGTTAGATTACGAGTAACATTTGAGCACTATATTATATCCCACTTAATTATTAACCCTACGAGTAAACACAAATCGCATACTAAACAAACGCAGAACCGAACTTGGATAAGAAGAAACGATGGAGTGTGTGAGGAGAGAAGAGAGAGTAAGAGATTTGAAATTCAGGTTTGCGATTCACGTTGGTTCATATGCGCCTTGAATAGTATTCTTAAAGCACGTGCCCATCGACCCTTCAACGGCCCGTTATCAAAGTGATAACGGGCCGTTACAGACTGGATGAACAGCAGCGTTTATATTTGGTTAGTAAATGCCGACTCTGGTTCTGAAAATTTATGCCGGTATCAAATAATCAACGGCTCATTCGTAATATAATGCTCACAACAGTCGGCATACATTGGCACATTTCGTTTTGTACTTTAAACGTGTCCAGAGCCAGCAAAAGATTATCTGACAAATATTACATTACATACTTGAGTATTTTATCGTTACAAATGAATGCAGCAACCGCATATGTTGCTTCGAGACGTACAACGGCCCAATAATGGGTTATGGGGTATGTGTTTAATAACACACAACATCGCGTGGTTACTGCACCAGTGTTTATGAAACACACATCTTAATTAATTAATTTAAAATAACATTCGTCACCGTCAGTGTAAATCAATCGTGCGCTTTGTAAATTCGTTCAGACATTGGTCGTGGTAATACGAGCGAACACGCGATGTGCCCGTCGATTACTTGTTGTAATAACAAAATTCCGTCTAATACGCCACCACTTCGCCACAAAGTAAATAGCATTGGTATATAGAGAATTCGGTTAAACCTATGTGTAAATGCTTAATATATAATACAACTATCAAATTATGGAATGTCACTTAAAAATCTCTTTTTGATTATTCGAAAACTTACTCTACGAGCACTTAACATAAATATCGTAAAATGTTAAAACTTACTCTAAGTCAGGTTGATTACAGGCCCTTAAACTAATGGAATGTGTATAATTTTAATCCGTTTTCATGTTAGTTAATATACCCCCTTACAATTAATGGTTAGAAATACCCAAACCTTTAAAAATATTCATATAAAATTTCGAAAAATAATAATAAAAAGACTATCAGATAAATTTAAACTAAAAACATCTAAATATATCGTTCGCGTTTTTTTTTCTTTCTTTATATTAAACAGTCACAACATTTACAATTGAGCTCTTGGCCGAGGTGCCGTACGGAGGCGATACTCAGAAAATTAAATATAATTTGAGGTGAGAAAAGGGACGGCATGACGTAAAACGACAAAAAAAAAACACCCCCACATCGTATAGCTACCTCTTTCTAACTGGCCACCCCTGTTGAACTACCCCTAAACTTCCCATTTCCGACTTGATTACGATGGGATGAGTCTTTTACAAAATTAAAGCTAATACAGGTAAAGTAGAAAAAAAAATGACGACTTCACCGACGTGTCACAACTAAAATGGCATTAATCGAATGTTATATGGAATGTATAAATCTCAAATTTCTAAAACCGAGCTCAAATCGACCTCTGTCTACTTGACGGGTATCATTAGCATTAAATTGTGTTGTCTCTCTCTTTTTCTTACAAACAAGAATGAAACAAAACACGCGGCATATACATACGTTCAACGTGTGAATCAAACATATTTAATCGGAATTGCGTAAAAACACAATTAAACTTAAAGCGCTGAAGCAGCAAAATTTACAAGACAAGATGAGGTACACAAAAGGATAAATTTGAATACAGTGAATAATTACGAATGGATGTATTGTTACCCGATTCGAGTCCGCTCAGAAACGTACGTGAACTTAAAACCCTACAAAACTTAAACTAAGTAAAGCATTATAAAATGAATATTATACACATTTTGTACTGTGAGGTTATGTTCTATTAATTTGAATATCCAATTGTATAAAACAAATTTTGTACGCTGTAATGGCATGACAGTTAAAACCTAACCCGTACCTCGCACCCGTCACAACCAAGTGCAAACTGAAAAATGCAACGATCCCAATATCAAAAATGAAAACACAGTGAATGGTACTTCAGAGCGTCGTTAAAACTAAGTAAGTCACTAACTAATATATCCTGCGTTAAAATAAAGCGATGTAAATTTTATACTCTATAAAATTATTTTTGTTCAATCAGTCTTTGGAATGTATATGGTGGAATGTATATTGGAAATTATATATACACATACTCAACAGTACCTTTGGTATGATCGCACTCTGAATGTAAACATCATTTACGCCACAATTTCTAACACCCACCGGTGAACTTCAATGTGTCTCCAACGAAACATAAACGATACGGATAGACAAAAAGGCAAGAAAGAAACGGACCAACCAAATTATTACGTGTCACAATAAATTAAGCATACTAATCTGGTTTGAAACAAAAGACCATATTCTTCCAACAGCATTGTTGAGTAAATCTACGTGCCAGTTCAATTGGGTCAATAAGGTCGTCGTTGTAATTCGGCCTTAATCATACGGCCTCAAGCTTCGGCTCTATCTTCATCCGCGGCTCGACCTGCTCCCCGGCCTCAGCCGCCTGCGGGAACGGATTGGCCTCGGCCGCCGTACTCGTTGCCGTGAATCTGAAACGATTATTCGCTAATAAACACAACGGACATTACAAACGTCCCATACGTCCCATGCGACAGCGGAGCGTCCTTTTCTAGTGATAAGCGACACATAGTCACCCCTCATGTGCTGTAGCGCTATGTGCTACTAAGGTTACGCATTTATTACATTATTAGTCAAATTAGACATCTTGTATTTAGTGTCAATGGCTTATATAAATAATAGAAACATTTGATAACGACACGCTAACGCAAAGCAACATACATAATGTCTAAACACTTTCACATAGCCATCAAATATAGCAAAAAAACATCGCTACCATACATTGAAAAATATAGAAAAATACATACGCATACATAAGTTTCTCGTCTTTTATGTCAAACAACATTTTGATTGAATGCAACACACAAATGTCGAATACACAGCAATCGGATTAGTACTGAGAGCCGCATTTATCTGCGCGGATCAATATTGCATCCCCAAACCAGTTGTCCAGACTACATTGTTTGTGCAATGTGATTTAACACCTTAACCAAACAAACTACGGTTCAAATTATCGTATGGCGAAGTTTTTAGTTTTTGAGTGTGTAGTAGACGCAACAGCAATGCGCAGATCGATCGTCGGTTTCATTATCAGAGCAGCAGACAGCCTCTGTTTTCCTATACATCTATATGTTTTCAGACGCCAAGCGTTTCTCTATTCTGCGCACTAATTATGTGGGTAGTAAATATTTCGCAGCAAATATTTTATACGTTTTTGTAATTCTCAATTAAATGTCGAAACAACAAAAATGTAGGTCCTAGATTCGTATGTCTACAAAGTGATTATAATTTATTAGGCTCTAAGGTAGGAATAGCACGCACAGCACGAAGCAAGAAAGTAATACATTATCAGGACGGTCAGACTGCTATTTAAACATAGTTCGCATTTGCATGTATTATTTAAACGCAATAGGTAAACGTTACATAATAACTAGAAAATAATAATTTTAAAATGCTCAAACAAATGGATCTTGAATGATATAAACTTTTCGTGTTTAATTGAGATTTAAGGTGAAATTTTACTCACTTTTCGATTTCTCGATAGTCATTCAAATTTTCAGGACGCCATTTGTTCTCAACCATACTATGAACACTATAATTAAAGAAAAATAGATAAAATAAATAAATGCAAAAAGACTGAACCTCGTTTCGATTGCTATTTGAAAATGCGGAAATGCCTTTCGACATTTTCACACAAATTACCAATTGCACCAAAGGATTTACTTAAACCAATACTTAACATGGGTCTTAGAGGATTAATTAATTCACTAGAGCATTTTTATTGTGTTAAAAATCACTTTGGTCAATTCGTAACAGATGCAAATTGGCCATCGGAAACACTTTGAAAACATATGGCGTATAAGGAGCAACTTATAGACGACAACATTGAGTAGCCAACAAATCATAAGAAACAAAATACGATCGCACTACTTACTGGCTGTTTCTGATACAACACGTACATTTAAGCTCTAAGAAATTCTATTATTAACGGTGCTCGATTGTCTATTACCATCTAAACCACGAATGAAATTACCTTTTGTGTGGTGTTCCGCCCCCGAAGGCACAGCCCGCACCTTGGCTAGCTTTAAAACTAATACTAATTGCTCTATTTTTGCTGAAAGCGTTGATGATTTTCGTAAATACCAGGACGCGTTGTGTTAGTCACATACGGGAGGGGGGAGGGGGGGGGGGGTATAAGTGTCACAGTGTGTGTGTGTGTGTGTGTGTGTGTATCTATGTGATAAAACATGTCTCACCCCATTGGATCTCCCTGAGCGCTCAGTTGGGCAAGGTACGCGGCCTGCTTTCGGTGATGGTACATGTGCACGCGTAAACATGACGGGTTGCGCATACGCTTCTGGCAAATGTCACATTGCAATGTCCCCTCTCTAGTGTCGTGTTTGTCCCGTATATGTACTTTAAGGTTGTAACGATTGGCAAAGAACCGATGGCACGACGGACATTTAACACCGCCCGTTTTGCAGTTCCAACCTATGAAGGAGTATAACTCTTGATTCACAATTTATTTTTTATCTCTCGTCATGCGTGTGAGGAACGTGCTTTAGGTTTAAAATTGTCTTCACCTCTCAAGCCTTTTTATTGAATATCAATTGGCATACATAAACAAGCGTACCCATAGAGACCTTTTGCTTTGAGAAAAAACTAAGTTTCTTTTTTAGTTTTGTCATATTATCAATTTAGGTTAAGGCACTTTAATTTTTTATTTAAATCCTTAACTCAAACTAAATATTTTATTTATTAAATGTACAATTAAAATGAGGATATAACTGTATTTTTTTTTTTGTTAAAACATACATTTGTTTTTTAATTAGTAAATAAAGTAAAGCGGTTTTAAAACAAACATTGCATGTTAATTTTGAAAAAAAACAGACAAAAAGTTCTTATCTCGGTTTAAAACTATTTGCTACTGATTCCTAAACACGGGTGATATCTATATGAATATATGTAGATCAGAGCACATACCTGTTTCTTTTGCTGAGTCGGGTACAACCAAGATATTATGAAACATATCGCTGTCGAAGTCGATCAAGGGTTCACTGAAATGTTGTGTAATGAAATAAAACAAAAAACAAAAAACAGCTATTGATGCAAATGTGTTAGCAACTGAGTTGTACTAAATAACTAAAGAAAATCAAGTGGCCTTTGAGTCTTGTAAATAACATACATGAAAAACTCCTACTGAAAGAGAACAACTGAACCAAAGACCACAATGATATGACTAGGATCAACAAAATGAATTTCTAAATACTTCTAATAATTAGGTGCTCTTAAAGTGCAGGGAAGAGTATGAGAGGCATAGACATTTACCCAGATACATCGCTAAATGCCCCATCAGAAACAAACTCGCTGTTTTCAGGATGGGAAGGGCTGTTGTTGGCTGGAGGGCAAGGTTTCTTCTTATTATTGGTGCCGGTCTTGTTTTGTGTATTTTTCATTAACCTATAAGAAAAGCTTAGTTAGGTATATTTGATTGAAGAGTGTGTTGTGAGACATAGAGTAGCCGACAGTAGTTCTACATGTTTAAGAGATAACAAAATAGAGAATGATTAACTTCTTGCACGTCTTTATTCAATATTAATAATATAAATAAGTATTAAAAGAATGAAATAGATATTGCTATGAGAACAATAATCCAAAAATGTTTACTTTAAAAACACCAACAATTTACACACCGTTTCAGAGGGCTTCTTGCCGCTTCTTCCTTTGGAATCAAGGCTGGTACATCAGGAGGCATTTCAAGAACTGATGTTGTATCTTCTGGTTGGACCCATTCAGGCAGGCTGTCATTGGTTGCTTCATTAATTTGGGATCTTGGTGTGAAGGAATCTTCTGAGGCTGGCGGTGGTGACTCACTTTTCTAAAAGTAATATAAATGTAAGTAATATGTATAATAATCAAAATACAAAATGATTCTAACAAAAGCAACGATAATCCCACACATAAAAGAATTGGCAAGTTTTAGTTATAATAATACTAAAAATACATATGAGTTTGAAAAAATATAAGATAAGTATTTGAGTAAAATTCAGAAATCTATCAAAAAGACACGCAACACACATACCTCTCGTCCACTTGTGAGTCCTTTTACTTGCAAAAGCTCAGCAGTGTGAAGAAAACCAGATAACTCCTGCTGACGGACATGCACCTCTCCTCTGTACATGAACTGGAGCAGCTGCTTCAATTCTTGATGTGCCACATCTTTCAGGATGACTATGGGATGTTCACATGGATTCATCTGTTTACAAATTAAATAAAATCGTTAATGAAACTATAATGTTATTTCTTAAATTACTTATATAAATTTTAAAAAACCAACTTTACAAATACAGGATTTACAAAGATTGGTTTATAGTTAAGAAGCAGGTGGCTAAAACTTAAAATAGGCCAGAGTGATTAGGTTTATTAGAAGTCTTGTAAAATAGAATTTTGGGTAAGCCTATGTCTACACAACATTTATCAAAACATATAATATTTCCTTTGTTATTAATACACTTGGAGTTAATATATATAATAATTATGTGGGACATTTTAAGTGTATAATGATATTAAATATAAGTAATTATTGTCATAAATACTGAAAATGTAACAATGAGTGATTAACAGCATTAAGTAAGCACATAAAGATAAGAGTAAGTAAATAACAAGAATCAACACATTTACCTACTGCATTAAATTAACATTATAATAAGACACATGCATTGTATTGATTAAAATATATGTACAAATAAAACGTAAAATATTTTCATTAAGGAAAAAAATAATTTAACAAAGGCAATCGATTATGACTCATACCTTGAACAATTCTTTGAAATAAGGACTGCAGACTGACAAAATTAACTTGTGTGCATGAACATACTGGCCACCAGCCGCCAACGTCACATCAACTAGATCTTCGCCGTCCAACAACGCTTGAAACGACTGAGCAAGATTTGCGTGGAAGTCATTCCATCGGAGTGAAAACTGTTCAGGGACTGCCATCTCCTGAAAAACAGTACACACGTCGTAAAATAACTTGACTTTTATCCGCGAATAACTGTACAATTCATTACGCGTCCACACAATGAAACTAACACTTACTGAAATCTAATCACAAACACAATAAAATGCCCACGTACACGCCGTCTAAACGCAGAATTGGTATACAGTCTCGTTAAACATAATCACAAAAGCATATAGCCAAGCCGTAATCTATACTATATTGCAGATAAATCTAACTGGCATTAATCAATACACGGGAAATAACAAAATGTCGCTAACTCGCTTGTTGATGTAGACACTAGACTCGAAACTAGACAAATAGGATATTTGGAGTCAGAAATGGCAATACTGACAACACGTAAACACGTTTTTGATAATATTAAATGCTACTATAAATACTTATGTCATATGTAAAACGTACATAATTACTCAAATTTTTCTTGTATTGTTTATTTCAAACATTTTAAGATTTAAAATAAATATAGGTTTATTATTTTATACCAAGAATATTATTTGTATGTCATCTGCGAATAAATATAAATCTTAACTTCTGAGAATTAGTATCGATTTTCGAACATTAGTATCTATGGTTAGCAAACTTTGTTACTAATTGAATACTCCATACGCTTGAGATTATGGTTTAAGAATAATTTCCCGAGACCTTAAAATTAACTGATTACTGAATATAATTTGACTTTGTGACTAGGCTTATTAGGCATGTAAATGCACACTTGGAATGCCACTATGATGACTAAAGATTTAACTTATAAACCCACTATAAAGGGCTATAAAATTAAGTTTTATTGATAGTACAATTTTCTTATTCAATAATTAATGACTTTACAGGTTACTCATTTATACACAAAAATATTGAGATGGCAATTTTTACCATTTCCATGTTTTTCTATTTTTCGTATAAATAAACCTACTAAATTTTATTAATTTAACATTTGCATAATTATAAAACCAGAATGACAGTCAAATATATAAAAAATTAAAACACTTTCTATTTATAACTGAATGTGTAAGCTATATAGGCACCATAATGGCTAAAAGTAATCTGTGGCAATTGTTGTTACAAATTTGTTATGTCAAGTAAGTAATAAAAAATGACTGCGTCAGCGAGTTTCTTGTCAAATTTACAAGTGGCTACAAACTACAAAGTATAAACAAGTGTGTTGAAGTGTGTAGTGGTACGTTGGCATGTTAGACCATCAATTTCTTGGTTTCTTTGGTATTTACGTGTAAATTGTGTTATTAAAATTGACCATGAAAGTAATCTGTCCTTGTCTTTAACGGCCTTTCTTGTATGAGAAACGTCGGGGAGCTTAGATACTAGCCCCATAACATCCATTTATTGTTTAAATGTCGGAGAAATTGTTGAGTTATTCACAATGCTAGGATTCACGTTGAAAGAAGATTCTGATGCTGACAGAGTTCTGCTAGTTATGAAGGTGCTTAGTGCCGTATTTTATGCCTTTTCTTCATTTATGATAACGGTAGTTAATAAAACCGTTCTGACCTCATACGCGTTTCCTTCTTATCAAGTATTAGGCCTTGGACAGATGTCAGCGATAATTATAGTTTTATGGGTTAGCCGCGCCTTAAAAATTGTTGAATTTCCAACACTAGATCGGGGAGTAGCAAAGCGGATATGGCCCTTACCTGTGATATATTTAGGCAACATGGCAACTGGCCTTGGAGGAACAAAAGAGCTAAGTCTCCCAATGTTCACAGCTTTACGGCGCTTCAGTATTCTTATGACCATGATCTTAGAGAGATTTGTGTTAGGAATCAAAGCTTCATGGCCTGTTAAGGCAAGTGTAATGGCTATGGTTGGAGGGGCATTATTGGCTGCTGCTGATGATGTCACATTCTCATGGCCTGGATACACACTTGTTCTTTTGAATGATGGATTTACTGCTGCAAATGGTGTATACATGAAGAAAAAATTAGATTCCAAGGAATTAGGTAAATATGGATTGATGTTTTACAATGCACTCTTCATGATAGGTCCTGCTGCTATAGTAGCATGGTGCACTGGTGATTTAAGAAAGTCGGCAGACTATCCGCATTGGTCTGATAAAGTGTTTGTGGTACAGTTTCTGATGTCCTGTGTGATGGGTTTTGTTCTCTCATACAGTGTTATGTTATGTACACAATATAATAGTGCATTGACTACAACAATAATTGGTTGCTTGAAAAACATCTTTGTAACATACTTAGGTATGATTATAGGTGGGGACTATGTTTATTCATGGCTCAATTTTGTTGGATTAAATATAAGTGTCCTTGCAAGTTTGTGGTACACATATGTTACATTTAAACGTAAACCAACTTCATATGCTTTATTGAACGAAGCAAATAGTAAAGTTGATACAGTTTAAAGATACTAAACAATCTACCTGTATGTGGTTTGACACCAAAGAGTTGTGGTCAAGGGATGCGGTATAAAACTGAAAGTTTGCTTTTTTCGTGGCCATGTAACATTAGATAGGTTATTTTTAGTTAAGAATACTAATCTTCACGAAGATTAAGGCATTTATTTTTTAAATGTTCAATTTTCCTACTTATATAGAGAACCAGTGTTTTTACATTTGATGTATACCAGTTTCAAGCCATTCTTAGTTATTGAAGAAGCTTTGAGTACAGTTAGTACAAAGGGAAAACTTTCCTTTCTTAAAACTAAGCTTTTTGTGCTGCTAGCCTTCTAACACTCTTGTTTATCATTATGAAGCAAACAGTCATTTTAATACATGTGTTTAACTTAATTACAGTACTACTATAGAAGTCATTACATAGCTATGTAAGACATAATTGCCATTAAATTATACTTCTACCTAATATGTGATTGTTAATGTTAAATTTGTTAGATTTAAGCATTGTAAAGTGTAATGTTTCTCTAAAGAACAATATTTTGTGATAATGTCATCATTGTATTTTTTTAAATATACATTCAGTGTAAATTGTCAGAACCAATATAATTATCTATACGTGTTGTCTCATAATTGTCATGATCATTTAATAGTTTTATATTAATAGTGTACATTTGAAAACATCAAAAAAAAAAAAACTAACCATATAAGTATTACATTTTGTGTAAAAAGCATATCACAAATCAAACAAATAAATTTATCAGTTTTTATATGGTGGCATAAAAAAACACTAAATTGCACTTCCATTATCTAGTAATCCATAAAAGATAATGATTAGTTATATTGAAATGTATTCTTTTTTAGGAGTAATATGAAATTTCATGAGTAATGTTAACGTTTTATAATCTGTCATACAATAAACACAGAAAAAGGGATTACATGCCATACAATGGTATCGAATTGATAAACTAAAAGTAACATATTTTTTTTTTACAATAATGATTATATTATGACATATATACAGCCATTGTACACTTCACTGCACTATTCATTTTTAAAAGGCTTATATGAATATTATTTTTTCTCAATATAGAATTCAATTGTATAGAAATCAACTTATACCTTTATCAGTATTGCAATCTTAGTAAAAGCAGTTTCTGTATATTTCATTTTGTTCATCTACTTAAACTCACATAGCTAGTCATATATAAATATATGTATTTGATTAACTACTCAATACAAGTGCATAATATAGGTATGTTGGTGAATGAGATTAGTCGAGTTATAAGTGGAATGTCCCAGTTTTAACAATGAATCTTCAACTAAGAGGGCCCGATAAACGAGCTTTTGGGTGGGAGCTTTGAATCACAACACAGATAATAATTGACTACTGTTCAATGTATAAACATACAATTTTTTACTATGATTTATTTTTAAGTAGATTTGAAATTTAATATGGGTGGCGGATATCATTGTAAGGTAATATTTCGACAATGTCTTTGTTGTATATATTGGTGAGATGTTACTGTTTTGTAAAAATTATATGTAATAAATATTTTAAAATTTTTTGTGGTTTTCATTATTTTATTATAACTATATAATAATGAGTTTCAACTGCGAGTGTTGTTAATCTTCAAATTTTAATATGTTTTAGTGATCAATATTTCAAGAGTATAATAATATGTTTTTATTAAAAGAGGAGGAAAAGGAGGTTCACCGTACTATCGGACATGGACAATCAGCGTATAGACTAACGAATAATACGTGAGCCAACATCAGAAAAGTCACCGCTCAGGTAGTCATAAATCCAATTAGAATACACGAGATATAAAATGGGGCTTTCCACATTAATTTTACGATATTTCTTTAAACTGCACCGCTGTAGTCCAAGTCATTGTATTGATCTTGCACGTTGACAAGCTCAGGACCGGCCCCGTGTCCCACAACCAATAGGAGCTACCACAATTCTGCCTGTCTCGATTATTGTTTTTATACGCAAGTATCGGTGCTCCCTGCCTCCCTGCAAGATCTTGAGATAGTCGTTAACAATGTAGCTATAGGGGAATAATTCTACAAAAATTATACTCATGAAATATATTTAATTCGGTGGTTCTTATGCGTTGAACGGCTTGACGGCTACTAAAGTTTTAAAATCATCAACATTCAACAAATACTTAAGCATATCGTAGTTAATTGTGTGTATCAACTGGAATCGGAAAACTGCATTGCAGAATTGCACTGTTAAATGAGCATAACACTATTTTAAAAAGAATATAAACCATTTCAAATAACATTTACAAAATAGACCAGAATAAATTAAACGCTAGGCTCCTTCATAATTACATTTTTAATGAGTATGTGGTTTGCATAAAACATGCTGTAGGTGTGCTTACATAGTTACCTACGGCGAAGAGCGTCTGCCTATCCTTTTTTGTTTTTCACCGCGAACGAGTGTCGTGTGCTCCATTTTCGTGAGCCACGGCTAAAACGCTACGTGAAACCGTATAAATTTATGCTTTACGTGTTAGAACATAAAGCATACCCGAAAAATTGTATGTACAAGAGAAAAAGCTACAACACTTCAGAACTAAGCCCGAAACCTTTTCTTCCTTTTTCACGAAGAGTACACGTTGAAGGAATATCAGAATATAATATTTTACGACTTTAATTTCGTACATGAAAATTGCAAAGTATTTAATGACTTTACGTGATGGTTTGGGTTTTGTAGAGATCAAGTAAAACGAGACATTTATTATCAATAGTTTATTACATAAATTATAGCCAAGCTTCCATTGTTCGTATCTAATCCAATTAAAAAAAAAAATTAACCTGCTTAATTTCATACTTTATTTAAATTATTTCTGTATACTATTTAAACAGGGCATATTCATCGTCTACATTGTTTTAAAACGAAATAAGGTTTTAAGAAACACGAGATGATGTATCCACAAAATATGTAACAACTTTCTTGTTATTTTCTCGAAATATTTAGACGATGTAATTACCCCCGTATTCTAGACATAAAAAATCTTACAAATCAATCTAAACATCACGCTATGAATTACAATTAATTAGGCTATGATTGGTGTTCTAAAGTTAAACTATACCGTCGTCGTCATAAATGATATTACATTTAGTTCTACATCAACGCGCACAAGCAATATTATAACTAAGTCCTCATTAAGGTACTAGTATGGCTTCCAACCTTACAACACATGTAAAGTTTAGGACATAAAATACATATACTATCTTATATCAGTAACCGGTAGAAATGCGTCACCAGTCTCCCTTCGTTCAATTGTCTCTACAAAAAATTTAAGGGCAAAGACCTAAAAATATTTTAATTATTATTGAACACCTGATATAATGAATGACGGAGTAGGGTGTATACTGAGGACATCAGTTTAGGATATGCTAAATTTATGAATGGACTGTTCATCTAATTATCTTATGAAAATTGATACGAGTGTAAATATAATAGACTAAGTTGATCAATGTTCAACTACTCGAAAGATTGAAAGTTATAGCAAAATATTGTTGTTTATAGCTTTATAAATCATGTCTTCAAACAATATCTATATACAAACAGATAGAAAAATACACGTTTATTTTCAAACTCATTAGTTCACAATCATACAAAATCTAACTGACAAAACTCATACTATTATGTTACATATCGGATATATATATACATTTGGAAATTGTTCGAGAACCTTATTTATTGCTCTTGGCGTTCTAATATATAGATGTAAAATATATACATTTACCAAATGTTACAATAATAATAACCAATATCACGTCACAACGTGTGGCAAGTGAGAAAACATTAAAGCAAGGAGAAAGATGGCATATATCTTTTACATTTTATTATACCGAATATGATCTTCTGATCTTTTTGACTAAACTATATAAAACAATAAACAATGTAAATACATTTTTATCATATACTATTAATACGTATTTTTATTATTGCTATATGAACTATTGTTAATATATACTGAGTTTTGGTGTTATCGTTAATTTTCCACATGCCAGTGAATAATGTGCATTAAAAAAACGTGTACATATGAAAAAAAAAATGTTCTCTACCATACTATGATGTATTGCACTATGTTGAAAGGAATCTAGTCATTATTATTAAAGTATTCATGAATTAAACGAATAAAAAATACAACAGCGACTCTGATATTCTATAATGTTTAGAGACGAACACGATTTGTATATTTTACACCTGAGTCACAAATGCAAAGCCAATGGAAGACGTGTTTTACGCATGATAAATTATTTAACGTATACGGACGTGAAAAAAATAATTGCGATATTCATTCGTAAACGCTCAAAGTGACGTCGGAATTGTATATAAAAAAAGCTAAGCTTCATGTTGTGAACACATATGTTTCACGTCTATTCTAGATATTGGCAACTCAGGGCTACCTATATATATATATTCTCATTGTGAATACGGTTATTGTGGACATAATCAAACAGTGTAGAAAAACAAACGACAGAGACAGACTGCACGTAAAGAGAAGAAACAAGTCTGCCCTCCTTTTTCCTGTGACACGAGTTGTTAACAAAAAGCGAGCCTACCTTTTTGCCTCGACTTAAAAGCCTTGCCAGCAACTTTTAAGAAACGTGAATACATCATTACCAGACATAGGTAAAACAAAATCTACAAACATTTTAGATAGCCACAATTCTGTTCTTGTAACATCCGTTTTAAAATACGTACACAAGTATTGAAATAAATAAATAATACCTCTCATAAACTGTAATCTGACATATTTCTACGTACACTGGCTCGAAACATCGAATGAGCAATCCGTTATGTCGAGACTTCTAAATAATTGAATGTATAATACACGGAAATCGAAATATATACAAAAAATCAACGCGATGATGTAATTATAGAGTACAGCTATTCCAAACGAATCAAACATAGTGAAACTGTAAGCAAAACAAATCACTTGGCATTTTGGTTGACCATAAAATGCTTAAGTAAAACATATCGAACAACGACCATCGTAAGCGTTAGGCGAAGCTCTTAAAACTATATTGGCAGTATAATTTTTTTAATCTATTACTAATCTTGTCGTAAAAACTATTACAAATATATTGAAGATTTAGTATCTATCATATAGAGTTATAAAATTAAAACGTATAAAGTACATGATCTAATTTACATTTGAAATACACGATGTGACTATCCGTACGAAATTCGTCTATGTGAAATTGAGTTGCATCAAAGCATATTGTTTTTAATGACATTTTTATGATAGAATCCAGTTTATTACACATACTTAATATGTAAAATGCAATTAAAGTGAAAATATTGCAAATGAATATAAAACCATTTATTATACACAGCCATTAACTTGGGCTCCTTAAAAACTAAAAAAAAAAGTAAAAATTACAATTATGTTTCAGCTTTATATACAAGCTAATAAAAATACAACAAAATAAATGCATTGTTGTGGCAAGTTTATTTGTTTATTAAGTACATAATTTTAATCACAAGTTGGTTTTTAAAAGGCAGTATCTTTAATTACAAAGAGTATTTTCACATGAACAAACTGTTATTATTAGACACTTATGGCATTATTAATTTTCTTAAAAAATAATAATCTAGTAAAATACTTTCACAAATTCCACTTATACAAAATGCACACCAAGATAGTGAATTTAGCTACCTACAATTAATATATATATATATATAATTTCTTATATATGCCATCGGAATGTCAATTAATTGATACAATTCTATTCATATCTTTTAAAACTAAATAAGTTGATATATAAAAAAAGATCTGTCAAATCTTCACTGACAAAAGTAAAATCTTAAAACAAAATTTTATATAAATAAGATCACAAATTATATTTCAGTCACATAAAAGCTACCACAATCGTTGCATATATTAATATGTCTCTTGTTTAAATGGTATGACAGGGTTATGGTGTTTGTTAATCATGGCAATTGTTTCGTTGTAGTTAAAGACGGCAGCTTGGTAGAGCTTTGTTTCAGATAAAATAATATAAATTAGGCCTTAGTTACAAAACTGATGCAGTTGAGTTATGGTATATCAAAAACATTAAAATTTCCACACACCCACAGGTCCATATTACAATAACCCTACTTCTAGGACAGTTTTTTTTTAGAAAAATATACAAAAGCATTACCTTTCTTAATTTTAATTACTGTGTAAATCACTTTTTTAAAGATTGAGACTGAGTGTTCCATTGAAACACTCTATTCGTGTTATTAAACAAGAAATCCATAGGGCCCACTCACGCGTATCTGTGCACGCATGCTTTGAACGCTATTCATAATTTTTTTCTGATGACCAACCAAGGTAACTCCCAAAGACGCCAGTTGGTGAACTGTGAGATCCACAACAGCATTCATATCTGTTATACCAGCAGCCCTGAACTTTTCAATGTATCTTGACATCTTAATACATTCCAGCCATTCTTCAACGGAAGAAAATTGGATTAAGTCTGGTGTATCACCAGCTAATGGATCAGTTGACCGATTTTGAGCTATCTTTCTAAGTGTGTCTGGGCAGCGAATGAGTTTATCTAAGGTCTTAACAATGCTTACAAAGGTAGGTCGATGAGTACGCTCTTTTTGCCAACAATCCAACATTAGTTGATAAACAGCTTCAGGACAGTCCATTGGAGCTGGTAGGCGATACCCTTTTTCTATTGACTTTATAACGTCCTGATTACTCCAATTCCAGTAGGGCCTTTCTCCAAAGCTCATTACTTCCCAACAAACAATACCCATTGACCATACATCACTGGCTGATGTGAATTTCCTAAATGCTATTGCTTCGGGGGCTGTCCATCTCACTGGAATTTTGCCACCTCGAGTGGTATATGCTCCATCTGCAGTTGATTCGATTTCTCTAGATAAACCAAAATCTGCAATTTTACATACTAATTGGGAATTAACTAATACATTCCGAGCAGCCAGATCTCGATGTATGTAATTCATTTCTGAAAGATATTGCATTCCTGTTGCTATACCACGGAGCATGCCAACCAGTTGGAGGACACGAAATTTACCATCATTTGCTCGTAAGAAAGTATCTAGTGAACCATTCTCCATGAATTCTGTGATTATCATTATTGGGTTACATTTTGTTACAACTCCTTGTAAGAAAATAACGTTAGGGTGTTCAAATTGCCCCATAATTGATGCTTCTGCAAGGAAATCTCTGCGGGCCCTTTCAGTTGAACCAGGCTTAAGTGTTTTAATTGCCACATCTATTTCTTGACCACAAGCAGGTAACTTTAATTTTCCTCTACAAACATCACCAAATTCACCTCCACCAATTATTGCTTCTATAGTTATACAAGATGCATCTATTTCACGAGCAAATTCTCTAACAGCTTGGTTTGGATCTTCATATGTATGTGGATCAATGTAAGTTCTTGAGCCAGTACCGGCAAAGAGTGGTGTTGTTGCATTACTGCTGGTTTTTGTAGGCCTGTCTGGCCCAGTGTATACTTCACCATTTCTATAATTAAGAGCATTACAGTCGCTTGGCTGTTTTTTGTCACATTCATCATCAGCACGAGATCTTAAAAACAAAACTGTAGCAATTATGGCCACAACAGACAGCACAACAACAGCAACCATTACACCAGCAAATAAGCGTACTCGAGCTCCTTCTTCTTCACTGACAACCAATGTTGGTTCTAATCCTGCACCTGTTCTAGCATACACAATTCCACTTAATTCTCCCCACCCTCTCTTCATTTTAGCCCGGACTCTTACACCATACTCGGTGTCCCTTTTCAGACTGGTGATGACTACATGAGGTTCTTTTGTTATTTTTACTGTGACATTTGCACTTCTCTCATTGTTATCTTTGGGGAAGCATTTAACTTCATAGCTTTCAATTGTATCATCAGGATCTGTTACATCTACAGGAGGAGGACTCCAAACTAGTGAAAGTTTGTCATTTTCTACACTGACTATTCTTAACTTGGAAACGACACTTACTACTGAAGCTTCTGTTATAGCAGTAATCTCAACTTTCTTTGGAGAATCACCAGTTAAGTCTGATACACCATTAACAGCAAGCACTTGAAACTTGTATTCAGTAACAGGGTCTAAACCTATCACAGTGACTCTAGTGTGATTAAGACCACTTGAAGAGGGTCTGTACTCTACATTGGGTCCACAATTTGTGCATCGTACTTCATATGTGACATCATCTCGTCCACCGGTTTTATGTGGTGGATGCCATGCAAGAGATATTGAAAACTGGTCAGCAAATGTTACAGTCAGATTGTCTGGTGCACCTGGTGGTTGGCTGCATGGTAAATTTTTGGGATCTCTCTTGGCTCGGAAAAAACCTGGTATACATTTACATTCATTGGAGGCAATGGCTGTAGTCTCTGAATTATCAGGGCATGGCATACAACCTTCATCACCTGTGTGTGATTTGAATTTCCCAGGGGCACATTCATTACACACTTGGCTGGTTGGATCTGGTTCATAGCCTCCTTTACATTTGCATGACCCACTGGGCAAAGTCCATTTTCCATCTCCTTTGCATAAATAAACTGGAGGGGACTCACCATGAGCTGTTTCAGCATTCTCAACACAAGTCCCATTGGCCTGTTCAATAACAGTTACTTCTCTACCTGTAGGAGTAGCCGGGAACCTTGCAAAGTTTATTGTTACTTCTGGACATGTAATATAATAAACCTTTACTGCTAAAATAGAAATGCAAGCACCTTGGTCTCTGAATGCTATGTATACTCCTCGTTTTGTTACAGCTATGCTCTTTACTTCTGTATTAATGTCAACTTCTGAGTTTGTATTAAACCTGCCTTCTCCAGCTGCTATTCTACCAACTAGTTTATAACTTTCAGGCTCCCATGGTGGTTGCTCGCGCGTCGCAACATCAAACTCGTAATATAATAGACTGAAGGTTTCCTTGCAACTCAGCGCGTTTCCCGGAAATAAAGAACAATCGCGAATAGTGAAATTAATCTCGATGTATATACGATTCGCATTTCGTCTTTCTATGAATGGTGTCCAAAGCCAATTATTTACATTATGATGGGCAACATCACAAACGACATACGATCGCCAGTTAATATGTTTCTCAAAATTGGTGTAAGACTCTTCAACCCACCCTGGAGTACTAGCCTGTGCTCCGTATGGATAACGTGTCCATCCAAGAGTATTTTCAGTCGTGGTATCGAGGAGCATTACTTGATCGCCATGAACGCTAATAGTAGCTATAACTGCGGCCGCCACCGCTACGTGAAACCACATCATCTCGGCGACATAACAATAAAAACACAAAAAATACTTAACTGGTTTAAAAAATCAAATGCACAAAAATCCAGCTTTTCAACTACATAATCATGCACAGTTCACTGTTTTATGGAATGTACAGTACTTTAGGGTAACACTTCACTTTGTCGGGGATAAAAGACGAGACGTCCCCGTCATTTTCCTAAAGCGTTGTATTATGTAGAATAGCGATTTTATATATCACACCGTTTAAATGTTTTTAAATTAACACTTCTATATAACAAATTCAGTTTAAAGCTAATACTTATTATAAATGGCACTCTTTTATGTGAGAATTCGCGATTATAATTTCTATTGATCCCGTACCACACATACGAAGTCTTACTTTCTTGACATGGACGCGCAGGAATGTCGAATGTTGCTAGATTGAATAAACAAAAATACATCAAAATATATTATCTATAATATTCTTTTACAATAAAGAAAGTGTATTAATAGAGTACAGACTGCTCTGTAGAAGACTAATATATTTCAGTGAAAATAAAAACGATTTAAATTTCATTTAACAGTAAAATTTATTGTTAAATATTTTAATGTTTTCAATATTTATTAATAATTATGAAATTATTTTGTTATAATGCAGAGTGTACATTTCAATCTATATGGCTTAACCTATGGTTAATTTTAAACCGCGGGAAATTTCGTATAAAAAATTTAATGTTAAGCTTTCTATCTTATTTTTGGCTAGATGTTGAATGCAATAACTAGGAAAGACAGAAGTATAAGTATTGAAAATATGCCTATTTTATTATCATTTATAACTTATGTAAATTAAAAATCATATTACACTAAGGAGACGCACAAAAACGCTTAGCCTCGGATTTGCAAGTTTAAAAAAATGTTATAATATAAGCTTAAGTTTGGTAAACATGGTGGGTTAGTGTACAAATTAAAATAACAAGTAACATATTATTTTATTAGACAAAAATAAATAAAACATGCGTAGCACAAAATAAATAAAAGCCTCAAATTAACATGTTTTAAAAAGTTATTTATATAAAGATAACTCAATAAAGAGTAACAATAAATTAAGTATTTTATAAATATGTGTAGGCAAACTAAGCCGTATATAAAATATTTTAATTTTTAAGCATAGCATGCACCTATGTTCTACATAAAAAAAAATTCACACCTTTTGAATACGTTTCATTTTGAAAGTGAGTGTTCATTAAATGAAGAAAAGAAAAATCATTGTATGGAATACAATCTAAACCAACCAAAGCCAATTGATTTCAATGCTATAGAGAGTTTATAATTCAATCAAATGATGTTACCTCTACGTAATATAAAATATAGCAACAGGATTTTAACAACTGGATTTTACCAATGTCTCAACATTAGCTTCAAAGTATTATCATAATTAAATTTGTTTGACATGAAGCTATAAATTTTACAATAATTGCTAAAAACTATACAATAAATAAAGCAACAATTGACAGTTATACTGTATTTCCTTATTTATTTAAATTATGGATAAAAAACAATAAGGCAATTGTTCTTATATTTTAATCAGTTACAATTATTATCATTGGTTTTGAAGTTCAATAGCCTTTTTTAATTCATGTAAATCTCTGAAGTAATGCAATGGGTTAACTATCCCAATGCCAGGATTGTCATTTGTAACAAGGATGGCTTGCCAACCAGCTCCCTTTGCTCCGAGGTAATCTTTCTCATAATCATCTCCAATATGTAAGCATTCCCTTTTAGAGACATTTAATTTACTTTGTTTAGTAGCTATTTCAAAAATTTTTCTATCAGGTTTACTATAACCAATATCATATGATGTCAACACAAACTGGAAATATGAAGTTAAATTCAATTTTTGTAATATCTCATGTAAACGTGGATCAAAATTTGACACAACTCCAATCTCTATATGTTGCGACTTTAGGTGTTCTATAAGATCAATGGCACCTTCTGCAGGTTTCCAGCATTTTGGTGAGTTATAGTCTTGGATAAGTCTTTTAGCAATACATTTCATATGCTTAGGATCTTTAATTTTGTCTTTGAAAGTTCCCTCAACTATTTTTCTCCACCAATTTTCCCACAATATAGATTCCTTTCCAAAATTAGGGTACTTTATGTTCAAAACTTTGTATGTTTGTAAAAACTGTTTCTTTATTTCATCTTCGTGAACTTGGTATCCATATTCCTCTGCTACTTTAGTATAGAATTCCCATGGTGAAACACAAAATTTTAGTAAAGTATTTGTAGCATCAAAGGTTAAGAGTTTTACTTTGTTTAGAATCATGACATATTTCGAAAATAAGAACAAACGCAGATTTATCTACTCCAAGCCACCTTAATAAAAGTATAAATTAGTTAATTAGTAAAAATGTATCCGATTCATCTCAATCATTTGAAAAACAACTGCGCAGTAGAGAAATAAGCATGACATTTGTTAAATATATAATATGCATATATAATATCCTATCTTTGTTGTAGTATAAATTACAAATACAATTACTGACTATACTACAATGCATTATAGTCAGTTCTTAGTCATGAATATCTATAATTAATATTTGTAAATAATAAATGTTCACAGATAAACATAAATACGACTTATACGGTTTATAATCTGTGTTACGTAAAATTTAAGGCAGGGTTTTAAGTTGTTCAATATTTTAAGCAAAAAAGTAATTGGGTCTCTGATATATCATAAAGTATTAATTTTATTCAGATCTAGTAAATACTTAATGTCATCTTCTACTATTGAAGTGGTATTAATCACAACAGCAAGAATGTCATATTAATATTTTTTGACACTTGACAATATCCAAACATATTTTCATACTTATTACTTATATCTATATCTTTTAATATAAACATATGTAATTAGACAAAACTTCAACAAAGTTTAAAATTTTATTAGATCAAGATCACTGGCTACTGCATTTATTGTGTCAATTTACATCATGGTTTACGTTAATTCAGGTAAATTTATTTATTATCGACTTAATATATATCGAGTTAAATAAGTTATACGTAATATATGATTAATCGAGGACACGTCATTCTTGCAATAATAACATTGAAAATTAAGGAATTTCCAGTAGTCAAGTATCTATACAGAAATCTGATATATTCAAGTAAAATTGTTTTATAATTAAACTTTCCCATAGTTTTATAATTAAATTTTGTTATAATTTTATATGACCTTACGAAATCTATTTCCTGTATACGGGGTACTTTAATTAAACTTACTACTTACTACCTACTTTGCTAATCATACAGTGATTTTATTAATTATCTATAATTAATAAGTTTGAATACCATTGACTAACTTGTATGCTCTGCATCAATCTGCAATTTACTAGTTATCCCATTATCTGCTCACCAGCATAAAAGACTTGAAACTACTTGTTATAGCCTTTTATTAGGCTTAAGTCTTAAATAAATAAATTCAACAATTAATATTTTACTTAAAAATTTGACATGTCTATTTCCAGATGGTAACATCGTGAATAAAGCTCCATTCACCTCATTTAAATGGTTTTGGAGCTTTCTAAACTTTTTCTATTACCTGTAAGTATCTTTAAAGGACAATATAGTTTAAGTTTACTAAATACTCCCAATCCAAAGCAATAGCATCAAAGAACTGGTGCCCTTATTAAGTGCTTGCATTAGAGATAAAAATACAGAAAATCAAAGCCAAAATCTTGTTATTCAATATTGGACTATTGTTGTTTATATAGATGACAATTCTAGTACACATTGCCCTATAAATTAAGTACGGACGTTACGGAGCTTGTAGTGGGATGTATCAACAAGCTTATCCTTATCCTCGTATTGACTTTATGATACAATAAGTTGTTATCATTACTACTTCCTGATACATGAAGTTAATTTTTTAAATTTATCATTGCAATTTATTATGTTAAATAAATGTAAAGGCTCTTAATCATATGAGACTTGTGATGTTTTACTCAAACCTAAGTTTTTTTAAATTTTATGTTAAAATGACCTTTGACATTTGCATTACAGCTTCCAGACATTAGTGAATCCCAACTTTAGCAAACATGGAAATAAATATGTCACTGATTTTCGTCCTCCGGGCAGTGGGTATGTGTTTTTACAAATAAATTATGTCTTGATACATGTTAGCTTGTCTCTTGACTAGCAACAATTCCAGTACAAATTTCTTGTGTTCTCACAGACACTGTAGAGATAATTATAGCTAATTTATATAATTGTTTTTTTAAGGCCCCCAAAGCCACCGAGTAGAAAATTTGGTGGCTTCGGTCCGTCATCATCGGGTCCTTCACCGCCACCGATGGGAGGATGTGGCTGTGGCTAATTTTAATTGTTAACACAATTAAGTAACCTTAACTAAGAATTTTTTAAACAAGATGTTACTCTCTTTAGATCTTACATTGCCCCATATATTCTGAATTATTTTATAAATTACCACATACTTTATGACAATGTATAGCCATTAGTGGCCATCTTAATAAGTATTCCTTAATTATTATCATAACCAAGGGTTGACTAGCTTAAACTGTGTTAATTCTAGATTCATTTTTATTGTATTCATATAGAAACACAAGTTTTATAAAACCTTTACCTCCTAACCAATAAACAGTTCAAGGATATGGCATTTAACCGGAGAAGCCGGCTGGCTGGCTTGTTGGTGTAGGTTCACTACTCAGATGTAGAAAACTTAGATCTGAATAAGCATATAAAAGGTTTTTTACATTGTCATGAAGTACTATGAAACATTATATTATTACTTTTAATAAGATATAATTGTATAGGTTTGCATCTATTAGTAACAAATAATATTGTTTAACCTTTTCATATGTGTGGGCGCAATGTGTTTGAAATTTTAAATTAAATTTTAAATGTTTTGCCCTTGCGCTTGGATAATTTAATTCTTATAATTTTTAAATATAACCGCCTTTGTGTTTCTAATGTAATAATAAATAATAATACTAAACCTCCATTTGTTTTTTCTTTTCTATTTTTAATCCAACGTTCCGTGTACAGAAGTTGTAAAGGTACTTTTATTTATTTGAAAATAAGACAACTGCCGCGTCTAAAATAGATAAAGAAATAATTTATTTCATTATTATTTTTAATATGAGCACCCTCTATCATTGGTCGCTGGTAACATAAACGCTCTATTACTACCGGCTCTGCGTGTAGTTATGTAATTTAAAGCTAGATGGCATTGATAACTATATAAAACAAAAAAAAAATGAAATATTCCGGTGTTCATTCGGATTGTAATATCCGTCCGGACTGGTCTGTATTAAATTATATGTATATAGTATTCTACATAACGCTAAAATTATAACTACAAAGTGGGTAAATAAAATACAATGTAATTTTATTTATTTTAATTTCAACCTATAAACATTCCTCTAGATAATTCTTAAATGTCATAAGTGCGACATTTAACATTATGTAAGTACGTGAACAAATTAAATAAATTTAACTTAAAGCCTAAAGCCTTACTCTTACAATGTTCAGTATTTACCATGAACTTCTTGTCGAGCGTCTGCGCTAGCGACTTAATAACGGTGATTGCAAAGTACACTCGCCAAGGGGACTTTGGGTTTTGGAAAAGAGAAGTCGTGTGTAATCTGGTATAAATAGTGTTGGGTTATTGGGTATATCGTTTGTTAACAAGCGTTTGTTAACAAGACTCATTTGTTTTTAACAAGACTCGCTCAACCCAATTCTCTATTTTTATACAGACTAGACGTCAGTGATAAACACTGCAAATGAGTTCGCAGGTAATATGTTAACCTGTTATTATTGTAATAAATATTTTGATAAATTAGTAATATATTAAGGCACTCTGCTAGCGATTCTACAATTAAATTATTGAATAAGTACATTATTTTCCTAAATTGGTGAACATTATTGGCAAAATAGCAACGGGCTCGGATGAATTCGGTTTGTTGATGTAAATATTCCATGTCTTTTCACGCAAATCAAATATACCTGAAAAAATAAATAAAAACGAAATTAAGCAGCTTTGTCGACCTTACACACCACAGAAGTCTTTTAGAATTTTAAAATTAAAATAAGTTTAGATTATTTTTCAATAATTCTACAGATTAAGATAATAACAATATGTAGTGATGTACTAGTGTAAAAAAATATGATCATTGATGGGTTTTGGCCTAGATTCACCCTTCTATCTGAATCTAGGCCAAAACCCATCAATGATCATATTCCGCTAATGTTGTATCTATACAAATTTACCGGCTGCGATAGTCTTGATAATAGAATCCTCCTCTTCCTGGAAGACCTGGAAATCCCGTCTCGATGTGTCTGAAAGAATGTTCTGAAGATCTTCTCGGGTTGTTGGCTTAGGGTGCTTGTAGATCGCGTCTAATCGAGCGTTGCTGCTGTCTATGATGGGTCCATCGACTTCCTTCAGATTAATGCGGAGGTACCTTTGGGAATTGTTTATAAATTATTTATAATTTATTATTAAGCTTCCTTAGACCTTGGTATATACCAAGGGTGCTCAAACGAGTTAAAAAAATAACATATGACAGAAAGACAGGGTTTAAAAAAATATAAACTCACTTGTTTGCATGTATTGTAACGTCGTTTTCAAACTTTTTGACGTTCAACAGTGACTTATCACCAGTTACATCTGGAGCCATCTCGACATTGTAAAGGCTTCGGGTACCATCTTTGTCAGTCCATATCATGTTAACTGAACATCCGTTGGCCGCTCCTAGACCCTGATCGAGAAGAATTCTTTCTGCATCATCGAAATTCTTCGCGGTCAGAAGAGCTCTGGTGATAAATGTTCGCGCTGGAAGGTTGCATATTAATAAATAGAATATTCTTCAATTAATGATATCTATTTTTAATTTAAGAAACACTAAACCTTTGCTTTCTCTTAACCAACAGCGTACATAAAATGAGCTTTTACGATTAAATAAAATGTTTAAAACTCAAACTCAAAATATTTTTATTCAAGTAGGTACAAGGTCAAAGTGTCTTTATAAAGACACTTTTGAATCGTAAATTTTTACACTACCACTGGTTCGAAGGGCAGTCATCTACCAAGAAGAACCGGCAAGAAGTTATGATCAATAGACAGTAGGAGAACGAATTTGTCGTGTTTGATAATGTCGTGTGTGTTGTTTTATTAAAGACGTGTATTTATTTTTTTTATTGATAATACTTTAGTAAGAAGAAAAAGCAGAATTCATTTCGATGTATTTATGAGCACTTACGAGTCATCCCCGGCTTCAATATCAAAGGGCTAAGTGTATTAATCGAGAAGACGAGGCCGTTGGCGTTGTATCCCATGGTATAGCCAGGCATGTGACCAGCGTAGCATAGCGAAGCGAATCTTTCCTCGACGGCCTATGTTAAGAAAAAAAAATACTGAGATAACAATGACGGCCATTTTAAAAAGGAATATAAATTGCGTGTTTGGAATTTAAATACAATTTATAGAAATATTTTTATTAGTATGTTAGCAATGCCTTTGTGTTTTTATTACCCCAAGATCCTTGTCCTCCTGAGTTGGTATTATATGCGCTGACATGATATAAAAGTGATTTAACGTCTCACTAAATGCGTCCTCCGTGTGAGCCAATACTGCCTAAAAATAATCAAATAAATCTTTTAATTATTCAACTGATTTGGGTGAAATTAAATTTTTTGACTTTAATCCTTCAAACAGTGCATGATTTATGAGAGATACAATATCCATTATGATCATAAGGTCTTTAGTTTCAATTAGAAAGATATGCAGAAATATTTATTTATTTATTTAACACTTTATCGCACTTAAACACTAGAAGCAAATGACATAGTATAAATTTAATCACATTTATATAATCTAGTTTTCAAAAGCGTAATTTCAAGCCATTAATAACATTCTAGCGGCTAGAAATAAACAATAGCTTTTATGCTCTTGTTTTCCTGTACTTTTGCTGAAAAAGCAGAAACGATCTCTCTTCGCCTATCGCAAATAAGAAATTAAATATATCTACAGTTATTTTGCTTGGCAACTAAGCAGGTGCCTCGATTCAATTACACACAAATAATAACAGCGTATATATATTTACTTACATCGTTAGGTGTATTTATTCCAATGGAGCTGCATCCACCAGTGTCGTTCCTTGGAATATGGTTATCATTGATGGTACCAATAATATCATCCAATTGCAACAGGAACAACTATTAATAGCAATAATACAATATAACTTTTATGATCGTCCATAACAGGCTTAATCTATTTAGAATTACGCTCGTATGGCACGTAAACATATTAGAAGGTAAAATTTGAATTAGTATTGTCACATGGGTTCACTGCGCCCTCAGCTGAGAAGAACACACAAGAATCTCAATGGGGGTTGTCAGATGGTGGTGTCTGACTGATTGATCTGTCAAACACAAATACAGATCACCTATTGGTCTATTTAGAAAGTAATAATCAGGATAAAGATACACAAATCCGATATTAAGAGTTTGTTTAGATACTTTATGACATCAGAAAAACACAGGTAAATTGTTTTAGTCACATTGTAAAATCACTAAAGTAAGAATGTTAAGTCGTAATTATTTATATATTTTATTTAGGAGATACCTGATAGAATGGGACATTAGCTCCATCAGCGACGCCCTGCATCTCCTTCAAATACCAAGGGTACCGCTGCTTCATATTGGCCAAGGTGACCTCATACGCCTGCCTGCCAGTTTCAGTCTTATACTCCTTCTCGAAGTCCCTTAGATTCGCGTATGTAGCTATGAAATCTTTGATAAGCGATGAAAAGGTGCGGCCCTAAAATTTTAATTAAGGCTCTTTACACTTACAATGGGTATGTAAAACTCTCCTAATCTGACTGTTAGCTGAGTTTTGAGAGTCTTTCGTTGAAAAAGGGCTTAAAACTCTCAACTCTGATTCCGTACAGTCAAGGGTATGATTAGTATATAATTTTATTGGTTTTTATTTCTTGTCGACTGCCCTATAGATAGTTAAATTAAAGAAGACAGTAGTGTTATTTAAGTAGATACATACAACATAGATTCCTCTCGATAATTATACATAAATTGCATAGTTATCCATCATCAAAATACATAGAATGGATTCTCGTTTTCATTGAATATATCTTCATCTACAAACAATTGGATTGAAGAAACAGCTTTCACACGTGATCAAAGAAAGCATTAGCAGCCTTCGCTTCGATAAGGTATTTTTTATTGATTAACACAGATATAGATGATATTCAACACAAGGAAAAGGTATTGTGTTAGCAATAATCAAGGTTTCCCGTTATCTGAAGGCGAATACAAAGTGTTTACAATGACAATGCAATGTCTCGATTTTCTAACAAGGTCGTCTATGGTTACGTCATTAAAGGCAATGAGATAATTCTTTTCTTAATAAAAACAGATGTATCAGGATAGAATGTACCCTAAGTGTTTCTAAGGAAAGCATGTCTTCGACATTTATATGTATAATCCATTGAGATAAATACTCACAACATCGTGACCAACTTCATAATGAGAGCCACTTAAATATACGACGGGTACAGACCGACGTCTTGTCGTATGCTCGCACGTACCTGGAAGTAAACGCTTTAATGACACAACAGTATTAAGAAATCGGGCGAAATGTACACCTTCGGTCGGTTACGGTTAGTGGAAATATAGACGTACGACATGTAAATAATTAAAATATGTATTATTTAAAAAAAAAACCACTAATACTTTACGATAATACAGTAGATTACCATTTACACATAGACTGTCTTATATTTCCAATACGCCAGTATTAACATGAATATATATGTCAGTTAAGTTACATGAATTTATTTGCTAACAGATCAGTTTCAGACCGTGTAAGGCTAGGTAGGGATGACAGTCATTGGTTAAACGCTTCTATAACAAGTCGATAGTCTTGGACCCTATAGCCTTCATTATAATTTTCACCTTTTGACTTTTTGTAGTGTAGAAAAATATTTCGAAATGGTTAAGTTGAACATTGTGGAACATGTGACCGCGTCATTGATAATGATAGCAAGTAAAAACGGTCAGAAATCGGAATAAATCTTGACTCATTTCAAACGCAGGCTAATGGTATGTTTCCCAGATTCAAAACGAAATTGATACTGAAATTCATTAAGAAGGAGAAATGTTTTTTAGACTTCAGACTTCCAAATAGTTATCACCGGACGTCAAAGGCAGAATACGAAATTCTATCCGTACCACCTTGACGTCTGGCGCTCCACTTCTATGCGTTTTTAAGGCAGTTTCTGCCGCGCACCACCTCTTTGTGGAACCAACTGCACGCGCAGGTATTCCCGACCCTCTATGACTTGGGGGCCTTTAAAAAGAGAGCGTTCCTCTTCCCTGAAGGCTGGCAACTCACTTGTAAGCCTCCTGGCGTTTCAGGTGTCCATGGGCGGCGGTTGGCATCTCACTCGAAGTGACCCGCCTGCTCGTTTGCCTCCTCTTACATAAAAAAGAAATAAGCAGGCACAACCGAGGTAAAATCTCTCTAAGTAATTAACGTGCACCTTATATCACCATGTGTACGAACATGAGTATGAAACCAATTGTTGAGAGAAATAAGGAGAAATATTAATATTATATTAATAAAATTATCCAACACAAAAAGTCACCTATTAAACATGTTCTAAACTAATAAAAGTAATTAAGAATTTATTTAACTATTGTCTCATCTTTAATTTGGTTTTATTATATCCGAATTTGTTTTTATACAATTCCTCACGCATTTTTTCACAATTAGTTTTATTTGTAATTTACTTTTTGTGTTGCGCTGGCGGTCTACGAGATTCACGCTTACATCCAAGTGTAAGGTCAAGCATGCGGCACGCGGTGTAGAAACGTTCGCGGAAATGAGACAATAAGATGACGTTGCGTTTAGAAAATGTATGCCGTGCGAAGTTCTTTTTAAAATATAAAGTATTCGAGTTGTATTGTCTTTAAACCATTAAATATCAAACAATTCAATGATTCCAGTAGTTCGAGGATTCCAGGAACTCCAGGTTCAGGAAAGCCCTTTACATAATCCAGTAAGCGATATATAGGTGCAATTGGCAAATCCGAATAGAAATCATGTATTTTAATATTATCCAGATTGCATGTGAATAACATGCAATCATTAAAACTATATAGTACTGGTTATATAACAAACAATAATATTTAACCATTAAGCATAATACATCCTCATTATAGATAACAACATTGCTTTTGTAGCGTTATCATTCTCTTCTACTGTTTCTTTCAAAATAAAATTTAGCGAGAATTTTGTGGCTAAATGTTAATAAAGCAATTAGCAAGCCCTTCAATTATCTCCGCCATTGCAAGTGACAACTGTCTTAGCACGTACTGACAAATGATTTTATGCGATAAAAAGGTGTTTTTCAGAGTTGGAAATAATTTCCATACAAAGTATCATTCAATTCGAAATGCCCGGTTTCCGTCCTGTTTTTTTTAATGAAGCTTGGCAGTGGATAGATACTAAGACAGAGTTACTTCGAATTCACAATATAAGAATGATATGTATATTTTCATAATAACTAGTTAAAAATGTGTAAAAAGAAACATTCGTATATCATGTTACTAATATTTTCATGCAGCAGGTTTGCAGGTTTACGCACTTGCAGAAGTTTTTCGAACGAAAATGCTAATTAATAAATAAAAGTGGGCGGCCTTGTCGCATTCAAGCGATCTCTTCGAGGCAACAATTATAAATTACCATTTCGCCCCTTCATAGCAACGTCAATGCCAGTTCGGAACACTTTACGTTTTTTTTTTTAACACACGACTCACTTCGGAAACATATAATTGTCAGTTTGTGTCAAAAGCGCGAACATAACTGACTAAGGTATAAATTATCGCTGCATAATATACCATGGCCGACGGTACAATTTTTACATTTATTATTACATTTTAATACCACATGTAAAAATAATTAACATGAATTTTAATTCACATTTACTGACTTTATTAATTAAAATTTTAATGGTATTTTATGTAAAAGAAAATGTTTTAAAATCCATGCCCTTCATTTGAACTTGAACGATAAATACTCGTAGCTATAATGAATAACACAATATTAGGTTTTACGGTTAAATATTATTGATATACTTGACAATCGAACAGAGTGAAAAGTTAATAACAAAACTACAAGGATCTATTTAATTAATTTATATTATTATATCATACAGCGTTGATTGACCCAATATAATGTACAGCCTTCATAAATACTACCGTATTTTTTTTATCGCGACTTCATTCAACGCATGGTCAGAGCAAATTTAAAACTCTACCCCAATGACCCAGCTACAAGATAAAATGCAGTTTGCCTGGGAGTGATCGCTTATTGGCGATAAGGCCGCCCGTTGATCTATTAACATCATCTGATACTACTGTTTAAGTGCAATAAAGTATTGATAAAAAATAAATTATTGCATGCGCTGGAGATTTACGTCGTGACATTAAACCACAAGCGTCAATTATAAATTTAGAGTAAATGCTCAGCTATATCTATCAAGAGACATAGCTTTTGGATGATGATATTTTAGAAACTATTCGAGAACTATGAAATATGTATTGATATTTTAAAGCGAACTATGACTCTCAACTACTCAAGGGATGAATTATGTATTGAAAACCATGAATGGTCTTGTCAAACCGTATGTATACAACAGTGACAATGTGAGAGGACGTTTTTTTATTTGACACGGGACAATCTAGCAGGTCACTTAGAGACAGTGTGGGATCACTTAAAGTCTTCCATACTGAAACAGTGGTTTTGTTTGGAATTTAAGTGAAAGTTGTGAGAGGTTTTAAAAGGACGGGGAGGTGTTGGCCTGAAGAGAGAGCGAATCTAAATGCAAACAAATCTATTATACTGAAAGTATAAAGCGGAAGAGTTTGGTACACATGTCTTGGTGTTGGACGACCGATAATTGAAAGTTGTTTCAAAATCAAAGACACGCTTCAATAGACGCATTAAATCTCAGGGAAGTATTACTACAATTATTTTCTTCTTTTAAGAGTTCTTCCCCAACAAGTGAAGGTTGCAATCAGCTTTCCGGCAGCCCATCTATCCTTAGTTATACCGGTCCATTTCCAATGCACTCAGTTGATAATAAGTACAAAGTGCCTAAATTAAGTAAGCCTTAGGACAGTGTAGATTTTGTAAATAACTCAATGACTTTAGATAAATTTTGCTGATGACCCCGAATCCAATGATTATGTTAATTAAGTAAGTAATTAAAATAAATAACTTGAAAGTTATATTATAGTCCTTCGTGTTTTTTTTTCATTGATATTATTATTTCACATAATACTTTATTTAAGTTAACTAAAGTTAACTAGTCTCCCACGCGAAATAATTTACAATTAAGGTTCAATTACATAGATTTTTTTTTTCTACGGTAATACAATATTACGTTACGTTAGTGTCAAGAAGTGATTGTATATTAACCATTAGAACGGTGAATTCAGAATTTACTTAGACTTAGTAAACTATATTTTTTTTATTAAATGATTTATATAGTTCGTATTTATACATAACACAAGTTACAGCGGATAGTAACAATGTGAAAAAGACACGCGAAGTCTTAAAGGGTAGTGTCTGAAAGACAGCTAGCAAGAGTTATTCGGTAGACGATACATGCTCGATTCACTCCCACGTGATTACGGGGAAATCCATTCAGATTCCGCCAGTAGTGTCTTGTTGTGTGTAACATCAGGTATCATTTGATCAGATAATGTCAATAAGATCATCGGTTGGAGAATGTGGTAAGTGCGCTGTGGTTACGCATGTCTGCCAAGTGCATACTATAAATTTTCATGTTATATATAAGAAGCATTTATTAGCAGAGTGGTTTAATACCTTTATTAAGTTTCATGATTTATTATGAAGGCCGTTAAGTTCAGAATGTAAATTATTTGTATAATGATAAATTGACAGTTAAGGTAGATAATGTATGAGATGACACATGAATTGACTGGTTAGGTTAGGTCTAATTAAATAACGATATGTGATTAACGTTTTGTTAACGTATCGAGATCGGCTATCGTTAATTATCGGATAACGATTCTGCGGCATTGCCGAATAAGCAAACGATAAGTCGTGTTCAAATATTTATTTGGATACACTCTAAAGTTTGTTTGTCGGAGTGATTTATTGGATTAATTAGTGCCAAAAACAGAAGAGACCGAAAATATACATTTTTACAACATATAAAACAGCCTCCAACGTTCAATGGGAACAATAATTTGAACTTGTCATATTTAGTATTATATTTAAAGGCGTGGCATTGGGTTAGTGGGTTAATTGATGCCATTATCGTGTGGTGTATTTTGTCATAGAAAATTCCATACATTCGAATGTTTGGAAGTGATAAGTTGCTGTATTTTTTTTTGATTTGACGTTTCGAACCCTAACCTTTTCGAAAGCTCATACTAACGCCACCGTATCTATTCTGTGAAAACAGTTCGCGTATATTAACGACCGATCTTTGTATAAAAAATTAGGGCAGCTTTTAGAATTACACTTAATACAAACATACATCGTCGTATATATAACTCGTGTGTTTGCGACACAAAAATGTTAAAATATAAAATGTCAACGCTCAAAATTATTGGGCAAATGTTTTACGCGTGGGGGATTATTTAATGTGTGATCGTGCATTTGATATCGGCATATTTGCGATTATTCTATGGACCCATTTATCACTCGCTTGTACGGTAATAGCAAACTTGAGAAAACCAAGACCCACTTGGATAACAAAATCGTATACAAATCTTGATTAAAATTTTCATATGAGAGTAAAGATAGTAGTGAGTGTCGGTGATACAAGAGCTGGTGCTTTTCTCGCTCAACGATAAGCATTTAGGATTTATTTATTGGCTACGGCTGGCAAAGTATGATGAACATGTAAACATGTTTTGTATGAATATCGTTTGACTGTTAATGTTTCGAGATCATTAAATGTGGTTGCAATGCAGGTTTGTGGTCAAGTATACAATTACGAGAAAAAGGGTTCTGTATATAAAAACGCTTACTCGGAATTTTGTGAAGTCGGATAAACTCACCGGAATTCCTTGTAGATAACGATTAAATATCTATGTGTGGATGTTCTTTATATTATAATTTTAAGCTTTCTAATCCAATATATACATATTTATATTTTTTAATAAATAAATAATTTATTTCACATTTTTAAATGTATAAATTCAATTAAAATATAACCTGAACAAAACAAAACAAAATTAAAAAGTTTGGGCCTTCTGGCAGAGTACCCATCGTGCTGGTGGCATTTCCACGCTGAATCGCGATGCTCCGAGGAATGCCGTTAGTAAGTATGTCTTCTGTAAGTCACATTTATCGAATTACGAAGAGCAGGAGACACACTCGTGCGTTGCTGGCCTTTTATGTATCGGTACGGTCCCAATATTATTGTTATATAACAGATTTGAATGTTGCCGAATATGAAATAAATGTTAATTTTTAATGATATTTTCAGTTATGTGTGCTGGCCTGACAAGCTAATAAAAAAACCCACAATGCTAAGAATCATTCGAAATAAGTTGGAGGTTATATAATATTGTAAAAGTATGTCGAAATGAATTTGATCTTTTCGTATATAATTGCATCCAGCACGATGGATAGAATAGATGGCATGGGCTCTAGGGCATAGGGCCTCGTCATCATCGGAATATATAACATTCTTTTATAAATTCAACCTTACAAATAATTGTACGAATCGAAAATAGCTATATACATATATATCGGTTTTTCTTATTTATTGTTGTTGTGTTTTGTTTATGTATTATTATTATTATTATTATTATTTGTATACTTCGCACCCTTTGCACCTGTGTCTTATTATATTTTAAATATTCTTTTATCGTGTGGGTTGTCTGGAAGAGATCGCTTATTAGCGATAAGGCCGCCCGTTGCTCTTATATGTTCTTACATCTGTTAATGTCATTTGCTTCTAGTGTTTAAGTGCGATAAAGTGTTAAATAAATAAATAAATATATATATTAGTTGTAGGTCCATTTTGATTAAGCTAGGCGATTTAAAGGAGTGGCGGTGTGTTTCTTGCCAGTTCTTCTCGTCCGCTCGACGACCTTGATTTGAGAACTGGCAATAAATGTAATTGAAAAAATCTTTTTTAAAGAGTTTGTTTGGTTGAATGCGTCTAGTATTCATATCAGCGCATAAATGCTGTCAGCATTAGACACAATTTTTAGACTTTCCATAATAAATTTGTAGTTAACATAGATTAAGTTAGCTGACGACGAGAATCTGGGAAAACTGATCGTGGTTGGTAATACTTGAGGGCAATAGGGCATGCCGCTCACCAACAATATGGACCAATCAAGCAAAGGACTCGTCGTCTTCAAATTTCGGGCGCTGGATAGAATCCAGTGGCGACGTGCAACTCATCCACAATTCTGGCCACGACGCTCAGACATAAGCTATCGACCCAAGGGAGAAATTATCTTATACATTTAATTACATTACATTAATATTAACATTTAAATAAAAACTAAAACGCTTAATTAAATTTAAAAAGTTTGTTCGCTGTATCGCGTTGCTTATATTTTGAGCGAGAAAAGCACCAGCCCAGCACTTCTATTTACATTAATTGATATCAGAGCGAATTAATTGCATTTTCTTGTTAATTCTTTGCAGCGGACTGTCAATTTGTCACTCGTACTAATAAAATAATGGCCTTTATTCGGTATATGTAGATTAGATAGTATTCAAATCAAATCTTATTTATTCATAATATATCTATAGGTTTAGTAAGCCTTAAAGACCCCTATCCATTAAGGTTAATTAAGTCATAGAAATCAAAATAAAATGTCATATAGAGATAAAATAAAATAGATATTAAAATAAGTTCAATTTTTCATTCCGTTTGCCAATATCGACAATGGCTTCTTCAACTTTTTCCAATACTGGCGAACTCTCCTTGACCAGGTTTCGCGACCACTTTCATAAAGCCTTTTCTACGAGACTTCTCACAGATGCATCATTTTCAGCCCATACTGTGCCAATCTGCACGGACCTTTCACGCGTTCACAGATAAATATTGTGGCAATATATTTCATAATTAACACTTCTCAAAATATACCAATATTTTCGCCTTTCGTATTCCCACAATAGAGGTTGTTATTTCATTGGGACACATTTATAAAACTATTCATGATATTCTAACGATACAATCAGACAATATAAATATCGTTCAAGGTTAATAAAGCCACTAATTAGATATTAGAATACATAGTTGTTCAATAATGAGCAGTATTGCAATCTCAGGTCCTTTCATTTCCTCTTGTGTTATAAAACAGGTTAATTTGCAATTTAACAATTGATTTGAGATTCCACTCGTCAAAAAAAAACGTCCAGTTTCAGAAAAGTTGATCGATCAAATGTATTACTAATCATTTATAAATTGAGCACAATAATGTATAACCATGACTCAAACCAATCAATGTTCCAACTAAAATAATACGTGGAAAAACCTGTTCTTGTTTTTTTATGATTATTATCGACGAGAAATGTTTTTAAATGGAATTCTAAAATATCAAACTGAAATGTTAATACTGACTACTAACCAAAATATTTAAATTATGAAAATATCATTACATTCGCCACCCGTATACGAAAAAAATTGCTATGGACAGACCTCAATTTTTTTCGTTATTTTGACAATTTTCCAAGTGATAAAAAGATATTATACGAAGTACAGTTGTCGAATCTAGATCACCAGAATTATATCGCAAAGTCAGAGCTTCATACAGATAGATGGCAGCTATTTTATTTTATTTATTTTTATTTTTTATTTCTTAAACCTATATCACAAAAAGCTTACACAACAAAAATAGATCAAAAACAAAGCCAAAACATACAATCGAAAATAGAATCCAAGATCAGAAAAAATAATACAACAAAATAAACACGAACAGAAAAAAATATATATATATATACATATGAACAAGTGCAGTATATTATGTTAAGAACGAGCATTTAAGTGTGTGTGTGTGTGTGTATTAGTGTGTGCAATGGTGTTTCTGTGTGAGTGAGTGTGCGAGGTTGAGTCTTAGTTTATGTATATATAAAAATGGTAAATATTTTTCTAGGTGAATTAAAAGACCTCTATTATTAACTAAAACACTGCAATAATAAGACGTGTTACAAACAATACAAAATGTAATTTATCCTTGTAAATATAATTATTGCAAGACTAAGTTGTCAGGTGATTAGAATTGTCAGATGTTTTAATAGCGCATAAAGAAAAATCATTTTCCGCTCGTGTTTTATTAAGCTAGTGGAGTAATAAATATTAATCCTTAATTAATTCAAAGGAATATTTAATAGATAATAATAAACAAAGACAATGTAACCTTACATGTTTAATAAAATTAATGCCTTATTAAATTACAGGGCTTAATATGCGAGTTCGCCTTTTTGCTAAACAGTAATTTTAATAAAACGCGCTATTTATTAATCAGTACTCCGAATCTGATAGAATTTAATTACATTCTTGATGAACTTCATACAATTGGTAACTAATAAAAGTTTTACTGGTTTCTTAAATAGGGCAATACATTTCCGGACTGCACAGTTCTTGTAGTGATTTACGAATTGGAAAACTTTGGATAGTTTTTGAACTCGTGTTAAATATTAATTAATGAACCTACAAGCGTATAAATCCCTAAAAGGCCGGCAACGCACTCATGAGCTCCTAGCCACTTGAGTGTCCATGGGCGGCGACTTCACCTTTATGGTGGGCCTCCTGCTCGTTTGCCCCCTCTTCTATAAAATAAAATAAATAATACATTTTAAAGAATCAATTGAACGGGCAAAAACTGTTTATAACATAGGTCACATGATCCTTTTAATATTTTTCATTCGAATCGAACACACGATATTAAAAGTTGCTTTTATATATTTTTTAACTCTTGTGAACAAATATTTAATTTGGCGTTGTTCTGCGAACAGATATACGAAGAATTGGAAAACGCCTTGAAAAGAGTAAACTTTATTTCTTAAACTCAATTATTAGTGTCCATCTATAAAAGGACAAAGGAGTTGGTAAGAGGCGATCGTAGCGCTGTGTCTTGTTCAAGTATCCCATGAACGTGTGTCGATCAGAAAAAAATGTACACCGATCTATATAATATATAACAGAACGCCTATTTACATATTACTAGTGAGGAGTGCCTTGTAGATGAACTGACGGACAATGGAGCTTGGTTTGTCCCAAGTCAGAGTGCAGTAGTAATTTAATTAGTATCCGTTCTGTCCTCAGCCTCTGGTGAGCAAGGACCTGGCCCAATATCTCACCGTATACAGTGAGCTATGACTATAAGCTATTGGCGGACAATACAAAGTTAACTTGATAACAACTCTATGTTGGATATTCGTAAGTCTTGGTTTAAAGTTTCTCAAAACTGTGATCAATCTGTTAAAGGGACGTTAAATGTATTGAACATTTTTGATCTAAATGAAAAAACGATGTTGATAGATCTTCTCGGAATACTTTTGTAGTGAGCAGCCGCAGAACTATTCTAAAACATATTCCATTGAAGTATGCAATTATTAATTTACTTATTTGCACAAGTTATTAAACATTTAAGAAATATTAAGGACGTAGAGCGAAAGAGAATAATTGGCAAGATACTCGCAGCCACTTCTGTAAATCTCCACGTATGTTGTTAAGAAATGGTCCATTACACCATGCACCAGGGAATGGGTCAATATCTATATTTACCATTAAAAGAATCTATACAACCGGTGTGCATAGTGAAATAGGAGCACACATTTACGTTATAGTAATAACAACCCGCGAGCATCAAAAATATCAGCGTGATCTCTTAAGATCTTACGTAAGACGTCTCACATTAAGATGTCTTACATTTAAATATCTTAAATTAAGATGTCTTAAGTTAAGACGTAACAACTTAGTGATTTTATCCAGTGAATTCCACAATGTTATAAAAAAAAAACAAACACCAATCATCACACAGCAAATTGTTAGATTTTTCACAAGAAATTTTCCTTATATTTTTTTCCGCTTTAACATCGCGAGAATATTGTGATTAAAAAAAAAACATACAACGTGTATGACATACGTAAAGAGCTTGGGGTTATGCGTGAAATATTATGTCATTCTCTAATGCTGTTGTGTTTTAACGAGCGAAAATCTTCTCGTGTTTATAAGTGTTCCAAGTTATTTTATACAAACACATAATATATGACATTTGAAAGAAGAGAAAAAAGCCAAAAAGTTATGACAACTCTGTTGGCACCGTCGTCCCAGCATCGATTACCGGTAATGTCAGCCATTGTGTCACAATCATATTTGTAATATATATATATATTTATTATTAAGTTTTGTAAATCCAATGAATTGCTTTTTTGGAGAACACGCACTCACTTATTCTATATCAATATACAAAACGCGCTCAAATATACAATAGAGTAATATTCTATTATACAATAGAATATTATTTATTCTTATCTGCTCTACGCCCTTGATTTGGCAGTAGAGTAAAAATTTTTTCTAAGTTTTTTTTGACATAAGAGTACCATAGTTGTGAATAAATGTGAATAAATACGTTTTAATTAGTTCATACGTATATAAGTTATAAATCATTTTACTTGGAACGAAGCGTGTATGAAATGTGTCGTATGTTCTAAACATTTGTGTTATCTCATATATCCAAGATAAACCTAAGGGTCATGGCCCTTAAATAACTTTTCATACTATGTTCGTCATAATTAAATCAAAGTTAGCAATTCGATTAATAGCCGATAATGATAGCGATTAAGAAGACCCAATTAACCAGTAAAACCCGTTCAATTAGTTATTCGTGAAACCAGCCAGGTCAAATCGAGTTCAATATTAAGGATAATATTCATACATTTGAATTAGATTCTATACATGAACGCGAACTTCTAGCATTGTACTAACGTCGCGATTTGCGGTGGTCGTGCTCAGCAAGAGCACGCATCCTATAAAGAATTTTAATATTTTTATAGATAGTATGCCACTTGTAGAGAGCCGAACGAATTTGACATAATAAAAAAATTGATAAGCTAGTCCTGTTTTAGTGTAAAGAACTATTTTAACGCTGTGACGCCTTAAATGCTGTGATAAGGACATTTGTTAAACAGTGATCATGTTTAAAAATTTATAGCTAACCAACAGAGTTTTTTGGCTATCCTCTCAGACCGGTTAACTGTAGAACTCTCGTAGCTCTAGATTAAGTAATTTTTTTTTGAAGAAGTGATCGCTGATATGATTCTACGTGGAATAGACATAAATAATAGAGACGGTGAATTGTTTAGTTTTATTATTCGGTAGAGTTAGCACACGGCATTAATAACTTATTATTGAACCAGTTTAAAAACGTGTTATTAAAGAAAACATTGCTTCGACTCTTTAAATCGCAACGTAAATACAAATTTCGACAGGAATGAAATTTTTTGTGTGCATTGATCGTTGTTATATATATTATAATTATTGTTTCGTTCAAATTGTGTATAACATTGTGGAAATCAATATAAAATTTACTAAATGGGTGTAATGTGCGTGTACAATTTTAATTAATTCGTTCATTTAAGTGTTGAAATAAATAATTGAACAATAAATCAATATTAATGTTAATGTTAAGGTTTTATTAAAAGAATGATACAAAGACTGTTGGTTTGCCTCGATAGAATCTGATGTATATAAAAGCAAAGAAGGAAAAGGAGCTGGTAGAGGATCCTTTTGGATTCTAACATTTAAGCCAGTGTAGAAATTCATTTATATTCGAGTAATAGGAGCTTCAGACCATTCTAAAGTAAATAATTAATTAAAATTGATTAACCAGTATTCAAAACGAAAGTAAATATGTATAACACAGCCGGTCTAATTGGGACATGAATACTAGATCTTAAACAAAAGGGGGACGGAAATATTTCAAATTTAAGAGAATATAGGAAAATTTTACAAGAGACAAAATCCGTTATTATAGAATACAATTTAAAATTACTTACCGTACGCTAGCAAAACAAAAATAAATAACGACTGATACATCGCGTAGGTTACCACTGATGTTGGCTTCGTGTGATTAACTAAGCATCATTACTCAGTTCATTCGTGAAAATTATATTGTCAAGGTGACGTAGCAAGGATTGATTGCAGGAATCTAATTCATTCTTTAATATATATTTGGTGATCTAAGAGCTGGTGATTTTCTTGCTCAGCGTATAAGCATCGCGATACAGTGAGAAAATGCCGCCGGCATTGTGGATACTCTGCCACAGGGACCAAACTTTTTAAATTTGTTTTTGTTTCGTGTTTTGTTTTATTTTAAATTATATTAGTAAGTTAAAAACATATATTAATAGATTAGATATAGATTAGTAAGTTTATTCAATTATATGAAAAATAAATATCAAAAATATGTAAAAAAATGAATCGACAATAAAACAAAAATATTTTATATTGAATCGAAATTTTTTTTTCAATAATATATGGCGGTTTCAGGGGCTTCCCAGAAATACCTGAGAATGCCTTGTTCGTGTGTAATAATCTCTATTACGTATATAGAACTCGTACTATGACATATATACAATTTTTATATAGAGTTGCTTTGAAGATCGCTATTATGATTTATACAAACAAAACATTAGCAAATTCAATGTTATTATGTTATGTATTGATTATTGAATAAAACAAACGCCTACAATATTTCAAGTCAATTGTAATGTGTGTGTTTGTGTTAGAAATGTAGAGGGCGCTATTGTTTAGTATGAAGTTAAACCATCGTAACGAAATTTATGTTTAATTTTTTAAAATGTTTCGATAATATATTTATTAGTAATATTTTATGTGAATAGCCCTAAATATCACCAAATTAAAAATACACGAAAGCGCATTACGAAACCTTACTATTGTTAGAGAGTGGTGGATCGTAAAGTTTATGAGCTTATAAGTTTAATTTATCATCATTAAGTTCGCAAAACTTACAAAGTTCTATGTTTTACAGTAAGTTACTGTGGTACTTTTCTGTACTACTAAAAACAACATATGGATCGACTAATAAGAAACGGTATAAAAAAACTTCACAACATAAATTGTTACAACCAAACCGATTGTTACTATTAAAGAGGTTTTATTTAAATTCACCCAAAAAACATCCGACTGTCTTATTTACACTAGAAATATAGAACATGGCCCTTAACATTTAATCTTATATTTACTGATAAGATTCATGTTGGTACGTACGTTCGGATAACAATTTACCAATGGGTTGTGATTTCTATTTAAAAAATTATCTATTAAAAATCATGGCACGTCTTCATATCATATATTTTGTCATTATATATTGATCACACACATAATCGTATCAGTGATCACTTGTGTACGTTAATAAATGTTCTTTCACGGTTTCACAATAAACCGGTCTGAGAAGACACCCACAACGAACTCAGCTGGTTACCTAATCCACTATCCAATAAAACTCTCAAAGATCCCGTTTCCAAAAAGGTTATGTTAATATCATACATATACACATTGTACATATAATAAACACATAAATATTATTGTAAGCTGCCCTTCAGGGTGTTTATCTTGTGATTCAGTCATGAAAATAAATAATGTCGACGTGCGGGTGCTATGGGTAATATCCTTGTAATGCGTTGTAAAATAGATCTCTCTTACACGGGTAAATTCCTGGGATTGAATTGTTTTTTATGTAACAGGAGGCAAACGAGCAAGTGGGTCACTTCGAGTGAAGTGCTAACTCCCGACCATGGACACCTGCGGCGCCAGGAGGCTTACAAGTGAGTTGCCGGCCTTTAAGGGAGAGCAATAGTAATAATCTCGCTGACATTATTTATACATGACACACTCAATGAGACGTTTATTATGTTTTGATGGTTATTCTCATTAGGTAATGAGTTCTAGGTAAGAAGAATATCGATAAGCCGCTTGTCGTGGCCTATTGTATACAACATTCACTTGTATACAAATTACACTCTAAGCGAACGCATGTTGCGATCAGAGAGTGAATGTTTAACAGATTTGCTTGAGGTTGACACGGAATTTCTTATGCGACAGGAAGAGCAGGCTCATCACTACGTATTAAATGCGACTCATGGACATTCTGTATGTCTACGTTTTATATCGGCATTGAACCGTATATAATCTGAATAGAAAATTTGCAAAAGCACGTGGAGACTCGGACCTCATAATGTTCAACCAATACTTGTTCACAGACTATACTGATAATTTCGATTCATCACTCTCGCCAAGTCTATTTTATCAAGTCATTTACTCATGGCTCCGAAAGTAAAGCTGAAAACTTTAACGTGATATACGAAACAAATATTATATCTACTGCTAAATCAACAATTAGATACGATATCACTTACCTTGAGCCATATTCGTGTTAGAAGCAGAACGGGCGAACCACAACTGTGCTCGTACCCCGAGAAGCCTCATAGACGCATCTAATTGAATTATAACCAATTATATAAAGAGATTAACTACAATGTGACAAAACATGTTTTTTTATATAAGTGCTATAAATAAATAGTTTGAAGTACTTGTTCCCATTTCTTTGTCACACCTATGTCATTAAAATTACAATATAGCTGATTATCTTGAGTGACGTACATTGTGGTATTAAATGTATACGGTGGCACAATTTTATTTTTTATAGAAGAAGGAGGTTTAAATAAACAACGAATGAGAGCTTAGAAGAGTACAATGTTATAAGGGAATCCTCTTATCTCTTCGTTTATAATACAAAAAACAACTGCGGCAGCTACGCAAAAATACTATCTATACTAATAATAAGACAGTACAAATCGAATGTCTGAAGGAGGCAAATAAAGAAGAGTCGTAGAAACCAAAAAAACAAGTTTTGGAATTCTTGTCTGTCTGTCTGGTACGTTATAACTTAAAAACTACTGAACGGATTTGAACGCGGTTTTCACAGTTGGATACAATTAGGAGTGTTGTCAAAACTTTATTTCGTCAAAATCGGTTAAGGGAAAAAGATCACTGCTTCAAAACTTTTAAACACTTACTTATATTGATTGATTAGTTATATATTGTTAAACGTGTTCTAATATAAGTTAATCATAATATTAAAACTTATGAGAAGTAGCAAAAAGAAATAACGCAGTGCGCGCGGGCGCGGTTGAAGTGTTGAACAATGTTCTCGATAGATGGCGTTGATAAAATTCGTCATCAACCTAGATTTATTTTATTTTTTTTAGAACTATCAGAATATAAAATTGTCAGAAAAATAATTGCCTGTAAGTTAATTTGAAAGTTGCCTTCGATTTCCCTGAATCATCGGATCCTGACTACGGGACCAACTTGAAACTACCCCCTACCGAACAAAAAAATAATCACGTAAATGGTAAATAAACATCAAGTCCACAGAAACAGAGGATGTTGATAACATTTGTACATGTAAAGCTACATCATCCCTGAGGTGTTGGCTATATATAATTCCAATTGTAACAAGATGTTAGCCCGTGAAAGAAAGCCCTGTCGACAGGGCTTTCTTTCACAATGATCTCGAGATCATTAAAAAACGCTATATACTTAACCAAATTACACGTGGGCGAAGCCGCGGGCGGAAAGCTAGTATAATATATAATTAAAAATATATAGATTGCGGAAGTTTTTATCTTTAAATTGTCTAATAAGGTCTAAGCGGTATTTCTTTTATGTTTGACCATAGTCTTTAGTATCGCAATCAAATTTGTTCTAAATGATAATATTTACCCGAAGCTGTTTTTATAAACAATATATCATGAACCTTATACATCATTACTACTTGACCCATTTAAAAAAAAGATTTTTAGCTAAAAGATTAAGAAACGGGAATTCAAGTAAAACGGTTGACCACTCGAATACTTGAAACCCTCGACTCATAATATTATCTTTTGAATTGCATTGCAAATAAAATCCAAGAGGTTTTTTATTTTTAAACATTACTCAATGTTAAATAGACATTTGACAACAGAATGTAAAAGACGAGAGGAATGTGAACTTACGAAGAGTTAAGTGACAACAGAGATAACATAATTTCGACCACAATTAGTTATTAGCTACAAGAGACTCACAGAGTTTAGCTGCCAAGGTCGCCATGGCGTCAAACTGACTAACCATTGACAATATAGTGTAAAGTTCAGTCCGAAACGCACTAAAATGCATTAAACATACGAGATTTATAACGATGATGAAATGTATCAAAAACTTTCTTCATGAAGCTAACTTTGTACATTTATGAATCGACAATTAAAAATTGTTGACGCCACAATTAAATTCACAGCCAGAACTGGAAAGAAACTCTCCGCCGCTCCTTTTCCGCATTCAAGCGGTAAAGTTAGCGCCTGATAATTTTACCAACGCAATATTTGTACACATTGATGTTAATATGTTTAGACATATGTGTACGTATATGATAGAAACACAGAAAACAAATATCCAATAAGAGCATAGCGGAAATACTAGAAAATGTGATACTTTCAAGAAGTTTAACTATTTTTAAATAGTTAAGTTTATTCAGGCATACTGCTTATGTAAGTTTTTACTCTGTGGTATAGCCATACATACGTTAACCTTCTTTGTCTGATATGACGCGAATAAGATTACTACAGTCGTCCGTTCTCGCAGTCTTGAGAGAGCTTGAGAGAGTATATCTCCTGGGTCCATAAGCCATAGATTATAGTGTGGCACCATACTCATAAACTTTTGAATAAATCTCCAAACTAATAATAGCACTCCTTACTTAATATGTATTTAATTTGTATTTCATTTACATTTGTTAAAACATCACACCGCAGCAAAACTAATAAACACTATGACCATCTAGATAATCACGTTACACTTTCCCGCTTAAATCTCGCGGCCTCTATTTGACCACAGAGTAGTGCCGGTCAGAAATTGCAACGTTATAAGAACTCTTTTTAATAAATTTTACATCTGACAATGGATCACACGTTTTAATGTTTTGTAAGATATTTTAGAATAATTTAATTAATTATAAAATAATTTAATAAAATATCTAGTATGTATAATGAGATAATAATATACATAATTGTATACATGTTTGACAGGACACAAAATTAGACAAGTTTAGTCTAATCTGTATAGGTACATCAAAATCGACACCAATTTTCTGTCAAGCCCGCGTTTTCAGAGTTAATTGTGTTCAATCATGAAGGTATGTAAATAAATAATATTATATATCTTAAAATAAACTACTAATATTTAACCTAGAGAGATTAAATCTTAAAATTTAAATAAAACCGAAAAGATCGTAGAAATTTTTATTAGCTCTCGTCTAGTTTTTTTAAATTGTTAATGTTCGAGGCAGTATAATTCAGATTGGCTTAACAACAGGGAACAGCCATTTTTTTTTTGGAAAATCTCAAATGTTTTAGCGCGTGTGATAATTGTTCCGATACTACGTTAGAAAATAAAATATTAACATTAAATTAGCACTAAAATGTTGCTGTAATATCACTCGTAATATAGCATTTCGGTAAGACGCCGACACCATGTTCCCATTCGCTTCTCATCGAAATGAAAATTGTAAAGTACGTTAATGGACTTAAGTGCTTAAACTCTGTTTTAATTTTAATGCATTTTCAATCGCGTAGTTACAGCACTAATACATTTATTTGTGAAGTGAGTCTTTGTCAATATTGGCCTTTGATAATTATTTCTTGTATTAGAATAAAATGGTTCATATAACTATGATTTGTTAACACAAAACTATAAATTGTCTCATAAACGTATATAATTTGTACTAATGTTGTAGAGTTCAAAACTGAAAGGAGATATTCACGGATCCTCTACTAGCGATCCAGAATTGAACATGCCGAAAAAGAAGTCTATAAAAAAGGTGTCCGTTGCTAAGAAAACTATTATAGATGGCGTTTCATCTTCAGAATCAAACTTGGTATGTACCAAACTATCTTAGTTTATTGTGTAATGGAGTAAAAAGCTACATCAAATACCGTTCCGCTCTATAATAAGACCCTACCTACAATATAGGGTCAATATAGGGTAATCATTTGTTTCCTTCACGCGAGCTTCTTTAATTAACCTCAAAATTGTTTCTTCTTTCTTTTAAATTATAGCATAATTTATTTTTTATCCTAGCGCAATTGTGTTTTTAAACAAAGTTACAGGTCTTGCTTCTTGCTCATGTTCTTACCTTTAATTAGTGGTTTGTTTGTTTTAGCAAGTTAATTATAGAACAGAAAACTTCGCTCTTTGATAAATAAGATAATGTAAATGTTGTTGGGATTTCTTGTTCCACTAGCTCTTTGTTATTGTTTCTTTGCGAATTTGAGATTTTTCATTAACAGCTCTCAAACTATATCGAAAACCTTAGTTTTTTATGTAGTAAATACATATAAAAATTGCCAAAGACCATAATTAATTCTATTTTCTGTAATCGTTTATTACCATTACATTTGAATGTGCCTGTAATATTTAATTTAATTTGTATTAAATAAACCATGGTAATTAAACTTTACGCGTACAATAATTATTATTGCATGTAAGCATGCATTTTTTGCACTGTTATTATTTAAAATGCCTATTGTTATTGAATTAATATTTTTTTTAAATTTCTACATTAATTAATGTGAATCTAATTTCGAGATTAGTTATATATTATCGTACGGTCATCTTTTACAATTGTAACGTAGTCTCGATAAGGCTCGGATCGGAGGAATCATTAAGAAAAACTAGAATTACATGCGATTCCATTTACCCAAAGTACTGCGACGCGTATGTCTTTCTTCTTGTTCAATGATCGGTGCCGAGGGTTTGGAATCGGCAAACGATGCAAATTCCTTTACATTTTTCATCTTTGTTAGTGAAATGTTTAATTACCGCGCCTCGACGTTATTCTTAAACACTGCTGTAAACGATTCACTAGTTTTTTGCCAGTAAATAATGTAAAGAGACCTCGTTACGTATATCTGTATAGTAATAAATGTTATTGCTAAAGACAGTACGTACTAAAATGATTACCAGTTATTGAGATTCATGCCTGCAGCCTAACAGTGCGACTGGATTGATTCAAGTGAAGAATGTTGGTCGTGGTGACGATCGTGCCGACGGGGCAAGTGGGAAGAAGAAAGTTAACACAAAGGTCGCAAGAATACTGAGTGTGGTGGATCAATATCGTTTTCCTAAACCCAATTTGGTATATATATGTTAAAATGTCAATGCTTTAGAATACCCTTTAAATGAAAATCCATTGCTGAATAGATTTACTAGCCTGTCAGACTTTCAGCAGGTTTTTTTTTATGTAAGAGGAGGCAAACGAGCAGGCGGGTCACTTCGAGTGATGTGCAAACCGCCGCCCATGGATACCTGTTAAGTTAAGTTATAATTGTTCAGTGATTTACACTCGACTAGTCAGTTTTAATGGTGATTAGCTTTTAATAGTATCGGAAAACCTTGCCAGATTGCGGAACAGAATTTCCGTTCGCGGTACCCGGGTTCGATTCCTGGTTGAGTAATTGTATGAGTATATTATTTGGTTATAGCCTGTTACAGTCTTCATAGTAATATGTTATATCATAGTAATATAAAAATTGTTGTTAAAAAGGCTGTTTTAAATGTATAAAAAGGAAGCCCAGGCGGAAATACTTGAAGAGTTCAGTGAACTATGTAACCCACAGAGTTTGGACAATGTGGGATTTCTAAAGCGTATGCCATTCAAATTACAAGGTATTTAAATATTTAAATATCTTTCATTAGTTCAACTTAATAAATATTATAATAATATATTTTAATTAAAGACCAATCTGTAAACTCTGGCACTGGAACACCATTCGCTGCCGGACTTCCTGCTAGGAGCAAATCTGTATGTAACTTAATATGATAATAAGACATGTATTTACCAATTGTTTGGCCTTACACATTAGTAACTTGTCAAAAATGGCTGAAATATTTCCACAAAGGCCACAAAGTCTATGTAGCCTCTCAGCGGCAAAGTTCAATGTTGTTATTGTTAAACATTATGTACCATCGTAATCTTTCTTAGCTCGAAAATGAAATGTTTGGTATGCCAAAAAATACATTTTGTTTAAGGAAATTGATCTGAGTCGGAAATTGTGTGAAAGCTACGATATGCAAGAGAAACTTGTGGCTGATAATGCGGACCTCGAAGTCAAAAGGTTTTATATAAATGTGATTAATCAAATTATTTTACAAATATTTACTTTAGAACTTTGTGGTTAAGTATATTCGAGATATTAACAATCGTTTCGCTAGGATCTACCGCGATCTTTAAGTTATCGGCCAAGCATGACCTCAGCAGAACCGATATATAACCTTCTTTGTATAAATGTACAATTCGTCAAAATAAATTCAAATGTAGAACACAAAGCTGTCACACGTCGGCCATGACGCTACGTCACGGCCAGTGAAGATGTGCATATAATTTTAAAAAATGTATTGAAAACAATGAAAATGGATAAAAATCGGTATTGTTCTATTTAGGCATATTTTGTACAAGGAACTAATGGTGAAGGATCAGGATTTGGAAATTTCACGCGATCAGATAAAAAGGTTGCAACGAGAGTTGAAGTTAATACACAAAGAAAATACTGCGCTTCAAGAGAGACTGGGCAAAAATAACCCTCAAGTATACAGTTGTATTTTTAAGGCTATACAGAACAGTAAAGGTCTCATATTTTCAAAAGTTATTCGTTACATTGACGTGTTTTTTTTAGTCATGTAGTTTATCATTTAATACTGGCGGAAATATAATTTGTGTATTCTTGTAAAATTTTGATAAATTTAGATTTAGATCAATCTTTGTGTGATAAAGCTTATATATAAGTAGTTAAGTCGAATTTTTTAAATCAAAATCTATCGTCTTATTTAATGAATAAAGTTGTATATTATAATCGGTATATCTTATATTGGTTATCTATCCTTTGTTTACTAAATATATATCTCCATTAATAAAAGGCAAACGACACCATCTCTGTTTCTCTGTAATAGGGCGACGCGACACCTATTCAAGTCAAACTCAATCAGGACAGCACCACTCAACTGTATGCAGACGATTTTTCCAAGGTAAACAAAAAAGCAATTTTTAGAATTATTCATTATATACACGCACACACTCATACATATATACAGTATGTATGGCACTGGTACATGTTTTGTTTTTTGTATTTCTTGTGTTTTTTTTTAAGATCGTATTCTCGTCGTGATTTAATTGAGTGGATAAGATATTTTTTTTCAGACAAAACCAGGCGAAGCGTTTTATATAGTCAACGGTAGGATTGATACTATACAAAAAATTGACATTTGTGTGAGTATTTTTTCAATTTTCCTTAACAAATATCTTGCATGAGTGTGAATAGAATATATATACCTATATATATAATAATCTGAGAATCAGCTCATTGAATTATAATAAATCTCTTTCTACTACGTGATAAATAAATATAATCGTATAAATAATGTTTTCATTAGACAATGTAAATAGAAATGCGATGTGGGTATGTAAAAAATCGGCATATTTAGGCCATGTTAATTAAAGATTAATGCAATTTCGTAACGCGAAACTTGATCAACTATATTGAACTTATTAAATATGTTTATACATAGATTTACATAGCATGCGAATAATGTTCGTCTTTTGTATAGTCAATATTATATATACCTGAAATCTCACGTATCAAATCATTCAAGTGTTTCAATTAATTTACGTACCTATGAACGGTTTTGTGATATCTGATTTAGGACGATGGCTGCCTGAGAGCTCTTTGTGATAGTCTATTCCGAGAATATAATGAGATGTCTTTTGATTATTCTGTGGGTATTGAAGCCAAATGTATTTGCAATCACTAAGCGTTTCTAATTTTATATTCTTAATACACATTACTGCTGTTAAGGGTTAGAGAGACTAAAGTTTAGTTATTTTTTTAACTATTAATATCTAGTGTCTTAACTATATTTGCTAAGCGTGTGTTGTATTGTAAATATGTTAGGCAATTTACCTTAAGTCATTTATATGCCTATAGGACATGCTACATACAAAAGAAATTATTATGCGATTTGCTTATTTAATCCAATAATTATTAACACTATGATTTAGGTAAATAATTCATTATTTTAATTTGTTAATATATAATAATGCTTTTTTTATTGTAAATATATAGTTAGTTTTATTACAATTACATTTATATTTAGTATGGATTTTGATAAACATAGCATCTTCTTGATTCAGTACTAATAAGTTTTACTTAAAATTTCGACTTTTGTTTTCATTTAGAGCTTGTCCCTTCAGATCCAACGGGTTCGTTTGTATTATTTTTACAACATTACACGATGTGTTATTTCAGAAAATTGAAGTCGAAAAAGTGCAACAGGAGCTAGAATCCATAACTTTTGCAATGAACAAACTGATAGCTGGAAGCGCTTGTAAAGGCGGAGATGGTGCCAACAAATGTTTTGAACAACCCGTAAATATTCACACTTGATGAAAAATGCAATATATTGATTGATGATGTTTGGAAAATGTGACAATTATTGTAACTTGAAGTTATTTATTTATTTTATTTTATTTATTAACAGTATTGTACACATTTTCAAACAAACAGATGGATTTTACAAGGCTAGAACGTTCATCTTTTTTACAGGCTGGTGGTCCTCCAGTCCCGCCTATGACCAGAGCTGTGAGTCAGATTATTATCATATACTTTATACATATGCTCTTTTTTCCAGTTGTTTGCGTGGTTAAGTTTCCCTAACAGAGTTATCTACTAAATATATCTGAGTGGACTTAGACAAATGCGGATAGTTTAAGGCTCACAAAATTTAAAGCCCACAGTATTAGTCGATGTCAATAATAAATAAGCGTTATTTCATATTCTATGTGACCAACGTGTGAGAGTAAATTTTCCATTTTCCGCCTAATTGCACTTATGTTGCATTATCATAAAATCTACTAAATATCCATACTTTACATCTTAGTGGTATATATAATTATTAGTAAACTAAAATATAACAATGTGTGTTGAAAAGTTGATGTATGTTTACAAAAATGTTACTACGTTCAAGAAAAACGATTATACGTGATAATAAGTTTGCTGTTACCACTACTAGGCTCCATTAAGTTTGTAGTTCAAAAGGCCAACGTGTCCAAATGGCCAATGAGGCCGAAGTCTCTAGAACAAAATTCCAAGCAATTTGTTGACTCGGTCAGTAAGGAAATTTAAAAAATTAAATTATCTGATTATTTTGGCAATGAATTTGCTCCAGCTTAGCGTTACTTGAAAAAGTGTATTGGGATCATTACACATTAACCAAGCCGAGTTTCTTGCCTGCTTCTCGATGTACCTTACTGAATAAAGCGATGTTGATTTTGACTTTGACTATGAAAGCAAAAATTATAACTGCTTATTTAACGTTGTTTGTACAATGTAAAAACTTTTATCGGCATAAAAGCCTCAGGGACAGTGTTGCAATTCGCTTACCGTAACAACTTGTAGTTTCATTAGGTCAAATGTTCATCAAGAGGTTAGCGTGACTCAGACGGAATTCGAGACATTTAATATTTTTTTTCTAGTGTGGTGTGTGCCCGCCTTGTCCAGCGCCATGTAATCCCAATGCACCTCCGGTTAGTATGTCATATTGAAATGTATTATTAACTAAACTTGTTTGTCGTAAACGCGCAAAAAAACAACCCCGTTTTTGATGGGCTTTTTTAATTAAAGCGAGACGTTTTCCATAATTGAGTCGGTACTCGAAAATTATTTTTCTATTCAATTCCCTTTATAAGTAAGCAAGTTTACAAAATGTTGTCTAATTAGCGATCTGAAAAAAACGCGATTCCACTAATTAGTACTTAGTAGTTTCTGAATGTTTAATGCTCAACATAACACGGAATTTCTTGCGTAATACCTTCCATCTGAGCGCATATGTGTAAGGAGCGCTTACACATATACTCTTTTAAGGGGCACTACACACTTGTGGAAACATCAGAGTAATTTTCTGAAGTCACACGACGTAGGTACCTGCTCACCTGCCAGCCTTGTAGTTGTCCATGGGCGGCGGTGGCATTTTTCTCTGCCGCATGACCGAAAAAGCCTTAATGTTATAAGTTAATGGAGCCTCTTAGGCCATGGGACGTGTGTAGATTTGCATCTGTGTATGCTGGGTCTTATTTAATATTTACAGACACCGGCTGAAAAAGAAGTCCAGAAACTGACGATCCAACTCCGTCAAACCGAGGAAAACTTCAAAACTAAAGTTACTGAGGTGAGTAATGGCTGCATTTTAATTTATTAAAGGGATTTCAACTTGCTCGTTTGTGCCGAGTTTGAATTTACGAATATTAAACATGTATGAGGCTTCTTCATACTTTATATATGGGCTAAGTTTAAACGCATATTTACACATTGTTTGTGCTAGAAGGAGAAAGAAAGCATGTGACACGTCTTAACACACACGATAAGTATGTAGTGTTAGTGTGATGGTGTTTTTAGTCTAGCTAGAAAGATTAGATTAGACGTTTTTTGAATTTTGCATATAACAATCCTGCCTCGAATAAACCTTATTCTAAAACTTGTTTTGAAAGGCATCTTCAATAGTCAATACTCGATTAAACACAAATGTTTTTTATTACACAAACCGCTAGTGCGCAATGCTGCGAGCGGAGGTTTTACGAAAGAAGCAGGACCTGGAGAAGGAGGTATGCCAGCACCGTGAAGTGCAGAACAAGTTGCGGGAGTTGGAAATGAAATTTGAGGGGTTGGCAACAACAACCAATATGGCACTTGGTAGTAAGGAGCAGGCGTTTGAGCAGGAAGTTAACGTGCAAAGTTTGAAGCAGTGCTACAGGGAAGCGCGAGAGGAAGTGGATGAGTTGAGGATGCTCATGAAGGAACAGAATGATCAATTGCAAGACTACAGGGAGAAGGTATATCTCGTTGATGCTAGACTGTTATCTTAATAATCTGATATACTTGTACAGTAATTGCTTAAGTAATTAACTAACACTATTCTTTTTCATAATGTTAAATCTTTTTGATTAGTCTCGTCTTAGTTATTAATAATGGTTTAAAACATTTGTGAGGAATTTAACAGTACGTTTATTATATGGCCCAATCAGAGCTGAGCTAGTGGGGTCTAGGCGCCATCTTGTTGTTGTGACAGTGTGTTTGGGATTCTAAGGCTCGAGATGGGTGCCGTCAACCTGCTGCTGTCTTTTGGATTGCTATTGTAATAACCATGCCAGTTGAGAAGTATGGTGGCCAAAAACAATTATCACGTCTTGTTTGAAGGAGTAATTAAATTTGTTAATTTGCTTTTGTTTGGCTTCAGGCGTTGGTTAGCAGTTATTTGATTTACGTTATAATAACGTTGAGTTTCTCCCAGTACCTCCTAACGCGGCAACAAGTGGAGGAGCTGCAGCGTCAAACAGACATGATGGATATGGACAACACCAGAATTAGCGAGCAGATCAATCTTGAAATTCAGAGAGTAAAGGTACTTACTTGACTGACAATTTTAATGGTGTTTTACAACAATTATTTAATTATAGAAAGAGTTATAGAAGTCAAAATTGTTTGTTCACATATGTTCAGTGTGAATTTTTCACATTATATGTGAAATGTGAAATATTCACACTGAAGGAATCAGCCCCGCTTTCAAATTAGCTTAGCCTAACTAGAATTTTTTCACTTGTTAGGAGTTATGACAATCTTAAATGATCTCTCAATTTTCAGTTGAAATTCCAAAAGAAGCTGCAAGACTTGGCCCCAATTCCAGATCTATTGAAAGCCACTGAGCTTAAGTTAAAAGATGCGCAGCAGTCACAGGCGATATCCGAACACAAAGCTGAACAGCTGGCAAGGGAACTTAACTCGGCTAGGGAAAAGGTATTTCTTGAAGGATTTCTTTTGACGCATCTAAACTTGGTGAAGGCGTTATGTTATTCTAGCAATTTATTGTTAGCTATTGGTTTAAATTGGCTATAAGCTTTTTTTGTTCCAAAGGTCCATATGCTCCTGCACAATAGTGTTAAGCCACCAGAAAAAGCTCCAGAGAGAAGTGGCGACGAAAAACAAATAGCTCTTCTGCAGCAGAGGGTTACTCAGTTAACTGAAGGCAACATAACGCTGAAGAGTGAAATTGAGAGACTCAAGTGTGTGAATTAACTATTTCACGAATTTCGTTTTCATTATTTCCACTCTATAATCACATAAATGTATGATTTTTTCTAAAATATCTAGATTTATAAATATGTATGAACAGGGTGAATATAATTCGTATGGAGGAGTCTGTCCTTGCGAATGAGAAGCGTTTGCAGGAGAAGATGCACGAATGCGCACAATTAGGAGGGGAGTTGGATAGATCCAGGGACGAGGCCGCCAGAGCCTTGCAGAGAGCCAACGAACGCACCGATACAACTCGCAAGTGAGTGGTTACAATGTACCAAATTTGCCTGAATGTCTATTTGAAAAGTGCTCGAAATACATTGAGCATGAAACAAATATTATGTTTATGACTCTGTTGACGCAGCGGTTAACATACCAGACTGTTGAACGGGGAGTCCCGGGTTCGCAATCCGGTACGGTCAAGAGTTATGTGATTTCATCTACTGGCTATATGTAGTTTGTCAGTGTGTTGTCACAAAAGGTATAAAACGCCTATATTGGGACTGACCGGCAGTGTGTAAAAGGTGTCCGAATATTATCGATTGTAATAAATTGTATTAAACACATTACTTACTCAGGTTACCATTGAAAACTTATGTAAATCTTTTTCTAGCTGCTAGTTGCACTTAATCTAAAATCTTAATCTTAATTTTTTCTTAATCTTGGCACTTAATGTAGAGTTTAAATTTTGAGCTGCTGCATAATAGTTGTGGTATTAGTCGCTATAAGAACTACTTATACAAATCTCCCGGTCTTCTTCCGGTGCCCATCCTTTTCCCCTCTCCCCTTTCCTTTAAAGGGCGGCAACGCACTCACGAGCTACCAGCCGCTTGAGTGTCTATGGGCGGCGGCTTCACCTTTATGGTGGGCCGCCTGCTCGTTTGCCCCCTCTTCTATAAAAAAAAAAAAATCTGTTGTAACGTACTTGATAGATAGACACGATCAATAGTTCGTAGTAATAACTGAACGAATTTTTCTGAGTCAGAATTTAGTAGTCATTATCTAGTTTCCTTTGCTAAGTGTTAGAAATATGATAAATATGAAATAATTAACTGAAATTATAATGCATAAGTGTTCAAACAGGTGTTTGCAAACTACTGTTGCTGAATTAGAAATGCAGTTGGCATCGAGTCGTGCTCATGTCAGTAATGCGGAAAAAGAGCGAGAGGAGGTGCGTTTATTCTTTCCAAATATGTATAAAAAAAGTGTTTTACCAAAATGTGCCATTTCGCTCTTAGCACGTGTTCATTGCTCAAGCGCATAGAACAGTGTTTCCCAACGTGGGGCGCAATTTTAAGAATCAAAGGGGGGCAAGCACGTAAAAGACTTTTAAAAATTTTAAAAATGTGGGGCATATATATTTTAGAAATGGAAAAGGGGGACATGGCTTGAAAACAGTTGGGAAATATGGGCATAGAATGAAAAATGAAAGGGTCTGATCAGTTGATACATATACTTGGCAAACTGGGTAAAAGTATCGTAGTAATTTAATATGTATGTTTTGTTGCTCAGGTACAGAGACGTATGGAGTGTCAAATTAATCGTTTGAACGAGAACTTCGAGCAGGCACAGCTGCGTATATTTGGATTGCAGTCCCAAGTACAGACCCTGAGGAGGACTGCATCTAGCACCGGCGAAGGCGATGCCGAGCAACAAGAGTGCCTTTGCAAAACAGTCTTTGAAAATCCTTAATACATTTCTTCAGCTGCTGGAATTTCGATAAAAATTTACTTCTGCACCAGCAAAAACTACGCCATAGGCGATATATTTCAAATCAGTTAATTAAATCAGAAATGTCCATTAAGTTCCACCATTCGTTTAAATTTTTTGCAGTCGTTGGGTTTGAAAGATCTGTAGATATACTTTTGTTTTGAGCGGAAATTTATTTAAGTTTGAAATTTATCCTTTTTTTATATACTTTTTGATAGATCGATTTTTAAATATACACAGATCCTACTTTGCCCTTCGAACGTTTCTAAATAGGACTCACGTTTTTGGTGTGAGACAGTTTGGTCTTTTTAGATTTTCGCCAGCTAACGCGAATTGAAAAGCCACGTGACAAGCATGAGCTGTAAACTCGTTTGCTGTCGGAAATTACTCTCGTCTCGATCCTTTAAAATGGAACTACTTTTGCAAATTTCGTATACTATGTTGATTTAATATAAAAATTAAGATTGATTTATTTTATTGTCGTTTGATTTTCAACCATTAACCATAACCATTTTACCGTGGTTCAGGTTGGGTAACGAAGCCAACAGATCAGCAAATAGAGAGTTCAAGACAGGTTGGAAGACTTTGAAATTCTGTTTGTATTGTTGAATTAGTAAACTCAAACTCAAAATATCTTTATTCAAGTAGGTCTTTATAAAGACATTTTTGAATCGTCAATTGTTACACTACCACCGGTTCGGAAGGCAGTCATCTACCGAGAAGAAAGTAGACTTCATCATAGATAATAGAACGAAAGCACTTAGTATTCCGAGCAAACCAAGAAGTGTTCTTGCACTTCATTGGTAATGCATGATGCAGTAAGCCGCGTCTAGTGAAAATCAATGAAAATGGAATTACCGATCGGCGGCGAGTACTTGCTACTTACCAGTGTATACAGGGAATAAGATGGAGAAAGTTTTTATTGGTAGATGCTTTCCAGGAGCGTGTAGTTACAATTCTTTTTCTACTCCCTGTTAAATCATTTGTAAACAGCTACAAGGTAAAGCTTTTAGCCACCAATACAAGCTATTTCAATGAAATGTGCAGCGAATATTACATACATTGTGATATATCAGGACATTCAGCAAGACATTTAATACAAAAGCATGAAGGCGAGTCAGCATTTAAAATGTCGGCTGAGCTGGCTCAATGTTCGTATTTCAAAATAAAAGCTAATATTTTTGTGATCGAGGCTTAAATCGTCTTTGCGCTGTATTATTGCACCTGGCTGTATTTTACAGTTTAAAGATCGTGGTATATAAGGTATTTAAAAAGTGACAGTAAGAATCATATTTACGTATACGGGTTTTAATCAATTTTATCCGTGTTGTCTATCAAAAGCTCACGCTTTAAATGCAGTACATATATTTTGTTGTTGCATTTCAGATACGTAAAAAATCGTTGATGCAAACAGTGTGAATTGTTTCGCCTTTAATACTTTTTGCATGCGGGTTGCATGGTGCTATATGTGACTTAAATTAATAGTTGTGAATTTTTATCATAAATATTGGTGATAATAATTTTATCATATCGTTGGTAATATGATATTTTAATGCCCCCATGTAAGTCTGACACCATAACAAAGCCAAATAGATAGGCGAACAAAAATGGTGACATTTGATGTGTACACAATAAGGCTATGCGTATAATGAAAAAATCTATGGGTAAGAATAAAACTACGTTTTTGTGTCTATATATATATATATATTTTAAATTTTTGTTTCTAATGTAATTGGTGTCTAGTCTGTCATTCTTTTTTCTTTTTTTTCTGTGTATTTTCGTCATACATTCTGTATTGGAACTAATAAATAATAATAAAAAAAACATTTTTACACAGGACAAATATCGATATGCCGGGATAACGACACCAAATATGATTTTGTTTGCCTATAGAGATGTATAAACATTTCGAAGCGTGTATTGAATTTAAACAGGCAGATTGTTCCGTTCCAATATTCACACGCGTATTTATAAATGTATTAAGACGATTGAATGTTGTTTAATATCATCAGTTCGAAAATATTTAATGAATTATTACAGGCTATAATTTAAATACAATATATTGAAAGAGATTGTCTACTGTTTATTGGTATTGATAAAACAAATACAATATATTCCGTATAGTTTTTTTTTGTTTCATTAAATTTGTGTGTGTCAATCCCAATATTATGTAATTTTATATAAGATGGTGAATTATTTAATAGCAGTTGTTCGTTCGGAATAAACATTTCTCGTACGCAATTCATATCAACATTAACCTTTTGTGAGGAAAATTGCTACCGATGGAAGTGAAGTCTAATTTTCATTCATAGATCTGATGGGACAAAGAGACAAGAGATGTCAGTCACATGTTTGACCCAGTAAGTGGATGTGGGTAATAGCTTATGCCTCGTGAATGTGTTCTTACAAAAACAGTTTGTCATATTATTAAATAATATTGTCCGTACGCGGGTATCAGTATATTAATACGATGCATATTATAGGCCGATGTTATATATATATATATATTATGATTATACGTTAATTTAAAACCTCTGAAAACTTTTGGACTATTTGTTTTTTCTTTTTGTAAGACGTTCAATGCTCTGTTATGTATGTGGTATGCGGCTCTACTGAGTTCGATTGGCAGTACACGTAGCTGTTATTCCTTGATGATATTTATGTAAAATTATTGTCAACAAGCTAATTTTATTACTATAAATGATGTAGTTAATATTGCAAGTCAGATATTATAATTCTGACAATTTAGATATTTAAACTTAATAATCAAATAAGAAATACTACGTAATTATTAGATATACTATTAGATATATAACGCGGGCATGAAATAAGACGTTCGCTTAATTACGCAAACCAATATTTGTGATCGGAGATTTTAATTATACCTTGATTGATACGTCTCTTGTTCGTGTATTTCCGTTTTCATAAACGAAAACCAAACTATATTGTAACTCAATCAGATTACTTATGCGTGAACAGTTTAAATTACTGTACGACGAAATAATAATACAAATTTTTCATTTGTATTACAAATTTTTTTTTCGTTCGTTCGCCTTTTGTCTTAAAAAGGATTTTTGTGTCATATGAACGGAAAAAATAAACTCATGTAAATCAGTTGATAGTAAAGGTATATCCGCAGCAAAACGACTTAACCACTTCTAAAAAAGAGTATCCCGTTTGTTATACATTCTATTCATAGTCTTTTCGTTTGCACTCCGTCCCATAAACGTAAAGTTTACATACTATAATGATGGAATATAGCAGAACTTTTTTAATTGAAACCATATTTTAAGTCATCATGTCAAAGCGAACGCATTTTGTGTTTTAAATAATTATTGCGTCAGAATCAATGTCGGAAATTGTACGCGACACATAATTAAACTCGTGGATAATTGCAATGAAAATCATTTAACGAACTGATCGCAATCTGATTTCGAATATTCTTTAACTGTGACGTTTGTTTCAAAAATACAATGATAAAAAATGAAGTCGAACGAAATTACGAGTGGGTACACTTGCAAATGTGTATACATTTAAAGTATTTTGAACAGCTCCTGAAATCGACTTACGAATTTTAATTCGCTTATTTATACAAAACAAACTTCAATGGTAGTGTAAAAATTGACGATTCAATAGTGTCTTTGTAAAGACCTACTTGAATAAAGATATTTTGAGTTTGAGTTCAATAAAACAAATATTTTTAAACGCTACAAAACATTTTTATTTGGGTTATCTTATCAAAGCAAAGATTTCAAATAGCATTTTCAGCTTTCTTACGGCCGGATATGTATAACGGGTCTGACAACAGATATTTACAGAATCTAAAGCATGTAAGGTATGAAATGCATGGCCATAAATCCGCCATTGGTTAAGTTACATTTTAACAACCGGTAATATATATATATATATATATTACCGTTTTAATTATAATGTTAAAACTTATTCCTTTTAAATTTAACAAGACTGTTTTGATAGTACTAAAGAACTTGAAAGTATTTCGTTATTAAGGCGTGATATTTAACGTAATAACTAACTTACGATGTAAAATTTTCTATTAGTCTCAGGAATACTCTTAATTTAAGTATTTAATAATATTTTAGTTTATGCCATGTTTAAACTACAAGCTCAAAGCGTTGGCAATTAAGACAAGCCTAATTACCACCAGCGATACACTATTTGTTAGCTTCCGGAGCTTTGTAAACATTGCCAGCTGCTGCAAAACAAACTCGGAGTGATTCCTGGGCAAGGTGAGTTTCGCGATGAACAGGCAATGCAACCTCGTGGAACATATCGACGCCCTTGCATAGCAATGGTATGGCATCAAGATTTTCCTGATCCATCAGTTTAGCGGCATCCTGTAAATATAAATATAACTAACATTATGAATATAGATAACAGTGGTTTTGTTACTGAACAAACCATTTATTTAAGAGACTTTGTGAAAGTAATAACAATTAAAACTTAATACATTAAACATTATTTAATAAAAAAACATATTTACGAATTTAAACCTGAACTGAAAAGAAAGTATACATTACAATTACAAAGTACTGCTAAGTAACTGCCTTCCGAACCGGTGGTAGTGTAAAAATTGATGATTCAAGCTTGAGTTTGAATGTAGTACTAATAGAATAAGGTAATCTTGTACGAACGCCACTTAAATAGCTGTGTCTGCACTCTGCTGCCCCCGAGGGCACTACTAAGGCCAGATTACGTGTACGTCTACGTCAGTGATCGTCCCGAAGGTCATAAAATTGTACAGTGATATGATAGGTAACGACCCACGTAGCCTTAGCTAAGAAGAATGTGGCACTGGATTGCTCACATCTGTCAAATCGGACTCTCGTTTGATATACATAAATTTATTTCGGATACTATTATATGTGAAAAATTAATGCCGGCTGCGATAATATATTTATAGTGCGGTACTCACTTGATACAGCGTTTGACATTCGTCAATACTTTCCATGTATAATTTAATCAATTTGGGATCGATCGCGGCCGAGCATTTCGAGCATTTGTGTGGCAAATTCTTTGGGCTGGCTTGGAATTTACTAGAACAGGCCGTGTTGGGGCATCTGAAAAGATAGGAATTATTTTTTTTTTTAATGTGAGAGGAGGCAAACGAGCAGGCGGGTCACTTCGAGTGATGTGCCAACCGCTGCCCATGGACACCTGCAACGCCAGGAGGCTTACAAGTGAGTTGCCGGCCTTTAAGGAAGAGGAAAAAAAATTTAATTAAAAATGTTTAGGCTTTAGAACCTAACGGTTTGTTGTGGAGACAATTTAAATAAAAATGCGCGGAAAGGTATCATACATTTTTAATGCCTTTCATGTCTAAGTTATAGTCACCAAGTCCTGATTCAGACAAGTTTTCACCTAAGCCACAGGTAAGCCAATGTGAATATTTATCCCAATTTTTTATATTGAACTATTTAGCCATAAAATAATTACAATACTTGGGTAATAAAATGTTATTTTTTATTAACCCACGCAGCCCAAAGTAAATTATCCCTCTGGTAATCAGGGTGACATCTCGTAACAGTAATTAGTTCCTTAATTAGCCACCCAAGTGAGTCGTGGCTATTTCTACTTAGTATTAACATTATTAACGACATTAAATAATGTCGACAACTGCCTCCAAAGGTTCTGTGTTATCTATTGAGATTTGAAGTTTGAATATGTTATCATTTAGAATTCGATTTTTAAATAAACGTCTCAGTAAACTAGGAATTGACTGGATTTGAGTAAGTTTAAGAATCTGGAAAGACTTGAGAAGTCATTGATGCCCGATGATCAATTGATCACAGGATATGCGTCAAGCTGATGCCCGCGTCGTAACTAAATAGCACAAAGATCGAATATTGCCATTCTTTGAGCCAAGCCAAAGCTTTAAAAGCTCCAATAGCACCTTTAGATATACCTAAAGTTACACAGTTTGCACGTACACCAACCAACGTACCGTGGAGTGTAAAACTTAATGAAAAAGAAATTTGGTTTTTATAAATCGAATATCAATAATACTTTTACTAGGGGATCAGTATTATTACCGTAAAAACGGAGCCGATGAATGCATTTCCTTCAGCATTGGCCAGTCTTCCCTACACGCGATACATTCACATTGGAACCAATATCTGCTAGCCAATGATCTGCGCCTCTCCTTATAATTTCTTACGAGAAAGTGTGGGCCGTAGTTTTCAGACACGGTGTCACCAGGGTTCAATGGTCGGATTGCACGTAGCACTATTCTCTTTCCTTCGAAGTACCTATAATATATTAGGATTAAAAGTTTTATATGAAATAAACCTTCGGAATAGATCCATTCAGTTATTCAAAGTTTACGTAATCAACACTTAGGTGATTTAAATACATAGAGAATATATAAAAAAAATTTCTTAGCACTATTACAGAGACTATGTTTTTTGAACATATATAAACCTTGTGTTAATTAAGGTATGTTGTTGTGTGTATTCTCGCTTATGCGATAATAAATATTTCTGAAGCCAGAGATAATACATACCTAGCCACAGCTGGATAACATTCATGATTAAATAGAGCACCCGTAGGGTATATACCAACAGCAATATATAAAGGCTTTGATCCTGAAAATTGGTGTATCCCTCTTACAGTCTCATATATTTCGTGGGCATTGAATTGTAGGAGTTGCAGATTGTGAATAATAAGCTCGCATATCGAGCTTTCAGCTAAAACAAGAAAAAAATCTGTTACGCTTTGTCGTAAAAAAAGATCTAATATCATACAGTCCCCTTTATTCATTATTCTCTTACATAATTCATGCCAAGTAAAGCTCAGCTATACTTAACTAAAGCCTTTGCTAATTTTTATAATATGTTTTACTCGATGTGACTTTTAGAGAATGGCTACTGAGTGGTTTTAGTAGTTTGAAAATATTAGTATTAGTACTTCTTACATATTTCATTTATTACCGGAAACATGTCATTTCTGACAGATACGCCCAAAGTCGATTATACAATTATTGATGTATACAGGGTGTGGCGTACTTAATACATACTGTGGAAGACGTAACGCCCTACTCTACTTTATACGGGCACACTAGATTAAAGTACAAATTATAGACCATTTTAACCCTTTTTACAATCAAACTCCATTAAACGGGACATTTGAAGGCCTTTGAAACCATCGCACTCCGCTCTCTCCGACTTTCTGTCTAATTTATTTAAGTTTATTGTTGCGTTAACAAGAGATAAAGTGTATTAAAGTGAAATAATAACTTCAAAAGGCCTACACACATATTTTGTACATGCATGTATTGTAAAGTAAAGTGAAAGTTAATCAGAGGATCCCATTCAGTGCTATGTTCAAAATGTTTTATTTACAGTCGAGCTTTTGAGGAATAGAAATTGTCTTAAAGAATATTTAATGACAATGGTTCATTTTAGTTGCGAATATATTGTTATTGGTAACTATTAACGATTGAAACTTTTGATCAATGCCATTAGATGGAGGATAGAAAGTTCTTGATTGAATTGATTCAAATGGTGTAGTCATCCTTTACAAATTTAAATTGAAAATTATTAAACCGAAATCATTAGGGTTTAGTTTTCTCTCGATTTCCAATAAAGCTATCAAATCGAAAATCGGTCGGAAATTGAGCCAAACTCAATCTGTGAATTACTTAACGTATAGAATTAAGAGCCGCAAATTAAAATCTACCGCAGAGGCTTGACTTCGACATATCAAATGGAAGGTTCTGGGGTTCTAGTTTCGGTAACATTCAGAGTTAAAATTCAATTATTCAATATAATTCTGCCTATAACTCGAAGTATAATGTAAAAAGAGACTAGAGTTTAGGTAATAGATATCTAATAAGCCAAAAACGGTAAAATTCAGTTAGTTTTGTTGACCATAGACGATGATCTGTATATTTTCAGTGTCGTGCCACCACACAGTACATTTACACATTAAAAATACTTATATTAGCTTACAATTCAAGAATCTATAAAATATAGACCTAATCTTTGAAGTACTAACGACCAATTGCACCAAACGTTACGCCAAAATAAAATATTTGGACATTTTTAACTCTGTTTTGGTATCAGCGTCAAAGCGGAAGGCTAAGCTTTTATAAGGGTTGGTACGTGGCAAACGAATAACACTCATGCTCAATTTGAATCAAAATTGTACACGTAAGCCGCCACAGTTTCTCTTTGTAGGGGAGAACTTCTAAGCTGTACACGTTTTAAGTAGGATTTAACAGGAAATCGAGTAATATGTGTGGTATCTGTTAAATTATCGACAAACTAAATATAACCTAATACATATTACGTCTGACTGTATCGAGGTACCTATGTGTAGGTATAATACATCTCATTTTCGTTTGACTAGCTATTTGCAGCATGCAGTTCCAATCGCGTTAATTAACCATTGAAGTTCATAAAAAAAAATCCGATTTGTAGTATATTTATCTCGATTTTGAATTATTATAATTGTTTCTTATCTTACAGCTCGAATACACAATATATTATTAGACATTATCATGTATCTACCAATATTCATTCTAAGTGCAGTAATTTCGCACGTTTTGAACCTAAAAATCGATTTATGTTTGGCCAAGCTTTAACTTTATAAATTAATTTGTTATAACAATTTTAATAAAGCAGAAACTTTACATGACTGAATATATCACTGACATAAGCTCTTACTTAGCATCACAAAAAAACCGCACCGCAAAACCCCCGTTAGGTTTGTAATAGCAAAGGTATATTTATTTAACAGTAATACCTAGACCACTAAATGTAGCAAGGAGTGTATACGATATATCAGAAAATCCAATTCATATAACTGTGTATTCATTTTATGTTACAATATTGACGCGTACAATAAAGAATGTTTAAAAAAGTTCTCTATAAAGAGGTGTTAATGTAATCGTCAAACCATAAAAAAGATACAGCTTTATTTACCTTTTATTTCGCTTCCCTTATCCAATTTATTAAAAAAGCCGCCTTTCTTCAAAGATTCAGTTAGGAACATCGCCATCACCACCCGTTTTAGATAGTCCCGCCCCTTCCTCCACGTAGAATGTGTACACAAGGAGTATATTTGGGCAGCTGTCATCTCTAATTTGTCTTGATAGGTATCTTCCACACTCTTTGTCACGCAATTTGCATTTTGATCGGTAAAACTCTTGTGATACTTTTTCGATCTATTTAATCTTTCCTTTCTACTCTTTATTCTCGATTTCTTTGTGGACCCTTCGATATCATTTACGATCGTACCTTCAACGGATTTGATACCGTTGTTTACGTACGTTGAGTATATTTGTAAGCTAGTCTCTAAGCCTGCTTGTGTTATCATCCGTAAAGCGATGTGACTTAGTATTGACATGCCAGATCCTGAAATAGACTGCATTTTCAGTGAAAGGCTTAAAGGAATATTAGATCTGGTGACATATATTATGAATCACGTGAAGTGAATAGGATTTTACGTACATAGGATGTTCAGTATTGATAAAAGAAACAAGCGTTTTTAACACATACACACTTTAAATCTAAAGTACAGTGGCAGTGGTCGTTCGGACTACTGACCACAGCACTGATTTTTAGCAATGCATTATACACACACAAATGCATAAATTAATTAATACTTTGTTATTTATGGGATAGTCTGTATCACACAAGGAATAATAATGTAGGACTTTATATTTATTTAATTACACTTTATTGAAAGAACAGTAGTAAGTAGTTAGTACATATTAAAGCAACGGGGGCCTTGTCGCTACCAAGCGATCTCTTACAGGCAACCCACATATTAGATTCCATTGACTGGTTGAAATAAGGCAGGATTCCTTATGAACAACGGACGCAAATCAATGCAAATTTACCCTGAGCAAATATTTTATTATTATGCTTAAGCATAAATTCAGTTATGGAATAGGGATATATACCAGATTCAATATTATTACAGTATGTATGCTTAATACACAAGAAAAACAATAATACACACACACCGGTTACATTTGACACATAAAATTTTCATAAGAATAGTATTTTAAGACAAAAAAAGTTAGTTATCTTAAACACAATACATGATTTATTACGAAGGACCTTATACCTATAAAAAGATCCAGAAATTTGCATTCGTGCTGGTGGTAAGTCGTCACAGCAACATCACGGCATTCGACGCTACAAAATGAAACACCCGAGCAATTGGGACACCAAATCGGAGCCCCATTGTCATAGACGTCGAGCCTGAAAAAAAAATGAAAATCGTCTCGCATTCGATTTTCGAAACAGATATAAAATACGATGTTACATTTTTGTATTTATATATAAGGACGCAGTTAAACGATAAAAAAAGCTTGGAAACTGAGCTAAGTTTATAAATACAGTTATCAACGCTTAAAATGATAGTTAACCGGCCGAGATTGTTGGAGATTGTCTTAGATATAAGAGGAAAACTGACGTTGATCAATAATACGATTCTACGTGGAAAATTTATAAATAAATACTAGAAAATATCATAATATCTTTCCCATTAAATTTATTGTCTCGTGCCCGGGGCCTTGACTACGTGACACGTCATCCATTTAGAAATTGAACTAAAATAAAATGTCATCATTTGTGAGTTGGTTAAAATAGATCTTAGGTTTATAAAACGTTTATCATATTCCCAAGGGGTAACGAAAGTGCACTTTAAATGGATTAGACTTTTGAATTGCGGTATAGCAGCTCAGTATGTGTGTGAGTGTGTGCTCCCTAGAAATACGAATACCGTATACGAGTCACGATAAATCTTAAAACAATACTCAAATACTTTTTTTAAGAAAAAAAATCCCTTTCTTTTGTTAAGTTTTTCATTAAAAACCCACCTTTTGAAACACTGCAAACAATGAGAGCCGTAATAATCTGATATGAGGCACGCTGCGTAAGGACTGTCAACTAAAAGGACATCGCCCGTTTTTATCTGATCATTTGCGACGACAAAACGTCCCTGAAAATACATAATAGTTTCATATTCAACGCAAATGTTCGAGATAGGGTTGTGTTTGAAGTCTTTTTCATTGTTGCATTCGAAAAGCACAAAAATATATTTGTAAACTGTCTATTTGGACGTGGTTATATCAAAATATAAAGTAAAATATGAATTATAATAAAGTTTTGGGTAAATAATGCAAGTACAAAAATATGAATAATCTTGTTATTCTTGATGACACAATATTAGCTTAATCATATGAAGTTTTCTCTCAAAACACATTTTATCGGAAAGTTTTTAGAATTGTATTTAATAAAGCCGTAAAATACGATTACTGATTACTGACAAGCTCCCTCTGTCATCTTTAAAATAACACTTCTCGAACCTATAATTATCGTGTCAAATAAATCAAAGACTAATAAGAGATTACAGAGTTGCTGATATCTTAAGACATTCTTTTTTATAGAAGAGAGGTCAATCGAGTAGGAGGCAAACCACGAAGGTTAGATATTAGAGGCACATAGAGCCTAAGGTGTCTGGCAGCACGTGGGTGCGTTGACGGCCTATTAGGAAATAGAACGATGTTTCCTTCTTCTAACTTTCTGTTTATTTAATGGTTTTTTAAACTTTTGTATTAAAAATATGTGCGGGCGTACCTTATTTTCTTCTTCAGTTATTTTAACTAGCTTAGATAAAGCAGGTATATTGATCTTGGCACCTCCCGTGAGTGTTATACCTAAAAATAATAAATTCATATACAAAAACTATAAAATATTTATAACGCGTAAGCTTCAAAGTCGTCTTGTCAAAGCGGTTTGTTACAGCATTACAAATCTGAGCTTAAAGCTGAAGTAAGCTTTCATCTTGCTTGTGAGTATTTGATATTGAAATAACTGGAAAGATGATAAAATCGGTATGAGTGTTGTACTGAAAGTCGTATAACGACAAAATATTGCATTTGGGTCAACATATTTTGATGTTTGGTGTCAACGGTAGAATGCCAACGACCACAAAAATATACCTGATCATAGCTAGACGAAATACTTACCGAGGGTTAATAAGGGCTCTGGAGGGGACTATCTAAAGAGTGTTTTCAATCAAAAAACACCTAACCCAATCTAAAGAAGCATATTATTCTTTTTGAGTGTTGTTTTGTGTTCATTTATTTAGATTTTACTATAATATTATATAGTAGTTACTGTTTGATAAATTACATTTGTAAATGTATATATACCAGTTGGAATTGTGGATGGTTTTTTTATGGCTGCGTAGTCAAGTGAATCAATATCATGTTGTAATTGGCTCTTTGCATCTTCGTCACTGCCCAAAAGGCGTCTAGCCAACTCGTATGACACTTTGGCTTTTGTTGGCTCTTCTGTTCCTGAAAATATTTCATATAAAATTATCGTGTCACAATGTTCGTTTCCGTGTTCTCCGGAACGGTTTGACCGATTCTCGTGAAGTTTTGTGAGCATATTGAGTGGGTCTGAGAATAGGGTCAACATCTATTTTTTGAGATTTTATTTTTTATAATGACGCCTTAAAAATACATACAACCCTTTTATCACCAACCCCTATTTTTTTTTAATAATTTTATGGCAAAACAACGTTTGCCGGGTAAGCTAGTATGAAAATATTATTTAAAGGAGTGACGGAGAGTTTCTTGCCAATTCTTCTCTTCCGCTCTACGCCCTTAATTTGGGAGCTGACAGTAAATGTAGAGTCGAAATTTTGTATAACTTATTTTGTTGACGATTCATAAGTGTACCATAGTATAAATAAAGATATTTTTTTTTGATGTAAATTTATATATAACCAGGAGACGTCTTTCACCTGATTGGGTAAGCTTGATTGTTTTGTATACAAATCAAAAATAATATTTCTATAGCTAGTGAAGTAAATGTGAAACCTTAAGAAATAAGAACAAAAGGTGTTCACGTTGAGCATAACAAACTTTTCAAAAATAATTTTGAAATGAAAGAAGCCATTAAGAAACAAAACTGATGTATATTGCTCAAGCAATGGACCAGCGAATTATAGTACACGACGCTTGAACTTTGACCTTAGCATAACGTTCAAATTATATGTGTTATTTTATTTTACAATTTCCATTTTCACATGTTCAGCCAAGTTCAGTGAATAGGAAAACCCCGTGTTACAAAACATTTTGAGCTACTTTCATAACTTCACAAGTTTAGTTTAGTTTAATTTACAAATACATGAATTTAAATTCACATATTTAGCTATTCTTTGAGTGTAGGCTTTGTTATGACTCGTTTTAGAATATAACTTGTTTTTATACATTTGAATCAAAATCAAAAATATCTTTATTCATATAGTTTACCTATACACACTTATGAATCGTCAACAAAATAAGTTATAAAAAATTTCGACTCTACATTTACTGTCAGCTCCCAAATTAAGGGCGTAGAGCGGAAGAGAAGAATTGGCAAGAAACTCTCCGCCACTCTTTTAAATAATATTTAATACTAGCTGACCCGGCAAACGTTGTTTTGCCATAAAATTATTAAAAAAAAATAGGGGTTGGTGATAAAAGGGTTGTATGTATTTTTAAGGCGTCATTATAAAAAATAAAATCTCTAAAAATAGATGTTGACCCTATTCTCAGACCTACTCAATATGCTCACAAAATTTCACTGCCATCTCCCAAATCAAGGGCGTAGAGCGGAAGAGACGAATTGGCAAGAAATATCCGCCGAATACATGTGATACTCAGATTTTTTTGTACCACGTCATCGTAACCAAAGTGTAATGACACCGATATCTGCTATATCGCACTGAAAACTCGTATAGTTAGGTATGATTTTAACAACAAACGAGAAGTTGAAAGGAGCTGAGCTGAGCTCGATAAACCAGACTCGTCCCTTACTACAACGACGACCAGTCAATCCAATCAATCGATTTTTATGATTATATTTTTGTTAAGTAGAAAATAGATTTTTCCTATTTACGACGACTCTATAATTGATATAAATTAGTTAAGCGCTTCTTTTTAATAATATTATAATAGACTAAGCATATAATAAATACAAATATAGTATTTTCATTTAAGTAATGAATTAGCAATATTCCTATCAAATATACAATATGGTATTACTCATTTGCATTAATTCTTTATAAACCTCATTTGTTGAATTAAAAAGTGTTTATGTTCGCGTGTAAATAAATTTAAAATGCTTATATAAATAACTATTTACGTGTAAAACGTTTAGATATGAATTGTCTGTTTACGAGCGCTAATTCTGTATGAACCAATTGAATGAAAATATATTTTCACGAAGTTATGATAATACTTGATAGACCTATTTACGTCCATTGTAAAGACAATTGTGCCCACATTGACCCAATTCAACCCGATATCCGGCTAAGTTGTACGTATCGAAATCAGTTAAATGTTAAATAGGTCAAGCAGTTGATAAAATAACTCAACTTTACGGTATTTAAAAATCCGTCTGGGGTTTTGTGCATTATATTATTTGGATTGTCCTGTATGTTGTATTATAAATGAGTCAGACTTTCACTGACATATCATAATTATATTCATTTTAAAGGAAACTTAACATTTTATTTGAGTTGCTTTCCCATCTAAATATGAATATACACAAAGATGAGTTTAGAGTAATACAAAAGACATAAGTTCTATAAAAACCAATGAACATTCTACATAAGTTTGATAATTATATAAATAAACTCAAGTCACCTCAAGGTTTTTATATTAAAGCGACTTTTTCTGTAAAAATAATAAAGTGTCGACAATGTTTTCTAGATGCAATTAATTTTTTTATAACGTTAAGATGCATTCTGTTGACCAGGGTATTGTTTCTATCAAAGCACAACAAAACACAATTAATTATGTCCTTCGGGTTTTTAATCTGTAGGGATTTTGTTTTTCAGATCTAAATAAAAACTTTTCAAATCATGTGTGGGTTTTCAATTGATAAAGGCAACGCATCTCTTTCCCTTACCAAAAATACATAACATTTGTAATATTAGCTTAGTTCGTTTTGAAAGCTCCCTTTAGAGGCTAACTGTAAAAACTTTTAATAAAAAATGAACCACAACTCGGAAGTCACAAAGAAAACAATGATCCATAGACAATACAAGATCAATTAAATGTGAGAGTGTCTTTAAGAAAGCGCGTAATTCAAATTGATATTTAAATATGGTAAACCTATACCTTTATAGCAATGGCCCATTCGCCAATAATATTGTGCCCTCATTTTTGCAGGAAGCCGTTCCTTTAACGCCAGTTTCAAGTCTTCCAACGCTGCATATGGCTTTTCGCTTTTCAATAGTATTTCTGATCTGACCCACAAAGCCTGAGCGAGACTCACGCCGCCATCAATAATCTCATCCATATCTGTAAAGGAAATTGTCTGTTACACCTATCTATATATACATCTGAAAAATGTTAAACATACTTATATACATTTGCCTCAAATAAAGTAGGTTATGTCGTGTATATTTTTAGTTAACCCATTTTTTTACAGAGAAATATGCCCCATATTTAAATTGAATACAATTTACGGCGCTAAAAACGTGCGCTTTCATTAAATCTCACATTGAAATATGATAATTACGTAGGCGTTAATTATTACACTGTGTCCATTATTATTTTCTAAAATTTTTTTAAATATTACTACCGTATTTTCCTATCACTAGGTCAAGAAAAAAATATATAATTCAAATATTAAAACTTTCAGACCTTACACAAACCACTTAAGCACTTTTTTTAAAATATGTTTAACTTCTATTTCTTAATTATATACTTAGTCTTGCCATAAATATTGTTATAAAGAAAAGCACGATTTTTTTTTTATACGTAACATTTATTCCTTTCATAGTGAGTTAGTTTAATACATCAATATATAACTATTAAAAATATACAATGTTTATTCGAAGTGGTCTCCATTGGCTGCAATACAGTCTTTTAAACGTTGAGGCCAGTTATCAATAGCAGCACGAACTCTTTCTAGAGGAAAATTCTTCACTGCCAACCGAATGGATCGTTTTAGGGACTCCAAATTATCATGGCGTTTAGAGCAAGCCTTACTCTCTAAAACCGACCATAAATCATAATCCAATGGATTTAGGTCAGGACTTGACGACGGCCAGTTTTCAGTGCTGATAAAGTCCGGAACGTTAGTTTTCAACCAAGATTGGGTGGATCGAGCTCTATGACCCGGTGCCGAGTCTTGTTGAAAGCACCATTCTTTGTTATTGAACATGGTGTTAGTTAAAGGCTTAACTACCGTCTCAAGAATGGTATTTTGATAAACTTGTGCCGACGTTTTAATACCTTTTTCACAAAAATATGGCTCAGTCACCCCTTCATAGCTAACACCCCACCAAACCATCACTGAAGTGGGATAATGCCCACGTTGTACTCTGTTTACTAATTGCGAAGCTTCTTTAGAGCTTCCAGCATAAATACGGTCATTTTGTTTATTAAAATACTGCTCAATTGTAAAAATTTTCTCATCCGTAAACAAAATTTTTTTGTGACCTCCCTTTGCGTACCGCTTAAGTAGTTGTTTGGATTTTACCACCCTATTCTTCTTTAAATTATCAGTTAAGAAGTGACCAGTACGTCTCCTATAGGCTGCAAGTCCTAAGTCATCTTTTAATATACGCGACATGGTTCTAGGAGCTATCTTCATCTCCCGAGATAAAATCTTTTGCTTACGGACAGGATTTCTTCGAATTCTTTCCCTAACTGCTTTAATCACCTTTTTCACACGAACGGTACGTGGACGGCCAGATCTTTTTCTGTCACAAACAGAGGAGGTATCATTGTCCCTATCAATAGCCCGGTAAACAAACATTTGACTAATACCAAGCGGGTGGAGGGTTTCAAAAATTGCACTTTTCTCCATACCTACTTTATGTAAGGCAATCACAGCGATTCGGTTCTCTTTATCACCCCACTCCATTTTAATATAACAAAATATTTAACAATATAATGGCGCGAAAATAAGAAAACACATCAAGCAATCATATAAAAATGACAGATTCCAAATTCAAACGTAATATTTTCTTTTTTTGAATAGTAACAGTATTTATGGCCAGACTAAGTACATATAAAGTATATATAGAGTAGATTACTGTATATTTTTATTTAAAATTGTACTCAGGGTTGAATTAAACAAATATTCTCTTCAACTAGAATCTTAAAGACCACTTTAAGATTCTAGTTGAAGAGAATTAGAAGAGATTATTAAATGTTTAACTAAACGATTTCTATATTGGTAACACGTTAGAAATATATAATTTGTATACATTGACTGGTTACAGGTGTTTATCGATAATGAACGTGAAAAAGTTATTTAGCCACCACCTCGTTACTTCACTGTATTTGAGGTACTGTGGGCGTCAAAACAAATGGCTAAGTGTTTTTCCAGAAAAAAAACTTTCCACTTGGATTTTTTATTTTTTTATATTTAAATTTAGAACACAAAGGACGGGACTTTTATACCTTTGATGTCCGGGGTGCAAATGGTTATCAAAGTACGATGAAAACCCTCTGATTTTAAGATAATTTGCTTATTATTTCAAAGACAGTTCTAAAAACAGAATATGTGATTTGATTTAATAATCGTAAATATAATAATCGCATTTACTGGGAGAATATTTATATAAAACGCACCAAAATTATATAAACAAAAACTATATATATATATATGTCAGAGATGGAACTTAATTTAAATTTAGCCTGCGTAATAAAACAAATATCTATTAAGACCTCTTTTATCTCCAACAAACAGTACATTTCCATTTCCGCAGCGTCATTTCATTTATTGCAAACAAACGCTCTCGCTTTTCCACGCTGAAGGCTTTTCCCCTGCAGTGACAAGTATCCTTTACATATAAATATTTTATTGAATTTTCTTTTTACTCATCACGCTGTTTTTTATTTTACTCGCGGCTTGTTATACGGGTATTTCTTGTCGTTAACGTCTTGGAGAGTCTTTTAGTATTGAGCTAATTAAAAAGTATAAAATAAAATATGAAAAAATTATAAAATATTTTAATCGAGTTTGAAATTCGCGTGATCCACGTTTGAAAAAAGACATGTCGAATAGTGAACGTTCCCTTTTTTTTCAAGTATGTTAAGATGTTTTTTTTATAACTGTTTACTCATTATCATACGGTTTTTTTTATCTGTGCATGTTTATTACATATCCGGGAGCTAAATTAACGAATGAAGGAAAATAAAACCTCTATGTAATCTTGTAAAGTAACTAACTATATATATTAACTTATAAATATATCTCTTTAATCATGGTAATGCTTATTTTAATTTTTAATTTAATTACCGGTCATCGGAGCTCGGAGAACAGCTTGACTAGCCAATGACAGAGCTTTAGGCAGCTCATTGTTTTTCAAAGCAGCCTGTGCTGCAATCCGTCTTTCAGAAGAAACCCTTGCATCTTTTCTGCGATAGATTGGCTCTATGCGGGAAAATACAGTTCGGAGAGTTGTCATTATCTGAAAATAAGGTAACAGAAATTGATTTAACATAATAATAGGTAGGTTTTTTTAATGTTCATTTTACATTAAAAAAATAGAAAATAACTTAATTAACGAATCTTGTACCAAGATTATACTTTAGATGAAGAAGTATATACGTATATAGTATATAGAAGATACTTTAGAAATGGGAAGAAGTCACCCCCTCAAAGGTCGGCAACTTATAAATAAGATGAGATTATACGTTTTTTTTTATTAAATACTGGATTTAAAGATCGTCGATAATGAACGTGAGCGACGATGTGTGTCTAACCTGTTTACAAACTGTCAATAACGATTTTCTTCACGTTTATGGAGAAGTTTCCCCTAGGATTTTCCTTTAAGTTTGAAGTTTGAAAATCGAATATCATTTCTGGAAAATTCAACCACTGCTCGAAATAGATTCTACATTTATTGAACTTTTATCGGTTACATTTATTGGTTTCAAATAAAAAGTTTATGATTTCAATAAGTTTCACTTTAACGAAGACTTTTGTAGAATTAATATGCACTATATGAATTGCACAATAATATGGTTCAAACCCTATGTAGCATTCTAGTAATCTATTTATGAAAGGTTAAGGTTAATATGAAATTCAATTTTAGTCAACCTCCATCATGACATGGGTGGATGAAGTTTGCACAAGGATAACTAAGAAAATCTCGGCCTCTATAGGACATGCCAGCACTCTTACGAATTGAATAATAAAAGTGGGTTGACCAAACATAAGGTAGAATGAGAATATGACAGGGGCAGCAGGATACGATTAGATAAAAGAAAGATAAGTGTAAGAGAATGAACGAGGCTTTCATCCAAAAGGGGTACACTATTAAAGGGTTAAAAAACTGTTCTAACAAAACAAACTGAACAAATAACTAGATATAAACAAACACCATGTTTTAATTGCACAGTGAAAACATAAAACTACAACATAATTAGGTCCCTACTTGTATAAATTGCAGACAATATCAGTGTAAATTGACAACAATAAGACCGTATAAAATGGAGAAATAATAAGCGCAGCGGCGCGAACAAGCAGAAATGTGGATATTTGTTCGTACGAATAAAGCTGAGTGCAATTCTCTGAGGTTTGTTGCATCGCTCCCATGGCCACCTTAATGAGACTTGACGTCTCTAGGAAACTCACTATTTTGATTTTAAGCCAGAATTTGCACAATCGTTTTAATTTACCATTTCTAAATTAACTTAATGAATCCGTATTATGTTGTTGATAATATGTTTTAATATTTAATTAGTATTATTTAAAACTTTTTTATGTTCTAGAAATTTGTGTGTAAATTATGATAAAAAGTAAAAACTTGCATATAAAAGCTTCGTTAATTGAAAGAAATTAAAAAAAAATTACATTCTAAATATATTAATCTTTATTTACCCATTTAAAAAAAACAGTATTTAGACCTGGGACCTATTAGGTGAATATTACATGTTAGGCACTTCCATTTGTATACATTTATGTATACATACTCGTATATCCTTTTGGTATAATAATGATTTAGATTTAAGTTCTTCAGTGATCGTACCAATGACGTCAGCCTTAAAAACCTTGAAACAGACACCTTAGGACCGTGTTGACGGAAAAATAAAAGTTTTTGGCCCACAACAGAGGTGGCTTCGACACGTGAGTGCCAAGACCGCCCAACTCCTTGACACCACGATACCAGTTCGAAAACTTAAAAGCCTTTTGAGCTGATACAGCTTAGCAAAAGTAAGTTTACTGTAAAATCGACTTAAAAGTTGGTGCTAGTGGAGACTATGATAATAAGTCCTTTACATATTTAGTAATGTTAAGCAACCCTCTTATTACTTTAAAATCAATTGGTCACCAATGATACTGAAGATATGAATATTCTGAGTTTAAAATATTGAATTTGATTTGTATATAATTAAAATAATACAATAATCGTTCTTCTAAAAGTTAATTATAACATAATTAATAAAAATAAAATATTTAATAAAAATAAATTTCTATAGAAATATAATTATAAAAGTAAATCATCGCTTGAGGCTTACAGTCAGTGAAACTTCAGTTTGTTAAATTTAAGCAGCTTTTTTTAAACGAGCAAGCCTTAAAAGTGCATCGCTTTTGGAATGTACCAATCGGGTGTTGTCCAACGAATAATGCGAACATGCAAGCATGCTGCAACACCTCATGTGCAGCAGCATGTTCATGGTTGTCGGGTGTTGGTAGACCAGGATGGCCCGCTACCAAGAAAATTTGATAAGTATATAAACTAGGATTCCTTTCAACAAAATATTGTATTATTAAGGAAAATATACATTTTATTTATACACTGGACTAATCATTCTCTCAATAATTAAACTATAGTTTGTGTTTTGAAGGTATTTAAAAATGAAATATCTATTAAAAATATAGTGTATCACTCACTGTGTATGTATAACATGAATATGTATGCTTTAAACAGTTGTATGACAGAGTTAAATGCAATTGTAAAACAACTTCAACTTTGTGCGCCTAAGCCCTAATGAGCTCCGACGTGAGTTTCAAGCACTAAACAAGATCTAGTGTAAGAACTAGGTCGTTAATGATTTAACCAGAAGTTCTTCAACATGTTAAAAACGTTTAATATTATAATTGTAACTAAGTAGTTAACAATATTTTAGTTTATACAAGATGAAGACAAATCGTGAGAAAACAAAAAAAGTACAAACACTTATGTAATTAATAAGATTTAAATAACTCTTAAAAAGTTTGGTCCGTGTGGCAGAGTATTAAGGCATTTGTTCGCTGTCTCGCGTTTACGTTGAGCGAGAAGAGCACCAGCTCTTGGATCACCGGTACAGACTACCAGGTGCCTACTTAATTCTTTAATAAGCGCCTGCGCACTTGTACATCATTGTCCAACAGTCTCTTCTCCAATGGGAACAAATTTTAAGTTGGAAAAACTCTTTGTACTTTGACCTTTTGCGGAGCAGCTTCGGTGCTGGTATCACGACATCTTGAATATACTCGTATATTCCGTGTTATTTACATATATATATATATATAAATAAAACAGACACTTTGGTTTTGTGAAAACATTAGTTGAGAAAATGATTGTCAATCGATGAATTTGGTAAATAATCTCATTTTCGGTGGTGTATGAGTAAATTACCGGGGCATAATATCCCGGTGCTTATCATAATGTACCAACATATTACCAAGCTGTTTAACGGTCTTTGACACGGACATCGTTTCCGCCTTGTTGATATTGGGTTATTCACGATTACAACATTCATGATGTAAAGCTGTGATGAGGCAGCTGATGCTGTTTCAATAACATAGCCAACACGATTAGAGAGAAAAGTGATTAATACAACAGTTTTTCAGTAACGGACACGCCTCACAGTCAAAGAGATCCCATACTTCGAACCCGTTTGGTGTCAACTGATATATACAAAATCATAGCTAGGCACTGTACACTGTATATTTTGTATTGTATTCGGTTTATTTTAAACTGACAAAAGCTCTCGCATTTTTCCATTTATTTAATCCTGAAACGGCGCGAGCATCAATCGAATGTTAAATTAATCAATTATAATGTGCAATCGTTTCGATCTTGATTATGCACAGTTAATGAACACTGATTTTCAACCCAACTCATTAGCACTTCTGGGTTTTTATTGCAACATCTAAAAGATTTTTTCAGTTTGACTACGTCAAAACTTGTTTTGCAAATCCAGCCTTAGTCCTTATTCTACATATTGTAGAAGCAAATAAAAGTCTTTAACGTTTTGTGGCCCTAAGGCAGCAGTGTAGATAGTTAATATATACTATATTTATATCTTACACTTAGAATTTTATCAGCGATTAGCCATGTACATCAATAATTTTTCTAAGACTACGAGGGTCGCACAGCAAACTCAGCCGGTTAACTGTCATTTTTCTACAATTTGTCTCCAGTGTTCAATTCCAAGTGGTATTTCGAAGGTAATTAGTCTGGGCATAACATAACAATATATATATGAACTATACAGATATAAGTGTGCGGATTTAGTAATTGTGCATATATTAATTATATATGAAAATAATATTTTACTATGTTAGCCAAATGAGTGACAATTGAAAACATGAACTATACCTATCGGAGTGAATGAACACCTAACTATGACCATATATTACATTTTTCATCGTAATAAAGTGTATATTAAGAATTTATCGAGTGATAACACGAGCGCTCGCTTTCAAACATCCTGTGAGATGTTCCCCATTGATATTATTGAATTCCGTGCTAACGTCAATAAGAGATCGGAGCAGGAGGCACACTGTAAAGGTGAAGTTTACATGGCTGGGAGCTAGTGAGTGCGATGCCAGCCTTTTTTGGAAATCGTACGCTGTTTTCACGAATGATCCTAAGTCACATTGATTAGAAAACAAAAATGTCTTTTTATATTCCCTACGCTTTATATTTATATTTTTGTTTCTTTAAAAATGATTATATACGAAACTATCAGTAGCTTTACCGTAAGTCAGTTACGTAAAGTGCATTGAAAAATGTACTGTTTCCCAATTAGTGCTCGAACAAACAATCTCTAAGTCGCTTGAAACATCCCACACAAACCAAAATTATATCAATTTTATTTTTTACATATAACATACCGGTTCATTCTCCATAACAGCGTTCATTTTGTTTCGCTCGTCAATTTGATCAAATCTTTCAAGGAACCCGCTGGATTCTGCGATGGACACAACTTCTTCTGTTAAGCTTTTGAAAAAGCCTTTCTTATTGGAACACACAGTTACATCACTGCATGCTTCCGCGTAGCCTGGGTCGACAACCTCGTATATTCTGGACATCTAAAATATTAAGGTTGATTTACAAATCAATGACTTGCCTCATATTACATACACACACTGGCCTACACACATATTGGTATATACAAAGTTTATGTAGACGAGAACTATCATATTGTGTTTTGTTTTTTTTTATATATTTGAATGCTTAGATGAGATAGAATAAGAGAGTGCGTTTACAAACCATAACGAATAGCAATAAATATATTTTACGTTTTTTTTAAATCCTGTTATCGGGACAAAGCACAAACAAAGCATCTTATAATATTTATTATATTATGTTCACGTATATATGCGAACAAATTATTTTGTTTACATACAATTAAATCTTAACAGTGTTTCTCAGTGCTCGGTGCGTAGAGCTGTACTGTAACAAAATGAGCGCTCATTGAAATTCCGTTCTATTTCATTCTCTATTTAGTATTAACGAATGAACAATGTATAATTAATAGTCATGCGCTCACAGATTGCAGTGAAGTTGCAAATTAGAACCTTTACACGCTCAAACATGATTTATTAACTCGCATAGACTAAAGACGTGCTGATTAAATGGGGAATTAATTTATTTTAATCCGGCCTCTATGGTTTTGCTTTATTTTTCTGATATTGTTACAATGATATAATTGTAATAATGTTATATATATATATATATATATATATATATATATATATATATATATATATATATATAACATTATTACAGCAAATTCTGTAATAATGTTGAATATATATATATATATATATATATATATATACTTAGTCTTGCCATAAATATTGTTATAAAGAAAACCACGATTTTTTTTTATACGTAACATTTATTCCTTTCATAGTGAGTTAGTTTAATACATCAATATATAACTATTAAAAATATACAATGTTTATTCGAAGTGGTCTCCATTGGCTGCAATACGGTCTTTTAAACGTTGAGGCCAGTTATCAATAGCAGCACGAACTCTTTCTAGAGGAAAATTCTTCACTGCCAACCGAATGGATCGTTTTAGGGACTCCAAATTATCATGGCGTTTAGAGCAAGCCTTACTCTCTAAAACTGACCATAAATCATAATCCAATGGATTTAGGTCAGGACTTGACGACGGCCAGTTTTCAGTGCTGATAAAGTCCGGAACGTTAGTTTTCAACCAAGATTGGGTGGATCGAGCTCTATGACCCGGTGCCGAGTCTTGTTGAAAGCACCATTCTTTGTTATTGAACATGGTGTTAGTTAAAGGCTTAACTACCGTCTCAAGAATGGTATTTTGATAAACTTGTGCCGACGTTTTAATACCTTTTTCACAAAAATATGGCTCAGTCACCCCTTCATAGCTAACACCCCACCAAACCATCACTGAAGTGGGATAATGCCCACGTTGTACTCTGTTTACTAATTGCGAAGCTTCTTTAGAGCTTCCAGCATAAATACGGTCATTTTGTTTATTAAAATACTGCTCAATTGTAAAAATTTTCTCATCCGTAAACAAAATTTTTTTGTGACCTCCCTTTGCGTACCGCTTAAGTAGTTGTTTGGATTTTACCACCCTATTCTTCTTTAAATTATCAGTTAAGAAGTGACCAGTATGTCTCTTATAGGCTGCAAGTCCTAAGTCATCTTTTAATATACGCGACATGGTTCTAGGAGCTATCTTCATCTCCCGAGATAAAATCTTTTGCTTACGGACAGGATTTCTTCGAATTCTTTCCCTAACTGCTTTAATCACCTTTATCACACGAACGGTACGTGGACGGCCAGATCTTTTTCTGTCACAAACAGAGGAGGTATCATTGTACCTATCAATAGCCCGGTAAACAAACATTTGACTAATACCAAGCGGGTGGAGGGTTTTAAAAATTGCACTTTTCTCCATACCTACTTTATGTAAGGCAATCACAGCGATTCGGTTCTCTTTATCACCCCACTCCATTTTAATATAACAAAATATTTAACAATATAATGGCGCGAAAATAAGAAAACACATCAAGCAATCATATAAAAATGACAGATTCCAAATTCAAACGTAATATTTTCTTTTTTTGAATAGTAACAGTATTTATGGCCAGACTAAGTATATATAAAGTTATTTTACAAATTGATTTGATTTTTTATTAGGAGTCCATTTGCCTTGGAGTTTGACAAGTACCGTAAAAGAAAATGGGATATAATGCCTTCTCACCAACACCAGTTTTTAAGGCAGTGTTTTAAGGCTAAGCGTCAATCCTGAGGTCGGGCATTCAAGCCGCGTGCAGTGTCTAAAGACGTATAACCAGCCTCACGTTATATGTCAAATTTATTTCCAAATGTTAAATTTCACGTCAGATTCACAATGGGAGCGCAGAAATGTAATCGCTTGGTTAAATTTAGCGAGGCACTCGACTGCTAGCGGCAAATGTCAGAAGTAACATTCCTGATTTATTCGAGCACATTAATTATATATTGATTTTAAAATTATGTTAATTATCGATCGTTTAGAGAAAGCACATTTACATATAAAACATCGACAAACTAGATCAAATCAATGAATTTTAATGACTAATGCCATACATAATTATTTTCCATCGCATTGAAAATATCAACAATACATTTTATTACTAAGTTGCCGTACCTGCCTTCTTGCTGCAAGCTCCTTACGTGTTTACGTGTAAATTAAGTACATCACACAAATAAGGTGTCGCATTTACGAGGCTTTTGTTGTTTTACTGCTCGGTCGGGGGCAGAGAGCCCAATAATATATCTAAGTATCAAATGTAACTCGTTCCATACATGTAATATATTTCTTAATCTTTAAAGCAACAATGGTTATTGAAACTTTTATTAGCTTTTATGTGATGTTGACACAATTTTTTTGTAAAAACAATTAAATCAAACGTTGTACAATAATGCTTTAAATATGGTTCTGACACGAATATATCTTGTTCTTGTGTTTTTACTACACAAGAGAAATTGCAAGCTAGGTTTAAAAAATATGATAAATTTAGAAAGCTTTTAAAAACAACAACACGACAAAACATACATGCTTGATGAGTGTGCTTGTATACTAGTGTGTGATGATGTGTTAAGGTGAATGGTGAATCTTCATTATGCTCTTAAAATGATTGAAAAGATTTGAAGGTTGATTGCGTAGTATATTTACCGCTGTAAGAGCTACGGACACCTATGGACAGGATGTTCGCCGAGCGAATTGTAAACTCCTTATGGTTTCCCCAGTATTCGCATAACCAAACCAAATTTTGAACAATTAGCACTAGCTATTGAGTATTGACTAATTAGCTTCCCTGTAATCGGTAAAGCGCTTCAGCGTTGAAGAACTCTTCACTCAATGACTTTTACACCGGTGTACGAAATATACGTCGTTCCAAAATCGAAAACCAGTGATCGTATTAATATAACAAAATATAATCAGCATTCAATTTTTTATAGTCTGTATAATTTATGCATAAGCTGGTTTTTGTTTTTGAAGGTGTGATATGGGTTATAACCATAGTTTGGGTTCACAGTGCACACGAGTTACTTTTAATATGAATTTTACCTTTGTTTTCGTTGCGTGCGGCCCGACTCGTCTAATACATCTAAAACCGCTACTAATTTTAGATCCGCCGCAGATACTCAAGCGTTCTATTTGTAATGATGAGATTGTTGCAAGCGCCATCTCTTGACAATTGTGTGAAAATTCCTATCTAGTTTCTGTGAACGTTAAGACTACGTTACGTAACCGGTTGAAATTTGATAATTCGCAGATTTAATAATTTTGTAGCGCATATAAAAAAAGTAATTAAATTAAAAATGCGCTGTTTTTCATTATTAGCTCCTGAAATACAATACAATAGAGAAGCTTTTTGAAGTCGTACCCACTATGTGTACACGAAGAACAATTTTCGTTATGGCACAACTACTGCTATAAAAGCTATCAGATACCCGAAGCCTCGCGTTAGGCTTCAGCCTGTAGCTTTATTACCAATGTCAATATTGTAATCCATTGATGGATGTTTAAATATCTACGAAGCCTTTGGAGATAAAGTGGAAAAGAGTATGATGGAATTTAAGGAATGAGGAAGATACATTTGTATAAACTAACTATTTTTTGGTCTCAGTTGGCAATATGGTCCCTTTTTCTATCACCCTATATATGTATGTATATTCAGAGCCTAAAGTTCTATAATAGTAATTAATATGAAGCGGCAATTAATGATTTTCTAATTCATTTAGTTTATTCGAGATATAATCATATCAGAGTATATTAGTGTGCGTCAATAAATTATCCTGAAAAGCCCAATTTTGTTATGAGGTATCAAATTGATCACCTCATTGTTTCTCTTCGCATGGAAAGTTTGTTCCAAAGTTGACCGGTCTGAAATGATACACACAACAAGCGCACAATTTTTTTTAAGCGTAATCGTTTCACAGACTTCCTTTTATCAGCATTGGGATTGCTCAACAATTTCTGTTTAATAAATCAAATGAATCTAGTTAAGGACAAATTTGGAACATAAGTTGGGAGTTTATTGTTAATGCGTATAGAATTTCCCGAGAATGTGTCACTCATTTGATGGAGCCTACTTATGCACAGCGAGTTAATGCTTTGTAAAAGTGCTATTGACTCTAAAATTTATGTATATTTTTGTAATTATATAGATTATGGTTATGACATTAAGTTGCTATGAGAAATATATGTTTCATTAAAGTTTAGTTTCATTAAATGAAAATCTATTTTATAAATTGTATTATCTTATTTCTCATTTAGCAAATGTAGTAACAATCAAAAGCATTGTTAAAATAAAAACGCCTTGAGAATTATTTTAGCAAACCTGTGTTTTGACTGCCAGTTTTCGAGACGATTGTTTAAGAGTACGAATTGAAAGGCCGGCAACGAACTTATAAGCCGGCTGGCGTTGCAGGTGTCCATGGGCAGCCGTTAGCACTTCACTCGAAGTAACCAGACTGCTCGTTTGCTACCAGTTACATATTAAAACATAAACAAAACATCCTTTGAATGATTCCATTAAGTGTTGAATAAATAAATGTGGGATTTCGTCGTATTAACTGAGCATCACTTGATATTAATTCACTATAAATTATTTCATACTCACGGGAGTTGTATAAATTGGCCTATCGTTATTCGTGTTAGTTACAATACAAATGTGCGCGAAATAATGTAAATTTTATCAAAAACATTCGCACAATGTAACCTGATAGAGCTTATAAAATAGTTATATTCACGCGTGCATATAAATACGAGCTGGGCGCATATGAATCCGGTCTGTGGATTCAGTGTATTCTCTCTATTTACGAAATTGGCAACCCATTGTTACCTATGTGTTTCAGAGAGTTATATACGTCAATGGCATTCTTGATTAATAGGAGAAATAAAGAAATATGTCCGGACCTATGCTTGCATCGCGTATTAGGTATTATTTAACATGTCAGCATTGATCTGTTGGGATCAATCACCACTAAATGTAATTACGCCTCCATTAAATTTAAAGCCGTGTACGCACTCCACAAGTTGTGAATTTGCATGATAAGCAACTATTTTGAATATCAAACATTGCAGGTAGCGAAACCGCCCACGGCTAACTAATTTAAATTTTAAAGCTTATAGCGTCCGGCATTTTGATTATGTTTGTTGTGTCGTGTGGACGTAATAAATACTTTTTATCCATTTATGTGTTTTTAATAATAAATACGACATTTCATATATAGAGGATAAAGATCCCTTTAATGTGTCGGCAATTGGCTCAGCATCGGGACAGTTCAATTCTTGAGTTGCCCATACAATGCTTTGTTATTTTAATTGTCAGTTTTTTTATGTGAGAGGAGGCAAACGAGCAGGCGGGTCACTTCGAGTGATGTGCCAACCGCCGCCATAGACACCTGCAATGCCAGGAGGCTTACAAGTGAGTTGCCGGCCTTTAAGGAAGAGGAACGCTCTTTTTTTGAAGGTCCCCAAGTCGTAGCGGATCGGGAATACCTATCGAGTTTCTTGCCGGTTCTTCTCGGTAGATGACTGCCTTCCGAACCGGTGGTAGTGTAAAAATTTACGATTCAGAAGTGTCTTCATAAAGACCTACTTGAATAAAGATATTTTGAGTTTGAATAGTATTAAAATATAAATGCCGCTTTCAAAATGTCATAGTATCAAGAGTTTCCCGTATTCACTTTTGTGAGCTTATCGTGAACGAAATGGTAATAACTGGTTTATATTAAACTACGTAGAAACGTTGAATGTAAGTGCATTATCCATACGATATAATCTATTATACAGACTGGGTGTTACAGAATTATAATAATTATTGCAATGTTTTTTTTTTATATTATGCATTTAAGTCTGGAATAGGACTTAGGACATAGTGCGTTTCGAAAAATAACAGTACACGATTGATAGAACATGAGGACATGGTTGTCTTAATAAAGACCTAATTCAATGAAGATACTTTGAGTTTTAGTTTTAAAGCGTATACAAATTGATGGCTAATTGTCATTAGCAAATTTTTTCATAACGATATGTCTATCGTTTTTAAAAAAACGTTAGGGACCGTTGAGATAATGAGAGACGAAAGCTGCTTTGTCGTTGTTACTATTTTAAATACATATTGTTAGTGTTATAAGACGATTTTGTAAATCAAGTATGGTGTTGCAATGACAACACGATCCAAATCTCCGTTTGACCAATCACAATCACAGCAAATGTGCTTAACTTTTCTAAACGAAGGAACATTCACAAAGGATTTTTGTTAAGCTTTCATTTCAGTTATATTTATTTATTTAGCTAGTTCGTAAACGGTCTGTTAAAATTTAAATCCTGCACACCTATATTTTGGTATTTCGTCAATAGATATTGTATAGTTTCAATAGTCGGTTCGCGTGTTGGGTTCTCCATACGCCTTAATCTGTGCTGATAGGCGTTGAATCAATCCTGCGGAATGTACTTAAGTTTCGCATGTATGCTCACCAATTCTTATTATAAAAATGTGATAATTCAGGCTGGTATAGAAAATATTGTTACCTGGACTTGAATTTGTACTGCTTATCATTTTTTTTAAGATTCATCTAGCTGTACTGTTTGTTTGTGGGTTGTTCGTACTATAACGTAAACGTATATTTCACTATTCCCATCAGTAGTAAAGGTTTTTTGTTGCATACAGATATCGATGCATACCCTGGAGGATTTAAAGATGGAGTGATTTTCTTGCCAGTTCTTCCCGTCCGCTCTACGAATTTGAATTGGTAATTGGCAGTAGATACTTTGTGAAGATAATTCACAAGTGTAAGAGTTACACTTGTATGAGTTAAGTTATATTTTGATATTTATAACTTTTGAGTTTATTTCAAATCAACGTCCGTTACATTTATATGACACCCGTTTTTGTGTCACTTATTCATCATTATCTACTTCTCAACTAAACCTAGGCTTAAAATGTTAAGACTAAATAAAGCCCCAGTGATTCTTTATCAGTTACTCGATGAGTAATGTCTCATGTTATGCCTCATATGAGGATGCAATCCATTGACCACCGATGTTAAGCAACACGTGGCACAATATAAATCTTGATAGGTCGTCACTGACCTTACTTTAGTGCGTAAATCAATGTGTCGATTTTTTTTTAATCTGTGTTATAAGAAGTGGTACTCTCTTAAAAACAGTTTGTTAAATTCTTCTTCTGTTAAATGGTGTGTTAATTTGTAACACCACAAACAGCAGAGAAACGCTTTGTTCAAAACACAATATAATAACTGACGAATGAATGAATGAAAATATGGTGAAGACGTAACGTTAGATTTTGCTTCAGTGAGGTTTTTAACCTTAGTGCAATGATTTGCAAATACCGATCGTAGACCAAGACCGTGTAGCGTAACGACAAATAAAATTGTTTAGATTTAAACATAGTAACGCAAAGTGTGCAATTAGCGGTTGGTTAGGCCCCTCCCACTACATTAGGGTGCGGCAAAATGTATTGTAATGTAATGTATAAAAAAAAGTATTTGTGATCGGTTGTCAATAAAAACTACGAAAGAATGAAATCTGAAAAACGAAAGAAATATTTTTCGACAATTTCCGTTGATCAGCTTAAATAGTGAAAGTCATTCAAACAAAAATTCATTTAACGAATGGTTTATGATGCTTTAGGATTGGTTATACGTAACTGCTATGAGATTTCAAAGGTGACACAAACCTTTTTCCGTGGCGTCAGTTTGAAGTATGCTGGAAACGAACTGCGTACTTTGGAGTCCGTATCAAGAAAAACATAGGTGGATGCGAGAGTGTACGAAAAAAGTTTATCTCATCTTAACCAGAGAAGCATCAACTATTAACCTGTTGTTATTGTCAGATTTATAACTGGTTACAGACACTTTCACTTTCAGATATTTTTTTCATACCCAGAAAGGCATCCATTTTCCACATAGGTTCGTTCACGAACTACCATCCATTATCAAAGCCAGTGTTAGGTTAGTTAGTTAAGTTAGGAATGACAGTGTAAGAATACATACGGTAGTTCGATACATACTTTAATAATTAACTACGTTTATGATTGTTATACATTTTAGCAGTTTGTGTAAAGAAAAGGCAGATATTTTTTATTAGACCTTGAAAATATTAAACTGTACACACAGGTAAGTATTAGAAATGGACAACTATCGCATGTGAAATAATTCAAAAGTAATAAATGATGTGCACGCGCATCTTTTACAAGCTGAGCAATTTGTTTTACTATGCTCTTATTATTACCTAGCGATGACGCTCTGCTTATCAGGTGTTATCACCTACCGAGCCTCGTTTTCCAACACCTCAGTCTCGCGATCTCGCTCTAGCAAGGTGGACCGCGTCACTCGCGCGTGCAACCGAATATAGCCCGAAAATAATCGAACATCAACAACTACGGTAAGTGATATTTTGAATTTAGTGTAGTTTTAATTAGTTTGTTCATACGGGTATATTTCTATTTGAATAATGAATCATGTGCCAATGAACGAAGGTCGCTCATCCTAAAGCATATTTGTCCTCGTGTTGTGACTTTGGACGTAATTGTGTAAATTTAAAGGTTCTTAATCTACACAATAATAGATGTGTGTGATTTGAAACAAGTTCATTAACATTTTTGATGTTAAAATTGGTGTTAGCCAGTTGATTATAATTTCGAATCCTGCGAAGCGGCACGATCTATTATGCTTGAGACTTAATAATATTTTATTCTTAATTAGGTTACATAAATGTTGACTTGAGGTAAATTTCCTTTAATTACCTGCAGTGGTAACATATTTTGCAGCATCGAACGACACAATACATCATCTTTGATTTTTGACACTACTTTTAATTATAATAAAAATAAACTGATTTCAGTTCGATTTGTGCCAAAAACATTTAGCCATTTGTCCTTCCTAGATAACATTGTCTGTTCACGGTAATTTAAATTTCTATGAGTTGTCTCGGCACACTCCTTATTATTCGACCTATCAAAAGGACGCAATATTCTGTGTACCTATTTTAAACTTGTTGCATTACCACAATAACCTTTATATTAATTTCAGATAATCAAGTCTGACGTATGCAAATATGACAACAAAAACAAATTAACGCATTGTCCACGGATCCAATTAATACAATAAAAATTTCAGATTAACATCTGTATATATAAACTGGAGTTAAATAAACTAATCTTATAATCTTAAAGTTTAAAACGCCACAGTGTAGCCTTGCCACTTCTCGTCAGTAACATTATAGAGCAAATATTATCCAACATATTTGACCTATAACCCCGTGGTTCTGGGTTTTATTCTTGAGAATATTTTATATTGACTAACATTACATGCGATAAATATATTAAATTATTATGTAAATTGTAATGAAACTCAAAATATCTTAATTCAAGTAGGTCTTTATAAAGACACTTTTGAATCGTCAATTTTTACATTACCACCGGTTCGGAATGCAGGCAGAAACACGATAGTTGCTCTTATTTTTAAAGATATTTAAAATAAATATGTTATCATACATTAAATATAACTAGGATCCTATTAAGTCTAAAATTGATTGATATTATTATTGCGCGAACAATCAATCCGTCCATAGAAATTCCATACAAACACATATGATATATCATAGTTAAATATTATTTAACTATTGGTAAATACAAACCACCTTTTGAATAACACCTTGAATTTAAAATTATATTAATCGTATTGAATAATCAGTGGTGCCGAAGTATTTTAACTGAGACATTAAGACCGTTACCCAATAACATGTTTACAATATTTTACATTTATAAATGTGAACTAAGTGGTCAGCAATCGTGGTCTCGTTAAGTTTACGATAATTTATATTATAATTATATTTGTTCAGTGTTTCCTATCAATGTACAGAAATACATCGGATTACCGATGAATGTACGACTTCAAAATGATACTCATTGCCACTGTACAACTTACTTGCTTGGTTATAATCTTGCATATAGATATAAAAAAAAAAATTTTTTTTTGACATTACCAGGATGACATTATTTAAGTAATAATCTACTTGTGTTTGAAGAAAGACGCTTTTTTTCTGCGATCACGCATTTTATAATCAAATATTGTTTAATCGATCACTATATATATGTAAGGATTTTTATTTCAACTTGCTTACTGGAGTCACAGGGCCCCACGTCAATTTGTTAGTATACTTAAATATTTTTTTTATTACAATAGATTGTTTATTTAAAAACGTTTGAAAAGCGATCTAAATAATATGGCTAAGCAAACCTATCCGGTGTCAAATCATACTGGTTTTATAAAAGAAATGAATATAAAAAAACCTTGAAACCATTTAAAGTGAACCTTCGCCTTTGACGTGTTTCCAATTGGCATGTTGGGCGAGACGTATTAATTTACGCGTACATTTAAAACATTACCTTATTCCATTATAATAAAGTTCATATTTACACGGCGTATAACAATGCAATAGTTTTCGTCAACTCGATGTTTTTCGTTTTCAATTCTATAGAAATCAAACTGGTATAATCATCATAAGGTAACGCGATAAAATCAATACCAATCTATGAAGCAATCACTTGATTTAACTGGTCAAATATGTCCAAGTCTATGCACAGCGGATAGACGGAGAAGTGTAATTTAAGTTAATACAATAATAATAATTAATATTTTTGATGTATTTTTTGTACAAGTATTTTAACTACAATTTAAATAATTACAGATTCGTTTACGGTGGAAACTACTAGTGGAAATTGTTGATATACCAAATGCACAACGAATATTTTGTAAATTAATTATAGAATAAGGATATTTTTTTTAAAAATACAACAATCATTAGAGGCATAATCGAGTGACTGTGAGGTCATGGATTCGATTCGCGGTTGTGTACCCATTACCTTGCGGTCAATAAAGATAAAAAACAAGCAGAAGACTACTTATTTATATGTGTTTTACGATATGTAAAAGTCACTGTATTTCCTTAAATTCCTTGATATAATATCTTAATAGGTACGTGAAATTAAGACGCGACGATAGCGTCTTATCTCAGACATTCAGCTTACGATATAGATAGCTACTCTGATAAGATCTTGCATAATTATTCCTGAAAATAACCTATGTAATACTGGTATAGATGTGTATATGATTTACTACAACAGACGCTAAAGCACTGGTATGTCCATAAGATCGGGAGCGTCTAAGGCTAATCAACAAGGCAATACATGAAAAGTCGTGTCGCGTTTGCTTAACTCCTCAGAAGCCGCTCGACCGGATCTCATGAAACTTTGTGTACATAAAGGTCTGATAATCGGTTGACATTTGGTACCTTCTTTATGTAAAAAAAGGTTCTTAAATATGTAATTTTTCTATGATAAGGCTTTCAAAAATATTTTTCTTGTATGTATAAAAATTGTATAGAAATTTAAACTAAGCTCACTGGATGAAACATCACGATAGTCGTCCAGGCCTGATGTTGGAATTAAGTGAAGTTATTTTACATTCATACAATTGTGAACGACATGCGAATATAAAAAAAATTCAATAATAAAATGTACGCGTGGGAATATAGCCAATTTTCGTATTTAGTTCTATATGGAAATTTCACTGAGCAGAGTATTACATCGAAGTACATTCAGAGTTTCTCTATACGTGTACTAATCTTACTCATTGACCTATGTATCCTGAAAATAGAGATTATAAGGAGTGGGGGAGGTTCATGGTATTTTTTGTGCTGTTACCCCTGATTTTAGAAGGAATACACTTCTTAGCTTAACGAAGATTACATATAAATAACTCATGTTGATTTTTATAAAACTAGGCTACATCTTAATGAATATAATGTGTAAAACAACTTTTATTATGGTCTTTATTAGATATTTTAAAGCCAGCATCAACTGATCTAAAAATATCCCACATAACACAAAAAAATGTCATATGATGAGTTAGTTTGTAAGTTGTAACAAAGCAAAGTAACAAACAATTTCTATTCAAAGGTGGTTATGAGTTTCCTTTCAATAGTTTTTGTTTGTTTTCTTTACATAGAATTTATCTCAATCGTAACCTTGGCGGCGGAACAGCCTCCATTAAGGCTAAATATAACAACTCTGTTCGGCTTGATGGCATTGTTGATTGGAAGTTCATTGCTCCGTTTGTAGCGCGTAGTTTACAAACTCAATGAGCTATCGAGAAATGTATAGGTGACATGATAGGTTTGTCGTTGTGTTATTCCGACTTTATTCCATCGGAGACTTTATTCACGCCTCGGATGTTTTGTTATTACCGATGAGCCTATAATATGGGACTTTGTTTTCCTCTTGTTTTGACAAATGGCATTTGTCTTCATTTAACAAATAAAAAACACGAGCGTCTCGTTCGTTCGTTTTATATTTGCGTTCTATTAAGAAGGCATATTTTCTTCGTGACCTGGTAAAATTCAACGTATTTTTACTTTGTCTTTTGAGATAATTTTAATTTAGCATCAAACGCTTCAATTTATATAGCGTTTTATAAGCAATTAATAATAACAAGACTTAATACAGTATAAAGGAAAGGTAAGGAATTTAACAGCATATTTTGTACGTTAAGAATTCCTTTTTTATATTATGAAGGATCATGAATTTATTATGTAAAGGGAAAAAATCGAAAGGGGTGAACTTTTATTGATATGATTTGAGTTGCTAAAATTAAAAAAAAATGATTACGTAATAATACGAATAATGTATCTCACATTTTGAACATGGATTTCAATGGAATATATTATAATAAGAACTAGAAAAAATAAACAAAGTATTAATATGATTTGAGTTAACAGGGTTCAATATTAAAAATGAACGCCGAAATCCTTGCTAAGATCTCAGATAGCTTTCGTTACGATCTACTTTCTAGAAAAAGTTGTTCTAAGTACCTCTAAAAATAATCTAAAATACCTTTTTATAATTCACCTAGCTATAATACATTCAATTCAGTTTGTCTTCAATTAATGTTCCACTTGACATGGAAAAAAATGAACAATAATATTCTAATAGATATAAGCGCCACTCAAACAACAATGGAATAACATTTGTGAGAACTGTTAAGAGGAAGTACGAAGATTACATTATAATTAACTATTATGTGTTACGTATATTATTTACGGTGTTATATACTTATTTTTCTTTTATAAAAGGGTATTTGGACATTGTGAAATACTCATCAATCTCAATTTTTGATGGCTCTTTTTCGTGGCGACGGTAAAAAATGTGTTTTGCATAGTGCACAGGGCTATGTCTCGGAGAGAGAGCAGCTAAGTGGCCTGCCCCAGCACTTGGGTTATTAGTGTCACTAATTTAAAAGTAATATTAAACAAATAATTCTATAATAATATAAACATAAGACATTTTTTTATATTTTTTTGGCAAAAAGACGTTTGTCGGGATCAGCTAGTACTTAATAAAAATAAAAATTCCCATTCAAGCTTCAAGGTAAGCGATTTATATAGCTGTATCATTTGTTTATGTGGATATTTTTTTTAAATACTCTCAGACTCTTTGTCCTAAATATAGCCTAACCTAACCTAACTGATAGTAGTCAATGTCGACTGATGGCATGAGATGGCTTTGATTGAGATTCTTTTGAAGAGAGAAAAAGGAAATTCAGACCATAGCCATCAAGCTGAAGGTGAGGTACCGGGAATAGAACCTGGGACCTTTAATTTAGCAGTGAAGCGTAGTGCATTAATTGGGTCGTTATGTCCATCTGGCTGCACTGCATCGGTGACTACGGGTGTACATTTCTGTTATGTCGATTAAGTGGTCAGTATTCCGACTCGGGTTACGTCCTTGCCAGGTCTCATCCAGCCAGTAACTAAAATAAAGTCTTATTATCTCCCTTAAAACATCCTCGTCTCTTTAGTGAGCGTGTAGTTCCAATATTGTATTTTGTTCAGACGACTATTACAGATTATAATAATGCTGAAAAAAAATGCGTTTAATCTGATATATTTTTGAGTGATTTAGATAATAATATTACATTTAACCTTGACAATTTCAATATTGCTTTGTCATAAACTTTCTATTATTCTATCAACGGCGAAGATTCCTTCCATTTATAACGATTGTGAGCTTACCTTTGTTTTGAGATAAGCTCAACCTAGAACCTCTGTTCTTACCCGTAATGGCCTTAAATCTCATGGTCCAGGATTCCTGTAGTTATCTATACAGTTATATATTCACTACTAATGTGTTAAGGTGCAACTGTAGGGCTAAGGGATGTAGGGTTGTTAGTTGTCCCTCTTCTATAATTAGTCTATTTATGGCATTACAATACATAGACTTTACATATTCCTGACGCCTTACACAGAATATTAAACGCACCACACCGTCCGTCCACAAAGTTACACGTTATAGATTTTTATTATGTATATAACTGAACCGCAATTGGGTTCGTGTGGTAGTAAGTTTTAGATTTATTGTCAGAAGCTTGGTACAGAGGATTTTTCAAGCGCTATGCTATAAGATTTGCTTCTCGAAACCGCGTACGTGGCTATCAGTGCATGTTGTAGGCAGTATCGGACTGATACCACTTCGTTTTTCTAGTATCACAATTTTATAATATAGATAAGATTTAGTTTAATTCATATTTTTACTCCATCTAAAATGGAATACAATAATAATGGTTGATGGTTCCGGAGTAGTAAACGTGGTTATACTTAAATATGTTTTTTGATTTAAACTCATATAAAGCTTCCAACCTAGGTGCCTCTAGTTTACTATGAATCTACTGACAGACCATATTTGGGTGCTAACCATACAGTATATAAACGTACGGCTTATAATAAAACATTTACTGGTTCATCGGCATCGTTAGCCACAGATTAGGTAAATTTATGTGGCGTACATAATGGTGTTATGAGACGATAAGTGGATTTTATATAAGTATTATGATTTGATTAAACAAGAGCGAGGCTGTACGAAAGATTGGCAAAACATTATATTTAAGTCGAGTGTTTTTGACACAGCGTTTGCGAGCGATGCAAAGTATTCGAGACGTTCATCGGTTCTCCTTTTTATTTTGCCCATCTTACAATAACTCAGACGTTTGTATGTAAATATTTATTTTATGTTATATGATTCCTAATTGTGTATTTGACAATACATTTATTGGAATTATGCAAACAGTGTCTACACGTTTTAGAAAACGCGGTTTATATGGAAATACAATTTGTACATAGTGCATTAAGGAACAGCAATGAGAATAAGGATGCACTTTGTGTCGGAAGTTGAGTTTAAACTGGTGAATTTAATTTGCCCACCCGCATCGGGTCCTTATAAACGGTGTATAGTTGACATGTATGTAATAACATTTCTCAGTAATTAAAAGACTTAAATAAGAATATTCTTAAAGGTATAATATGGTAATTGATCAGTACAACATACGCATTGTTTAATATTTATGACTTTTTCATATATATATATATTTTGAATGTTTATATTTATTACTAATAAACACAAAGTATTCTTAATATTATCCTAACTAAAATAACTTAAAATGTTTGGTCCCTGTGATAGAGTACCCACAATGCTGCCGGCATTTCCTCGCTGTATGGCGATGCTTACACGCTGAGCAAGGAAAGAACCAGCTCTTGGATCACCGGTACTGACTACCAGGCGGCTACAGTGCCTGTGCACTTTAGGACCATGGGGTGCCATGGTCCAAAAGTCATAGTTTTACATTGAATATATATATATGTAAAAGTTATAATATGTAATATATATATATATATATTGAATACCCTATACCATATTAATACGTATATATTTATTTATGTAACTCAAATTAAAAAATATATATTTGTTACTTCTGTAATTACCAAACCGAAACAATTATTCTTTTACGAAAACAAACATAGCACGGGATTGCAATTAGTAATTAATCCAAGAGGTTCTTTATTACAGAAGGCTGAGTATGGCACAGGCTTTAGCTCAAATAAATGATACCCTGGCGGAACAGGGTGAAAGACACGCAAACACTTTTTAAAACCAACAATCCAAAAACAATATATAATAAGCTGAAAAGTTATTTCTCAAGTTAGTCTTATAGAAAGATTAATAAAATTCACATCTTGTGCAAAGGTAATATAAAAAAAACACAACTTTGTGAAAAAATCTCATAACAGAGCGCAGCTTATGAATTCTTACAATGAAAAGTTGAAAGATAATTAAAATTGAAGTAAGCAGCTTGTGACAGCAATTGCGACAGTCCACACTGACAATGTTAACGAGTTAAATGTTATGGTTACTTTCTCCCTTATCAACAATGTATTAAGCGAAATTGTTTTTTATATACATACGTTATAACTAATACAACAGGAATTTCATTAATTGAACAGTTTACCAGCATACCGCTGTTCTCAAAATAAGATTCGCCCCACTAATGAGTGATATTATTTTTAGCATATACCGCTTACAGGTAACCCTGAAAAGTATACTACGAGATTGCCTACGTTACCTAGTAATTAACAGCAATATTTATAGACGATCATTTAAAGTAAACCTTCATCAGCCATGTAATAAGTGATTGGAAAACAATTTGTCTTTTCCATTCTAATTATATCTGGTTGTATAAAAGAAAATCGATTTGAATCTAAAATCGAAATATATAAAAGCATGTCATATCGTAGGTATAACATGAAAGTTCAATATGTGAGTGCTCGCTCTGATACCTCACATCAAATTGGCCCTTCAGGCACTTTCTTGATGCACACAAGCGGTTATTGATACGTGTCTATGTGGAAGAGATATAATAACAAACAGTTGTAAGACTGAATACGTGTTTATCGCTTTAAACGCGATCAAATTGTAAAGAGAAACGGCCACCCTTTGAAATTAATTATTTTGTTAATTTACTCTATAAAGTAAATATTCATAATAAATTTTAATGAGAACCAGAGATGGCTTTTCAAGGCAGGAACAAGTTCTTTATAATTAGACTGAGTGAAGACTGCAGGCTAACTTAATTCAAAAGGCAAGTAGACATAAGGAACTCAATTTCATCCAAGAAAATGTTGCAAAGTAGCGATACAAGAAAGAATACATTACATTAATTTATAAGTTAAAAAAAGTTCCCTCGTTGTCTTAATTATGTATAAACTGAAATATTGCAACTTTAATATGTACGGGGATAAAAGTTTTTTTTTGCGAGCGCACTTTTGAATAAGTGATCGTCATAACTCAAACCGTAAGTTTATTCTAGTTTAATATAATTCTCCTTTGAACTAATTTCATACATTATTAAATAACAATGTTTTAATTATCAGAGTTTTAACTTCGACCTTGGATTTTTAAATATTTCTAATTATGGGTCACGTAGTTAAACAAATCAAATCAAACTTTAGAAAGTTAGAATTGATTAGAATTAAAAATAAATAAGTACACAGTTTTATCTAAACATGAGTGACATACAGTTTACCAAAAGCTACTAAGCATGACATCCGACGCTACGCCTTTTATCTCGCTCCAAGTCATAACGGCTCTCTTCGCCTCATCTGGAAAAGTCAGATGTCAGGTCTGTTTGGAACGGTCCCGCTTCCATAGTTACTAAAAAGTAGTTTTTATTACAGTAATTAAGTGTACCAACAAGATAACATTTTTGAATTCAGAATCTTGAGAATTTAAAGAAATATAAACTTTTTGATGAATTAAACGGGTCTCACATTAATTAGAGTTATGAGAACTTAAAACTGAATTTTTAAAAATTTCTTTCGCGGTCGTAGTCCGTTAAATACCATTGTAACAAACTTGCATTAATTGCAGTACAACCATTATGTGTAAATAAAAATAAACTAAGCAATTCTAGAATTGTTTTAATTTTATTTACAATTTAAAACTGTATATCTAAACAACTGAACTAAAATTGAATAGCTCTTTACTTATCAGTTTATTTTCCATTTTTATTGACAAAAAAATTACATTATTTATATCTAAACAATATAAATCTTTATAATATCATTCATTAAATATTACCGTACTCACATCTATCAATGTTACCTAACGAGACATTCAAGTCTAACACAATCATACAGACCTCACAAATACAATTCAATTGTAAATACCTAATGAAATAATAAAGGTTATCCTTACGTATTTAATATCTTCCAACGATTTTAATTAACTGCACATCGAGCGTCGATTTTCCGAACTGTTGCATCCGTGTCCTTTCAATTGTTCGTTAGTTGCATTTCGCATGAACAGATATGCTACTACACCCATTTAATTGAACTATATTGACAATTATAAATCATTAATTTCCTGTATAATACGTTAATGGTGTGATATGTGTACGTCTGTTTCATGGTTATGTTCACGGTACAAGCTAATCTTAAATAAAATGGAGATAAAATGGTATCTTTTGTACCACTGTTTTATTGTTTTTTTTAAATATTGATCGATGTTTATCTAGAAACATATATATACTTAGTCTTGCCATAAATATTGTTATAAAGAAAAGCACGATTTTTTTTTTATACGTAACATTTATTCCTTTCATAGTGAGTTAGTTTAATACATCAATATATAACTATTAAAAATATACAATGTTTATTCGAAGTGGTCTCCATTGGCTGCAATACAGTCTTTTAAACGTTGAGGCCAGTTATCAATAGCAGCACGAACTCTTTCTAGAGGAAAATTCTTCACTGCCAACCGAATGGATCGTTTTAGGGACTCCAAATTATCATGGCGTTTAGAGCAAGCCTTACTCTCTAAAACTGACCATAAATCATAATCCAATGGATTTAGGTCAGGACTTGACGACGGCCAGTTTTCAGTGCTGATAAAGTCCGGAACGTTAGTTTTCAACCAAGATTGGGTGGATCGAGCTCTATGACCCGGTGCCGAGTCTTGTTGAAAGCACCATTCTTTGTTATTGAACATGGTGTTAGTTAAAGGCTTAACTACCGTCTCAAGAATGGTATTTTGATAAACTTGTGCCGACGTTTTAATACCTTTTTCACAAAAATATGGCTCAGTCACCCCTTCATAGCTAACACCCCACCAAACCATCACTGAAGTGGGATAATGCCCACGTTGTACTCTGTTTACTAATTGCGAAGCTTCTTTAGAGCTTCCAGCATAAATACGGTCATTTTGTTTATTAAAATACTGCTCAATTGTAAAAATTTTCTCATCCGTAAACAAATTTTTTTTGTGACCTCCCTTTGCGTACCGCTTAAGTAGTTGTTTGGATTTTACCACCCTATTCTTCTTTAAATTATCAGTTAAGAAGTGACCAGTACGTCTCTTATAGGCTGCAAGTCCTAAGTCATCTTTTAATATACGCGACATGGTTCTAGGAGCTATCTTCATCTCCCGAGATAAAATCTTTTGCTTACGGACAGGATTTCTTCGAATTCTTTCCCTAACTGCTTTAATCACCTTTTTCACACGAACGGTACGTGGACGGCCAGATCTTTTTCTGTCACAAACAGAGGAGGTATCATTGTACCTATCAATAGCCCGGTAAACAAACATTTGACTAATACCAAGCGGGTGGAGGGTTTTAAAAATTGCACTTTTCTCCATACCTACTTTATGTAAGGCAATCACAGCGATTCGGTTCTCTTTATCACCCCACTCCATTTTAATATATCAAAATATTTAACAATATAATGGCGCGAAAATAAGAAAACACATCAAGCAATCATATAAAAATGACAGATTCCACATTCAAACGTAATATTTTCTTTTTTTGAATAGTAACAGTATTTATGGCCAGACTAAGTACGTATACAATGCTTTCAAATGAAAATGTGTTTATTTCTGAAAAAAATTAAATTCTCGGACCACAACAAATGCAATGCAAAAATTAATTGCGCCACGGTTTCAGTTTTCAAAATATCACCTTTTTTAACACGTGTAGATTTTATCGCACACATCCGATAGGGTTATTGATACTGAGACGAAAAGATCTTCTATCTCATACTTGAAAAACGTCTCGTTAATATTTATAATATATGTCTCGGTCGATTGCTAATGTCTGAGCGTCGTGGTCAGAATGGTGGGTGAGTTGCACGTCGCCACTGGATTCTATCCAACGCCTCTCTCACGGTGGTGTAAAAATTTGAAGACGACTAGTCCTATACTTGATTGGTCCATATGGTTGGTGAGCGGTTTGCCCTATTGGTTTCAGTATTACCAACCACGATCAGTTTTTCCAGATTCTCATCGCCTCTGCGCATTATGTGTAGATTTATAATATCGTAGAATAATTAAGTTCTATGTTCTACGCACACTCCCCCCAGAAATGGGATTAGTGTTATGTTGAATATAATATGTATCCAGAATGAAATAACTAGCTAGCATAAATAATTTATTATATTTATCATAACTCTATTGTATGTTGTCTAAAGGGTTGTTAGGCTTACAAAAACACGTTTTAAATTATAAAAAACATGTGTTTGAAAGATTTTATTATAAAGACACTGTTTTAATAATATAATTAATTTTCTAATGTGAGTGCCGATGTCTTTTGCCACTTTGTAACAATGATGGAATAGCCCCACTTGACCTAATTTAATTGATTAAATTAAATTACTTTAGTAAATTTGCTTCGGCTAAATGAATGTACCTAAAAATGATTAGTATATAATATGAATTAAATCAAACTAGTGTAAATAAAAAAAGTACTAAATGTTGGTGTGTTAATATATTTAATGGCAAGATTGTATGAAACACAATTCAAAGAGAATTTATTTTGTCTCCTCGATAGGGACGTGGCTTTATTTTGACAAATTCAATTGATTCATTCGTCATGGAATCTCATTACAATATTCAACTTGGTCAACAAAATGGAAATTTTATGTTTTTTTGCAATCGTTTTTCCCGTCTTCTGGATCATGCGCGAAGCAACAGATGCGAGGGGTCTTGAAACAAATGTAGCCCATCCAGCGCTTAAAGCTTTTCGTAAAATTATTAAGCCCGTTTTATAAATCCACATCATTCTTTTGATTATATTTTATTCTTATTTTAAATAAATACATTTTATTTTACACATATTGTTTATACCGATAATTTTTAAGATATAACAATAAAACGTGAAAATATTCAGATCTTTAAACAGATAATATTCATATTAAATTTATGTTATATTCACCATATTACTTGTAGCGATTTATCTCGCATTGCTTTAGTTTTTTTCGCAGCGCTGTTGAAAAGAGTCTGCATATTAGAAGCAGTCGATGTTGCTAGATTTATCAAACGCGTTCAAATTGTCGAGCTGAGCAGACGTGTGCTAGCGTTGCTCAAAGTTGACGACTTGCTATCGCGTTATAAACGATTCACATTTCATCGGTAAGAAACACCTTTTTCTCGTCTCCACCTGGGAGCGTTACTTACCTATTCTAACTTTTACATGATTTTCTACCTTTCTCGAGTTTTATTATTAAACTAATTGTTATTTTTATGGTAATATTTTTGTGAAATTATAAATTAATGAATCTAGATACATCCATTTTGTGAAAAGATTTTTTATATATAATTGATTTAATTCTGAAGTATCGAGTAAAGTTACAACTACAGTAATGTTTTTAAGTTTTTTGAGATCACGGTGAATATAACCATGTTAAAGTTTGCTCACAATTTACCAAATTAACTTTTAAGTTCGCTAATTAAAATTCATTAGCCTGTAAATGGAACAATAATTTATTTTTTAATCTAACGTTAATTTATTAATTTTTTATATCAAATATCTGAATATAAATATTAAAAAATAATTAAAGGCAACATCAAAAAGCTACCTCGTTGACCTCCTTTAGATGTGTCTCGTAGCACGTAGACCAAATGAGCTCTACGAAGTTGCTACGAACATGTTTAGTAGCAATGACATATCGCTACGAAACAAATAAAATAAATGTCTTGCAAACGTAAAAGTGACGTATATTGGAAATTTAAAATACATTTTATGTACACTTTAAATAAAACAAATACTTTGTTAATTCAGATAGTAATCGTTTTCAAAAGAATATGTTTTATAAGGACATTGTTATACTAAAATTAAAGCGATACACACAGATCATGTAAATAAAATAACTTCTGAGATCAACATTATCTCTAATATCTAATAAAATTAGTATTTATTATAAAAATACACAAATCAAAAATATAGCGGGCTGTTAAATTATCCTAAAATAATTGATTTTCAATGAATATATAAATTAATGGCTGACGTTCAGTAAATGAATTTTGATCAATTAATCAACCGAATAGCGATCGATTTGAATTAAGTCAAATATTAAAAAAGCGTCAAATTAATAAAGTGCACACAGAAATGTATAAAAGTCAAAAGAAGCGTCCTTCTATTCAGTTCAGTTTTAAGTAATATTTTTGAAAAAGTTTCAGAGATGGCTCAGTGCAAGTTAAATGCAGTATTTGGAGTACTTTGTGATGGTTATAGCCATAATAAATATAAAAAAATGTTCATGATTTATTACCGTTTCCGAGTGAATAAAGCTTATGTGGCTTACTCTACAGTATACAAACTAAGAGTAACGAGTCGGGGCGAGAGTTTAAATAAACTATATGTTTTATAGGTCCGTTTATACTCAATATAATTTAAAGAAATTATTAAATAGATCTATAGCTTTTCAATTTGGCGAAAATACAAATAATTAATATAATAATAAAAAAGTGCAAAAAGTGATATTATTATATATCTTGACTTAATTTTTATGAAATAAATAAAATACATCTTAAATAATAATAAGCAGTAATTAATAACCACCTAATTGTTTACAGGCAGACATCCTTTAATATTAACATATTACAAGAGCTTAAGCAGCTTTAATAGTTGCTTAGGGATTCCAAAGGTTGTTATAAAATTAACGTGTAGTTATTGATTACATACTCTCTGTTTTAACAGATATGTCATAAAAATGTAGATCCACCATCCCCTACACAATTTATTCTCTGCAAAGAATATATAAGGAAGGAATTGCAAATCGAATTGCTTTCATCTCCGATCGACTTTACTATTGGTTTAATATGGTCAATAATAAGAATATTTTATGGAAATAATCTTAATTAGGTAGATTAAAAAAAACCGACGAATAAGTGTTTGAAAATGTATGATACTTCTCGTGCGGTTCACTTGGCTCGTCTTGACCATGCCCCCATTTAAAAGAACATTCAAAGTGTATATAAGACGGCACTATGCCAACGAGTAAACGTTTATAACAAATAAGCTCTCCGCGGTTTCATCGGTCATTGTGAATTCTTAAAAATAGTTTTTTTTTTTTAATTATTATTCATTTACTAATAAGTAGACGCGTAATTTTAAATAGTCTTAATCCACAAAGACATCACATTTAATCTACCACATAAAACACAATAGCTTCATTATATTATAGATGGTTGCCTGGCAACGAACTTTAGAGGAAAACAATCGACACAAGCAATGATCGATTGATCAGGCACAACTTGCGATAACTTTTGTATCTCCCTCAGAAAATATTACGATGCCTATTTATTTATCAATTATCAAAATCGTAATATCAATTTTGCCAAAGGGCGAGGCAAGGTTTATCCTCCTTACGGATTACTTTGTATTGTTTTATGACTCGAAATGCTTTAATTATTGTTCATAAATAAAAAAAAATCTTCGTTATTCCGTTGAACAAGATTAGTGCAAATTGCACGATAGTGTATATATTTAACAAGGCGTTGATTTAATGTGTGCCTTGCGAAGAAAACAAAGATCAAATTAAAGAAAACTTTTATAGCTATGAAAAGCTTGACTATGAATTGGTTTTACTTAGCTATGTTATAGAGAAATCTTCGCGTTGCTTATCGCGTCAATGATTATTAAAGTGTAATTTTTTTTAACAATGCAAATCTTATGGTATCATTAGTACATATCATTTGGTATTGGCAAAGATCGAAGGGGTAACTTTTTCTTCTCTGTTTATTCCGAAATAGTGATCAAAGTCGTGCACCTCACCTCACATTTGAGCATTTCTATAGTGACACAGTGAAACTTCTACTTTTACAGTAATTTGAATGTAAGCTTTCGTAAACCTCTTTAATGAACTTTAATGAACTCTGTAATGACTTTTGTAAATCAAAAGTCATTTTTGTACATTTTTGAAGATATTTTGTCACAAGTACTAAATCATTAAAGTTATTTTATTATTTTACTTACTAAAAAAATGTATTTAGTGTAAATGATAGGAATAAAATTTTAATTATTATTTTTAGCCACAGCACTTTTCGGGTAGTATTCGTTTTCAGCAAAAGAATCGTATAATTAAATAAATTTTAAAACACTTGATACATGACGAGACAGTCGATAAAACAATTCCTTTACTACATTTAATATAATTTAGGATCGTGTAATCGCGAATAGTAAATGTACATTTTTTCTTATTGTTCCTATTAATTATATTTCCAAAGCCGAAATGTCCAAAGGATTGTGGTCAACTTTTACTGCTTAGTTTAAAAACTAAACGGCTATCGGTCGACTTAACGACATTAACGCCAGTGACTGACATTTCTACAGTTTCATGTCAGTTCCAGTTCAAAAGTGGTTGTTAACAATTCTAATTGATTAAGGAATATATGACTTTAACCTTGTTAAGTTTTTTCTAATGATCATGCCCTTAAATATGGCTTTTTCATATATCGAGTAGAAAACAACGTTCTGATTCCTATTACTTTCATGCCGCATTTTTTTGTGTCGGTTACCAGTTGTGAATTGGTTTCTTAGCGGATTCATTCCTTCGTGAAAATAATCAGGACACTCACTTGTGACCGTAGCGTTGTACAGAAAAAAAATGTTGAAATAAATACTAATGAAGAAGTTAAATAGACATTTTCATACAGTATTGATTGTATGTTCAGTATAATGGAATTGTGATCCGCTCAGATTAGTTCTTGTTGCACGTAACGCTTTCTTTAGCACATTCAATTAGAACAAGGCATTGCACTAATTGCTCCGTGTAATTGAGTTATGGCAACTTCATTAAAAATATATATAAATATATTTTCACTTGTTCACATCAAAACTTTATTATATTATAGAGTGTAATCTTCTTCAAAAACAGCTCTTCTGCCTATCGTAAATTTTGTGACAAACCACACTTATATATTAAATAAAGTGTAGTCTCAAGAATATTGTAAATTTTGTATATTCATTAATTTCTAAGATCCCCTGAGTACCTCGACCTAGTAGGACCTAGTTTCCTGCTGTCAGTATTACGCTGTCAAAGAAAGAAACTGATAAGTGTAATCTTGGTGTACTATTCATACCAAGCCAAATTGTAATTCTCGTTCGATATTACTAATGTATTATGGCCATAACCTAGTATCTTCTTAGTCGATGTATTATTTCCAAAAGTAATAAAAAAAAACAAATATATTCACTTTAGTATCAAATAAAATATTAAAGATTACAAACATTTGACTCAGTTGGTTCAAAAGTGGTACTGCCAAACAGTGCGTCCCTTCACAACTGTTTTCCAGCCCCAGTACACCAAATGACTTAACTTCAGGCTAACCGGCCGTCTGTTAAGTGTTAAGATTAAAAAACTTTACTAGTTACAAACTAATTAGTAATATTAATGTAAATTATTATAAAAGTAAAAGGCAACTCTGAAGAACAACGTTCTCCAGCTGATACCGGGTTTCTGTCGCTATTCAATTAGATTATTAACATTTTTTTTTTTTTATCCACTCACTTCAATTGTTAGGTTTTGATTGATTGATATTTATTTAGGTATATATAACACACTACACCAAATCCTGCTGCAACATTCAAAATTCTATAAAGTATGCAAGTGTGCAAGAAACAGAATATTTATAGCTACTTTATTTTGTGTTCTTTTCGTCTTTAAATTTAACTATTTATTTGAAGTTTTTAGTCCCTAGTGTTATTGGTGTGTGTGTGAAGTTTGTTATTGTTTTTCTGTGTATTTTCGTAATAAATTCTGTATTGGCACTAATGAAAAAAATGTGTATCAATGCTTGGATCCATTTTAGTTGGGGCAATTTTTTGCGTGACCTGAGAGCATTATTCTAGTGACCTCGGATGTAATATGTTACTCCAACTTGGCTGAACTCCAGCATATCACTGTTGACAAAATTATAATGGGCTTAGTGTCTTTGTTCCTGATCAACCTGCGATCATGCCCTGCAAAATTTCATACAAACGAACGTGATTGGACGCATTCAACCCGAAACGACGCGATAATCATTCAATTCGGATTTTAGGTTGATTTACACTCTTAGTGGCCGGGGATAATCCAACAATTAACAAATTATGGTCGTAAGGTAATAAACGTTCTATGAATCTATAAATCAAGGTATACGAGAATATTACATACGGTTATGAAATCTATATCAAGATTTAACTGCAGTTCTATTTGTAAAAGCTTTTTGGGCGAAGTTGCATTGGACTCAAATTTATCAGTCAGTATAATCGAATTAAAAAGTCTATTTTCATGTGTCCGGTACACGTTACAATTAAAATAGATTAAAATAGAAGGGCTTTAATCAACTCCAGACTAAACATCAGGCTTAATGTACGATCGATCGTCTCATACTTTCATAAATCTTTTTTTCAGCGTCCATTTAACGTTAGGGTGAAAGTGTTTGTAGATCACATGAGTTATATCCGTGTCAGTGGGTTCGTGTGGGCAACATAACTTTGTTGGGAACAGTAATTTCGCTCGCGGATATTTAAGTATATAGGTAAACACGGAATAAGAGCATGTTGAATCAAGCTTAGTTAAATTTGCCACTACGACTGGTTACCATTACAAAGTTTACATATTATCGTTTTTTTTTTGTGACAGCGTTAACTCAATTATTTTATATAACTAGACAAGTTTATTTAGAAATTAATAGGCGCCTGGATGTCAGTACCGGTGACCCAAAAGCTTATTAAGCTTTTTTCGATGAATGTATAAGTATCGCGATACAATATAGATACGCCACCAGCATTATGGGTATTATGTCACAAGGACCAAATATTTTTAAAATATTTTAGTTTTTTTTAAGCTTATTAGTTATATAAAACGATTATGATTTTCTTTATTTACAATATACTTAACAGAGGAAATTCTTGTTCAGCGTATAAGCATCGCGATACAGCGAGGAAGGGCCGCCAGCATTGTGGGTATTCTGCCACGGGGACCAAACTTTTTGAATTTGTTTTAGTTTTGTGTTTTGTTTTATTTTAAGGTTACTTATATTAGTAAGGTTAATATTTTAGTTGTATATGTATGTATGTGCGTACTATTGTTGTATTTAGGTCTATAAAATGTGAATTAAAACGTGAATAATTGTTTGAGGTAAAAGTGTATTGCTATTAACAGAGGAATATTATTTTTCAAACAATAACACACTACGTAAAAAAATATAATATAATTAGTTGTTAAAATAGCTGATAGTTTTTTTATGAATAACTTAAAATCAAAATTATCTTTATTCATATAGGTCACCAAGGTACACCTATGAATCGTCAACAAATTGAGTTTTAAATTATCGATTCTACATTTACTTGACACTCGTTTGTCCACATGGGCCGTGTCGATCCAAGACAATATTCTAAAATATATATAGAACAGTGTTGTCGGAAAATTAACAATAATTATTACCGATGACCACGTTTATACAGTCTAGAACAAATTATTTAGTCTACGGTAGATGTGGAATTATTACGGAGGCTGTCAGTTGTAACATCATTGCCGTAAAGATTCCAAAATAAACCTCATCAGACGTGACGCGATCGTAACAATAAAAGCGAAGTTGCCATATAAGAGCTGCCATTTTATCCAAAATATTTATAAACTAGCTGATCCCGACAAACGTCGTTTTGCCAAAAAAAAGTCTCTAAAAATAGATGTTGGCCGATTCTGAGACCTACTTAATATGCTCAGAAAATTTCAGGAGAATCGGTCAACCCGTTTCGGAGGTGTAAGGGAACGAGAACTGCGACACGAGAATTTTATATATTAGATCTGTATTTTAATTATAACAATCGTCGCAATTTATAACGATGCTTGATTGGATTTAAATTACTTAAAAATGTATTTTGTACAACCATTTAAAAATAATAACAATACGAGAGTTTTATTGATGTTGAAGAGTTGAAGAATCAACACAAATGTTTCGATTAAGGCCCCCTTAATCGAAGCATCTCTCTCTTTTCATCTAAGCGGTAAAACAATTTGATGAAAGGAGACGAGTACGACGCAATTGTGTGTATAATAAAGATGGCAATTACATTTAAGGGTACGTGTAACTGTTTTACAGACTCTTGACAAATTTATTAATTGTTTTAATTAAACTTAAGCGATTCATTTATTCAATAGTAACTGACGACTCATTAGTTTTATGCCTGTCTATTCAACCATATTTCATATGGAAATCAAATCAGGTGAAATCTCTTACCAGAATGTTGGTACTGTACACTTGAACGAAGTAAACAATACTTATTGGAACCAACCGCCCGCGCATGTGTTCCCAAACCGTTACGACTTAAGTTACGGGATCTTCAAGAAAAGAATGACCTCCCACTTGTAAGCCACCTGGGTTACTACTGCACTCAAAGCCGGTCACTTTGAGTGCCTGATCAAAAGAAAAAACAATTTGCCAACAATTGGCGTGGATTGTCTATCTTAGTCTATAATTGTTAACTGGCTTTGTACTGGTTTTATAATTAAAACTCACGTGAAAGTCAATCGCAGTTTAAACCAAACGGAATTACACAATATCTAAAAAGTGTACTTCAAATGCGAAATTTCGGCGATCTAAAAATAAAACGCTTCGAACGCGCTATTAAACGTTGAATGTTATCATTTACATTCACTCAACAGATGGGATTTTTGTAAAAAAGCTTCTAAGCTCGATTTAAAGAAATCAAATCAATCACAGGCTGATAATTTATCTGGATCCAATTTATTTCTTGATAACCCAAGCTTCGAGTACTTTTGTTATAGTTAAAGCATTATATTTTTAAGTATTTTTAAATTGTATTGATATACTTATAACGTATAGCGCTTGCTAGATGTTTTTAAAATTAACAAACTTAGAAATGAAAGCAAAATATAAAGAGGAATGCAAAGAATCTTTCATACCTAAATCAAGACGTTTAAACAAACACAGACATAAACATTTACAGGAAACATGCCTATATATACATGAATCAAAACAATCTTATTAAAAAAGAACAAACAAATACAGAATGGATCATTGATTTAAAAATTGTTCTTCCCCCTGCAAGAATTTCTCAAACCGTAAAGTATTTCCTGGCCCTTGGGCGACATATTTATGCTTCAAAAAATAGAAAAGATATTTTTTTTTAACTCCTTGGTAACTCCATTTACAAACAAGCTAAAAGGTGGTAAAATTTCGTCAAGTGAGTATGGTTTAAGCTCAAATACGATTTGAATATTGTCGTTGATATTTCATGAATGAACCGGCAGACTGAAAGCTCTCTAATATTTCGACATTATTATTGAGATAACAACAATACACAGCATAGTACATGAAACATTGTGTTCGCTGTCATCTGGATATTGCGTATGGAAGATCTGTGACTGAATCCAAATAAATCAGCCCCACGAAGGTCTCACCCGTTTTCATCCACCAATTGTTGTATGAATTCCATGACATGAGTTAGAACGGGGAATATCTAAAAAGAAGAAAGTATATTCATTCAATGAATGAATAAATAAAAAAAATGGAATAGTCGGAAGAGAGTGGGATGCTTAATACTTGGACAACAAGAACGTCAGGGCTATTGTTAACTCATTGACCATCGACATGGAATGGCAGACTTTAAAGAGCCTATTAAGAAACAACTTCACAGAATGAATCTCTTAGTTGCAATCATAGAAATGGTGTCGTCATACCGATGTGCGAAATGAATTATTTATTGACAACCAATAATGTATGTATTGAAAGATTCTATAATGTAATAAAAATGAATCGGTTATCCGCGAACTCGATTACGACTCTTGGAATCTATGTATATACACTTCAGTAGTCTATTGCGAAATATATAAGAAACCGAAGTGGTATGTGGACGGTTTATGAGTAGTGAATTTCGAAAATATTCATACTACCGTTTAAGACTTAAAGTAAAGGATACTGATTGGCCTGTGTAGCAATGCCTTTATTTTGATTCATGTTCAATCAACGCTGACAAATGTGGCGACCGCTAAACAAAGTATGGACTAGGAGCTTATTAACTTTTATTATATATTCTGTGGTGAGAATGAAATTTCAGCGTAATATTTCATGTCCAAGTAGTATTTTGTGTATTATTTTTTGTAAGTTACGGTGTACTTATTTATACAAAAATGAGTTACATTAGTTCCATTTTGTATCATTAGATCGATAGTATTTAAGTTATAGCGCACACCCATGATAATTTTTTGAATATTGAATATTTCATAAATATAACAAAGAAATCACCGAATTGTTTTTTATACAAAACAAGCAAAACGACTGCATTGCGCCTGATATCGATTTAAGTCTCTTGCCAGAGGATTTGGCAATTTCATTGGGTTACAATTGCACCTTCATATACAAATTTCATATATGTTGATACATGTTATGAAAGCTGTAGGCCACGGTATTTCAAACCAAAACGACTTAGGGTACTTCAAAACAGCGTACCATTTACACGAACACCTAACAAGCCATGCGAGTGTCTTTGGGCAGCGACTTCACCTTTATGGAGTGCCAGCTCCTTTGCCCCCTCTTCTAAAAGAAATCACAAAGTACGTATCATCATCGCGAAATATCTGAAATGAAATTTAACATGGAGTTTATTTTCATTTTAACGCTGGCTTCAGCCGGTTGTAATCTGGCTAGAGTACGTTAGATGAACGTAGCTAAGCGAGTTAAATGTTATAAGAAAATAAATTGTTTGAATATAATACAAAACAACCTAATCTCAGCTGATAATACCGTGCATAAGTAACCGTGTGAGCCTCTTTAAAGACGGGCCGCACTCAAGTTACGTCGGTTCTTTGAATAACAGAGTGGACACTTGGTCTGACTGAAGTATATTCATAGCTGTGAAGTTAAAGAAATCGCACGAATACTATTTCACTCTAAAGCGTTTAAAATCATTACAATAATATTAAAAATAACGTATAAACATCGCGTTACAGCGAGGTAATGTCATCATAATTATGGTTACTGCTTTTTTAAATTAGTTTCAGTTTTTTAGTTTATTTTTTTAGTTCAAGTTATTTTACATATATATAAGTTAACATTGATAAATAATTGTGGTATTAAATTTTTATAATACATTCATTATTTTTACTATTATTATTTATTTATTCACATATGTTTATAATATAAAAATAATGAAAGAAACTATTGAATCTTATAAAAATTAAAAATTCACTGACTATATATACATATATATATATATATATATATATATATATATATATATATATATATATATATATATATACCTACTTTTAACACACTTTTAACTGTACTGTTTGATCAATATAAACCCTGTTCTCACACATTGTTAAAATGCATTTTTGTACATGTGAAACCAAATTTAAAATATTATTCAGCGGCACGTTTGAATCGTGTTATCTCAAACACGTGCGACAATGCGGATTACCGCAGAACTTTTAAAAAACATGTATTTTAACTAATGGCTAGGTTTTAGAAACCTTTTAATTTTCACATTTTCACCTTGTACAACAAACAGGAGGACTTACTAACTTATCTCCATTATCCAAATACGTATTTAATCATCTTTACAATACAATACTGATTAATGTTAAAAGACATTCATTTGTCGTTAGTCCAGAATCGTATATAATCATTGCTCTAATCGTTACATTTAGTATTATACATTCAGTGTGTTATTATGTTGTACTTCGACAATATATGATTGCAGTATTAACACTTAGCCGTAAGTTTATGGTCAGTGCTTCTCAAATATTGTTGTCAATAAACAATACTGTACAATACAACCTCCAATGGGATTCAATGCGAGGTTCGAAATTGAAATTTCCAATAAAGCCCTTTTCAAATCTTTCTAGAGCACACTTATGCACTACGGGGGTTACACAGACATGATTTATTGAATAATTTTTTTTACAATATTAAGGAAACAATTTTTTTATCACAATGTACAGATGAATATGTTTTTATCGCTGTATTATATACACAAAGTTCTAGAAATTTAAATAAAATCAAAAGGTTTTTATCTGCGAAAAGCGAACAAAGGAAGGGACATTGGTAGTGACATTTAATAACTATCCACTTAAAAAGTGTTCACTAGATAAAGACTGAGTGATTGAAATTTCACAATCCTTAGCTTACATAAGAATTTTGCTAGGACGCGGTGAAGAGATATGAAATTAAAATGTTTCATTTGCAAGCTCGCGCTAATGGAGAATTGAAATCACAAGTGTTCATGACTTGATATAGTTCGAGGGTATATTATATGTTTGAGTATGCGAAATTAGACACCATAAAGCAAATATTGAAGTTTTAATGAAGCTTCAATATTTGTTTTAAACAGATGTATTACATGTTTTATTAACGTACAGTTTATATTACAATTAATAATTTTATTTAATTTATTGATAGCGATGTTAAGTTAGGTTAGTTAAGATACACAGGTGTTGTATATAAATTTTTCTTTTTTATAGAAGAGGGGGCAAACGAGCAGGAGGCCCACCATAAAGGTGAAACCCTCGCCCATAGACACTCACGCGGCTGGTAGCTCGTGAGTGCGTTGCCGGCCTTTAAAGGAAAGGGGAGAGGGACGAGGGAAGGGGTAAAGGATGGGCACCGGAAGATCTCACTCACCGAACGAAACGCGAGTACAAAATGAACAAAGTCCATTTGCATCACTTTACGCCGGTTTTCTGTGAGAGAGTGGTATTTCTCCGGCCGTGCCTGCCCATTCGGCTGAAACTCTAAGTAACAGCATGGCACTCCCACTCAAAATAAACTAAAATAAACAAATTAACATCGTTTACATATTATGTTAAACACTCTAGTTCCTTTTGGGAATAGGAGGCCAATTCCGGGCCATTTTGAGTGAATTGCTGACAGACTTCGATGTGTGTTGCCGCCCTTTAAGGTAGAGGTAAGCTCCTGTTTAAAAAAGCTGAGCATTCTCTCTTACAGCATTTGAACAAAAATATATTTTCAAAAGCACGCTATCTAAAAATCAAATGTTGAACATTGTAATATAAATAACAAACTCAACTACTATTTTCTTGTATTTAACAAAAACATTCCAAAACCTCAAGCAATTATATGTTGTAAACTTATTAGCTTCTCTCCAGTCTAAGTTTACAAGTATAACCTTTGAAATTGGTTTGTATGCTATGCAACCGTGAACCTAAACAGGCACACACAATTTGCAAACTACTCAAAGGCGTTTCTAAACAATGTGTTGATATTTACCGTGTTCTATGCGATACATATTCATGAAGTTACTGTAAACAATAAGGACTACAATAGTACATTTTCCCCACTATATACCTTAAAAATATACAAAAGATTATTTTGATGGTACATTTTGTGACTTTCGTTTAGGATTAGGACGAGTTATGTAATGAAAAAATACATGTATGCGAATTAAGATAGGACTTCAGCCTTTTGAAGCTTTTCAATAACAAACGTTATCTCAAACGTGTAGTGTACAAGTTTTACAAGCCAAATGTCCACCAACACTGTTTAAAACGGGTTTTTTTTTTGTAATTTTCTTCGCAGCGGTAATTATCGTGTACTGATTGGTAGCCGTTTATAGAAGATTTCACTATTCATTCTAGTTCATACTAGTAAATACTGTTACGGGTCGTTAAATAAAACTCGAAGCGGTGTTAATTAACACGTTCCTTTCTTAAATCAAACGTTAGTGGGTGCCATACAATTTTCACTAACGTCCGTCCGGAACGGCTGCGTAAATCTATGTGTTTTATATAATTCAAAAACTTAAAAGTAACGTTCTAAAACTACACAATGGTGCCGCGAGTCTTCGAGCCGCACCCCGATGACCATTAGGTTCTCGAACATCTGGTTGCCAGCTTCGCCTTTGCCTATTATAAAATACTATGCTCACTGTCCGTAACAATACTATTCACTAGATTGTAAAACAAAATTCGAGTAATGAATACGCGAGATAAAGCTATATAATACTAGTTTTGTTATACGTAATGAAAGTTTAAAGAATATGTTTACGAAACTCCTTTGAGCCAACCGTAAGAAATCAAGTTAGTAATTTGCGATACAAATATTATTTGATATGCATCATCAATCATTCAAAAGAGATCACAGGTCCCTGAACCCTCTCAACGGCTTTTTGAAACCATAATATTATCTTGAAGATTTAAATTTGTTATCCCTACAAATTGTCTCCCCATAATAATATGGGGATGATTAGGGTATGCCTAAAATTTGCAAAGGTTTCTCGTTTATTTGACCCACGTTGGGGTATATAAATAGTTTACGAGTACCCTAAGTTACAACTTTTGTTTATATATAAATAAAAATGATTAATAATTTATTGCAAGTTAAAGAGGTACTTTCAAAAGCTTACAGTTAATAGGAAGGCATTAACAGCGAAATAAATTTTGTGTCTTTGTTTGTAATATAATTTCAGAATACATGCGTCTATAATAAAAAAGTGTTTTAAGGATGAGGGCATTGTGTTCCATTAAAACTCAAACTCAAATATCTTTATTCAAGTAGATTAATTATCTTACATTTAGAAAAGCAGTTATCTCTCAAGGAGGCAAGAAAATGCTCTTTTAAAATAAATATTAGAAAAAACAATTATTTTTGATTTACATAATTGATTCAAATAAAATATTAGGCTACTCAAAAATTCAATTGTCCCGAAGCCGAGCTTTCGCTGACATATTCCAAGGATCTTTGTCCTTAATATTATTTAACTGTATAGTATACTTTTCCAACCCGAATACCCTTTGAAGAAATCAAAGGCCTGAAAATCTCATTAATAAATAGGCTTGATATCAAAGTATCGATAAAAAATATAACAATATTCAAAAGATCCATCAAACATTCCTGTAATTACTCATGACGTATTTCTATAAGTTACATTCACCTGCCATCCTCCGTCATCCGTCACTGGGAAACCTTTTGCAAATTAAACATGAATTTAGAAGCGCAATGAAAATGTATTTCTTATCTAATATGATTAATATTTTATAGAGGAGTGTTTTGATAGCGAAGCTTAATACTAAAGATAGCTTTTTGATATATGAAAGTCAAACTAAGTATAGGCTCGTAAAGCTCACGTGAGACGCGACAAGGAATGTTGTATTTGTTATTATTTAACTATTAACATTGACCTTTAACTGGCATATTTTAATGATATAATTCATCATCACAGTAGATGTAATTTATGTATAAAAACTTAAAGTAAAACACAAAAATATTTTTTTAAAGTATGAATCTAGTGGCATAGTACCCATAACTCGCTACATCGTGGTACCTATACGTTGAGCGAGAAAAGCACCAGCTTTTGGCTCACCGGTACTGACTACCAGATAGACTAAAAGTTTGAGGAAAGACTCTTGTACTTTGATCTTTTGTTTGATCTGACGCGCGCGCCTTCCTTAGATAATTTACTTGAAAAAAAAATAACACTGCAGTTTAAACTGTTTTTCAAGTCTAATTATCTCTCAAAGATCAAACAAACAATTCTAAATGACCTTTATGTCAAAGCGAATTAAAGTCCCATTTAAATATCAAATTCAACTTGATGATATGCTGTCTATCTATCGTACGGAAGTATCCTTAATTTAAATAAACCTCGTTAACGAAAATGCGAATTTTTAATTAATTTTCACTGACCGCTTTTATAACATACAATTTTTAATATATGATCTCAATCGGTATATTAATGTTCGATATAACATGAAGGGTGTAACTAAGTTACGACATTCCGTTCCGATCGGTTCATCACTGGTTTATCACCGGCTAAAAGCATTACTACTACAATAGCTTAAATATGATTTATCAGTACACTCTGTATTTTTTATTTCTTTTTTGGTATCGATATTCTGACCAGGCAAATCGATTTTTTCGTCTGATACATTTTAACGCGCGACTACTGCATTGAATGTAAAATCCATAAAAGCGGCGCGCGATTGATCCACCAAGTCAGCTGTAATATACTGAATTCCGTATGTATTGTGTTGTTATCATATTTTCTAAACTGTCAATCGAGAACCTTATACAATTACGAGGATTACAATGCATTATAAACTGGAATTGTTACCGGCAAGGTAACCTCCATTGTTGGGAGCTCCATTGATGTAAAAATATATATAAATAAACATCCCTTTGTTTGTCGCGTTTAATAACAATGAAAGAATATAACATATACGAGTAGGTCCATATAGGTTGATTAAAAAGGTATCTTGGAGCACAGAGTATATATTACAGTTGCTCCTCGATATTTTACAGTTATGTAATAATAATGAAAAAAATATAAAACATTTCGTGTTTTATAGAATTAACATACATTCTATTATGATGCGTGATACTCGCGTATTTAATATCGTCATCTTAATAAATCTCACCAAAGGACATTACTATTTATTAGTAAACTGTGTACCATTATGCTCGTTCTTTGAAAATAAAAAATCGTGAACCAAATTAAATATTTGCAGAGCGCCGGGATAGTATTCTTTTATTCATAATTTCATTTCGTTTTCTATATAATTATATAGACATATAAGGAGTATGATTATTTATTTTTTTAACACAATACTTAGTTACACTTTGAAACGTTATTTCAATAGATTCTACTACGTACGTAATTAACACTTAGTTCTCACAAACGTGACAATCAGACAGACATTCCGTCTTAGACCTAATAACATACACTCAGGCTGATCGCCTAGTTGTGTATAAAAAAAACAAAAAACTTACTGGCACTGGTAGGCAGTCCGAGGCAACCTTGTAGTATATAAGATATGATAAGTGTACTAAGTCTCAATTATATTAATTATTACTATTATTAGAACCGCTAATTAAAAAAGCTAACAGCAACTGGTTAGAAAGTGTTTCTTGTTTAATCACATGAAACTTTTCCAATTATTACGTAATATATTAGTAATATTTTATAAAAAATGTTTGATTACTTAAAATACGATTTATAGCTTCAACACTGAGTCTGTGGAAGAGATATAAATAAAAAAGAGATACTTCACACAATGAACAATGTACTAATTTAATGTTAAACATATATATGTTTGTAGATATACTGATATAGCTTCTGTTTTTGAAACTTGAAACGAAACACAATGATGACGAAAAGCGAGTGTGTCATTGAAATTTTTTTCAGGTTGAACCGATATGCAAACCATTCAAGTTGAATGGCACTTTTACTAGTCTCTTATTAACATACATTTTCCATGTAAAAATAAACTTATTAAACATATAATTACAATGGAAATATAAAGGTGATATAAACGGGGAACGAGAAAAGGAACTACAAAATTTAGGTAATGATTTTAAAAGCTTTGTACCAGTCTTAACAGTACAAGTAAGTACTTAACATAACAAGTTACAAACACGTGAATTCTAGCTTAATCAGTGCGAAAAGAAAAAATATACATATTAATTCAATATCAGCATTGTATTTAATTAAAATGTATATTTTTTCGTTTACTTATTGGAAACAGGAGGAATGAAAAAAAATCCATTACGTTTTTGACATATGGGAGTCAGATCGCAATGAACTCCACGAGCTTTCTTAATTTAAATAAATTTCTTTTAGTAAGTGCTGGCTTGAATTTTTATTAAACACGCCCTGAAAACCTAAGAGTGATGTTTAATATAATATTAAAGAAGTCGTATATTTTATACATTAAATTTAACAACTTACGTGTTATGTACTATTATAAAGTTGCTTGATAAATCATCCCCAGAGATATACATCCCATATCGATCGATCATTCGATGATTTAAAATATTTTATGAGACATAAAGAGAATAAAAATTAAAATGGTGAAAATAAATATGTTTTATGAGAGATAAAGAGAATAAAAATATCCCACCATAATACTATTCATAGAATATATGAAATCTCATAATTTATGCACAGCTGTATTATGCTAAAGGGAATCGGTATTAAATAAAAGTCGCAACTTTAAAATCCCTATTATTTTATTCCATCGTCTATTCTTCTCATTAATGCTCACTTGTACTATGAAGATTCGGCAAACAAATGAAATAAAGATGGAATCTGATATACGTACGGGAAATATGTTTTATCGCTCGGTAGGTTCAGCCATTATAAATTCTGCACGATATACCGCGGATGTTTTGTGAGTTTGATTAGGTTTTGTGGCTTTGTTAGTTTGATATTGATTACGGCTTCTGGTAAAACAAACAATTTATACTATTAGGGGTTAATGTCGATTTTAACTGGCAAATTAGTTGATTTAACCTTTTTTAAATCTTATAGGAACGTTATTTTAGTCGTTGAAACATAATTTTGGTAATTTGGATAAAACAAACTGTGTGAAAGCCATTTTACTGCCTATAATACGTATCTTGTAGAATTAAAACGGTTTCTCGCGGACCAATGATGGTGAAGGAAACTGTGGTGGCGTTTGACCTGGGGTCAGCCATATAATTGTTTACTTACGGGTATCATTAAGAAGCGACATGTCATTTGCAGTTTACTCATACATTTTAAACCATGAAGGTTCTATGTCAATTCAAAGTACCAGAAGAAAGGGTAACTCTGACGTTTTTAAGACTGCCTGAAAAACGTGTATTATTATAATGGTAATAAATACAGGATAATTAAGGGTTACCCTGGTCACGTGGTTAGGATGTACAGCGTTGTTCATATACGCAAGGCTGTACAGTCTCTCGTACAATCTCTCCTTAAATCTGATAGTAAGAGAACTTCTGTTGTCTGTTTTTCCATGTATGGGCAATGGCCGTGCTGGAATTCAGTTCACTGTGTGTTGTTTTGAATTGATCGCGATTATAAATGCTTTTCATTTTTCTAACACTCATTTGTATAAAAACTGAGCTGGTGAAAGCTTATTTCGAAATGAATTAACGATTACTACGCCAGAGGCTACGTGAGGCGATTATGCTAATAGAAAAAGAGAAATCGCTTTTGGAATTAATCGGGATGTTGGCAGGTATAAGTAATAAGGCATCCCGATATACATAAACATATATATTCTACGTATGTATTAAATCTAAAAAATACACATATAATTCACAAAACGTATTCAGCTTGACTGAAATACAGTAACGGTCTCGCGATGTATTTTTAAAAGTGGAACAGTCTATTCATAACAGTTTTATGTCATTATTAATTGACTGGCAATGAAATATAGCATCCATAAAGAAACAATGCGACCTATATATTAAATACTAAGTACAACTTGCTTCCCGATACTTTAATTGTAATTGGGAAACTGTTAAATAACCGTTTAATACTGTACACCGCCGCGCCACCTTGGCCACCTGTTCAAATGGATCACGTGGCGTATAATTTGCTCAGGTAGGCCGTCTCCCGAAATTTCTATAACAATTGAAGTAAATAAATATCGGATACAGAAACTTGACCCCTGGACATATATACTATGCTGACCTAACCTTTAATTAGTAATCGGCAACGAGCCGGCTATCTAAATGAGTATATATCTCGACACAACGATACGCGAGAAATGGTGAATTTTATAGAAATATTGAAGCATTCCCTGGCGCATGGTGTAATGGTTGCAGATCTTTACAACCGTGCTGTGAAATATGCTTGGCGATTTAAACTTAAAGGAGTGGCGGTGAGTTTCCTAAAAGTACTTCTCGTCAGCTCTACGGCCTTGATTTGGGAACTGGCGGTAAATGGAGAGTCAACAATTTTTTAGAACACTTTTTTAACGAAGTGTACCATTGTTACCTATGTGAATAAAGATTTTATGATATGTCTTGTAAAACTTTTGTCACACTACTATAATCATTTGATAACCAATAATATATCTGTTGCTTATCTTGTAAATTACCAAAACGGGTTCGATAAGATATCACACAATTCACAATGTTTAGGTTAATCTCCATATATATAAACAGCGTTTTGATCCATTCAATTTTTTTTTATATTAGAAATTTTAATGTTTTCTTTCTCAAACCCATACAGCATAATAAAACAGCATACGTAATAATCATAAGATAAAAACAAGAAAGTAATCCAACAAGACTAAACACAATAATATCAACAAGTGGAGTATATCAAGTGAGGAACGATCATTTAATGCGAGTGTGTATTAGTGTGTGTAATGGTGTTGTGAGTGAGTCTTTAAAAAACTTCTAAATGTGAACAAAATAAGAGGTTAATTGGGTTTCCTTCCATTTTCTTTTGCCTTGGCAGTTAGCATCCAATGATTGGTGAGTAAGGTTGGCTTATTTGGTCGGTGCGTGCTTCTTTGGGCCAGATCATTTGATTATTCATTTTAACCCTACAACCAACCCTTACAACGTATGACCTGCCAATCCCAATATTAATCGTCTTTAACGTCTTTAAGATATTTATATAGATCAAAAACATATTTACTTCGCAATTGTCCTGATGGCATTAAGTAGGTTTTCGTTACGTTTTTAAAATGATTGAGACACGCTGGATTTATTGCTGTTTTGAAAAATTGCATATAATTCATTGTGACTAAGTTATAAAACATTGCATTAAATTATATTACAATAGAATGAAGTTTTTAGCTCACCAACCCTTTTTGTTAAACACTAGAATAATAAATACGCATATAATATTAAACGATGAATTTTAAAACAGAGAAATCTCAATGTTAAATTGCCTCGCACTCAAATGAAGTAACACGAAACGCTTTTACGCCGCTCAAATGAATCTCTTATTTGGATTAAGGCGGCTTTGTACCCAATTTTTTTTTCAATCCAGCCACCTTTCACTTAGTTTTCAGGGCATAATGGTGGTTTTTCTTTTAATTTTATTTTCTTTGGAATTATGGAATAGTAAAATAGAGCAGAGTGAATGCAAGCAATCCAGGGAAAATGGGTAAATAAATAAACCAGGACGATGGCCCGTTATGTTAGTAAACGTTTGCTACTTGTGGTGACTTGTCGGACTTTAATTTGTGTTGCAATGCTCTATATATTTTCTAGATTCTTGGTATACTTTGCGGGTTTTTCTTATTTTAACGTAAATGTTTGCTTTACTATACCCACCCACATGTTTCGTTTTATTGTTTTATGTATATATTACTGTCTTATTATTAGTATAGATATAGAAACTGATGCATTCGATGGTGCATGGTGTAATGGTTGCAGGTGTGTACAACAATACTTAACAATTTAAAGAAGTGGTGGAGTTTCATGTCAGTTCTTCTTGTCCGCTCTACGGATTTCGCCTTGATTCAGGAACTGTCAGAAAATGTAATTATGTAGAGTCAATAATTTAATTTTTTTTTTGACGATACAGTGTAAGTAAGTTACCTAGATGATGATTTTGATGATTAATGGTATACCTGTTTTTGATCAGATTCAGAATGTTCTGGATTTTTTTTTCAGGCCTAAGCAGAACATTATCATATTGGTAGGAGTTTCCACTCCGTCCACCCTTACAAATGGAGATCAGAGATCTCTATCTTCTTCATAACCTTACAAAAACTAAACCCAACCCTATATATAATTCTAATATTATATGGAATCTTTTATTGACATTACTTTGTTTACTGTTTTTATTAAGTTGACATTGTTTCTTCCTAATATATTTGTTTATACTTATTTTATACCATATTCGTCGGCTGATTGCGTAGATCAAAAATCGTTCTCATCTATCGAAAACGTTTCATACCACAATTAAAGCAAATAGAGTCTTCGATCCGTAGAATAATATAGATATTTATCTAAGCTAATAAAAATGGTTTTTTACGAACATATATGTACAGGATATTATTTTTTAATCATATTCCACGTTAACTTACAAAATTGTGAATTGCTGATAATTTGTACTCTAATGAGGTTTCATTCACAATTTCGATAACATCTTATCTTTTGAATCTAATATTTCGCTAATTAGGTAATGAATGTTAAGAGAATCGGGTATCATTTTGGTCGGATGGTGTTTGTGGGATATTTAGTTGAATACGCCACTTAATATCCTAAACTTAATAACTGATATTAAAATATAGGTAATTCTACATTATATGTATAATATTCAGGAGTATATAGGGCTAGGAATTAAGTGGAACAATATAAGCGGTTGTTAGATTTAAGAATAATTTAAGTTTGTGTATGTTTTTTTGGCTTCGGCTGTAAATGAATAAATATATTGAAGTTTAAGAAAGTTACAAAAGATTTAATAGTTAACCGGAGTGCCTAAAAATTTTGTCTTATTTACGTATTTCTGAGTGGAAAAATCTCTTATACTCGTAATTTTCTATTTAATTTGAAAAATCCATTTTGATGACCGTTGAAGATCTTTCCCATAAAGGCAGGCATATCACTTGTAAGCCTCCTGGCATTGCAGGTGTCCGTGGGCGGCGGTTAGCACTTCCCCCCTGCTCGCCTTCGCGATATGACACAATGCCGTGTTTCTTACGCCTAATTATAGTTTTTCAAGATACATTATGAAAAATTGTTCAGTTGTGTATGTTGCCACGGAAATGGTGGCACTTTTCGTGTCTCATTTTTCCACTTGACCTAAAGGCTTAATGTCAACGGGATCGGTCAAACCGCTTGAGTTATTTTTGTTGGATTTAATATATTTTCTTTAAATATAATATAATTTTTTAAAAGAAATTTATAGTTTTCCGTGAATTTTACAGTGATAAAATAAAAAAATGTAGACGTAACGTGGTGAGGTTGTTAAGGTGCTAAAAAAAGGTGATCTATTTTTGTAAAAATTCAACATACATATGAAAATGTTCCATTCTTTTTTTTTTATGTTTGTTTGTTGAAAAAATTGGATGTAGCTGACGCACACGGCCAGGTATTCGTTTTTCACGTCTTGCCTTATATTTTGTATCAATAATTGTTTGCGCTCGCTTTTAGTAATGAATTCAAAACCCTCTATGCACAGTGATATTTTTTATACAGTCTATAAATTTGTAACATTAGTAATTTCGTAATTGTTGAAATGTATCAATATCCCACCGATCATTCGTGCGCAACGATACAATTTTTATATATTCCTTCCTTACCGAACTTATTTAAAAAAATATCTTTGAGCCCTTGGAGTATGAAGAGGACGTTACCCCACTCCATCTTGGACAAGCAACATAGAAGTCGCGGCTGTGAGCAGCCTATAAAAAAAAGATCAAAGTACAAGAGTCCTTAAGTCAGTCCTTAAACTTGGAATTTTTCCCCACTGGAGTAGAGACTTTTGCGCCTTGGTGGGTACACAGGGCAAAGGCTTTAATTAGTCACCTGAGTCAGTACCAGCACTAAGCTAGTGCTTTTCCCGCTTAACATATAAGCATCGCGATAGAGCAAACAAAATGCCAACATTATGAATGCTCTGCCCCACAAGCTCCAATAATTGCAAATTTAATTTATTATTTCTATATTATTTAATTCATTATCTTGCTAACGCTTTTTGTAAAAATGCATTATCTTCCTGCTAAAATAATGAACTTAAAATAAAACAAAACACAAAACTAAAACAAATTTAAAAAGTTTGGTCCCTGTGGCAGAGTACCCACAATGCTGGCGGCATTTCCTCGCTGTATGGGCGATGCTTACACGCTGAGCAAGGAAAGTGTTATAAAAATAAAAAATAAATTTAGTGTTTTAGTTTCTTAATTTGTTAATTCAAGTGTTATACAAAAAAAGAAAGTAGCTATATGTTTCTCGATTCCCGCTTTTTATTACATATGTATTGTCCAACTATACCTATGTGCCATTAGTTTGTGATATACTTTATTTTTATACTGCCTTTGGTTTATCGAGTATCACACTTTAATTATATCAACTGAACTCTGTTTATTTCACTGTAATAATTGCCGTCAGATATTTTAATTGGAGTTTAATTAACCATCGAATTGTTATCTGTCAACTTGATGTGGTCAGCGACCACGATCTCTGCAAACCACTCGAAACGCGGAGTTATGTAAGCATTGTCATGTCAATATACATTGTGTTATTTTAATATTTACTCACATTTCTAAACAACCTATTGCACATTTGAGATCTGTTAATTTAATTATATCTAATAGTTGAATTATTAAGTACTAAGAAATAGTTATTTAGGAAAAGATTAACAAGTCTTATTTGTGTAATGTAGTCCTATAAACGATAAAAAAACCTTGGGAATGATTCGCCGTAAATACAGAGATAAGGGCTTTCGTAAAACAGTGATCACAGTTATAAATGATAGTAGAAAGAGCTGAGCTTTTTGTGGTCTTCTCAGACCGTCTTGTACCATATAATCGTATAGTAATCAATATACGATTATATGTGGGGAGAATAAATTGTAAATAATAAGATAGCTTTTTAATCGCACAAAAGCTCTTTAGGAACTTTCAGCTAATATAGAAACATTTAACGTATTAAAAATGTGTGAGAACGAACGACGATGTTTTACTTAACACTTTGTCTCAACAACGCCTATTCGATTTGTCTAGGAAGGTTGATTCTTTTTAAGGATTCTTAAGTTACTCTTGACCCTTATAAAAGATACATCTACAAATAAACTAACCAACACTTTATTGTTTCAGATTCTCTTCATTTAAAAGTGTAGTTTAATTAGTGATTTGCATAAGTGTAAAATGTAATAAGTCTAGTATAGTGTAAAACTCACCGCGATAGAGACGCATTATGTTAGTGGTATTGTAATCTGTGACAAGATGTCGCAACCAATGAAAAGGTCGTTCAGCACGGAGGGCCATGCGTCCAGGCGTGATTGGAAAATGCGCCTCAGCCTTCGCAGTCGCAGCGGTCATAGCATGGTAAGTACAAGTTTTCTATCGCTAAAAACACATGATTTTTTATGATATTTAACTATCTTGATTACATTAAAATGTATCGACATTTTATTTAAAATTTAATAAATATTAAATTATCTATCAAGTAGATGTGACAGTGTACACAATTGAAGTTAAATTTTTGACAATTAATTTATTATTTCATAAATCATTCCTCGATGACGACCTGTCTACATCATCTTCCAAACCGAGAGACATTTGGTCTTTTAACCATGTCTGGTAACCATTTGCAACCTGCAAACTTTACTTGTTTGTATGCAAACGTCGGTCTATCTCATTGGTGGGCCGTCACGCGTTACTTTGTTCAGCCGGGGCCACCATTCAAGGAGCCTCTGTGCCATATGCTATGAACTGCTCATCTCCATTTTAAGGACGCCATTTCAGCAGACTTATTACAGATGAGTAGACAAGGTTCTTGTACGTTACAAACATGATAAAAACGCTTTCAAGTGTAATTTATTATTATATTAAATGAATTATAAGAATAGTATTAATATATAAAGATATATAATATAGCTTTAAGCTAATAGCTAATATCTTTACCTTCTAAAATACATACATTATACATATTAATACTTCTTTTGATCATTGAATGGCTTCAAACCTATATTAAGGGCTTAATTAATTTATCGCTTAGTCAACAATATTCACACCTGAATATATTTATAAAAGATCCGTAAAGCTTTTCAAAACCAGCAGGTGACTGTCATTTGATAATGGTGAAAAATAAGCTATATGTTATAAAGTAACATATGAATCTTTTAATAGAAAGCTTTTCGCGATTCGTCCACAGCAAATCCGATTCCAATCACTCATCTCTGGGATACATGATGGACGTGCTTTGATTGAGTTATAAATCATACTGCATGCCATACGTTACTGTGATAAATATATTTTCTCTGATGCAAAAAAACCTAACAGAATTAAAACACAGCGGAGCTGTCAAAAGAAGTAAATCTGTTAACATACATCGGGCATGAAAATAGTTCACGGCACAATGTCTAACATGATTTATTTATCAACAGTTTTAACTCAACTCAAATTTATATTTTTTCAAGTACTTTTGAATCGTTTTTATGTTACCACCGCCACGGTTCGAAAGGTTGATCTACCGGGAAGAGCCGGAAGGAAACTCGATAGTTGATCTTTCAAAATAAATATTTAAAAATCTATTATGTTACGTGATCAATTCAAATAACAAAAGCATTGTTCGGCTACTTAGGAATTAAACTGTCCCGATGTTGAGCTACAGCTAACACATTCCAAGGATTTATTCTTTACAATTACTTTAAATGTATAATATACTATTACAAAAGATTCAGTTAGTTAGATACTGAGACGATTAATTGAAAAAGAGGTCGAATGCTTTCAACCGAAGTTTAAATCTTTAAACCGTAATTAACCGCTGTGAACAACAGATACAACAACAACTAAACAACGCACCGCGACTACAACTTTGAGCCTTTACACGTAAATTAACTTCTATACCTCAACTTAGAATTCTAAATTCATATTAATTTCAAATTTAGCCTCCTAAATCTCTTTTATGAATAACCGTTTTAAACCGTAAATTATTTGGAAATAGCTGGTTGAGTTGAAACAATAAGTTTATAAAAGATTTTATAAAACTTTTTAAATAGATATACAACAAAACAAAATATAACTTCGCAACGGGAACGAAGGCTCTTTTCCCTATCACAAAAAGTAATTGGTTTTCATTGAACAGTGTATTAATTTTTTTTTACGAATAATAAGTTTTTATTGAGATATTCTTTTGAAATAGGAATTCAGAATCAGCTATTAATTTTACATGATGCCAACTATTCAATTACAGTGGTTCATAAAACTGTGCTAAATAAAATCACAAATACCTAGTTGAGATATTATAATTATCTATTAAATGATTGATTTTCCATTAAAAAACACATACATACATTTTCTTTAAGTTCACATGGCAGAATAATATGACATGATAAAGGAATTCGTTGACTTTCGCATTTTGTGGATATATGTATTAAAAATATATAAATATACTTATATTCCGCCAATTTAATAGACCAATAATAACAAAATTATTTTATATTTTAGTTTTTTTTTTATATTATAAAGTTTACTAACACTCGGTTTGTTTGAGAAACCCGCATTTCTGTTTTCTCAATTATTACAGTTAGGTAATATCATTCAGTGCAATTATGTAACATATTATATATTATTTGTATGAATAAATTAAAATTGGAATTGAACCGTCACTTACTTGGTTTATATTTAAATCTTGGCTGAAGTTGATTCCTTGTGAAGTTGGAAAAAGTGATAACCTTTTAGAATTGTTATACTATATTAAAATGAAATTCATGTTTAATCCTCTTCTTACCTGTTTCAACCTGTTAAACACTCAATCAATATGCGTTAAACAAAGCACATTAGCACCGTACCACAAATTTAGACATTGGAAAGCTTTCAGTTCTATTCTAGAACAGTGGTTCTATGACAAGAGCGCTCATGCACATTACAAAAGCGCATACATGTTTTAAATGTGTATATAATGAGGTACAAAATGCGAGCCCTATCCGGACAGTGGACAAAGCTATTCCTTCCGTTGTGAAAGCCTGTCTATATATACGATAAATGCATAAGTTCCTAAGCTTTTTCATTATTTCACAGAAGTATAATAAAGGTTGACGTTACATGTAGGTTATATAATCTCATGCTTCAAAGGGCGAACTTTTATGTAAAACAACCTTTACCTTTGATTCAAGAAATTAGATTTCTTCAATCATGTTTGAGAATGTTGCAAATAAACATTGCTTGGATCACCTAGTATAATATTTTTAACGCTGCAGCGTTTTGCTGTTTAATATAAAAAAATCCTTAGGACAGTCACCTCTGCTTATGTTACATGAGCGAAGTGCAAAAAAAATAATATTTTCACTTAATATTCATACAGTTGTTTGCGACGTGAAAGGCGCCATATTTATTTATAACCCGAAGGTTTATAACCGTTCACATAACGGTTGCAATAGTTTAACATATAATTAGAATATAAAAACAACACACAATGATATGTGTCCTTTCAAAAATAATGTTATGCTGGCCGTGAACTTATTTTACATTTCAATGGACAAATTCAAACTACATTTTTACCTCATAAAACTTTCCATCGGAGTGTGATATATTTTGTTTGTTGAACGAAATCGTAAAATATTAGTTAATGGGAAATACATAAAAGCATATATTTCTAGGAAGCACTGCGCGGCCGTAGGTGTGCGTCTCTTCGTTCCGCGGGAACCTCCGTACGGACTGATGACTCAGGCAGAGCAACACCAGCTGCTGTTCCAAGGGCCACCTCCTCACCAGGCGAACACCAAACTCCAAAGAAATCCAATTGGGAAGTCATTGAACACTTTTCTTCTAGCCGTACCAAGAAAAGTCCGACGGCTGTAAGTTTCTAGTTAATTAATTTTACATTTAATTTTTTTTATGAAATAAGTACGAGCAGGTACTTGGAATAAAGTTCTAACCACAAGCCATTGACAGCCATATCACCGTTAGACATGCGAGTAGCCAGGATTGAAAGCGATCGGTTGTGGAACACTAGGCGTAAAGCAAAACTCATTTAACTTTGCATTCTTGCGTAGGTTTTATCAGAACAATCTAACACTAGTGTTAGATTGTCTGGACTCATACTAGATATTAATATATTAGTGCTCAATGTTAAGAAAGTGTTTATGATCTTAAAATAAATAAAGTTAGAAATAAAACAATAATAATTGCTTAATATGCTTTTTGACTTTTTGTTAACGCTGCGCCTGCGCATTATAAAATGTCACATTAAACGAACTGTATACGTTTGAGGTTGGTAAAACCCGGATAAGTGCATTATCTCGTTAACATTAATCCAGGACAATATACTTGCGAAGCCAGTGTTAACATCTCTTGGGACTTCATATTCAAAATTAATCTGACTATTCTGAATTAACATCGTATCATTCTCCGTATCCCAATGGGACTGGCGACGGATTCTCGGTTCAAACTTTTCTTTTCTTTCCTTGGCGCAATTACGCAACATCGCATTTTAGTCAACAAAACTATATTTCCTATCGTACAATGAAAAATACACGACCAATGCTGTAATTTATCCAAAGAAAAGTGCTTTTTCTCAATGGTCGGCATTTATGGTGAAGTTTGTCACCCTCTTCTATAAAAAAAATACACTTTCATAGATTACAGGCGATTGATGATATAATACAAATATGTAATTAATTAATTATGGACAATAAAAATACAATATGAAAAAGATAGTGAAATGTTTGATGGGAATCTTTATGTTGAATTATAAATTGAATTGCCTAGTAATACCACTTACGGGTTTTATGGTTGTGACGACTTTTGCGCCATGCGTCGCTAACACGATTCCAGTCAATTATATTAGTGCCGGCTGGCTGTGGAATAAATGTTCCTATTGAACGCGAGCTCAAAGGCGGTAAATTGGCCGAAATTTGTTCCCATTTGCCAAAGGACTTTCAGTTTTTCGGACACCAAAGAGTTTTTAGCCCTTGCAAAACCTCAAAAAATTTCATTTCAGCTTTTTCATTTACAGATTACATTGTAGATTAGATTGTTGTATTTTTGATGAAACAGAATTTTGAGTTAAGCACTAACAAAGAAGCTTATAAATGCGTAAGCCTTTATGCGTACGCTTTTATCATGAACCTCCTAGTATCCTGGCAGGCTGACAGCTGGTTAGAAACTGCCGCAAAATCGGTCAGTTATGGAATGCCAGACGTTAAGGTGGTACGGATGGATTTGTGTTTCTCGATGTACGGTGATGTACAGCTGTAGGTAAAACAATTCATCAAAGAATCCATGGTATATGGGGAGAAGGAGTAAATGGTATATACGTATAATTTAACTCACTTGATACCGATCGCGCATAAATATTTTATTGTGTTTTTAAAAATAATGTGTTAGTATACATTTTATTTCATATCAATTTAAACCTAGCTTTATTATTTTCAACGATATCAGCGATATTAATAATTAAATACAGTACGGTAAATGATATTCAATCTCCAATAGGAATATATAATTATATAAGTTTCGTTTAGTGAAATATCTTGGGTACGTATTTCTGGGTATAAAATGAAAAAAAGAGTACGATTTTTTGTGAATAATGTGACAAAGCAAATGTATTACGGTAATTTGGGTCTTCGTAACACGGCTCAATGTCAAAAGATAGCGTGGATTTGCTGTAAATATTTCAAACTGTGTACCCTATTGCTTAATTGTCGATAGCTTTAATATACCATATGAGATCTTAATACGCAAGTGTTGATTCTTACAAAAAACATTACAATGGTATACACTAAACTGGGATAGTAAGAGTTATCTCAAGTTAAATTTAATAATCTTGTTTTATTAGGAGTAAGCAGATGAAGCTCACAGTGAGCTGGATAAATAATTCGTCTGAACTATTGATGCAATATAAATATATATGTTTGTTTATTGATTACATTACAAGCTTCTATAAAGAAATGTAACTATAAAAATGAATTGCATCGTTTTAATCAGTGTTAACATGATGGAAAGAGACAAAGCATTGCAATTTCACTGATAGCACTATAGTGTAACCGGTCAAGAACACGCGACTCCGTCCAATTAAATCAAGTGAATTGCCTGTTATGAAATAAGCTCCATGAAGCTTTTTTTGTGTTTAAACTTAAACGCAACTAACACCCACATTTTTATTTAAAACTAGTTAATGTCCCAATACGCAATTCGTAATTATGAAGTGGATCTTGTCGTGAATATTTTCGGAATAGATTTTATAGATCGATATTTTTTATTGTCGTCGAAGTGCGAGCAAAGTTTTTCATGATTGAGTGAGTTTGTTGTTTATTGATTCCCTGTATTTTCAATTGAATGGACGTCATTGATGGAAAATAAGGTTGGTTTTTTTTTTAATTAAATGAGATATATATATAGGTGGGCTTTGAATGTGAAACTATTGCGTAAATACAAGAATATTTTTTTTACTAACTTCAAAAACGATTTGTCGATTTGTGTGCACTTCCTAACATAGACGTAAATGTCTATTTATCACATTTGTCACAATAAAATGGGAAACAACTAAAAAAGCGGGAAAATAGTTGTTTAAAGTCGAGTTTATCCGTTTATTTTCCTTAGAGCTTAATTATGTATAAATTGAATTGTTTGTAACGAGAACGCCAACTATTAACATCTATGATATTTTGCTAGAACCAAAATTTAATATCCATGCTTGAACGCCGGCCACAATGGTGGCAAACGCATGAGTAATTTGATCGGAAATTTTTAATTTACACACCCAAACGAACGATGCATAAATAAAATTCGTAGAATTAATGCACAATTGATATGAAAATAATATATTCTTTTGTTTCTTTACTGTGAGCATAAGAGCGCGCTCTTCAACAAAGCGGTTCGTTAAAATGGTGCTTAAAGAAAACAGGCTTTAAGAGATACATTGTTGTTGTCAGGCATACTAAAATAAATGTCATTAAAATTTTGATGTCACATTAATTTTACATACATTAAATGTTTTGAGTTGTCTCCCCTGCATAGGTATGCTAGAGAGGTCTCTAGGGACGTCATAGGACTAAAACTCTAGTTACAATTAATTAACATTCCACTTATCGACAGTCGTTATTAATAAATTCTTATTAGAACTTGACAAAATTAAACATTTCAAATCTAATATTATGCAAATAGTTAGTTTGAAGATTGCTTGAAATGTGATTGAAGTTCAAATTAACTTTACTTAACTCAAATCGGGGATTCCTGAGATGCGTCGAAATTTATACACAGCCGGCAAATCTTAATGGCACCTTAAAACCTCTTATTCTTAATCGCCCTGTTGACTTTTACAATGTGTATCTAGGAATTCGTCTGTCTTTACATAGTATATTTTTATATGATAATCTATGAGAGTTAAAATAATGTTCGTCCGAAAAACAATTATAGAGCCGAAAGATCCTTTGTGTCGGCTCGAGGGTTTTTAGAGACTCTGTGAATTGAAAACAAGTGAAAACAGGTTATACCGTTATATAGACGACTCGTATTTTTCTTAATTTTCCTCCTTTGTAGTGGGCTTGTTTTGTAAATACTATATAAGTAGAAAATTGTAAAAGCATTTTAGTTTGTACCGCATTCACAAGGATCACAGAGGAGGATTGCTACTCTTGAAAATTGCGAAATCTTGTTAAAATTATGTTTATCATGATTTAACTTATATCTAAACAACGAAACGGTGTCCACATTTTTAACAATTTAATCTATATGTGACAGAATTAATTAAAGTTCATAAAAAAAGTAATACAGATTTAAAGTAATGTTTGGAATGAATTAGCCTTAAATGAGAAGAAGAGCTTACTATGTTTATATTATATGTTTTAACCCTATTTTTTATTATATTTATTAGAAGAGGAGACAAATGAGCAAGGCACACTACCAAGGTGACGTCATCGCCCATAGACACTCACGTAGCTGGAAATTCGTAAGTGCGTTGCCGACCTTGTAGGAAGTGGCTCTTTTCTAGAGGGACCTTAAGTCGTATTGGTTCGGAAATACCGTGGCGGGCAGCTGGTTTCCATAACGTAGTGGTGCATGGTATTAATTGTGTTATAGAGAAAAACAAATACCTTCTTGTTTAGACAAACAAAAGATGTGTGTGATCATGGAAATGGATAAAACTTGAGTATGATACATTTAGTCTGACAGATGTTATGTATGTTGTCCACAAGTAATATAAAATACCGACGTATTTAGTAATACAATTCAAACGAAAGGTAATTTAAAAATAACAACACAAACGGCTTACCCTCCGTTTATTTAAATCATTAATTCATTGTTTGTATTAACCTTTAATTTCCATCCTAATTATATGAAACTTTGCACGGCTCTCGTTGTTTTCTTAGATCGCAATGCCTCAGGGCATACGGTTTTTGGAAAGGTGGAAAGCGCCAGCGGCCTGACCCAACCAACGGATTATTTTAGAAACTTACTCCGCATTAACCTATTATTCAAAGTTTATTTCCATTTAACTCTTTCTTTAATATATTTATTTGTTCCTATGTTTCTATATACACTAATATAAAGCCTCTTTTTGACACTGTATCGTTTCAAATAAAACGAATAGACATTTTGCCACATGTATTGATTTATCACAACCAATATTACAATTACTTATTTCCTATTAACATTCGTAGACGCTGTAGAGCCAAAACTAAACCTCTTCCACCATCATAGTACTCATTCGCTTCCTTATTCGCTCGCGTCCCCTTTTCTCAATAATCCCCCCATAATAAGGTTTACTAACTGTCAAATCGATTTCTTTCAGAGAATATATTCCAGTAAAATATTAATCAATTATGACCGCTGTAGTTATAGCTAAAAATAGAATAATACAAAACAATTATTAACTTATTTTACTAATTTACAACGTTATTTACTATATGGCTTCATATACCGGAAACTCTTCATATTAAAATATTGTTTTGAAATAAATCTTTATTCAAATTAACAAAACCTAACACTATCTCTAATCACTATATATGTTTATTTGTATGCGGTAACTTAATATCTAAATCGGATTTTATTACAACCTGCAGCTGAATATGATTAACGGACTTCCACGTGAAATATCATCCGTAACCCTTTAAAATTACACAAGTATGTTTTGTTTGTGTAATTTTAAAGTTTTGTTAACTTAAGTTAAGTTTAAAGAAATGTTTAAGGTTAAAAAAATTAAGCATACATTACAAAATTTATGCTTTTGTTCCCTGTGTCGTGGAGGCCTGCCTCTCTCAAACATGTACAAAAAAAACTTAACCTTAAGGCCAATAAATATAAAAAAATAGGTCTGTGCGTGTCTGAGTGTGCTCGCACGTGTATATTCTGTATACGTATAAGGTGTAAGGTATAAGGTGTTTTTGCTTGCGTTTATCAGTCCGAAAGGAAATATGTCTATATATAAAGTCAAAGTCAAAATATCTTTATTCAATAAGGTACATTAAGAACCAATTTGAATCGTCTTTAATCTACGCCTGTTCGTACGCGACCAAGCTGAGAAGAAGCAGTCAAGAAACTCGGCTTTGTTGATTATTTTTTTGGAAATGATCCCAGTACACTATTTAAGACAAGGATAAGCTGGAGCTAATTAATTCCCAAACTTTTTCATCATCAAAATAATCAGACAATTTATTAAATGCTTCTTCTAAAAGCCTTCGTTTAACTACTTTACTCTTACTGGTAAAGTCAACGAATTGTTTGGAGTTTTGTTATAGCGTACACATTGCCTTTTAAATGAATATATATGTCCTAATGTATAATTGTAAACCAATTTACTGATCCAATTAAAACACTTCTTAACCCTAATAATTATTAACAGCGACAATCTAAATGCACGCAGGTAGAATAGCGGTCAACGTGTATGGGAAAATAGCACTTAGTTTATACAATTTCGTTTTTGTAACTTAATTAGAAATATACATATTATGCCTTCAAGAGATTTATACATATGCAAAGCTGCAGAACTTTGCTACCTGCTTTTATAGTTGTCGAGTTTTGAATTGATGGTTTGCACTAGGATAGTTTCACAAAAACGAGACAATATAAGTCTAAATCAAACCTTAATACGCATCGCAAAACGAATTGTATACCATCGAACTATATGAATTCGAGTCGATTAAAAAAAAGGTTGAAAAATCACAAGATTTACAATATAAACATTGAATACACCGAATATTTTCAAAATTCACAAAATGTTCACACAATCTTTACTTATTTTAATAGGCTTTTAAACCTCGCAACGGTTTGCCTCAGCCGTTATTCACTCGATGTTCTACTTCAACACTTAAACCCAAACCTGAAGTGAGAGGACAGTCACGCTACATCACCACGTTGCATTGAATAAATTCCTTTCAGAATCAGCTAGGTGTTGCCGGGTGCAGACAGCAGTTAAGCGTGAGTGTCCGAATCTAATCTATTTAAGCAAAAAGGTAATAGATACTCCCACTTTGAGTTGATTTGAATTGAAATGACATAAAAATAGATTATAAATGTTCTCTGTAACTCAAGTTACAAAAACATGAAACTTGTGCCCAACTTTACAGGAGACTTTAACAAGCTTGAAACTTTTAATACTCTTGGATTATGAATACAAACTTTAAAGTGCTACGCTACTGAATGTGAACAAGATTTGTTTGTCAACAGTTCAGACTTCCAACGCGAAAGCCTGCACATTTAAAATTAAAAGTTTATTTTTTTTCATATTTTACAAGCAGACCCGTATTGTTCCTCCGTAACTACACCTTTCAGTAATAGTTTGCTTGTCTAATTAAATTAACTCTAACTCAAAGTCAAAATATCTTTATTCAAGCAGGTGAATGATCGCTAGAGCATAGTAATGTTTAAAGCATAACCTTACTGTTAATCTTACTTGTTTATTTAAAGGAATGCGGAGAGTTCCTTGCTAGTTCTTTTCGTCCGCTACACGCCTATGGGAACTAACGGTATATGTGATTAAGGAATCGATATATTTTTTTATTAATTCATAAGTCACACGAAAGTTAACGACAAGAATGTTGTTTTTTTAATTAATTTCATCATCCCAATGAGTAAGTGTTTTTAAACTAAAACGAACCTATGAAACTTTCATTAAAAATATATTTGTATCAAGTCTTTCTTTCAGAGCTTCACATATTCCTTCGTATTTTTTGAAGAAAATAAAAGAAATGCCAATTTTATTAAGATTACAGGTTGGATCTTGGATTCAATTACAGTTTTACGACCGAAGCGAGTATAAATAACTTTTGGATGTGGCTAATTTAGGCGTTAAACATAACTCCCATTTTAAGGTTCTCCTCGTTGGTCGTAAGAAACCGAGAAAATTATGCACGGAAAAATTAAATACCTTATTTTAGATCTTTTGCCACTTTCTGATGTTTTAATATTATGAAATAAGAGTACTTTACTTAATACGATGCAACGTGTTTAATAACAATGTAAAATTGTTAATTTACCCTAAATTAATATTTTGACAGATTAAAGATGAACGAAAGACGATAACTGGCAAGAAACTCTCCGCCACCCTTGTCAAGCATTACATATAATAACCTAAGGTTAAATAGTGTATAAAAATGTAATACCTTATAGTTTAAGTACATGTATATTTCTACAACCCATTCAGTGATTATAAAGTAACTATATTTAAAAAAAATAAGACCTTAATAGGGTTACAATATAATAATGTGAAGTCAGTGTTGGCGTAATGATGTGATGAAATGTCGTGATGTGGGATATGCTAAAGTCAACGGTTGAAAATTTCGCGTTTCTCATATCGTAACGGTATTACGTAAACGATGTAAGTTACGCAAATGGTTATACGCATGAGCACATCTATCATAACCTAATGATCTATGTTTTGAAGCTTCAACCCTTTTCAATTACAAGGCTTTTGCTCGAACAGGAAAACCAAGTAGATAGAATTACGGAGGAATCATTCTCAGATAAATTAAATAAGTAACTCAACTAGCTGTCGCTCAGTTACTAAGAATGAACGGTTGGGCAATATCGATTGTAGGTTAAACGAGAAATTATTTTGACGGTACTACGAAAAATTCATTGTTTGAAATATACGAGTGAAACCATTTTCACGCGGTCACTATAAGGTTTTTTCATTTGAAAAATGTTCAGAATTCAATTATCGACAGTTTTTATTAAGCTTAGGTAAGAAAGAGGGTACTTGGAAAATTTTAATGGACTACAGTAAGAAACGTGTGTTGAAACTAGTGTTGCCCATAGAAATAAAGGAACATTAGATCGAAGTTTGATTGTGACATTTGGCGTAAGTGGATTCTTTACGATAGCCGTAAGCCGAAGTGAATGATGACTGACAGGTCAAACGCCACAACACTGTCCCAAAGCAAAGCTTACCAATTAAAATGTAATGATTACTGTTTGTTGGTATAGCTGTTATGCATTAGCTGTACCAACAAACAGTTAACATTACTTTTATACCAACAGTTAGGAAGATGCTTTCTCAGGTGTGGTCAAGAAATAATGACAGAAATACCATTGCGATGAACTCCGAACAATGATAGCAAAACTAGACCCTTCTACTACTCATCATCTCATCAATCGATCTTCACCATAATCATGATATCGCGAAAGCGTGTGACCAAGTGAAACTTAACTCTATAGGAACTGCAATTAGATATAATTGGCCACCCTGCGTATTCACTAGATGGACCATCATTTTATTCGTTTTTAGACGATCTCTACATGATAATAAGTTGTTTTCTCGGGTTAAATTACAAAATAAATACACCAGAATTCTAACGTATGAATATATAGATAATAATTGGATTAAATGAAAAAAATAAATAAAAATAAAACAGTTAATTTACTAAGTTTTCCGATACTCCACTTCCTAATGTTAAGGAGCTTAGCTTACTTCCCGTATTGCCACCATGTTGTTTATAATAAGTCAAGACTAACTTTTATTATTAAATTAAGCATACAAGAAGATTGTACACACAATGACAACTTCGCTGAGTTTCTTGTCAGTTCTACTCAGCAGAGCGCAGTGAACCCATGTAAACTTAGCTTAATCGGTTGTGAACAATCCTAATTGAATAAAGAATTAGGCTTTTGTCTTTTATAGCAATTTTTTTTCTCACTTGCTTTGTTGTTTAAGAATTTATTCTTAGGACTTTGAATGGATTAGTTTAATCCGTAACCATTTTGCTAATACAAGAGAGGCACTTAGAAACATTAAACTAAAATATATAATTATTATACAAATATTTACTTAGACAGAACAAACGAACTAAGTTTTAATTAAACGATAACTTCTGAGAGTCTTGCGAAATTTCTTGCAAAACAATACACAATATTGAAACTTAACCTATGTGCTATCTTAACAAAAATGAGTAGTTAGGAGTAGTTAAATTAATACGCGTGGTATATTAATACTGGCAATCAATTTATATTTGGAATTTATTTTTAGTATGATCAACAAAATTAATTAACTTTCTATATTTTCTTAACTTTGCAACAGAATGTGACATATTTTTGACAGGGTTAGGAATGACAGTGGAATATATGAGATTATTGGATTTCAGTATAATTAATTGATATACTGTGTTTCGTTTTGTATATTTCTTAGGATTTAGCCGTAAATAAAATATGCATTTCATTCATTTTTCCAAATTTCAAGTTTTTTTTTAAATATTCTGAGACTCACAATCAACTAGGTACAAAACATGTTCTTAACTAATAAATTAAAGACAGGTAGTGCCGAAACGAAATTAAAAATGCTACATAACAGTGAGTTTACAAGATTTAAGACTTAAATATTCGTCTTATTCTTATTTTAAACTACAATAATATAGATAAATATGGCGGAGTGGCTCATAGTTAGTAGACGTCCGCTAAGAACAAACTTTGCGATAGAGTTTAACAAGGTCTTAGAAATCGCGTAAGTTTAATAGTTCCTAGGACAGCTCAAAAGTTGTGATTGAAAGATTGAATTCGTACTAATTTTATATATTTCACGAGACCATAGACCAATGTTTTTAAGTACATTAGGATTTTATTCATTTTTTGGATATCGTAAGGTTTTCGTCTGACTTATGTCTGCATAAGTACAGACATACATACAGAATTAACAATTGATAGACATCTTACAATTATAATATAAGGTATATTAAATATATTAAATAGACGGTACGAATATACAGGACGCAAGACATCGCAAGTAAAGAAAGGCTTCTATCAGATAATAATATTTAAGTTTATTTTGTTACGGCACTTAGGGTCCTTCAATAATAGCGTATTCTTAAAAAGTCGGCAACGCAATTTCGAGTCCCTGATCTCTAGAGTATCCATGAGTATCTATGGGCAGCGACATCTGTTGGGGCTCTTGCCAGTTTGCCACTCTTCTTTAAGAAAATGGAGGCTTTAGCTGACGATATATGTATTTTAGCACGAAGGCTATGCTCTGTAAAGTAGTTAAAAACACCTACCCCAATCCTTAACTGTTTAAAAAATTTGATCTTATTTAGAATTGTATTACAATTTTTAGTATATCAATTCTTAGAAATACATAAAAAGTATATCTAAGAAATATCTTAAAATTTGGTTGAATCATTAATACAACAGAATTCCCGCAAAACATTATACAAGGGCTCCATCAACTTTTGCCTAAACAGAACAAACATGTTACAAAGAAAAGTGTATTTGATCTCGGCTCCAATTTAATCTAGTTTCTCGTGGGAACAAAGAAATGTATTCGGGGAAGGTCAAGAAAATACTTAGATCGAACAATCAGGCCGTTGGCAAACACCAATCACTACTTATTCAATTAGACGCGGGTCGGAAGTCACCATCTAGTTAGTACTTTGTTGACATTTGGGTATTTAATTAAAAATGCCAAATTTCATTTGTGAATACATTATATTTCACATTATAGACGAAGTTTTCAATGCAAAATGTGGCATTAACATACTTAAAACGTCAGTTAATCTTGCCAGATAAACCAAGTGTCGTCAAGTGGGTTTTTAGGGCCGTTCAAAACAGAAACATATCGAAATGCGTGTTCAGTATTTAAATAACATCTGCAATTTTTGGCCATGGCTACAATATATGTTGTCAAACCCATCGGCCGTAATGGTTGTAAAAACTAAATTCTAATTAAAGTTAAAACACGTCGTTTTAATTGTAATTTTCTAAAGAAAATGTTCTCGTTTTAACGAAGCTTTTCATCTGTTATGTCAATATAAAGAGCTCAATCTAGTAGTCACGTATTTTTAACAGATTACACAATTCCTCTGAGCAATCTATTATAGGACCCGCGGGACGCATCGACGATCGGTGATTTCCAAACATATGCTGTTCTTAATTCATAAAATCAATCAGATATAAAACCTCTTACGACTCAAAACTCCTTCGTCCAATCGGAAATGAACTCACGTGGTGTCAAGCAATTATCAAATCATTACGGCTTAATATTTAATGAGAATAGTGTCACTGTTGTATAGCACTTAAATATGTAATTAATGCACAAAACTAATAAACGCTGGCCTTCAACATAATTTTAATCATAAAATAATGAACTATACCGCAAATTGTTCATCATTGTTTGTTATTAAAATTTACATCAAAGGCTTACGTTGTAGTGTAATGAAATCGGTCAAGTGTTAAATGCGAGCATATAAATGTTATTATTGATGGGACAAGCGATCTTGACAGGTGCACCTGTCACAGGACTCCTTGGGTGTCGATGGGTCCAAGTAAGTAAAGCAGTAGGAAATTCGACGGAAATGGAACAATATTATTTCGATGCTGATGATTTGCGACTTGGCGCGTTGGTTCGCTCCATAAACGTCGATGATGGTGCGTTCATAACCTCCATGATACATTCGAATTATTCATGATGATGAAAATGTATAATTAAAAAAATATAAAAAATCGATAAGCTTTTAATCGGCCCCATAAGAAAAGAGTAGATTGGAGGACACGTTGGGGCTTAAAAATATAACTAAAAGAAATTAAATTGTAAGTGAATTTGGTCGGTTGGGTAACAGGCGATGTTGAATGCCTTGCAGGTCATTTGACATTTAGCATCCATATCGGGCATTCTGGAGTGAGGCACACATTAACAATGCACGAGTTCCGAGCATACGCTTCTATCGGTTAAATTACGAAAGTGATTCAATATTCGAGAATGGTCCCACGATACTACAAAATTATTCGCGTATTGCTCGTGTAAGGGCTGAGCTAGGTGCTGCACAAACTATTGTAAAGAATGTTATAATTTAAAAAAAAAATAGTGGCTTTATAATGCGGCTGTTAATACAATTACGCAACCAGTAACAGTTTTTATAAAATATTTTACCGTCCTCGTTTTCTTTGATAACATTGCTCTCCAGTGGTCTCATTTAATGTATAAACTGCGCTCTGTTTTAAATGAACCACTGGTCTTATTTAATGTAAAGACGTTATTACGACAAAAGGGTGTTTCTGAATGAAGTCTGCTAGTGCTATATAATTAGATTCCGATCGATAACAACATCAAACAACTGTGATTGAATATACTTATAAACTATTATTTAATATGTTTAACTATTATGAGTAAAAATGGAATGTTAATAAATTCCAGAAGAATCTACGGACAGTAAAATTGTGTTTGGATTGCCCCTAAAATATTACGTACAAATGCATTTTCTTGAAATACAGGCTAAAGAATGCATAAAATTGTATTGAAAACATGGATACATGATATCGGTGTTCCGAGCACTTGTTACAAAACGTCGGTGCATCGATGTAGCTCTATGCAATTGTATTTGAAATTGAAGGCACATTGAAACATTGCGAAACAAATGCACGCTCCGTTAAACAAGCTCCACTTGTTTTAAAGGTATAAAAAAACTTTAACATTACGAATATTAAAAATAAAATGTAGTCACCCGCGAAACGGGGATATCCCTTGTGTGGTGATTGTAAATATTGTTATTAATACTTTTGGTCGGTTGAATGACATTTATATTTGTCTGGAAAGGATAAAACAGACTGTGCACTGTAGATACCTCATAGTTACGAGTCTATTCTCTCTGTCAATATTACGGGAATATACCATGTGGTATCCCTTTTAAATATCTTCTTTGAAAGCATGGTTGCACATATTAATTAAATCATGCACTGATGGCGGGTCCGCCGCCAGAAGTATATGTAATTAAAGATAATGAATAATTTATTAAAATTAAAAAATAAGTAATGAATTTGAAGCGAGGCACTGGATAGGCCATAGTGCTTACAATCCAATTTTATATTTGGTTCAAATTGACTTAGAGCAAAACGTAAAAATGCTTCCAAACTTTCATTTGCAAGGCGATTTAGATTTTTTGTTTTATTATTATTTTATATGAAAAAAGTTTGTTCACACATAAAGGTAGAACCAAATAAGCTGGCACATTTCAGAGCGTTTATGCGCAACTCTACGTACATATTTCTTTTTGGTTTTCTGGTCTTCTTCATCTATAATGTATAATCATATTTAAAGATATGATTATACATTATATAAAAAAGTCTTACTATATGTATCATCATATTAATATGGTATATATTAATATACTGACAAACGCATAAAAATAGAGATGTGTTAATAATATATCAGCACGTCACATTTTAAACAAGACGATAGTCCGCACGCGATGTTTGTTCATCCAAACCGGAAGTGTACTGTAATAATAATAGGAGTTGAGTAATTAAATCTGTTTTCTATGGTAGCTTAAAGTTAAGAACCATTCATAATGTATTTATATTATAAACCGTTATGGAGAGTAATTAAAATTTTAATAGGCAAATATATATAGTCACAGGTAATTATGTTCTGAAAAACGGTTAATACTATATGATAAGTTTTACGAAACAACTGATTACTGAAATCGAAATGATATAATGATGTCATAATATAAAACTCAATTGGGGTTTGCGAGCTTAAAATTTAATAAAACAAGTTCAAATGTTTGTGATGGTATAGAAAATTCAAATTCAATACATAATCAAAATAATGATCAAATGACTCGGATCTTGTAATTAAAATGTATCCGTATAAAAATTAATAATGATAGGTAGATATCGCATCGCATTCATCATGATCCACAGACTAAAGAAATGAAATGAACCGAATGAAACCTTTAAAGAACAGACTACAATTTAATGAGGACTTGAGACTTTTATTCAATTATCTATGTCATCGTGTCAAAATTAATGACATTATGGCCGCGTCAGCCTGTAATTGCGATTTTCCGTTAAAAATGTGAATAATCTTGGAATTATTATGAAATGTTATGTGCTTGACATGTATGATTTTTCATATTTAATATCTGATGGCTGCAAGTCGAGTTTGGGTGTCTGTAAGACGATTGGTGAGGTTTTTGTAATAACATTTTTTTAAATAGACAATTTTGATATTGGCTTTGCTGCGTTGGACTTTTTTTATACTTATATAGCTACGAATGTTGTAGTTTTAAGGGTATGGTCTCACATGACCTTATAGCCCAAAGGCTTTAAGCCTGTAGGCCTATCGAATTTTAATAAACCCATGTATTTAAATCAAATCAAAATTTGTATTATTATATTGTCATGAATTAGTATTGCAATAAGTTAAAATACGAAAGTTTTTGTCGATTTTAACTTGTTTCTGTTTCAAAAAGGCTTACTAAATCACCAATTAAATTCATAATAACATTATATATTGTTAAAGAACAACGTAATATTCTGTGCAGAAAAGAGATTTATGAGGTGGAATAAGAAATAACATGATAGTCTTTAGAATAAGTGAATACATGTCAATGGGAAAACTTAGTTAATAATGAATTTTGTTGTCAGGTGGAGACGGAGGGCGGCCCGCAAACATCATCGCCTGCCCTACCGCTCTGCCCCTCGGGAAAACCCGATGTCGACATTCAACCTTTACTCGGAGAAGGTGAGTGTTTAGTTTTTGTATATTCTCAATACCCAACGAAACATTTATTAACACACACTTTGAAACAAAGGTTATTATAAAAGAAAATACTATGCGAATGAATTAGCTCCAGCTTACCCTTGGCCTAAAAAGTGTACCGGGAACATTTCTAAAAAAAAACAACCAAACCGAGTTTCTTGTTTGCTTCTTCTCAGCTTGGTCGCGTACGAACACGCGTAAAATTATTTAGATTTAAGACGATTCAAAATGGTCCTATGCACCTTAATGAAGAAAGATATTTTGTGATTTAAAAAAATACGCAGTGTTAATTGAGCCTCAGTACAACGGCCGATTTAATTCAGACTAGCCTAATGACCACAGCACTGGTATTCAACGGAGCCTACACAGGCACGAACGCATGAACAAATAGTAAACAAATATATAACAATAAACCACAATCACTAAACACTAATGGAAAAATGAAAAGTCACAAGGTAATTCGCAACAAAGCATTTTCTCTTCCCTCCACTTGCAACCGTAGTAAGTACACTTTAAATTTATATTGAAAGGTAAAAATAAGATTTCAGGTTTTGGAACGGCGGTGGAAGGTTGCGCGAAAACTTTGTTGCAATGTACCAACAGCTCTTTGAAAGCTGTTGTTTTAGATAGTCTAGTTTACACGTATGATTCGTATGTGGTGCGCTAACTTATTCAATTTTAAGGGTAATTCATGATCCCTTATTCCCGCTTAAGATTATTCGCTTATCGCTTAAGATCTTAAACAATCGCTTAAGATTGATTTTGCAGATTTTCTGATACTTGCAATAAAAAACGGGTCTTTCCATTCGGCAGTCCTTGGTTTGCGCTAGAAGGTTTTTGAAACTATTAAATGTGTCAAAATATCGATGAACAAATTCTTCGTCTGTTTGAAATGTTGACTTTACAATATCTGCACATTAAAACCTAATACCAAATCGGAGTATTTTTCTTTCATTGTTTTTTTTTGTAATGTGTATTCCATATGAACTAAATAGATATGGTATATTTTGTCAAAAAATACACAATATAATATTGGAAAGTTTATAAAAACATGTTGAGAGACACGGGTGTTCGGTCCGATGTTTACAATTGACCGATCCTTTAGTGAAATGTGAATCATTTTTTGAATATACTTGTGAATTGAATGAAACATTTTTCTCTGTTTTCGTTGCTAAAGAGAGAAAAATGTTTCATTCGATCAAAAGATATTTCAGAGGTAAAACATACATTTGGTGAGCAAAAGGCGGCCTAATTGTTATCTGCGATCTCTTCCGGGTCTTTTCTCTCTTCCGTAAAAAGTACAACTAGTAAACAAAAAAAAACAAAATATAATTTAACTGAAAATTTAATAATTTGATGTATTTTGGATGTTAGGGTAACAAAATGCTGAAACTTAATTTGTGTTTTCATAAAATTTATTTTAACCAGAAATACAACTCGGCAATGCTACTGAAAATTGTGTAACCATATTTCAAGCTCCAGTTGTTTTGTTAATTTAAAAAGTACGTGTAATAAAAATAAAACTGAAAGGAAACGTCGTCTCAAAGTGAAATTAATAATGTATAAACCACTCTAAATACTAATAATTCAATAGATTTAAAATGTATGAAAAGTAATTAGAGCATATTTGTATAGCAGTAGTTCCTGTTTGTTTAAGAATGCTCGTCATTTTAATTCTCAATAGCATTATAATACATTATAATAGCATAACCTAATAGGCTAAATGTACTAATAAGTCATTTGACTGAATGTTTACAGATACGTGTTAAGAGCACTCACATATTCATAGTCATAAATAAATTCCCAGTATTAAATCCCAGCAACTTTTTGTATAGCATAAATATATTTGGAAACTGGGCACAGTGGCGTTTTATTTATATTAAACAATCGAGAAAACAAAAAAGAAAATCGACAAATAATTTATTTCAACGAAAACTTTATTCAATTCAAGTAAAAATAAATTCGTAGGTAGCTAATATAATTCTAAAATGATTAAACTAAGGTTTTATATATTAAAGGAAGTATAAAACTATTACTATTATGAAACACTTATATTATGTATATTAGTATTCACTTTTGCCTCTATCTTGTATTAGCTGCAGGTTCTTTGTCAATGGCACGCTTAGGTGTTTGTCTATCCCAGTAACGCTTAGGCTTGGTTCTAACAGACCATGTATTTACATATATAATAGGGATATTCATTAAAACCAAGAGCCTTCAACTAAATATCATTAGATCGCTTTAAACGGATTCGTATAAACAGAATAGATACGACTTTTAAATTACGTATGGATTAAACTTTAGAAAATTGATTAATGCTCACAGAGTAAGCCTCTTATTCTTTGTTATGTGACTTTTTGAAACGTTGAAGGTACTTAAAATATAATGGAAAAACGTTTTAACATATTTCGTCTATATGAATCACACACTCGTATTGATATTTGCATCTTTATGAAAAGATCACGCGGAATATTTTGAGAAAATCATATATTCTCTTACCAAATCGATGAACTTGTTCAAGGTGGTATAAAATTTACGTCTTAGTACTGGACTTAAAGTGTTAAAAACGGGACCGTTTTAAGATCAATTAGTTTGTTAAACGTGGTTCGTAAGTCGACATAAATTTTGACAGCGAACGCTACGTGCATTTTCACGTTGGAAAATTTTGCGTTATTTATTTGAAAGGGTTTAAAATATGTAGTCACTCTCATCCAACCACACAATATATTTCCGATATTCGCATTATTGTAATGAAATTCGTTTAATCAATAAAATGGAAATCTTCAAAAAATATAACACTGTCACCCCCCGGGGCTTTTATTCGAAAGCACTTCACAAATTGAATTATACATTTTCTGGTACAAAATGAAATGTTACATTTGGGTTGTTCAAATGAAATATTTAAAAATAGAATATATTTGCAAAGTTATCAAGTCCCCGTTGGATGTTGATTACACATTTCACATTTGAAATCACAGCGAGACCTTTTAAACGCTCCGTCGTTACGTTGTGCCGATAAACGCATGATTACTGTCTATTTTTCGAATTCAATGTCCGCAGCGAATGTGTATTTTGCAATTTCCAACCGTTTTCCGTTTTAAAATGAAGTGCACGTTTTAGTTATTTTATTGCCACTAGCCGGTTCAAATTTGTTTTGCATATGCGAGATATTTTTTCGTGTATTCCAATATATCGAATGTTGTATGTTTTGTGATTTTTAGTAAGACATACGTGTTTTTTTATGTATGCGGTGTTTTCCATGTATTCAAACTTAAAATATCTTTAAACAAGTAGGTCATTATAAATACACTTATGAATCGTCAGTTTTTACACTGCCACCGGTTCGGAAGGCAGTTATCTCAAGAATTATACTGTCCCGATGCTGAGCTATTGCTGTCACATTAAAGAGCTCTTTGTCCTCTAAATATTACTCAACTGTATAGTGTGCCTTTTCAACCAGAACATTCATTACGCGCCTTTTAAATTTGTTTAAAGTTAAGTTGTTTTGTTTGCTTTGGCTGGGATTTTGTTAAAAAAACGTATGCCCTACAAAATATGTATGCACTTTACTAAGACGAAATTTACTATTCACGGACAATTCGTGCATAATTACTATAGACAAAAGAGTTAAATGTTATTTCAATTATTTAATAAGGCACACAAACAACACACATACAAACACAACCAGAACAAAGTTACAAGAACACACAAGACATTAGGCACGTATGTGCATAAATAATAGGAATGCACAGCATCACACGCATGCATACAAAACAATTTTTGACAAACGACAAAACACTTAAATATATTTAATATACGAAAACAACACAGAATAAAATTACACCAACTATGAACGAATAATATTTTGAAATGATCTAAATTAATTAGCAGTTCCAACGTGCTATCTATATTGACGTATAGGCAATTATTCATAACATCATAAATTCTTCCTCGCATATGTTTATTTTAGATTTAAATTGATTGAGCACATTCTACGAGCGAGTAAATTGATTTAACACAGTGTTGTTTCATAATAGATTGTTTATATAAGCTCACAATGTAATTATGGAGGTACTTAGCCTTTCTAAATACATTAAGATGGTGCTTAGTATTAGTGGCCTGTCTGTTGAGTCATACATTAATAATTAGCTGATCAAATAATGGACTAATCATCAATACTAGACAACTAATAACTAGACACAGTGCAGCGGTTTGTAACTGGGGTCTACTGAATATGAGTGGTGTATTTTTGCACACAAATGCGAGAGCGGTATCCCATTTGCTGCCCACCCACGGCCGTAGTATGTTTATTTAGTTTATTTTTTTAAACATTACTATATATATATATATGTGTATACTCTCACAGTTGTAATATTATTATTAAATATCTTTATCTATCTTTATAATTCATGAATTAATATGATAAGATTCTTTTGATTTGAAATGCAACGGAGTGTGACCGGAAATGGCGTCTGGTATAGCAATGATTGAATGAGATTTCGGACACCGATGGTTGAGAATGGCATAATTTTCTCCTTTTATTTTTTGTTTGATTGGAAAATAGATTACACGTGTTGAAATCAATAGAAATTTGAAAGTTGCTTTGGGTTCGTGAATTGTGTACAACTCGATTAATTGTTTCGCTAAATTAAATTACTTTTTGCTCCGTTTACATTTTATTTTGTGCGTACCATCGGCAAAATAATATTTTTGATCACACAGGTTTTATTTTTATGACAAGAAAAATTGTTTTTATTTTTATGAAAAGTAAAATTTGTGTTCTTCGTTCCTCTGTTGAAAATCTAAATGTAATATTCTTAAATAAACGGAATTTAATAAAACCAGATTTTAATAAAACGTTTTGCGTATGAAAATTTCGTTTGTTTTTTACTTTTATATAGAAACTGTTCTAAAAGTTCTGAAATTATATGTTTTGTAAGCAACGATGTTTTGGCTCTTGCAATTTATGAAAACAATTTATGAACAAATTCTAAACGCTTCAAGAAGTGCAACAAATTAGACTACAACACATTATTTTAAATATACATTTAATAAGTTTGGTGGCAACATTGTGGCAGAGTCCCCACAATGTTGGCATTTTCCTCGCTGTATCGCGATGCTTACTATAAGCGTTCTTTCATAACACTAAATGTAATAACTCATTTGTAGTTGGAACTTTACAAAACTAGATGGCGTTATAAACATTTTATTTGAATGATTCTTCTCTCTTGACGAGGCACTCTCAATTGATACCCGTTAATAAAGTCTATCTAATACGGATTTCAGACCTGATATAGAAACTTGTGAAAAATCTAACACTTTATTAATTTGTATTATATCTATATATATCCCTACTGTGTGTTTGTGTATAACATAAATGTCTGATTCTCCATGCCCACCGGTAGTGAAGTTTTATTTTTATCTTTTATTGCTATAAAGCATTATAAATATAGATATTTATTGATGCTTTCGATGGAGCATGGTGTAATGGGTGCATCCCTCTACAAAGATACTTTAGATCATACTTAACGATTTAAAGGAATGGCGGAGTTTCTTGCCGTTTCTCGTCCTCTAAACGACCTTGATTTGCAAACTGGTAGTTGATGTAATTGTGGAGTCAATTTAGTTATTAGTCGACTATTCATAAGTGTATGAAAGTTACCTACTTGATATATAATGTCTTATGTAAGTATCCTTTAAATAATTGAGCGTAACACTAGGATTATAAAGTTATATTTCAAACTCAAAGAATTATATTGTTTTGTGTCTTGTTTACAATTGTAAATGTACGGTTTTCATGAAAATACTGTTTTCATTTCGTGCCTGAAGGATCGGCTTACTTAGTTTGAGACTACTAGTAGTACATTGGTAATTTCTGTTTCAGATACTCAATTAAGCCCTTGAAATTTAAAACTTCAATTACTTTTGTATTGTTTGCTTAGAATGTAGAATGGAATCGAAAATATAAAACTTATTTTGTTGACGATTCATAAGTGTACCTTGGTGATTTTACAAAATTTACGTTACAAAAATATACAACTGAACTTTCAACACACTCGTTTTGCAGTCTGTAACATGTGTGAGTATGTGATATTTGTAAATACGCTATCGTTGTCTGGGTCGGTGTTCCGTTTATCACAACTCCCCTCCACCGTCTCATTTCTCTTCGTGGTCATCCCAATAACATTATTTACAAATCATTGATTCTACACAATTTTATTGCTTGGCTTATAGTTAAAACATTGAATGTAACAGACTAAAATATACAAGAACAAACGTTTAATGTGAATGAGTATAAAATGTCAACGCATTGTAAAAATAACGGATTAATGTATACAATTGTACAAATACGAGACTCTGTTACGGTGCACGTTACGGTTTAACCAAAAAAAATAACACGGAAATAAACACGAGAATCAAACGACACACTAAATGGCCGGATCGGGTTGGCGGTCCTAATTGTGTGTAACGGGAATCTTTTAGTGGGACGCGTCGAGGGTGTCTCCACTTTCCACGTGTAATGTTAAGCCGACAATGCGAATCCAATAATCTGAATGATATTAACGAGCATCCAGCCACGTGAGTGTCTATGGGCGGCGTGCTTTAAGGTGTGCCTCCTGCTCGTTTGCCCCCTCCAATAAAAAAAAGATAATAAATTGCGCCGTTGGGTGTTTGACAATAAATTGTAATAAGAGAGTAAATATATTTCTATATGATTGCTTCATTTTGATATATAATTAAGAGCAAATAATCTACAATGATTTGCAAATATAATAAATATGGTCATGCCGAATTTAACTACGTTGACTCAGAGTATATATATATACTCTGTGTACTCATTATTATATTATTATCATTAATAATGATTGTTCATGAATGTTTCGTTTCGTTATATATATAGGGTTTTTATAAGGCGTGGCGTCTGCATTGCCGACTTTACGATTACCACTTATTGTTAAAACAATACTTCTCTGTATATTTACCAGGTTTTATTTTCACAATTAGCTGTCGTGCAGTTACAATGCATCCATCTTTTCTAATACATAATACATATTTAACTAATAAGGTTAACATTTCATAACGTAATAAAATTGAAAGTTGTTTACTTATTAACTAATTATTTTAATACTAATTGTTGTAGTTTCGCCGATATATATATATATATATATATATATATATATATCATGGATATATACGCAATAAAATACATACAGTCATCTTTACCAATCCATCAATTAGTACAATGATTTACTAGGTGTCAATTCATGATTCATAGGTCCTCTACGCTGTTTTTTTGTTACTCCTTTTTCGTTCTGTTTTTATATACGAGTATTTAGAGGCGATGAGTATAGATTAGCAGTGGGTTTTAGTTCAAGAGATTTTCTATATAGAGAGAGCTCTATTTCTATCCCTCTTACACATTAGCGTTAGCGTTTAGTAATATATTTCGATATTTTAAAAAAATACACGCTCATTGATTGATTTTTAATTTGTTATATAGATCCAGGGGGTGATGCAGGTGCTGGACCGTCGGAAGACGACGATGATGAAGAGGAGAACTGCTGTGAACTAATGTTGCATAATTGTCCTGAACCAATAAGGGCATTGTGCCTCTCACATCGATTTGAAAACCTAAATGTAAGTATATAATAAATAATAAGCGTATATTTTTTAACGTTTCTAACAAAAGGAAGGTTTCTAATTTTTTTCTGTTGCATCGTCAGCAGTGATATGGCTTAATTAACTAATTGATCAAATAATTTAGCTGTCGTGTTTATCCAACAAATATAGAATATGTTCGTCTATCTGAAGATAATAAATTGCAAATTGTCAAATCCTCAGAGAGAGTTATTTTTGGGTTCGGTTAAAATAAAATAAACATTGTTGTATTAATTAAGTGATAATTACCTTTATTGGTATTAAAATAAATTATATATTTTGCTTGCCAAAAACCTATTCAACCGTACATTTTGATAAGGAAAACGATCTTAAATATAAATCCTACAAATCTCTGAACGCGTAGATTGCGCTCTGTTTTTTGGTGTAAGCTTTCGCATGATTACCTATAATGCGAAAGCTCTTCTCTATTGTGGTAGCGGGCTGGGGCGTTAGTAATGTGTGAAATCCACAAATAAATAAGTAATATATATACATACATATATTTTTTGTTTTGTGACTTTGATGAGAAATATTTTCCTATTCTCCAAATTGAAGAACCGATTGTAAAATTTTATTTTTATGTTACTAATATATATTAGATTGTTATTGTTAGTTAAATGTCATGTTTATAAGTGCCTATAACCGATTTATCTAGTGGGTGGTATCGTGAGATTGCTTGCGATCTTTTGTCAGATTAAATCTCAGAATGAAACGACCGCCTCAAAAATTAAATTTTAGCTTAAATTAACACTATTTTTAACACAAAGCCTCTTTTATTATTATATTTCCTTATATCGTTGTTATAGAATAAAAAGAGTAAAATACAAATAATTAACTTGACGTTTGGCTAAGAATTTCCCGTACAACGTCGACGGGGAATTCATTCAAAGAAAATTAATTTACAATTTCAATTCTATTATGGCAAGGTCTCAAAGATGCCATAAAGCTGTATGAAAGAAAGGGCTTTTTAAATTTCTTCAACATCTAATAACAGTTCACTTTATGGGCTGTTGGCTTTCAGGTTATTAAAGTGTTTTTGTTATCTTTTCATATACATATATAGTTCGAATATAATATTCATTAGGTCAACCAGGCTATTTGATTCTATTTAAAAGGGGGACACCAGACACTGTAACCACTTTTTTTTCATTTGATGATACACTTGACCTGTTACCATCCTATTTAACTGGTTGTTTTATTAAACGCACAGTTAAAAAATAATAAGCGCGTCATAAGCTATCTAAATTTATACAGACGTTTTTTTCCGACCGTAACGGGTCATTGTATGAAATCTTTAGCAATCCCATTATCAGGAAGTTTTATTAACTTCAAAGTGAACACCGGTACCAAAGTTCAAAAGCGTCAGAGGGAAGTTATAAATTAATTGCGAAAGAAACTTGAACGATACCGATCCTCATTCGTGCTAGTATCAAGTTTGCTAAGTCGTTGTTAGAACTCGAAAGTCGTTATGCACAGTACTGGCTCGTAAAGGAATTTGAATTTTTAACGCGATTATCCTGTCTAAATCGCAGTCATTGATTTTTAGCTGACACAATGACAAACCCACATACAGGAATTCAGGATATACTTAGTATATAGTTAGCCACACAAGTCCAATAAACGCATTTAGGAGGTTTACTTTATTATCATCGTTATGAAAGTTCAAGGACATATTGAGTTCGGACATAGACAAAGAAGACTTATTAAACCCATTGTATACAAATATAGTAATGAATATTCCATTAATTTAATGATTAAATTAAATGGTTTGTTTTAATTCGAGTTATTAGCACAATTTTTATTTACAATCATTACGATGACGTCACAGGCATACTCTACCGCTAAGCATAATCTTAATCTTAGCCTTATTGCCTTTGCGCCATTCAGTGAGTTAAGCTATGTTGGACGAGAGCTCACCAACTATCAAGAGACATTAGAATAAAAATGTTCATTATATATAAACAAATGAAATGACAGACGTGATTTGTAGGGAAAATATATAAGTATATAAAAAGTAAATATATATAAGAAGACTGAAACAAAAGCGAATAAAAACAATTATAAAGACATTATATTTACTTTGACTATTAAAGTTATTCATAACAAAGTCGTTGACTAAGTTGGCTCCATTGGGATATGTTCGTAAGACAAAATTATATGTTATTTATAAACTTGAAAAGTTGGGAAAAAGTTATCTAACTTGCAAAGTATCGCATACACATTTTATTATCCAAAAAACACACAATTAATTTTAAGTTAAAATATAAATAAATTTGTAATAAAATTATTTGAATCGTGCTTTTACATTTTTTTAGGTTTACGCAAATATATATGCTCAACGAACTCTGTCTTTGTGAAATTATGAGCTATTATTAATATAGTTTCAAAAAATATATAAAAATCAATGTGAACACTGACTAAAACTTCGTTAAGAAGATAATGAATTTGATAAATCACTTCTCGATCACGGTTACATATATTGAAGAGTTAAAAGTAGAAGTTTTTAAAAATATTTTCTATTATTTATTTATTTATTTATTTCGCACTTTATTAAATTGATAAACATAATCATTAAGTAGTCATTAATATTAACAGGACATTGGATTTCTTAATAATATAAATTGATATATATGTATAAATCTCCTGTCACGATGTTTGTCCCCGATGGATTCCTAAACTACATAACCGATTTTCAATTAAATTGGCACACCGTGAGCAGTCTGGTCCAACTTGAGATATAGGATAGCTTAGATCTTTAATTATAGTCATATTTTTTTTATTGCAAATTATTTGTCTATATAATTATTTGACATATAAGCTACAATTCAATAGCATGACTACCACGTGTTATTAAGGTATATAAATATTTTGTATGGCAAAGCAACGTTTGCCGATTCAGCTAGTATTGTATATATATATATATATAAACCTCACTTAGCCATTTGAAACATTTTTTTATTTTCCCTTTATACAACACCACCTCTTTGTTATTCTGACTTTCCGATTCTCTTTCAAGTTCTTGCTTGGCTTCTGATGCTGTTTAAAATATAAAATAGGACGTAAAGGCATTCCGAACAGACTGCATTAGTCCTTACTCATCGGATGAATATGTTGTGTGTATCTTCTCGGACCAATCTAGTTTGGAAGCCTTGCAGCCTTAGCTACAAGTTATACCCAGAAGTACTGACTCTGATATGTTATCCAACAAAAAAATCAACCAAGCCGCGTTACTTGCTTGCTTCTTCTCTTGATCGCGTACGGACAAGCGTAGAATCACTTAATTAAGAGGAGAGAATTTTAAATTCTTAAATTTTTTGAATTAGAATTAAGACGTTTCAAAATTGTCCTATGTACCTTACTGAATAAAGAGATTTTGACTTATATCAAATGGACATCTTTAGGCAATTTGATGACACAAGTGATCACCAATACATTACGTACTTAAGGTAATAATAAAAGGCATTTCCACTATTCAAATAACATCGCATAAAAAATACAAATAGAAAAGATATTTTATTAGAGAATTTTATTAACTTTAAGTAATCACAAAGTCTACTTGGTTAAGGCAACACATTCCAACTGTATTTCATCTTAATGCAAAACCTGCTCTCATTAATTATGTACACGTTTCATATAGCCAACCAGAGAGAATTTTTAACTCCAACCCACAGCTTAATCATATTTCGCGCGGCTTCTCTGGATGTTAACTACATTTTAGAAAAATTTCACAAATTTTACGCTATTATAACGTTTAGTCGATAGAATACGGGTGTAGCAACGTCATATTTTAATTTTTTTATTCTCAATTGCAAAGACAAACCGATTCAGTTGTCTATTTCTTTATTATTAAGAGGTGAATATTTTCGTCCTCACGTCTTGTACACTGCATTTCGCCATTGTTACTTCACCTTCTATAATATAAATGTCTGTAAATCAACGGGCACTATTAAACGAAAGCTATACATGAAACTGGTGGCCATATGTTGACGCAAGTAACAGTTAGATTAGTTTAATTCATTACTTTCAAAAGTACAGTCAATATACATTTATATGGCCGTTCCGGACAAACTTTGGTCAATATTTATATCTTTTTCTTGTGAAAAAACACACACTAGGTTTGTACGCGTATCAGCGATCACTTATGTATGTCAATAGTTTTATTAATATATATATACTTAGTCTGGCCATAAATACTGTTACTATTCAAAAAAAGAAAATATTACGTTTGAATTTGGAATCTGTCATTTTTATATGATTGCTTGATGTGTTTTCTTATTTTCGCGCCATTATATTGTTAAATATTTTGTTATATTAAAATGGAGTGGGGTGATAAAGAGAACCGAATCGCTGTGATTGCCTTACATAAAGTAGGTATGGAGAAAAGTGCAATTTTTAAAACCCTCCACCCGCTTGGTATTAGTCAAATGTTTGTTTACCGGGCTATTGATAGGTACAATGATACCTCCTCTGTTTGTGACAGAAAAAGATCTGGCCGTCCACGTACCGTTCGTGTGAAAAAGGTGATTAAAGCAGTTAGGGAAAGAATTCGAAGAAATCCTGTCCGTAAGCAAAAGATTTTATCTCGGGAGATGAAGATAGCTCCTAGAACCATGTCACGTATATTAAAAGATGACTTAGGACTTGCAGCCTATAAGAGACGTACTGGTCACTTCTTAACTGATAATTTAAAGAAGAATAGGGTGGTAAAATCCAAACAACTACTTAAGCGGTACGCAAAGGGAGGTCACAAAAAATTTTTGTTTACGGATGAGAAAATTTTTACAATTGAGCAGTATTTTAATAAACAAAATGACCGTATTTATGCTGGAAGCTCTAAAGAAGCTTCGCAATTAGTAAACAGAGTACAACGTGGGCATTATCCCACTTCAGTGATGGTTTGGTGGGGTGTTAGCTATGAAGGGGTGACTGAGCCATATTTTTGTGAAAAAGGTATTAAAACGTCGGCACAAGTTTATCAAAATACCATTCTTGAGACGGTAGTTAAGCCTTTAACTAACACCATGTTCAATAACAAAGAATGGTGCTTTCAACAAGACTCGGCACCGGGTCATAGAGCTCGATCCACCCAATCTTGGTTGAAAACTAACGTTCCGGACTTTATCAGCACTGAAAACTGGCCGTCGTCAAGTCCTGACCTAAATCCATTGGATTATGATTTATGGTCAGTTTTAGAGAGTAAGGCTTGCTCTAAACGCCATGATAATTTGGAGTCCCTAAAACGATCCATTCGGTTGGCAGTGAAGAATTTTCCTCTAGAAAGAGTTCGTGCTGCTATTGATAACTGGCCTCAACGTTTAAAAGACTGTATTGCAGCCAATGGAGACCACTTCGAATAAACATTGTATATTTTTAATAGTTATATATTGATGTATTAAACTAACTCACTATGAAAGGAATAAATGTTACGTATAAAAAAAAAATCGTGCTTTTCTTTATAACAATATTTATGGCAAGACTAAGTATATATATATTGATTCTTAGTCCAAAACTGTTATACCGTTTATGCGGCGTCAATCCGGCTCGAAGGACTAAATTACTTAACTAAACCCGTACGCGATCAAGAGAAGAAGCAAGCAAGTAACGCGGCTTGGTTGATTTTTTTGTTGGATAACATATCAGAGTCAGTACTTCTGGGTATAACTTGTAGCTAAGGCTGCAAGGCTTCCAAACTAGATTGGTCCGAGAAGATACACACAACATATTCATCCGATGAGTAAGGACTAATGCAGTCTGTTCGGAATGCCTTTACGTCCTATTTTATATTTTAAACAGCATCAGAAGCCAAGCAAGAACTTGAAAGAGAATCGGAAAGTCAGAATAACAAAGAGGTGGTGTTGTATAAAGGGAAAATAAAAAAATGTTTCAAATGGCTAAGTGAGGTTTCGCTGATCCACAAAGTTGATGTTATATGGATTAAGTCGAGTGCGAACGCCTCGGTTATTATACTATATCGTGTACGAACATTGCACATTTTGACATATTATCTGAAGTGATAAACAATTGTACTCGAGTATTTAATATGTGACTTGAGTTTGACATTTACAAAAAGAGATCATAATTCTTCAAGGGGTTAAATTAAGTTAAAAGGTAATATTGAGATTATTAAACATAAAGTGATTTATTTACTTAACACGTGAATCGATTATTACTCTTAAACCGTTAGTTACATATTAAAAGTTAAAAAAGTACTTTTCTGATACAAGACAAATAACGATGCTGTTGTAAACACGCTCAGAGAGCGCACAAAGACCTCTGGGGACAACGACCGCAACATCCAAATCTCACGAGCTTTGAGCAACAGATTTGTTTCGCCCCTTGGCACCGGCAAACTCGATTTTCGCCTCCGAGAATTTTCTTTCGGTGCATAGATGTCACATTCTCGGAGAACACTTGGGTTGCTAATGGCTCCCGGAAAGCCAGTTTATGTAACCAGCTAAATGCAAATTGCACCACGTTTTCAGCTTATTGGACCCCCCGCTCAAGACAAAAATTGGGGATAAAGTCCATTAAGACAATATTTGGTTTAAGTGGCACCTAAACAGTGAGTTATTCTCCAGTATGCTTTTGAAAGCTTTCTTACAATTTTCCATAAAGTGTTATCGAAATGACAATTGGGCCTTGATGAGTACTCCCGATGATGTTACGTCACCGACGTTTCTTTGTCAGCATCAGCAACGGAGGATCTTCAGAAGCAAGTTTAAATCGTCTGCAAAATGTAGGCATGTTGATTGTTCATCACATCCGATGAATCATTTACCCTTATCGCGAAGTGTTATGGCCCAAATTGCTTTCCTGAACATAACTGGGACCTATTGAGTTTTATACCTACTACACATTTTTTTTTGCCGAGCCCCCATGTAACCTAACATGATAGTTGTATCGAATTTTATTTAAAAAGGAAAAAGAGCATTTTTTTCTTCTTTTCCAACGATACTAATGTGCCTTATCGCGTCCTTAAAATATGTAGCACTTTACCATTTTAATTGGACGTCCAAAGTGCATCATAAATCACATAAACGCTCTTAAAACCAAGTACTAGCTTAATGTAATTGGATATACTGGATGTTTTGTTAATGTTCATATGAAGACGATTGACACATTCTCTGTCTAAATAAAGTATATGTCAGTATGTTACAAGTATGTTTTGTGTAAACTATAAATTTTCTGACTAATACTACATTTATATGTGATGTAGGAATATAACAGGCTAAGTTATCCAACCATAAATAAAATAAGTTATATCGAAAAGCATCGAAAATATATTTGTAGAAAATATGCAGAAATAAGCAAGCAGGAAACAATATTTATGGCAAGACAATATGGCCGAATGAAAAAAGGATTCTAAATATGCGTTGAATAATACTTAGATATATATAATACTTAGATGACTTTATATATTAGCAAAGTGATATCGGTAAACTCCAGAAGGTTTCCGTCTCAGGCTGGGTTTTATTTTGGCTTATGGGCGATTCATGATATTATAAAGGTAACAACCCTCAGCTGAGCCATCAATCAGTGTTTATCAAACAAAGACCCTGACAATCTCAATAAAAAAGGATTTTAATTGGGTTATATAAGATTTATAAGAAAAATTTAGACGTGTATTTAATGTTTAAGTGTGAATATCAATACAAATAATAATATCTCTAATATCGGCTACTTCTAATGGAATTCGGGGCTTGTTCAGATAAATACGTTATACTATTTACTTATACGCTGAGCGAGAAAAAACACTAGCTCTTGGATCACCGGTACAGACTACCAGGCGCCTACTTAATTCCTTAATAAGCGGTTGCACTTGTACTCCAAGGTCCAAAAGTCTCTACTCTAAAGGGAACAAAATCAACGAGGAAAGACTTGTACTTTAACCTTTTCTTTTTTATGCCTGCTCTGCAACGGCGCCAGCTTTTATGCTTGCATAGGAAGGTTGGATGGTGCTAAAGTGGCATCTCAAAATCAATTGATATTGACTGAAATAGTAATATTATTAATTTTTAACAGGTGGAAATGTTATACCAACGCTACTTTCTCCGCATGAACCAGACGAATATGATGACCTTGCTTGGACTGCTACTGGGTGTGGGGTTGGGGCTGGTGGCGGTTCAAGTACGAGCATTGATTAACGCACAGCATTACATCACGGAGGCATTGTATATGTTGCCGAACTACACCAATTGGGACCAAAGGTGAGATCTGCCATATTAATACTAAATAAATTCAATTGGTATGAACAAATATTATGTATCTTAAGTAAAAAAATACTATTAAAGTAACATATATTCGTAAACATTTTTGTATTGTAATTATTTAACTAGCTAATATTTCCTTTTGAACTTGATTTAATTTAATGTATGTATGTATTTTTCATGTATTCTTCGCTGGACCAATCGAAATTTTTATATAAGTATTCTTTAATCTTGTGGGTTGCCTGTATGAGTTTGCTTATACGGCCGACCGTTACTCTTATATGTACTAACATCTATCTACTTCTACTTTTTTTGTTCAACAAATATATTTATATATCATTTTAACAGTGGCGACAAATCAGTAACTAGCTCCACCGATTTCCCGAAGCCAAATGAAGTGCGAGGTTCTCGCGTCTACTTTGAGAGAGAAAGGGTGGCGCATTTGATTAACGTGGTCCTGTTTGCCCTCGCTGGATTGATATACACTGGTAAGTACATATTTGTGAGCTTTTTAAACAACGACCACGAGGAACACCAGTGTTACTCGTTGGGCACTCGGTATATCAAAGGCTAGGTTTTAAGCACACAAAGTCACAAGTCCAATTTCTCTCTCAACTGGGATAGAGAAATAGTTAAGTTCTTCGAACAGGTGCCCTTCCTCCAAAGCGACAAATTACATCATTAACGTGTATCACTTTAATTGTTATGGAATTGAACTAATTAATATATAAAAGCAAACATGAATCTTCTTCCGGTTCTAAATTCAATAATTTTGCACGTCTATGGTCTATGGTGTGCCTCTAGGCAGACACGGTTGGTTTGTCGACTTCATAAAAAAAAACACATCGGGTGTTTTATTTCAATATGAATAATAATCTTTTGTCGCAGCGTTTAATAGTGCAACTGAAAGGTACACATGATCAATATCATGAAATATTAAAAAGGCCGTTCAACAAAATGATTACGACGTCATTCATACACAGTGAACCCATTTAATACCCGGGGAGTTTTAACGTCGCATCTTGTTTACATATTTTTCTTTTCTTTTTGCTTATTGTAAATAAACATTTGACGCAATTAACATATGAAAATCAACTATGAATAGATGAAGATCATCACAATTGACTGGACTTTTATTTGTTTTGTTCCTAATAGAATCGTTAAAGTTGTATCAAAGTTTTCAGTCCAGGATTCAACTTTCTTATAACAGTCCTAATATAGACCCATTTCCAATATAGACCAGTCTGGGATTGTAGCTATAGAAAACTCAGCTACCTATCATTTTTTTAAGCAATTCATTAACCTCCTTATAATTTAGGGCCATTGATTTATTTATTTTTTATTTCTTAAACCGTATAGGTTAAGCTTATTCCAAAAAGCTTACACAACAAAAATAGATCAACAACAAAGCCAAAATAAGGTCAAAACATACAATCGAAAATAGACAAAAAAAACAGAAAAAAATAAATAAAAATATATATATACATATGAAAAAGTGCAGTATATTATGTAAAGAACGAGCATTTAAGTGTGTGTGTGTATAGTGTGTGCAATGGTGTTTCTGTGTTATATTTTATATTATTAAATTGTAGTGCTGCTGTCTATGAAAATGTAATTGTTTTATCGAAATACATTAAAACACTTATTTTTTAAAATTTTAATTTGAATTTTAAAATTCTTTAAAATTATTGCATTTCTAAGAACACATGTATAAAAGCTGTATAATTGAAATTCCAACGCTCCAATTGTTGTGTGCAATGTTTATACTAATTATCAAACAACAAAAGCACCTTTGCCATTCTGAGTCTGAGGTAAGCCTTGCTTTGACTCTATGCTCCCTAAAGGCTCCTTTATTACGGGCACACAAGGCTAAAAGCAATTATGGCCTGGTTCAAACGTGTGCATATATTTAATAGTCTGTGTATAAGTGCCACTGAAAACCTGTAAAGTATGCAGTTTTGGAATACGACTGCAACATCTTCAGGGCACTTAAATGTGCTCCAAAAAAAACGCTTTTGTCAATCAATCTTATATATACAATTCTTGCGTTACTATGTTAGTTTCCGTACTCCTCCGAAACGGCCTGACCGATTCTCGTGAAATTTTGTGAGCAAATTGAGTAGGTCTGAGAATCAGCCAACATCTATTTTTATAGACATTTTTTTATGTCCCATTCAAATGTACATACCTAACCTAAGTGTTTACCCTTTTATCACCAACCCCTATTTGTTTGTAATTTCATGGCAAAACAATCTTTGACGGGACAGCTAGTAATTAAATATAATAATCATTTAGATTCGTTCTTTACATAATATACTGCACTTTTATATATGTATAAATGTATATTTTTATTCCTTCTTTTTTGTTCGTGTTTTTTTTTTATTGTCTATTTTCGATTGTATGTTTTGACCTTCTTTTGGATTTGTTGTTGATCTATTTTTGTTGTGTATGCTTTTTGGAATAAGCTTAACCTATACGGTTTAAGAAATAAAAAATAAATAAATTTGTAATTATATGATGTGTGTATTGTCAAGTAGGTCCAAGCTGAAACGTACATTATTATTTGTGATTAAAAAAGATTAAATTCCCACATGAAATATATATATTTTTAAGTAATTTAAATTTAATAATTAATGCAGAGTGATAATACGTGTATATTGTTATAGGTCTTCTCGCGTGCTTGAGCAGACCAGCAATGAACGAGATATATTTGCTGACGGTCTCATACATTGTTCTAAGTACATTCTTACTCGCTGAAAGCTCGCTGTGTGGCACTGCAGTATTAAGGTAAGCTGGATATTACTTCCGGTTGGGGCGTAGCTTTTTATCTAACTTTGAAACTTTAAGTACCACATCAACTTTGCTGGTTTAACTTTATCGACATGCATTGTGTTTGGTAGAAGGACTATAGTCATTATAGTAACCACTTACCAAATATAAAAAAAAATGTTGTTTAAAGTAATTTAAAAATAGATGAGGTAATTAGCTTTTAATGTAGATCATAGCGTAAACAATGAGTGTGGCTATATGTAAGTGCATTTATTGCACTTTGTAAAGTATCACATACGTTTTAATGCATCTATTTTAAATGCAAACTGTGCATTAATTTGGGTATACACAAAAAATACGATTTCTCTTTATGTATGTCTGTTTTTGTGTTAGTTTCAAAAGAGCACTTTCCACGTTGCTAAGGGATTACCCAATTTATTGTGGTGAATGCTCCCGGTTCTCAATCAGTAACTTTTGGGTCAAACTTTACGCGTTATCTAATTTTAACTTTGAAAGTATTAATGATACGTCACAACGGTTATACGTAAAGTGAAATGGGGAGTTTCGTTGACACAATTCCAATGACTGATTTATTTCATTGTTTGTTCAATTTAACCAACTTTAAACGTATAAGATTATATGTACTAACATCCTTAAATATACATCTACTGTTTCAGTGAAAGATAATGTTAATAAATAAGTAATGTTAGCAATTTATTCTTAATTTTTCATTAAGCTAATATTTCAACAGATCACTGAATGTGAGCGTTGGTATGTGTGCGTTGTTTACATACGTGACGTACGCAACTTTACCACTACGTCTACACGAGGCTACCATTGGTGGATTGATACTTGGCGTTGTTAACATTGGTGCTCAGATCATGATGACTAAGACCACAGATATTCAGGTACAATTATTAGATTATGTCAACTTTACAATAGTATTGTGAATGTGGACAACTCGGTCGATGTTTTTGCCGACTCCCTGCTCACTTAATTGTTCGTATTTATGTATTATGTGTTTTAAGTTCCCATATAATTGTTTCTTACATCTATAAATCTCCTGTCACGATTTTTGTACCCGATGGATTCCTAAACTACGTAACCGATTTTAAATTAAATTGGCACACCGTGAGCAGTCTGGTCCAACTTAAGATATAGGATAGCTTAGATCTTTAATTATAGTCGAAAAAAAATTTAAGTTTATTTGGACACACACGGCACACACAACATCACAATAAATTATAAGTACAATAGTATTTTTAAAATTAACTAAAAATAAACACATTGCATTGTTGCAAGTGCTTAAGTTTCATGTTTTGTTAATATATTTAGCACATAAGATGTTTGGGGGCAGATTGAATAAAATAAATAAATTAGTGGTTTATTAATGAATAACGCATTTGTCTCGCTGAACACGTTTGATGAAAAGCTCTCAACTCATTAAGTGTATATCACATGCAGGGAAGGTAAATATAAACAGAAATGCAATGTATGTGCATAAAAATGGGAACGGAGATTGCAACTTGTAAATATCATTAAAAATTTAGATTATGTAGTATCCGCTGGTAAATATATCACAATTTAGCCTTGCATAATCTATAACTATGTTTCAAAGCATAGCACTTCCTATTTGTTTTGATTCTGTCAGTACTTCTGCCGAAACAGTCCTACTTTTTAATGTTATACAATGATTAAGGCCCGGCACTTTTCTCACGTAAACTGGTAATTATTAACTAAAAACTGGAAATTTTAGTCAAAATATCATGAAAAATGTCACAATAAATTTAGATTTTTAAACACATGACAAAACTATCTTGTTAGACACAATTTATGTATATTGATGTTGAGTGATAAAATATATTTGAGAAAGTTATTAAAATCATCTATTCATGTACTGTATAAAATCCGTAAGAGCTTCTAAGTTTTAACAGTGTACAATAAAACAGTAGCGTAAATTATTCTATATAAGTAATATAATGCTTAAATTTGTTACTCAAAAAAAGGTAATATATTATAAATAAATCTATTATTTTTGAAAAACAATTCCCATTTATCACGCCATTTAATTTTTCTAAAAAGTATGCTTCTAATTAACATGTCAATTCACGAATCACATATTAAACAAGAGATATTAATTGTTACTAAGTTAACAATCTAGCTACGGGTTATTTCAATTTGTTAAATTTCATTTTAGATTTTCTGCAACCTGGCAGCCCTGATCGCATGTAACATTGCCGGCATCATGACACACCACCCACGGGAACTGGCGCAGCGTCGTGCCTTCCTCGAGACTCGGGACTGTGTTGAGGCACGATTGGTTACACAACGAGAGAATCAACAGCAGGTCAGTCTGGATAAGGCTTTTATTTCCTTTACCTTGATGTTTATCGAATGGATTTTTGTATTAGTAAACTCAAAATATCTTTATTCAAGAAGGTCTTTATAAAGACACTTTTGAATCGTCAATTTTTACACGATAGCTGCTCTTTTAAAATAAACAATTAATACAAAATTGTGCTACTGACAATTAAAATAACAAAGCATTGTAAGGCTACTCAAGAATTGAACTGTCCCGATGCTGAGCCAATTGCCGACACATTAAAGGGATCTTTGTCCTCTAGAGTATGTTCATGTTTATGGTTATCTGCTGAATTTTATAAAAGCAAATGTATGTGCAATTCAGTATGACGATAGAAGCCTCGTACATTTGTCCTATGATTGAATGACGGATGATGAATGATCGTTACGGCGCTACAGACTTCCACTCGATAAAACCTTTACTGAGCGAAATGTTGGCTTGTGTATTTTTTGTAATATTTTATGATCAATGAAACGACATTTGTAACTAGCTTTAGCCGTGTAAAAATATCGTGTAACTCTAATAAAATTGTGTACGCGTCACTTTCAAACTTTACTCCATTTCACGCGGAGTTTTCAAACTAACACTCTCTTATCTTGTTTGTTTCATTGACAAAGTCGAAGGGATAAGATTTTTATTTTCTCAATATAACTTTTTATTTACAAACAAGTTTTGCGAAATGTTTTTTTTTGTATTACGATCGATTCTAGACACACAATTAGTTAAAACTATTATCAATAATTACATGCAGCTGGTTTAAGATTACAATTCACAAAGTTGCACCGATGGTCTTGCTTTCTTTGTGCGCTAATTACCTGGTGGCTATATATTTTTCTCCACTGGTTTCCTCCTCTCACTTAAGTGTAGAAATTTGAGTATTTCTCGTGATCTTTCCATGGTATGCGGCATGATCTTTTGCCTTCTTTTGTGACTGAAATAGGGGACTACGCGAGTGTTTAACATCGATGTATGCTACCTTAGCATTCGCCTATTCAGTTCAATTATATATTACCGTCAAATCAATGGCGCCACTAATGCGTATTGCCGCACAATAATTACGTTAATCATCGAGTACTAATCGTTCAGGAAATGTTTGCTTAGTACGCACCGCGTGTAACCTAATTCAGTTTGATCACTAATATAAAATAAAATGATTCTCATACTTGATAGACTAAGAATTGCTGGAATTGGGTTTATGTTCAGATATCTGAGCTATATAAATCTTATTCCTATTACTTTAAATAGAATATAATAGGTATAATAGGTTTCAACTTTGTCAAAGAAAAACTATAAAATATACCGAAGATTCTCTTCGTTAGTTTCCATTTTTAACGGCCTGTAATTCACGACAGAATGGAACAAGTGGAAAACAATTGAAAGAGTTTTCAGTGTGAAAGATCACCTTCACAACGAGCATAAATTTAAAATTGTTTGATAGATACTTTTCGAGATATCGATCACTAAAGCCACCTACCGAGAAAATAATGGATTTCTATTTCCACAAACCATTATTTAATACTGTTTTCGTCACTATAACGCAAATGTGTCCTATTTCACCATGTCCATCGGTAGTAATGGTTTTACATGATATATTCATACGATGAATTTTACGATTAATGTTAAAGTTGGCTATATGAATAAAGGTTTTATTTTATTTTCTTTTTAAAATATTTGTTGTAATGATTATAGAATAAAGTGTCTCTCAGATACGCGGTGTCGATTGAGGGAAACGCCGGCATTGTGAATTCGTTATCTTGTTCACATTTCATAAATAAACATCTGAATAAATTTGAAAAATCAACTTAATTCATAGTCTGGAGGTTTTTAAGCGTTAAAGTTTACTTGGCAGTCAGGTGCGCATTTGTCAAGTGGTGCGGCTATTTTTTTTAAGGTGACACATTCCGATATATTTGAACACCATTTATAACTGTCTCTCTCTGTGTAGGCCATTATTTAAGGCAAAGGCTTAACGTTCAAATATCGCCAGTGCACACTGCCGAGGTGCTCAATTAAATTTATACACTTTCATTGTTTTTTTTATACAAATACGTCCATTTGGATTAAACAAACAAAAATGTACTGCATTGCAAATGTAGTTATAATTTAGTGAAATGAGTGAATTTGAAATTGTGTTATTAATCACAAATTACAAACCTAGTACCGCGTTTGTAATCAACTATTGTTCGTTGAATGTAATTATTATTCGAATAGCGGTTTTACATTGGAGACTAAAATTATTTTGTACATAATTTAAATGACAGCAATTTTCGATGGCAATTACACTAGATAGCATTTTGATTGGGCAATTAAAACGCATTATAAAACAATCGAAGGATAGTGCAGCACTTGATAACACAACTTACGCAAACGATACAACTGTATCGATATTTATTTTTAATTAGGTTTTTTTAAATGGAAATATTTCTGCATATTTATTAGAATGTGAGTTTATGTTATTCGATGAGTTTTTAAAACAGTTAATCAACCTTATGTGATATTGACGCGAACTGAATATGAGTAATTATAATATTATCTGCAAATATTGTTTTTTAACTCTATTTTATTATATATGGAAAGAAATTGTCGTTGATGTATTTTGACATGTTCTAACGATTACCATTTTATGGAGGTCGAAATTACGGTTGTTACAAGGTAATCCCCTAAAGCCTTAACGCCTGAAGAATTTATTAAGGATGTCGCTTAAAGAAGTTTTTATAATGAAATTTCAGCTTAATGGTATTGTACCGGTTAACGATTTTTACCGGTAAAAAGAGTTTTTAATTTGTGGTAATACATAGATAAAATGTAGATATAGATAGATAGAGTTGATTTGTTTCCGATATAAATATAATTTTGCAGAAACATGACAAATGTATGTCGTCTATTTTGGGGTTGTTTTTAGAATCTATACATTTATCGAAAAGCTAAACAGTAATTACAAGCTTATAATGTAAACTGTATAGTTGCGATTTCAACGCACGATATCACATTGAAGATGTAATATCTATCAATCAAATGTAAAAAAACACACAACGATTGGTTTAACCAATATACAAAATATTTTATAACCCACTTTTGTGTTCGGTAATCCCTAACCGGTACAAAAGCTTTGGTCGTAATGTAAAATTTATTTCGTCAAGCCTTATTATCTTCCCTCGTATATCCTCGTAATGGGAGATTTAGACGGGAATCCACTCTTCACATCACTCATTAACAACATGGTCTTATCTAAAGCAAGAATTTTCGACACATTAATTTGTTCTGCTCGTTTAGAAGACCCCTAAAGCGCTTCCCTTGGAATATTGGACTTGGTCATATTGGAAACTAGGCGATAAAAAGCTCGGTGTGCTCAGCAAGTCAAGTTGCTTCATCAGATCCTTTGTCTTAGTCGCATTCAACGTAGATCGGTGCGAATCTTCTATCTAATTTATAATTGATAGAGTTCATAGGAGTTAAGATTAATACTTGAGGCTGAATGTCATCTTTGGACATCTTCCAACACTCCACCAGTATCTATTAAATAAATAAGTAATTAAAGATGAGAGTTACTTAAACTTTTAAGCATTAAAGCGATTCGGTGACAAAAGTATTCACGTACTCCGTGCATCAGCCCATCTATTTTTTTGTATACTCAATATCGTTATAAGCGTCAGTGTAGTTTAAGATTTTTCGCACGAAATATCCTTTCCATGAGACTTACATATTGAAAACAATTTAATATACTTTAATTATTCTATGAAGTGTGCTATTAAACTCATTGATTGATGTGTTGTGTGTTTATTAATAATGTTAACAGGAGCGCCTGTTGCTATCCGTTCTCCCTCGTCACGTTGCCATGGAGATGAAGGCTGACATCGCAAACCAACCTCGTCAGGAGCAGTTTCACAAGATCTACATACAACGTTATGAGAATGTCAGGCATGTATTTTATTTATTGTATTACCTCCGTATGTAAGGATCATTTGCTTATATGTCACACAGTTGTCATCAACGGCTTCGAATCTAAGTTTTCAATAGCGATTTTAGTATGGACAAGCCGTTCCTTGATAACTCAAACGTTACGATTATTTACCTACAACCGTCCGTCATATCATCGCTCAATTTATTTTCATTATCAAGATATGAGAAATTTAAAAGAAAATATTGTATACATTAAAACTTAACAAATTATGTAACATATACTCATTAGTCTTAATAACGCTAGATTATTATTTTGAAATGATTTGTCTGTCAGGCATCTCATTACAAAAACAAATATGTGCCTAAATCGCACATGGTAATACAATTCACGAAACAAAATCCCGTAGCCAGCCGATGAAAGCTTAGGGGCGGACTAAAGATGTCCATTTTATCGTCAAATTTGCCAATCTCAGAGATGAAATCTGTTAACAGGAGCGTGTACGCAATGCATTTACTTGTTATTCCGCACACGATAACATTAATGGAATTTAAAACAGAATTATTCACACAGACCTTCGATATTTACATAATAATATTTATTTGGGTTAAGGAATATGCCAACCCTCTTTTATAAAACATTTGTGAATAGGTAGAGTAATAATGCGTATTGTTTACGTGAATAATGAAATAACGGTGAATTAAATCGATTCCGTTAGAGTATTGATAAACATTTACTTTAACAATATAGAATTGAAGCTCGATGCTCGTTGACCGTTGAGCTTTGTAAGTCTCCAAAAATTTGTTATGGGCAGTTGAGCTTTTACAAAAACACTTTATTAGATTTGTTCTTAATAGTATTTTACAACGTATGTGTTTGGAAGTTGAATCAGGAATGCTTGTTGAGTGGAAAGGATGACGTATTAAAAGGATAGAGTTTGTGGTAGGGGATGTCTGTCGGGAATAAACAAAAAAGACTTATATCTAATTATAATTATGCTTATATCTAATGTTGGTATGTAACTAAATGACTAAGGGCTCTTCAAGAGAGCGAATGCTTAAAATGGCGTCAACTAACTCACGAGCCCCGGTCGTATGAGTATGGTTGCATACGTTTCTTTGATTATATTTGATTTGACTTGTGTTTAGACCGGTTTTGTGTATGTTTGTGTATGTTTGCTTAATAATAGACGATAATAAAATAGAAAGATTCATTGGTCACGGCCTTACAGTTACCACTTGGCCTGGATAATAAACAAATAACTGAAATACCAGTGAGTTTTATTGGATTGGTACAATCTCTTGTTAATAAAGTAAATTTATTTTACTCAGTCTACATTAAATGGTTCGGATGGCAGAAATTAATTTAAAACTTTAACTTGTGTAACTGATAAATAATTGTGTTGTCTCAAGCGCCATCTAACATAATCTGTATATTTATACATACATACTTTTTGTCCTTTAATTTCGCTCTTACACCATAACACCACCATTCTTAATTGGTAAACGAGCAGGAGGCACACCGTAAAGGTGAAGTCACCGCCCATAGATACGATTAGACATGAACTTTATCAGGCTTACAATAGAAACTAACCTATTTTTTTTCTATAGTTTGTACACAGCCTTACGATAATTACAGAATGAATCAAATTGATGGGACATATGGTATACGATTTTTTTGTGAATTTTCCTAAGTATGGTATTTTCTTTTTGTAGTATCCTGTTTGCAGACATTTGTGGTTTCACATCTCTCTCGGACCAATGCACTGCTGAGGAGCTGGTGAGGCTGCTCAATGAACTGTTTGCGAGGTAAACGCTGTGTGGCCATTTGTCTTAATAACTCTTATAAGATATTTTTAAGCCTTTATATATTGATACTTGTTTCGTCTTAAATTGAGAAAAGTTAAAAGAAATTTCATTGTAAATTTTAGTGAGCAAACTAAACAAAAGAAAATGATTGTTATTTGCTGAAAGGGAAAAAGAAAGCGGGAATTTTTTTTTTAAATTATTTATTCTGCGTTCATATAACATTGAGAAAATACAACACGGATGTTTGCTTCGGGAATATTTTTTACTAAATTAGATATAATGATCTCCAATTACATATTTCATGTAATTATTTGTAAAACAGTACGCATAGTCATTAAAAATATAAGCCAACGTGTTAAAAGAAGGTATAATAATTAGTTCTCTTATAAAGACTTTTTAATAATACTATAATTACACGTTAATAGACGTGTGATTATAGTATCTACTGCTCGACTGTTCTAACAATACATAGCAGTGTGAACTCGTAATATATTACGAGTTAATTCAACAATTAATTATGCAACTAATTATAACATATTAATTACTGTTAACGGTTAATCACACGTAAATTCTTTAAAATGTATATCTAAATGTAACATTCATAAGGATTAATAATAATACATTTGCTAATATAGATATGTTAAAATTTATTATTATCGATTTTTCTTTATTTGTTATGGGTATTACGGGTGTGTCGTGTTGTAGATTCGACCGTTTAGCTGCTGAACACCACTGTCTTCGGATCAAGTTGCTGGGCGACTGCTACTACTGCGTCTCGGGATTGCCCGAAGCTCGTGATGACCACGCCAAATGCTGCGTTGAAATGGGACTTGACATGATTGATGCTATTGCGTAAGTTGAGAAACATACTCGAGTCATACAATACGCGTTAGCCTGTGTTTGAATTTTTAACATTCAATTCTGACATCGGTCGCTCGAGTCAAATTTACCACCCATGGCTGATCATCATGAATGAATATATATATTTTTTTACTAAACCTAAGAATACTGATAAAGTCATGTATTACAATTAGATCGTTAATATATTATGCACCACAGAAAGATGACCTGACATATCCCAAGTGTGTGTTCCATGCTTGGAGACCAGGCGCTTACCGATGAAATGAACATTATTTTCAACCAACCTAAAACTTAAAACAGTTTTATAATTTTCCGGGAACGTTATTGCATTAATTGGAAATTAAATTAGTTTCATATCTTGCTTCAATGAAGCTGTCATTGTATTGACAAGAGTGACAGCCTCGCCAATTAAGATACCGAGAGTTCTAGTTTAGCTATTTCCGTTGGGAAATTCAATCGTCAGTTTTATGCGGAGATGTATTACAAGGGTGTACGATATCATGCTGCTTGGACTGATGACCCATTGCTATGGCGACGCAGGGTCAACTACCTGTATTAAGTTTTAAAACAACAAATATTTTTTTTTTAACTATTTCGGATTTCATCAAAAGTCGCTCTCTCTTAAAAAATCTGTCGTGAAGTTATGTAAATGGTTAATGCTTGTATTCGCGTACGAGATCGCAAACGATGTGAGTTCATCGGAGCCCATGCACTCTCCTATCCCTTTTTCCCTTTGAATACATCGTCTTCCAGGCCATTCCTTTCCCGCAGGCTGGTACGAGAGGTGATGGCTGTCAATGTCAACATGCGCGTGGGCATTCACACTGGCCGGGTTCATTGCGTTGTACTTGGCCTCCGTAAGTGGCAATTCGACGTGTGGTCCAACGACGTCACGCTAGCCAACTACATGGAGAGCGGAGGTGTTGCTGGGTATATAAGATCTTATACATATAATCAGTTGTTTTATTGGAACAAAGTAGCGCTTTGAAATTAAAATTGTAACATTTCAGACGAGTTCACATCACGAAGGAGACACTGGCATGTCTCGGCAATGACTACAAAGTGGAACCTGGCAACGGTGGTCAACGCAACGCATATTTGAAAGACCACAACATTGAGACGTACCTGATAGTCCCGGATGACACTAGCCGTGTGGTATGTAAAAGATAAATTGTAGATAATAAATATAAAAGTAATTGATACAATTCTACTTACTAACACGACTTTATACTTGTTTTAAACAAGTCACAAACTGAGGCTGAAATTTCATTTACATGTAGTTTTGCTATATATATTTTTCTACGGGAGTGCCGTCAAAATGGATCTACAGAATATTTGGAGTCGTACGATGGACTTGATATAGACTGAATTAATAATCAAAAAAATATAATCATGTATCTATTACACACGATTGCCTTACCAAATCTCATAAACCGACCCTTGATTTGCCATTAAAATCACGTTAATCGAATTTTGCGATTATATATTATAATATAATGCCTATAAATGGAATATTAATGACAATATTTTCTGTTTTTGTTGATGGAACTGTAATCCTCGTTCGTCCATTTTCGTACGCAAAGTACTCTTTTAACAAAATGAGCTGTTTAAATGTTTTAAACGTCAAAGAGTTTACGTCCCTATAAAATTGAAAGCAAAGTATATTATTAAAACATTTTGTTCGACCTCTTTCGTACTTCGGTACCCCAATTAACGTTTATTGAAGAATTACAAAATGTGCCGACATTTTTAAAGGATTTGAAGTGTTGTGCATAAATGAAGGAGCTCCGAGATTAAAATGATCCAATTTCAAGCTTTCCCAGTACCTACTGTGCCGGTGGCGGAACTTTGAATAGCGATGCCGACTTGAATTTTTGTGACGACCGCGCGTAGTGAACTTGGTTTACTTCGTCACCGTCAAATATTAACTATTTGTACGTATATAATATAAAAATACATTAAGAGCAAATTTAATTATAGGTTTCTTTTACATGTTGTGACAAAACCATAGTTAAACAATAAATAATTATGTCATATAAGTGCTATTCTTTTTATTTATTCATAATTACACATCTATACTAATAATAAGACGGTAAAAATCGAAAATCTGTACATTAAATATTTTTCCAAAAAACTGAAAGGAGGCAATTAAAGAAGAGTCATAGAAACCAAAAAAACAATTTTTGGAATTCTTGTCTGTCTGTCTGGTACGTTATAACTTGAAAACTACTGAACGGGTTTGAACGTGGTTTTCACAGTTGGATTACATATAGTTGGGAGCGTTGTCAAAATCGGTTTAGAGAAAAAGAAGTTATGGTCAATTGAAAATTTACTTCGACCACTGCTTCAAAATTTTTAAACACTTATATTGATTGATTAGTTATAAATTGTTAAATATGTTCTAATATAAGTTAATCTTAATATTAAAACTTATGAGAGGTAACAAAAATAACAAATAACGCAGTGCGCGCGGGCGCAGTTGAAGTGTTGAACAATGTGCTCGATAGATGGCGTTGATAAAATTCGTCATCAACCTAGATTTATTTTATTTTTTTATTTCTTACACCTATATAGCTTATCAAAAACAGTTTACACAATAAAAATAGATTAAAAATAAAGCCAAAATAAGGTTAAAATATAGAACCGGAAATAGAATCTAAGATCAGAAAAAAGAATAACAAAAAAAAACATTTACAGAAAAGAATAAATAAAAATATATATACACATGAACAGGTGGAACTATGTGTAGTACGAACATTTTAGTGTGTGAGTGTGTATAAGTGTGTGCAATGATGTTGCTGTGAGAATGAGTGTGCGAGGTTGAGTCTTAGTTTTTTTTAAAGAACTTCTACTTAGGCCTAATATATCCATCGCGGTATTAAGATACTCCATTGTGTAATGACTACCATGCAGTTCAAACTTTCATTAACGTTTTACCCTATGATTATTTTGAGTGAACACTACCTATACAAACAAGTAAAAGGAAACGAGTGAAGAGACGTTTATCGTTTGTCCGCATCCATTTTTCCACCTACGTCCTTAACGTTAATGAGGTTTACCTTTTATTATTTGGCCAAGCTAATAAGTAATAACCTCACAAGTACGTATTTCGTACTCATAACTTCGTAAGAATTTTCTTTCAACTCTTAACCGCTGAGGAGTTTTACCTTCCATCATCAGCTCATCCACATAAGAAGATGACTATCAGAATATAAAATTTTCAGAATATTAATTGCCTGTACGTTAATTTGAAAGTTGCCCTCGATTTCCCCGAATCATCCGATCCTGTAAAGCTACATCATCCCTGAGTAACACAGGCTATATATAATTCCAATTGTAACAAGATTTTAGCCCGTGAAAGAAAGCCCTTTCGAGATCATTAAAAATCGCTATATATACTTAACCAAATTACACGTGGGCGAAGCCGCGGGCGGAAAGCTAGTTAGAAATATATCGTGAGGAAATCACTATGCCTTAACAATTCAAAAAGAGCTTTTTATGTATTGAAAATGTTGTATGTTTTTACAATGATAAAGGTTTACTTAAAAATACACATGCTTTTATGTCGTAGAGGAAAAGTCGTTAGAAAATATAAATAAAATATCGGGGGATTTGTAAGTTTAAGCACATATATCGTGAAGTTCAAAGATGTCGATTCATATACAAACAAATAAAACAAGCATAACAATCTCAGTGGCTTTGAACATTGGATCGCAGTGCACTCTGAGATACATATGTATTCTGTAATGTAGATGAAAGAAGTTATTTCAAATAGACTGACATCTATCTGTAATTCAACGATTTCTGAGGTAGATTTGAACTTCGATAAAACTTTCAGTTCGATACGTTAGACCCCTCTTCTATTAAAAAAAACTGGCATCAAATAAACTCAGTTAATGTCGAAAGAATGCTTATCATTCGAATGAAAACGTGATTCTTAAATAAATTAATACATCCATAAATATATAAATTTATCATAACGATAAAGGGATGTCCCCTGAACCATAATAAAAATACAATTCTTAATTTGAATTTTAATTGTATTCTTAATTCATAACCGCCTGTATAAAAAACAACAATTATAAAAAAATCTAAAATATTAAAAAAATATGCAAATCAACTACTTATACTCAATATAAAACTAACTCTACTTCCCCCTCATCAAAGTCGAAAAGAGGCCGATTAGTCCCAGATTATATTAAAGATATTATACATATATAAAATAAAAAAAATATATGAAAATCTATAATTAAAGTTAAAGATGAACCCAAAATCACTCTTTTAACCAATCACTGCAGCACAAATCCAGAAGCACGCCTCTACAATATAAATTTGAAATATTTTTAGTTACAACATTTTAAATATCTTCGGCTCAATTGAAATAAAATATTTGCAACGAACGGATATAACACAGAGTCGAACTGTCGAGCTGTCATTAGCAATTTCGTTATTAGAATAAATGAGTGCCGAGAACACGAAGACGAAAAAAGAAATTCCCTTGTAAACGTATTTTCATATATTAATTTATATTGAAACATAAAGTATATTTGTGACGGTTATTTTTTAACCAATGTCCAAAAGTTATTATACAATTAGAGAAATCAGATATGGGGGGGTATGATATTCTGCACCACCACGCTATGGAACCAGCCGCACGCAGCGTTATTTCCGAACCAATACTTAGGGTCCTTCAAAAACAATGCGTAAACTAAAAGACCGGCAACGCACTAACGGGGCCCCAGTCACGTGGACGGCGACTTCACCCGTCGGTGTGACCTGCTCGTTTGTCCACTCTCTATAAAAAAAACACGTATCCAGTAAAGTTAGGTGTAGCAACCCTTAACGTGTGATCCCTTTCAGAGTTTGTTAAAATCCACAGTAATTATCCCTGTTAATAACGAGGGTCACTTGTATTAATATATACACAAAGCTTTTCGTCCCGGATTATAATTATGAAATATAATATTTATTTACACGACTTTCGTTGATTTTGGGGTTAGCCAAAAAAAAACAAGTCGTAACAAGTAACACTATTATTGATGCTGGTATTTTTTTTGTTACAGCAAACAATCTTAATGATTAGTGCAGGGGTTGTAGAATGAAACTCGAATCAGAAGTTAATATGTTCCTTCCATATTTTTCAGACGTTAGGGTACTACACAAATTACACAAGCATATTCACTAGCGTCCGTCCGGTAAATCTGTCTTATACAAAACAATAATATAAAAATAAAATAATGTAATGCGAAATGAAATGATTAAAATTATTGTATTATTTAATTTCTATAGTTTTCATAAATGAAGGTTAATAAATGAGCTACTGTTCACGAAATAAAAAAAAGTAATGCTAGAACATTACTTTAGTTATAGATAATTTAATAACGATGCCGCGTCACGCCGAGTCTGCAACCCGCTGACGATTAGTTCAGGAACCTCTATTTTCATCTATCTAGGTTGCCAGCTTCGCTTATGCCTTTCTAAAAGACCATGCTCGTTGTAACAAGCCGAATTAAAAAAAAACTCTTGGTCAACATATTTGTTGAACAACAGTTGTTACCACCCATAACACAATCTTTAAATACTATGGTACTAACCAAATGGGCGAAACGTGTCCTAATTTATCTTTAAATATAGATAAATGAAATTAAAAATATAACCTAGATAATTTATATAGTTAAAAAGCTATATAATACAATTGCAAGGCATGCAATGGCTGCGACTTTTGTCTAGTAACTGTCGAGATTAGTTTGCAAAAAAGCTCCCTATGAGAGAAAAATTTAGTATTTTCTACATACAAGTCAGGTTATTCCCACGCGGTTTATTATATCTTTTCATACACAATAATAATAAACTTACACAAAATATTAGAAAAATTCAATATACGTTAATAGAATGAAATATGGAAAACCTTTCTTTATTAAGTCTAGATTTTAGTAAGTTAGATATAAGTAGTAAGTACGTATGACTTTAGAAAATTAAATGTGTGAATCTTAAACATGCATGTATTAAGCTTGTGTCGTCTCATGGTCAGTGATTTTTATTTATAATAATATATATAAAAGATGTCACTTCAACGTTTTTAATAAAACACATAAAAGTGTATTTTTTATTTGTAAAGGAGAACTATGTAATAATATATTTATATATGAAACAGGACAAGAAGCCTCAACATAATTTCTCTCTCAATGGAAACATCTCTAAGGAGATGAGGGTGATGGGACATGGCTCGCAACATGGGAAACATTCTTCGAAGTAAGTTCAATACAAAATATATTTTTCGTAGAACTAAAGCAATATACTTAACGAAAGCGATGAAATAAACAAAATATAGTCTATCTCTTTTTATCTTGTTTATTTGCCATCTGCACGGCTCACTGCTACAATGCTTAAGGCCATACGAGTTGAACGATGGGTTTGACAATATTGGGACGTTCATTTGAATTCTTTTTATTGTAGTGTTTTTAGTTAATTGTAATTTGTTCCTGTTAGGAGTGCAAAGTGGGCGTGATTGATGAATCTGGGGTACACGAAATAAAATAAATTGCGAACTGCATACGCAGTTGATGTGCCAGTAGGTTTGTTTACGTCTGATATCTGAAGCTTAACTCTGTGCTGTCACCAGATCAATGAATAATTAATTAACGATATTATCATATTAACATGATTTACAACCATTTGACATGAATATCAATAATTTATCAGACGCTTTGATAAATACATAGTTAATTGAGATTTTGTTATCGTGTGCAATAAATTGATTAAAAAAAAGATATCAGAATTTCGTGAAATGGTTATGGCTTTTTATTATTTCGTAATGGGATCGTTGACTCGATACAAAAAAAAAACAAAAAAAAAACTCAACGACACTTAAATCTAGTGTCGTTAAGTTTACAATGATTCTAATTTAGATAACAAATGAACAATTAAGAAAGAAAGAAAATAGGTTTATAAATATGATATGTACATAAATATGTTATAAATATAGTTTTTTTTTTACATTGTTGCCGCGGGCGTTTTTATTATTAACTTTACTTTGTTATGGCACTATGAATTCTTCAAATAACACGTTTCGGGAAACATATGTTTCAATATTTTTTTATAATGATTTTTGAGATTACATCGTGTTGCGATGCGTGGTCAATGATTTCCCAATTACCCTGGACAGGTCTAGTCTAATGTATCTTTACGATTTAGTTTTATGTGCGAAAAGTACGTTGGACGTGGGATTTCGCTAATCCCATAAAAGTGTTACCATAAAAAAAAAACACGACCAGAGGGTCGTTTCGGTGTTGCCACGATTTTTGCGTTTTATATTTTCAACAAACGAATAAAAGTATAAATAATATAATGTTTAATAAAAAAAAATAAAAAAAAAACCCGCCTTAAAAGTTGCCAGCATTTTTGACTTGCGAATGGTTTTCACACCGGTTGTTGGTGCGACGGAAAAACAGTTTTGAAAATTACTTCGGCAAAGATGTCAATTTAGAAATTGATTGTTCGTCTAAATTAATCGATTTTCGGATGGGCTTTGTTTTCGGAAATTAATTCCGGCAACTCACTTGTACAGGCTTCCATTTAATAAAGTTAAATAAGCTTGTAATATCGATTCAATATATATTTTGTAGTGAAAAAATACACTATGTTTCGAGAGAATATGATATTTATTTATTTCTGTTTTTATATTGCTGGTTAAAACAGATTAATATTTACATTCTTGACATTAACCTAATGTAAATAGTGGGTAGTATTTTTAAATTAGAGTCAATACGTATATTTTATTTTTTAAGTATCAGACAAGTTTTCTACCAATTTGTATTGACTGAAAGAAATGTAAAATTAAGCCCGAATATTTCAATATAAAAAATCTGTTTTGATTTAGTATTGTTAACAGGCACTTTTGAACGTCACTAAAAGTAAGTTTACATGGGTAGACTGCGCGCCCTCAACTGAGAAGATCCAACAAGAAACTCAGTAGAGTTGTCATTTTATGGTGGTCTTGTTACAATTATCTTAATGCACTGATTAACATCAATTAATAGGAAATTTTGAACCTTTGTAGGCTCTTTCAGTTCTTTTCCGTTTAGTGTTCAGCTATCGAGTTTCTTGCCTGTTCTTATCGGTAAATGACTGCCATCCGAACCGGTGGTAGTGTAAAAATTGACGATTCAAAAGTGTCTTTATAAAAATCTACTTGAATAAAGATATTTTTGGTTTGAGTTTGAGTGACACTTGTTGATAAGTCTTGAACAACCCTTGCTGGTAAGTTATAAAAACGAAAACACTGCCCCATTAATGAATTACTCAACTGTACTTATAAAAAAAACCTTATAAGCTTCTTAACACAGCTATTTCGTGTATTCTAGAATTGGCGTCGATGTCAACAGCGAGAATAAAAAGCCAGAAGATGAAGTGAACGAGTACTTGATGAAAGCAATCGACGCTCGATCCATAGACCGTTTGCGGGCTGAACACTGTCGCCCGTTTACACTCACTTTCCGGAATAACAAGCTTGAACGCAAGGTATTAGTGAAATTTTAGTTTAATATTAGGATGTTGTAACACTTTTTGAGCCATCTACATTGATTGTAGAAGGTATAGCGTAAACTGTGGCTTGAATTACATTTTCAGTATTTTTTTACTAGCTCATACTTATTAAGAAATCGCGTACCATGTAAGGAGAAAATATTGAATTTAATAAAACATATATAATTTAATATTTTTTTGTCTGACCATTGGTATGATTATGATAAAATTATTTAAACAAATTCCATTAAACTTCATTTACTAGGGAAGTCAAGTTTTAAAGTAGAACAAATTAAAATAAATCTCGGCCAACTTTTTACCGTAGAACACAAACTCACTTAACATTGTGAGTTGTTTTAAGTTGGATCTTAAGTAAATTGGAGAAACGCCCAGTTGTGAAATTCTAAGTTTTGTACTTTTTTTTATTAATCTAGATAATGATCGTATGGATATCATTTGAATTAAAAAATAAATTACTTTTTATATTAGCTTAACAAATTAACATTAACATTCTTAATAATAACCATATATAAATATAACTGATAATAAAACAAACCACAAAACTAAAACAAATTTTTAAAAGTTATGTCCTTGTGGCATAGTACCCATAATGCTGGCATCTTCTCTCCACCGCGATGCTTATACGCTGAGCGAGAAAAGCACCAGCTTTTGGATCACCGGTACTGACTACCAGGCCCCTGTACACTTGTACCCCAGGGTCCAAAAGTCTCTACCCCAAAGGGAACAAAATCAAAGTTGGAGGAAATACTTTTGTACTTTGACCTTTTCCTTCTTTCCCCCTGTTCTGCAGCCGCGCCAGCTTTAGTTTATACTTGATATTAACTTAATATATTATTGATGACATGACAAATTGTCATGGAAACATCAAGAGAGTATTGACCAAGAAATACGCGAAATATCGTTTAAAGATGTAAAAAAATGCTTGATACTCGTAAACCTTTTAATTAACCATACATAATTTACAATGAGAATAACGATACGGTATCTAATTAAAGCACAATAGCTCTTAAGCTCTAAGCGCGCCTCTCCGCATCCGTTGGGGAACATTTTGGCGCTCTTTTTTATCAACCATTTTAAGTATTCCTAGACCGATTTTCATCGTTACACTGTGTACCCAGGCATTTCAATCTGATACAACTTACTATTTGAGTTTTAATGTCCACTTTTCAATTATGACAGCAACATCTGGTGATTGGAAACTGTTCCTATTTTATATTTAGGTCTTAGGCTAGATTACAATAATATATTTTTAAAATTACCTGGGTTAAATGATTGGCAGACCTGCCGGGAGCTCATTAAAGTCGTTCGTTGGTTTAGTGTGAAAAATGCTGGGGCAGGACTACCTTTTATTTAATGTCATCTTCTAGGCTTTTAAGCAAGCTTAAGCGGCCTCCCACGCACTGTGTACCACAATCAACAGCTTAACGGGGAATGGTTTTGCAAATTATCAAGGTTTTTGTGGTGCGAGCGAGAAAATAGCGCGCACACTCTAAGCTTAAAAAAAATACACATTCATATGTTTTAAAATATATTCTATTTTTTTACAGTACATTGCTGAGCGGGACAGAATGCTGAAGATATATTTCTTAAGCTCGATTTTTGTGTACATCGCCATCGTTATTGTGCAGTTTCTTGTGTTTAACATGTGAGTTATATGTTTAAAGGCGAACACTTTGATATTCAATTAACTTGTTGTATGTATCTGTTTGTATTGCCTTAATGAATAAATAAACTGATTAATATCTTGTACTTAAATTTAACATCGGATGGGACAGGAGTTTTTAGGGAATATTAGTTTCACAAGGCGGGATTTGAATGCTCGGTACCATATACCTTTCAGGCAGAAGTCGCACACTTTAACTACTGCCTTCGTCTATTTTAACATATACCAAATTTAAAAAAAATACCTTTTCCGTGTAATGTCGATCGGTGGATCTAAATTTCTAAAATTTCATTACAATTAGACATCCTTAGTTAATTTTTATGCAGTATGTTATTTTCTTTTTCAGAAAAATGGCTGGTGCTCTTACAATTTGCATCTGTGCGACTGTTATCTTCGCAATTATATACATAGTCATTTGCAACGATTTTAAGGTGAACACAAAACTATATAAAGCATTGAATTTTCTTATTGATATTAAATTGAAAACCGTAAAAAAATGCCTACATAAGTAATTAAAACACTAACCATATTTACGCGTAACAAGTTGCTTGCATATATATGCCATGTATGGAAAATAGCTAAAAAGAAAAAAATACATTCACTTTTTTTTTTAATTTATTTCATTAATTAACTAAAATGTGTTTTAAATGTGTTTACATTTTACATATGATTGATTATCGATTCAAAGCTTCAGCTAACACGCCGAGTCGGCAATACGGTATTTTCTACATGTATATTTTTGGAATATCGATTAAGAAAATACCTTAGGTAATATATTTTATTGAATTTAATAAAAAAAACTAATTTGAAGTTTTTTTGTTAACAGTACGCTTTGCCGCGCCTCCAAAGATTCTCAGCGAGTATACATAACAATCGGAACTTGGCACAACTTATGTCTGTCCTGCTAGTGGCTGCTGTTACGATACAAATTGAGACCATTATGGTAAGCATTTATTTGCCAATTCACTGTACGTAAATTAAATCGATACTCATTTTTTGACGTACTATACGTACGGACGTCTATGAAAAAATATATATAACTATTATATACGTATATAATTTAATTAATTAAGTTATCGATTTCCGTAAATTTCCATCCTTTTTCCAGGGAATACATATGTTGTCCGAGAAACATGTACCGACAAATGAAGGAGAATGCCCGCAGAGTGTTAATGAGGTTTGTATTTTTGCAAAAATGAAATATTTTATTGAAGAATACGCAAAAAATATTTTAAGCTAGCTGACTCATATATATTTTTAAACAATACAAATGTATAGGTTCCATCTTATTTGATTTTCAGCACTACCTGCAGCTAACTCTATTGGCGATGTTTTTGTGCGCCGCCCACCAGGTCCTCATAACGATCGTGAAGACTATCCTTCTTGTGATTATCAGTGGCATATACATAGGTGTTACCATACGCAAATACATCTTTTACCAACAAAACTATTCAAACATCCAGTAAGTTTTGATGTGTTTGAATTGTACACACATTTATCTCACAGTTGAAAGCCGCTTGACAGTGCTAACAGGATTTATTCAACTTGAATACAAATGATTTTTTAAACTAATGTATAATGATTTTAAGCTGGTTTGAATGTAATGTTATTGAATGGAGTGAAACATCCTAAATAATGGTAAATATTCATCCTCAGGTTCAAATGTGTCGATGACTTTAATCAAGATTTGACCAACATAGTTGTGGCTGCTGGTGCTCTTGTGGCTTTATTACTACATTCCCAACAAATTGAGAGCACGTACAGATTGGATTTTATATGGAAATTGCAGGCGAATGGTATGTATTAGCTCTTATCTCGTTTACAAGAATTTTAGCGCATTCAAAGAATAACGCCACGAGGCTATAAAATTGTATGTGAATTTTTTTTCATTGATTTGTAATATTTCATTCATACTCAAATATTTTACAGACGAGAAAGAGGACATGGAGCATTTGGAGGCGTACAACCGGAAGCTACTCGCAAACATTTTACCAGAACACGTCGCACAGCATTTCCTGTGCAGTGACAAAAACTTTGACGTTAGTATAGACAGACCATTCATACCAGTGCTTTGTTACCAGTTTATCAATAATGGCTTAACTTTCTAAAACTAACTGTGATGCACTTGTGAGGGTCATTTATTGTACGTGATTTAAATTAAGTTCTTTTGATACAAATAAATTTATCTCAATTCATCTAGTTAGGGAAAGGTATAAATTGTAATATAATCTTGTTGATTTAAGAAGAGATTTCTTTTCAGCGAAAAGCTTTTTATATTCTATTAACAGCGTTATTTATTTTAGTTTTTCAATATTGTCATTATTTTTAAAAGCTTTATGCTTATTCCGAAAAACTTTCATATGAGTATTAAGACTGTGTATTCGAATTCGTTTTTGGTTTTCAGGAGTTATATCACGAACAATGCGAATCGGTTTGCGTGATGTTCGCGTCGATTCCAAACTTTTCGGAATTCTACGTGGAACTGGAAGGAAACAATGAGGGAGTGGAATGCTTGCGGCTTCTGAATGAGATAATAGCAGACTTCGATGAGATCCTGGCTGAGGAGCAGTTTAAGTATATCGAGAAGATAAAGAGCACCGGCGCGACGTATATGGCAGCGTCAGGTGAATCAATCAGCAGATCATATTGAGCTTTTGTGATATTAGGTTTCAGAATGTAAAGAGTTGACAAAGACGATCTGTTTAATAAGGTTAAAGTTATGTTTTGCAGGTCTGACGGCGGCAACAAGTGACATACAAGGCTTTAGACACGTCACGGCAATGGCTGACTATGCATTACGTCTCCGAGAACAGTTGCAATACGTTAATGAGCACTCGTTCAACACTTTTAGGATCCGGATAGGTAAGACTCGCAACCGTTGTGATCAGCAATCTGTATAACAATCTCGTATGAGGCTGATCTTGATGTAAGTAAATCATTAAGATCGTTGACGTTTGTCACCATGTATGTAGAAAATCGGATCTTAGGTTTTATCAAATGGATGGAAAGGCCATGACGATTGTTCTCATGATTAGAAGCACGAACTCCTCTAGCACACCTCTAGCACTGTGTTTGGCCAATTATTTTGGACCTTAATGTTGCATTGGCTTGTTTATGCGATTAGTATTGATGAGAGACTACCTTGGGAATGGCGAATGCTTTTGGTAATAGGCCAAGTAAATGTTATTATAGAAGAATGTGTTGATGCGATCGCATTTGCAAATGTTGCCTCGGCGAAATACAAGCGAAATTATATATTTACATAGTATCTGGATACCAGGAATGATATCTATTGAATGTTGTAGGTATCAACATCGGTCCTGTGGTTGCTGGTGTAATTGGTGCAAGGAAGCCCCAGTACGACATTTGGGGCAACGCGGTCAATGTCGCGTCACGAATGGACTCCACCGGAATTCTGGATCATATCCAGGTGAACTTCAATCGTGTACACGATTCAATTTTCTATATAGAACGGAAGCTGTAAAAGTTTATGAATGGACAATTTGGTCGTCTATCTAATTAAACCAATGTGAAGCGCGAATTGCTGTAAATGCTGTGCGATAATATGTGGTACCACATGCGAATTTGTTATTTGAGGCCTCAATAAATATATATATCTATATAATACGGCTGTTGCGTACTCTATAGGTGACCCAGGAGGTGTACGACATATTGTCGAAGCGTGGCTACAAACTGCGTTGTCGTGGTACGATTGACGTAAAAGGCAAAGGAAACATGGTGACGTTCCTTCTTGATGGTGTTGGGGAAACCTCGTTAATAAATAATATAGACATGTATGGTGTAAGTATATTGACATTGATTTTGGTCAAGTTTAAAAGTATTCAATATAAATTTTATTAATTCTCTTCATCTGGTCTGGAATTAATTCGATCGTCATTTTTTTAATATATTACATATTTATTTGGTTTGTTTTTTTAAAATTGACTAAAGTTTTAATTGCATACAATTCTCCATATAAGTTTTATAAAAGAAATTACTAAAGTAACAATATAAGTTAATGTTGATAAATATTTCAGAACCCCACTCCGTCGACATCCGGTACAGGTGGTGGAAACCATGAGAAGTCTGAACAACGTTTGGAGACTTTGTCAGAAGCACACACTGATGAGGATGGGCCTTCACCGAGATCATCTATACCAAAAGGTGAATACCATACCAAAACATTTTCCTATCCTTTGGGTTGAAATTGATTGTAAATATAAGTATTTTAGACATGTTATTATTGTTCAGCGACACCTTGTTCACGGAGCTTTATTTCTTTTTTATGACTATTTTGCTAACGACTATTAGAAATACTAAAATATTTAAAAAAAAACAATTTCAGAAGAACAAAATGACACGAACAGTCCAAAAGTTGCAAATGAAAATAAATCCTGGGATAGCCTGGCGAAGGCAGTTCGTGCAAGGGTTATAAAACATATGGAGCGGCCTCTATCTCTGGCTGATAACCCTGGTCTGCCAACATTCATCAGCCTCCTACAAACGAAGGCCCATTCCACTGATCTTGGCACAACAGCGTACTTCGGAGAGTCAACAGCCAATACATCCCTAACGGAAATTCAGAGAAAACCAAAAGAAGAAACCTGGAGCAGCCTCGACGTTGAAGAATTTCGTTCGGGTCTACCAAAACGAGCCTCCAGCCTCGCAGATTTCATCTTTCGCAGGAAGCAGCCCAAACCGAACGACGCATCAGTTCATATTATAGAAAATCCAATGAACGCTGTGTAAATGGCCTACATATATTGTATATGTTAATTATAAGCTTAACCAACATATGACCAATCTCAATGGTATAATACCCACTTTTTAATTTAAATGATGGCAAGACTGACTGTACGAGCAGTGATAGCAAAGTGGAAATCATTATCGGTACATTCTAACCGACGAACGAATTTATTTAAGTTTGCATTGTTTCTACAAAGATCACTCGTGACGTCAAATTTTGATTGCATCCATCACGGGATAGAATAGAAATACTATTAGTACTGTCAATTGAATAAAGGGATATTAAGATGAATCTATATTAACGTTATTACATAGGACGTAGAATGTGATTGTGACGACGAATTTCTCATACTATGGCCCTTGGTGAACAACTTGTAAGTGCATGAACAAAAAATCGTATTATAATTCATTAACGTATTTTAGATGTTAGTAGGTGTTATCATGTCTGTTAGATCCGTCTGTTAATAATCTATATCTGTTATACTATCTATGCTGTCATTAATTATTCATGCACAGTTTACTGGTAACAACGATCGTTTGATAATTCATATAAATGTTCACACGATTTTTTCAATGCTGAAATTTCACATAAACTTAGTTTGACGTAAAGTGTTTCATGATATTATAAAACTATATGAATGTCACGGGGAGCCGTTTGTATTTCTTAAGCGTTTGATATATCTAATTGAATAGAGGACCTTAGCGAGCTTATATATATATAAATATATATATATATTAGTAAAATGTAATTTTGAATGTAAAAGTTTCAACCAAAGGTTTCAACTAAAATCTCAGATTAGGTTTAATCTATATTTTTTTTCTATAAACGTATATTTTTCTACATACAAGCCCATACGTTTATGTTTGTGTTGGTTTTCAAATGTCTCTCATAAATGATTGGCGATTATACGTATGCAAATGTGTCATTATTTAAAAAACAAATTAGATATAATTATATCAAACTGTATTTTTATGTAAACGTACGCATTTATCTATCTTAACCCTAGTATTTTTCGATGTTTTATACAAAACGCTTATTTTAACTAGTACGTGCCAATACCAAATATCCCTATTTGTACGTGTAAGTATTTACAAGTAATTGTTAGGTCGTAAGGTAGTGTTACCATAAGCCCATAAAAATAATTATTGGCTATAATATAAACGATATTCTCCTGTTAATTGCTCTGCGTCTAGAAAAATTGTGGCTCAAGTTCAAGAAACCATTCAATCCGATTCTAGTTTTAACATAGATACATGATCGTAGGGGATCGTATTGTATCGTAGGGCTTATGGTATGTAGCCTGTAGGTTACATTTTGCTCGATAGAAAAGTTTCCTTCATTTAACAAAACTGCAGTTATATCATTTCCGAAAAACGATACGATTGTCCTATCCATCCACTCTTTAAACTCTGCATGGACTGATTTGCTCAAAAATATTAATTCCAGTGTTTTTTTTTTGTTTTTGTTTTGAAATAAGTATTTTTAAACCAAGACAATATTTTTTATGATTTCCTCGCTCAGTTTATTCAGATATATATTGGGTGTCTAAATGAAATGGTGAATAACGTTTTAATTGTATATAATTGTTTTAAGACTTGTTTCTATTATCTGATAACGATTTGTACGTACAAGCTTTTATAATTAATTTTGGCCTACACATTTTAGATACTAGTTTGAACTAACTCTGCACATTAGTACTGTATGACCAAGAGTTTAATGTAATGAAAAACGTTAGTACACGTCTACTTGTTTAATGTTAGATTACGAACCAAATTGCAAGTACTAGGCGGACATTTTCAAAACTAGCCCTGACTGCTTAAATTAATTATCATTATATTTTGGTAGCTATATTTTAAAAATAAAATACTGTTTTAATCGACCTAATAAACAATCTATATAAAATGAAAGCAATTGTTAGTTACAACTCACGAAACGAATGTAAGATTTGATCGCCTTCACATCTACGTGTTAACAGAATATTTTTATTCGCGATTCGTGATATACCAATGTAGGATGATTGAAACGCTATTTTATTTTTGTTAGCTTAAATTTTGAGTACTAGACGTATTTATATTAGATAATAGTATACACATAGGTAATTATTTACATTGTATATTGCGCTCTTTAAATGTTTCGTTGTGGTTATAATTAGCAATTATATATTTAAGCGCAAGGCAGATAAAATTGAAAGCAGGTAAGGTTTTATTGATACACTCTTTAAAAGTGATGTATAATAACTGACTTTATTCGGATTTGAGAATGTTCTATGTGTAAAATAATCTAGGTGAGAGTAAGTTGACAACAATTCGCCGTAAGGTGATGTTTTGTCGCATAAAGACAGTGGGTTGTCTGTTTAATGCTCAGTTGATGAATGGATCTGTCTGCATTTTTACTTATTCTTATTATTATCCTATTTGCAAGTGATATTATTATATATATTCGTGTATTTTTATAAAGCTAAAATACCTAATCTTATAAATGAAGTCATTAAGGGAGGCCTGACAGGGTGTAAAAATATTTTATAACTGAACAAAATAATACTAAATTCTCGTAAGAGGCGAAGTGGGTACACATGAAAGATAATGTCGCGTTGTGTTTAATAGTTCACACTTTGCGTATGCAATGTAATAGATTTTATTGTTTTATAACTGTATGTTTATGTTTTTTACAATACATAACTGGCTTAATATAACCATTTCGAAATATGTTAGTGTGTATCGTTGAAGTCTCAATATGTGGGAGCTTACGAATTGTTTATTGAGTGTACCTTCTACATAAGATTTGACGTATTTGATGTCTTTAATAAATGGTGTTCGTGCAATTGCTTTTGATTTGCCAAACTAACTCAGTCAATAACATGATGTTCAGATTTGGATTTATCTCGTTCGAAATATTCTTTATTCAATTTGGATAGTCGAACTTTAAAACCCACAAATATCCAATTACCACCACACAACAATTACAACCACGATATAATAAAAACCCCACGGGGTGGTTTTTATGGTGGTCGTTTTTTTACAATTGTCCTACTGTAGCGATTATCATCAATTAGTAATAGGTTCTGGAAGGCACTTTAGGTATATATTAAATTTTTCAATTAATTCCCATCTAATGATAGATTTTAAGAAGCCCTCGGGAGTAATTTTTGAATGTATTAAAATTACGTATGCTATTGAGTCTTTTTTTTATTAACATTAGACTTTGTACATCATAGCTCTTTTTAAATCAATCTATATGTTTATGAACAAATTATAATTACACAATTGGACGAATGTGCTGTAATTATTTCAATGTGTCAGTTTTTTTTTGTAGGCGTTAGTTTTTGTATGTTCAACAGTTACAAAAAACTAACGCCTACAAAAAAATCCGTAGCATTATGAGTAAAAAGTTAAATGCTTTGTCGCAGTTAGGATTCGGCCATTTATATGTGTTTCCTATCTCTTTTAAATGTTATTAAGGCTTTATTGTTTTATAGGTTAATTAAAATAGTCAAAATCTATTCGTATGGAGATCTTTTGGATCAGTTTGAACATTGAATAAAAATATATATAATTGAATCATGCAAAAGAAAATTTGTTTTTTTGTGGTGATAATAAAACAAACAATGTTTATACAACTTTAGCCACCTTATCCACTAGAGGAGCAAACACTAGAGTTACCAAATAATAATATTTGGGCCTAATATTTGTCGTTCTGCCTTTCACTCACTGTGTGTGCTTAAATAAAATAATAAGTGTTATTATTACCGGCATGTTTAGATTCCCACAAGAAGCGACTATAAAGTAATAGACAAATGTTAAAGATTTAAACTTGTAACTTAATTATTTGAAAAAGATTTAAACGCGTGTGACCTGTGAGCAGTGTTACCAGATGGTGATTAATAAAATACCGTAGCGACACATTAATAATATCACGGTCATGGTATTAAATTACCTTGCATCTGTTCAAATATACAATAAAAACTAGTGAGTACAAAATTATTGATCTTTTATTTGAATTTAATTCTTGACTGACTCTGAAGTACCAACTTCTTTTTCATAGATACGTGCACTCATTTTCGATATCATGTCTGAAGATGGTTCGAAATCAACAACTTTTTCTACTTGAAATAAAGAAATTATTATATTGTCTACGGTAACTACCGTGTATCTGGCAACGTTGACTGTGAGTAGTATTCATGTCTGTGCTTATTATTATCTTGTTTAAAAAAAATTGTAGCCCATAGCTTATTCATTGTTATATATTTTTTTAAACTTGGAAGTTATTGATTACATGAAATACGAGTTTTTCGCAGCAATAGACACATAATTTTTAATATTTTCTATATAGAAAATTATAAATACTAATAATACACAAGCGTTAATATATTATTGTTTAACTTCGACCATCCTGACATTGTATTGGGACCAGAACTTTCTTAAAGTATTATGTTTTCCACTTAATCCAAAGATCCAAGACTGACACCAGGGCAGGAGCCGCCGCGGCATCGTCTGCAGGTCGCTCTGCTGGGCCTCCCCCGCGTAGGATCACACGGTCCAACCTGGCAGGCTTGACCGTGTGCCGCAGCTCTGCCCGCCCCGCCGGAGATGACATCAGGGGTCGAATTCAAGAATACTCTTCGGCCTCCACCACCAGGACACCACAACAAGATCGAATCGAGCCAGACGCTCTTCGGCCCAACACCCAGGACATTCCACCCGCTGCGATACGACGCAGTCGTCGCTGGATGGCCGTCTTCGTTAAGACCACCAATTCGCCGCACCGCAGGCCATTGGCCCGAACCAGTCTCCGTCCTGCATCAGTAGGACGCGGCTTCTTCCATCAGAGGGGGGCTAGCGCCCCGGAATGGCTGAGCTCGCCCGTTGCGGGGCGAGCCTATAATATTGAAGCAGTCAATCCAAAGATGCGTTGGCTCTCTTTTAAGCGAGTCAGAATCAATATATGTAGCTCCATGACTCATTGGCAGAAGAGTATCTATTTGAATTTAAAGTGGACCTCTTAAAAGACAAGGTAATTTTATATGGTTTAAAAGTTATGAGTATTGCAAAGTTTCACCGTTTTTATTAAATTGACTTCCACATACATGTAATGTGCACTGGTTGTCATAGGTTAGCAGATTCAAATTCATTGAGAAACATTTTTTTAATATGCAGTCACTTCTTTTATTTGCCCCACAATAAGTGGGAGTTAAAAACACTGTTAACCTAAAACTTTCGACGGTAAAAGACAAATCATTTTGTCTATATTTTTGGTTTACCTTCAATAAACCATAAGCCAGTCATTTGGTGCATATAAAGTATAATATTGTTACTATTTAATCTTAATATGTTCAATTGTGTTAAATTAATAGGGTCTACATAATATGAATCGGTATGTAAACCTGATGAATTATTTGTCTAATTTATTTTCAGGATCATATCACTAATAATATATTTAATTTACCCTTAATGCTTGGTTAAATAAAATGAATGAAATGGAGTCCTATATCATCTACAACTATATGCTCCGGCCAAGACTGATGTAGTAAGAGCAGAAAAAATACAAAAAAATTCAAAAAATTATTTTGCATGGGTTGTTTCCAAGGAACTTACGATTTGATGGCCAGCTTGGACAACAGCCAATAGAAAAATTATATGTGAACATTACATATATCGATTTTGAAATGGATGGGCAGGTTGAAGATTCTCATTGAACAAAATGATTTTAATGATACTTAAATTACTTTCATAGTATATAATTTTATAATGTCACTCGGCTGTGATTCTCTAACTGATGAATTCAATCAATCTACAGGTATTTTGAGTCTTTTTAAAAAAAATTTTTTTTTCTAGTTAGTTATGATTGGTTCCGTAGTGGGTCCGACAATGGTGATTAATTGTGATAAAATGTGGTATCTATGATTCGTGAAACAAAAACGTAAAAATATACATTTGTATGAAACTAATGTTGTGTCTGGCTTTGATTTTAAAAAATGTAAACTTGAAGTAAGTCATAATATTGTGTTACCATTACAGGGGTGCATTTTATTTAATAATATTTTATTTTTACGTATAATACATTTACAGTTATGTACACCTTAAAACAATACCTTACATCTAACATAAGTTTAATTTTTAAAATTACAATTTTATGAACAATAAATTAATGAATAAGTTGGGTGACAAAATAGTAATTCCACGTTTAGTTATTTACAATGAGACATGATGTAATGGCGGATGTAGATTTGAAAAATCCAAAGTATATACATATTTCTTTACATTTAAATCTTATGATTTGAGCGACAGCTTCAGTTCTTGTGGACCAGTTTCAGTTATTTCAAACCAACGATAACAGAGATTTTTGTACTACAAGTTATATATACCTGTGGATTTTAAGAAAAAAAATTACTCAAAATACGCAACTTCAACTTTTTTTTTTTGTATACACAAAAATATATTTTTGAATTCAATTAAACATAGTATCGAAAATGTGAATATCAGGCCATGTAAGTATTTTATAAGAACATTATCTAACATCGTGTTTCATTAAAATAGGCGTAACTGTTCTTAATACAATATATTTTTATCAGGACATAACTTTTTTTTAAAATTATAAATACATAACATTCTACATGGCATAAGTAGACAATATTATTAAAGATAGTTTTCGATTTACTAATAATGTAATCTCTTAAATAATTGTCATGCTGTTTGGTACCACACAAGAACATAACAGAGGCTGTTTAGAACGTACGAAAGTATTTTAGGATTAAGTTCACGTCGCTGGCTGAATGCCCTTGGGCTTGATCATCATGGTAGCTCTCTTAAGCGTGTAATCCCATCCTCTCCAACGGAACCATACGATACCTGAAATTATTTAATTAATTTATAACTCACACCATCCAGCTGACCACGACGCTCATCCAACCCAAGATTTTTTTATAAATTTAGTATACGCTGGTGGATTTAACTCACCTTGCCTGGCTGTAAGATCCTGCGGGTCATGTAGATACAATCCATTCAAACCGCGGCCACAGGACTTCCACCACCATCCACCCTTCAGCATGGACGCACAGTTTAATGATGATCTGTCATTGTCTCTGTAATCACGCGTGGTAAGGTTATAAATGTGTTTGAGGTTCACAGCAGAGTTCACAGCTGTATACGTATATTTTAATGCAAATGAAATATACGAAGTCATATCCTTAGTATCTTGTAATAATTAGTAATACTTCCATTAATAAAGAAACGTAACGGTTTGAAGTTGCACTGACAGACTGTTACTATACAAATTTAATGTCTTCCAACTTTCATGACCTTAATGTCAACTATTCAAGAATTATTTTATCTTTGAAAACGACCACCTTTCATATAATTTCCATCAAATATTTCAACCCCTTTTTCGTACAGGTTATGTTTACGTTCACCTTACCAAAGGTGTAGTCTATTTCGAAGACACAATTAGAATCTCTTAACCAGTTTTCACGTAATTACTTAACAGACAAAGAGAGATACCTTCTCGTTATATATGTAAGAATTGTGTATGCAAATGTTAACTATTACAAGGGTATATATCAGCTTCTTACCTGTTGTAGGTTGAGAAGGGACTATTATTGGATCCGTACCAGGGGTCATTAAGCGAGTCCCCGGCATTTCCCTCATAACCATCTATTTCAAGCTTGTAGTATTCCGCTTCAGAATATATTTTGAAATGAGAATACTGGGCGTATCTGAAAGCAATAAATTAATAGAATAACTTCTTTTATACTAACGGATAATGTATTTTTTTGGATTCAAATAAGTCAAACTCAAACTCAAAATATGTTTATTCAAGTAGGTCTTTATAAAGACAATTTTTTAATCTACCACCGGTAGGCAAGGCAGTTATCTACCGAGAAGAACCGGCAAGACCAATTCAAACGAATAAATCATGGCAAGGCTACTCAAAAATTTAATTGTCCCAATGCTGAGCCAATTGCTGACACATTAAAGGGATCATTATATGTTTGTTATGGTTTTTATGAAATGTCCCCAAGTGCGAGTGGTTTCGTTACAGCAAGCATATATTAGATAGACAAAGGAATCTATATACTTGCCATATGGCTATAAAAATAGTAATTATAAATTGTGGCACATACTAATAAATATTTATTCACCTCTTGTTACCATCAAAATCTTCTAACTCTACGCGAAGCATATAATCGTCGTTGTTAGTAAGCATATATATGTTTTCATTTCCGAGCCAAAACTCCTTGCTGGGATCGCCGAAACCATTCTTGTAGTCACTCCAATCCCTGTTGAAATTTTCAGCTGGTATACCGAAATCATCACGACGGTGAATTACCTAAAATAAACAGATATTTATAATTTCATAAAGTTTTCGGTGCAAATTAAATGTTATGTTATGGCTTCGATCCTCAATTTTATATATGTACTTGTTACGAATGTTTAATTAAACTTGGGTAGTTTGCCTAGAAGAGATCGCTTATTGGCGATACGGCCGCCCATTGTTAATATGTACTAACATCTATTAACATTACTATTTGTTGTGCTTCAAAGTGTGAATAAATAAAGACTTACTGTCCAACCACCATCAGCTATAGTTTGTTCACAAAAGACCTTGAGGAACCAGTATGTTGTCCCACGTATCTGAAGATAGTACACGCCAGATTCTCGCATACCAGCATTTAGCAGGTCCACACAAGAATAACCCTATAACATAAATTTCAATGTCATCATAATTAAATGAATGTATAGTGAAATTCAATATACCGATTACATGGTTTCGCATAGCATAGAATACGATATGTCGCAAAGCCTTAGACTAACAATATGATTTGCTTTATGCGCACAATAAATTATATGTTACGTATAATATCGATAAACACATCGGTCGTCAAATTATTTAAAAAATCTAATTTTCAATAGATATTTAGAACATTTGGATTTCAATTATAGGTTATGTTCTCCCAACTCTAATAAATTAACTTTACGAAGTCCGAATTGAATTATAAAATGTTAAGCAATGTTTTTAAATAGACTATTTCTGGTGCGTATTGCACAAGCGAAATACGTAAAAGGTTTGAAAGCAAGTAGCTGGTTGATATAAGTATATTTCTGAGTACTGAGAAACATTACAGGCCGCAAATGCAGGTACGTATACAATTGTAGGCTATTTGAATTCTCCTGTTTAAATTATACAGTAATATCAAATAAACGATTGCACATTATATCATATATAGATTGTATATTTTTTGGGATCGCAGTTTTATAAGCGTGTATATAATATATGAATATTTAACTCACTTTGACATCCTTATAGTTAGCCACAATTTCCGAAGCGAATGTGTTGTTGCCAACAATAGGTTTGTTTTTGACGCTCGGAAAGATGATACCGCCTTTGCGGCTGGTGGGGCGAGGGCTCGTTGGCCCAGTGCTGGCCGGGGTCAGCGTCGCTGTCACGCCACTTGAACTTGTTGTGTTACTGGAACTGCTCGGGCTGTACGTGACACCATAATTATGTAAGATGAAACTATTGTAATGTTTATATAACAATAAGTTAGTCTAAATAAAAATTTCGCAAACAAAATTCGCAATTGTAATCACATTTTCAGAAATTCGCATGTTGCAAAAAAATAAGAGAATGGCTTCACCTATTATTAGCTGTTAAATATGGTGTGGTAAAGGCGGTGCTACTTGTGCTTGGATCTGTTGAAGGCTCGTCCACTCTGTGTCTATTGGGTGCATATTCTACCAGTCTGTCTATCGTCGGGTCTAGCAACAGTTCTGCAGGTACAGGTCGTTGTGCAAGTGTTGCTACATCATCTTCCTGTTTTTTCAGCCGCTTCTCTACCATGTCTAAATTTTCAATGATGAGATTTGTTTTATCACGTAAATCATTATGAATTTGACCAATAGCTCGTTCTTGTCTTTGTGTTTGCGTTAGAAGTTCATCCGACTTTGGCACTAAATCATCTACAGAACTTTTTGTGCCGACTACCACATCCCACACCTCGTCCATTTTCTCAGACACGCTCATCATGGGTATAATTTTGTTTACTAATGTGTCGATTTTATTTGTTTTAGAAACTGGCAAAGGCGTGCTTGATGCGGTGCGGTTTTTAAAAATAGTATTGACATTAATCGAAGCACTATCAGGTTCTACAATAGCGGCGTGCACATCTGCCATCATGTATAAGACTTTTCCGAGATTTTCTGAAACCAGGTTAATATGGAATTGCAATTTCCTATCGACTGTTGTCATCGAGGTTCTTAATTGATCTACCTCTTTTGTTATTTCGTTTACAACCTCTGTGTTTAAACCCTTCGCTATTTCGATAACATTCAGGTTGATAGATTTCTTTTCACTCGCTTCAGCGTTAATATCATCAGCGGGTAAGAAATTATTATCAATTTGTGTTTTAAGACCTACTAGTTTGGAGTCAATATCAGACACTTTTTGATCTAAAGATTCTAGTTTTTTGTCAAGTAATTGAGAGGTGCTTACTCTGTGGTCATTATATTTATTGTTAACATTTTCAGTTACTATGTCTTCTTCATATTGGCCAATTCTACTAAACAACTTGAAATCTAAGTTGCCTAGTTTGGATATTATTGCGTCAGTTTTGATGATATTATCATTGACTCGCGAATCTAAAGCCTCTACTCTTCTCATAAGATGTTCAACGGCTTTATCTAAGTTCTCAATCCTTTGAAGTTTTGTCTCTAAGGTACTCACTATAACCTCAAAAATATTGAAGATGTACTGCTCTCTGAAACAAAGAAAAGGAGATGTTTGTTATTTGGAAACATTTTGTAATTTTATTTGCTATGGTAATACCAAAGGAAATCACATATGAACACATCAGACTAAAAAAATGTTGAATCAGACAATCGGGGGTTAGGCGTGCGTTTGATTCTCCAGTATCAATTTTTGACTGCACACCTGTACATGGAGCTAAATCAGCCGAAACGGGGAAGAAGCAATTTTTTTTATTGTAAACCTCTTTATTTATTATTGAAATTTGTCGCATTAATGATGTAATAACAATACAGTTCAGAAATATCATATATTTTAATAACTAATAGTCGGCTGAGTACAAAAAAAACAACCAGTCTTTTTGCCTCGCAACACTGCGCAATTATTGTAAATCCCCTAACTTTTTCCGATTAGGACAACTAATCTCGTATTATTGCGTAGAGTAAAGTTCTCTGGTAAGTGTATCGCCTACATGGTTAACATGTGTTTTAGTCTTCAGACAAAAAGTCAGACACTAATTAGCTACACAGACACGTGTCACACAATTACAAGACCTCTTTTAAAAAAATTATACTAAGGCTCCGCAGCATCGATTTGATTGTAAATGGGAACTAAGAATAATACGCAATTATTAAATAAAGCAAATAATTTTCATCTCGCTATGGTCAGTGAACTTGGAGAAAGATTCAATAAAGCAAATCATTTCTTTGCCCATTAATTTAAAACTATAAACTTCTTGATTTCTATATGAAGTAATTTATTTTTTTAAACCGTGTCGACAATTTTACACTTAAATCAATAAAATGCAGACTTCTGAATAGACGCGGACGGCGTGCACGATAAACCATTCAAATATGACACCAAAAGACTATATATAAGCCCAGAAAATGGATTTCCTTAACTCGGTAGTCCGTGAACAAGTCAATATTAAATGCCTACAATTTATTGTGAATTCTTATAATTCTATTGAATAAAGCCGCGTTCAAGCGATTATTAGCTATGCAAAAACAATAGAATATTTTACAATGTCTTTTGGATCCAATCTAGATAATTAATATTGTGAGACTAACATAGTTTAATATTCAATTTTAAATGTAATGTATTGTAATGATTTATCTTACACTAAATGCATATTTAAAATTGAATTGAACTTTATTACGAGCATAAAATAATGTTTACGTGGTACAAAGTACGAAATTGTTGTTTCAAGTGAATTCTGTCACCTGTGTATTTTATAGTTAGCATTTGCGCTGGTACAGCCTACTCTGTTACGCAAATGTATCTTAAAATTATGGGTGCTGTCTGCAAAACTGGAGCAGAGTTAAAGCGTTCATTTTATTAAATCGATCGGCCAGTCGTAAAGCAATTATTATCTGCAGTGTGCAAATTTCTTCTATGATGCTATGTGCTAACCTGGTGTTTGATTATTTTGAAATCTGGCTTGAAAATTGCAACAAGTATTAAGTCAATCGTAGAGCGTAAACTTAGAGTTATGCCTCCAACATAATGTTGTTACATTAAACGTATTTAACATACAAATGCACATATTTGGAGAGTATAATATTTAAACATAACAGTTTCTAGACTTGTAAGGTTTACGTTTGTTCCTTGCTAATGTCACTAATACACGCTTCAACAATGGCCGTCCGACTTTCTGTTATGAAACACCATTGGGATTTCTTATGCAACGAGTGTTTTAGTAGTGGACAGGTTTATTGTACTAAGTAGGGTGAAAAATTTAAATGAGTAATCGTTGGCGTTGTGGAAGCTAATCGTTAAAATACGACGATACAATTCGCTCGTCACTAACGACGCGAATGTGGCTCAGGGCCTTTAACTATCATTGTGACAAACTCTCTTAAACGAAGTCTAAGCGCGCAAGGTTTGCTCAATGTATTGAGTATTTAATGTTGGTTTTATATAGGATTGTATTATGTAGGTAAACATATTATACGAAATCTGTGATTAAGCTAAATACAATAATTATAAGCGAACGCAGAACTTATGACATGCAGGCTGAAGTTAACGTGCGGTTCGAGCATTTATCGAAACGATATTGCTTAAACTAAGTAAATGTATTTAATATGTTATCAAGTTGAGCAAAATGCGGCAATTTATATGTTGCCTTTTATGGATTATTTAAATCAAATGAAATATTCGCTTCATTTCAACCGAAGGCCAATTCGTGCTCTAGATATGCTGTTATACTTGCTTTTGGTATTTTATAGGGAATATAAGATTTTCAAACTGCAAAGGGAGAGGCAACCCGCCCATGGGCGCTGTGTTTAATTAAATTGAATGATGTATAATTCAGCGTTCCTCTTCACATATGCCTAATCTAGCGTTTATCGTAATGACGGGAAGTATGCAGTTCATGCATCCATAGAATGCACCATTTAATAAGCCTGAAGCTTCATATGCCAACTCAGTATACACATAGTAACTATTACTTTTTTATACATGAAAGTCGAGTTATATCTATTTGAAATCTCATTGTGATGTGGATATGGCGTAAAAATAATTCGTTGTTAATACTAAATATAATTAAGTAGAATTAAATAAGTGAAAAATGTTACGTAAGGAGGAACGTTTTGTGTGTGGCAACAGAACATGTAAATGACAGCAAATTGGAAAGTAATGTGAAATGAAAGGGCGGAGTAATTAGATACGTGTGCATTTATAAGTCGATTACGCGAATGATCAACGATTTAATTCAAGGCTCCATCAGCTTCCTTTGCCATGTATCCATTTGAGTGAATTGTGCAATTGAATGTGTTAAAATTATAAAATAAAAAATAAAAATTTCCTTAACATACAAAATGCAAACAGTTTTGAGGCTGGGGTCTACCTAGTAGGTACTCGTGGTAGGCGGCGGCCTTATCGCTAATAAGCTATCTCTTTCAGACAACCCACACGATAAAAGAATACTTAAAATATAATAAGACAGGTGCAAAGGGTGCGAAGTATACAAAATAATAATAATAATAATACAGAAACAAAACACAACATACATTAAAATAAGAAAAATTGAAAAATATGCTAATTTAAATCTAGAATTATAAATAATTATATTGTAGACAAGAAATGCTTACGAAGAAGTGATTTATAAGATGATAGTGAGGAGGCTGATCGGATAGGATCGGGAAGTGAGTTCCAAAGCTTTATAGCGGACACTGTGAACGAGTTTCCGTAAAAGGAGGAGTGGAGGGGTGGAATTTTGTAAATTAATTTGAGCAAACTTAAATGTAATGAAAAACAAAACAATGGTGTCTCAACTCATAGTCATATAGAAATACTAGGCCAGCGTGTTCTCTGTCTCGACGTATACGAGGATTCTGACGTTCGGATCTTATATTCAAAAGTTGACATTCAGTGAATTAAGGAATATATTAATGTTGCTCTTCTGATGTCAAGATAAGCCTTACAATAGTTAAAAATTTGCCTACTAAGATTTTTAAACACAAGGCTAAGTCTACTGGTATAAAACTGCTAGTCTAGTGGTATAAAATCATACAAATAAGTTACATTTGTATTTCATACATTTAAGACAGAGAATTTAATCTGGATTCATTATTGTAAATTGTTCCTTCTTTTCAACTCACAAGGTAAAGGCAATACTCGCAAGCTTACCAGTGATGCAAGTCACCAGGTTTAACTATTTAGTGGTATCAGATCAAGATTGTAATTAAAAAATTTAACAATTTGCCAATAAAGGCAGACTTCGGCACGCAACAATGCGGATCTTACTTTTAAATATGTATTTGCTTTCTTAACCAATCTTGTGAATGGTTAACCCAGGCTTTATTTATTTATATAATATATATTTATTTTTATTTTTTAGTTATTAGAACGTACGGTGACGTTGAAATTTAATTTAGATATTAAACACGTGGGTTTGTATCTATATTTTAAATATATAAATAACAAATTTGTAACTTCATAAAATCAATCAAATCAACAAAAATCCGGAAATCCACTAGCACTGATATAATCAAACGAATATGATTGACATCGAGCGGAGAAAGTCTTGCAACTAATTACTATTCGCGACTTGGCCAAGCTGTACAAACCTTAGTATAAACTATTAACTCATTCTTCCATGGAAAGTGTAATTACGAAACTATGAATACATGCAAATTGACTTAATAAGCCAACACACACTGCATTGCAATGTTGCTTTATAGAATTGTCTTTATTGCTTCTACAATTCAATTAATATTATTTTAAGTTGCATATACATAATTAACAATAGTTTTATATATAGTATTTTGTTAACATACGTTTAATATTGTATATTTCACAAATACAAATATAACTTACACAAAACTCAAGACTAAAACAAATTTAAAAAGTTTGGTCCCTGTGGCAGAGTACCCATAATGCTGGCGGCATTACCTCGCTGTATGGCGATGCTTATACGCTGAGCGAGAGCACCATTTGTCATATTCTTGTACATTTGCCATGGTCATCAAAACCACTCACCATATCCGAGTAGCCGAAGGTTTTTTAATTGGAATTTAAAGGAGCTGCTATCGAGTGTCTTGTCGGCTCTTCTCGGTAGATAACTTCTGTACCGATGGTAATGTAAACAATTACTTAACAAAATATTTGGCCTTTGTATAGAACATCTTAAATAGAGATATTTTGAGTTGGAAATTATGTGCTGTATCCGGTGAATGGAAACCGCAACCGTTTACTCATAACAATGCAGTTACCGGTATCATCAATTATCAGCATTATCAATCACTGAAATTTATTATTCATAGGCGGCGTTGGCCTCACAATTATATTATATAAACTCGAGGTAACATAAAACAAAGGGCTTTTAAGAAATAAAGAACAATTGTATATAAACTCGTAAGATTTGATGTTTTTGTATGGCTTACAATATAATAGATGTAATTACACAATTCCTAAACATTGTTAAATATTCAAATGGTTGCGTAATCATATTATTCGTTAGGCTTCATGACTTGGCAGATCATGAAACTGCATCAGCGAATGTCACGTGTCTCGATGGGGTTTTAATACCACAAAATCAAAAATCACTCGCTCGTACACGTGCGATGATAATCCAGGATGATACGGAAACGTTTAAAAATCAACTAAGTGACCTCCTTCACGGCTGTTTGGACACAGACCGATGCACGCGTCACCTTTACTTGCCAGAGCAGGCTAAATATGACAATTGTCAGTCGATTTTATACCGCGGATCTATGGCGCGAACGCGAACCTAAGTTTGCTACGTTCACTTGTCTGTTTTCCCGCCATAAAACCGCTGAAAATCAATAAATGCTTGTATATATTTATTTAATTAAATAAATAACTTAATAAATACGTTAAACTAATGAAATTTTTTATCGTACGTTTGAATGTTTACAGATGTTAATGCAGCCATGAATGGATTCTATAGGGGGTAAGATAGCATCCTTTATAATCGGGTGGTTAGTGTTTAACTTCTTACGAGTTTGCAATGTTTAGATATTGATCATTTCCAGTACTTCTGGACTAATTTATCTAATAAAACGTACCGTCAAAGAAGCTGAGTTCTTTATTCAATAATAGGTGTATTGTAATGGTTTATAAATCAACAATGGACCATGCGGATCAGACATCTCGTCATAGTCATATGGTTGTGTAACTGTTAACATTCATTGTTAATAAATAATAATAATTAATTTTTACAGCTCCAGTGTAAAAATAAATAGCATTACGATATCATTAAAATATTGAAATCCTAGATCCGTTCAAATTCTAATCATATACCAACACTTTAGCTGGAATGTAAATAGTTAAATGCAACGGTCGTCGTTTAGAGTGGCAGATTGTACCTTCACGATATTGCTTGGTAAGTTTACGCGAACTATTTAGGTTACCCATATAATACAGGGTGAGTAAAAAATGTTATATATTGATACACTTGGTATTGTATAATGTACTTGAGTTCTCCAACGACTCATTGACATTTCACAGTTGACAGTCGAGCCATAGTGTTGGCGCTACTGTAGGTCTCTTTCGACAGCAGTTGGTACAACTGAATCTCGGAATTTCTGGAACATTGGAAGCGGAGTACGTTCTTTGTCAAGTGTAGATCCATTATCCAATCAGGTCGCGGGCTATTTATGTTACAAATGTTTTCATTATGACATCTTAAGACCTAAACAATTTTGTAAAATCACATTTTCACTATATAATTTAATGTAATTTATTTAGTTGTTACCACCTACTGCTTTACCGTTGTTTAATATGAACATGGGAATCATTTATATAATGCTATATGAAATTACTGTAAATGTTATATTAGTTTTAATCATTTAGGCCTGTACAAATGGCGCAAGCAATAAATATATTAAAAAAGACTAGTGAATTATAATTGTAACTTTCAACGCAAGAAAGACCCAGTTTTCATTTAGTAACGAAATTGTGTGAAAATTGTGAGAACATGTTATGTGTTATGAACGTAATACTTACATAGCCCGCGCTCTAACTACATACTATATGGAAGCAGAACTATGTCTATAGTAAACTCCGGTTTACAAAATGGTGCTTTCTCTTGCTCTTTATCAGTACGTTACGAGGTACTCAAAATCATTTTTGCGTTACTCAACATTCATCTACACAGAACATAAAATGTCAAATTTCTACTTGTATAAAGTATATCGGTTCATAAAGTATTCATAATACGAAACATCTCTATAATATGTTCACTTAATAAATGTTATTGGGTGATAATTGTTTAAATGCGCGATCTTTTATATCTTTATGACGAAGCCTTACCGAATACAAGGTTTGTGCGAGCGAACAAGAAGCGTGACACGGATTTGAGACCTATTGTCACGTAATAGATAATTTCCATAACTAAAAATGCTTTTAATTTGCTAACAAATTAAAAAGTTTATTATAGAATCACATATTAAACGAACGCAAATAATTTATTATATATCAAGTCAATCGAATAACCCATCGTTGTTTTGGATTGCAATTTAGTGTTCCTCTAAAAAAAACAACCGTTAGAACTTTAATAGTTCTAATATCAATTAAATGTTTGTTTAGTGTTTTTTTTATATAACCGAACCATATAAATAAAAACTATAACGTCTTAAATTAACGAGTCGATTGAATGTTGTTGCACTCTGGAAGACTAAATGTCACTTACTTCATATACTTCGTACTTCATACTTCATACTTCGTACTTCATACTTCGTACTTCGTATTTCGTACTTCATACTTCGTACTTCATATACGTATACCCTATAGTATATTTGTAATGTAAGTTAAAGTAATATACGTTACATAACATAAATTCGACTGTCGAAATGTATCTCATATTAATAATACACTCAAAGTTCAAACAACTAATGTACTTCAATAACGCTGACAGCCGACACTATAAAAAATACATTACTTAAGTTCTAACTGAGATTGCGTCTTGAGGCACAAATGTCTGATACAAAGGCATTATTCGTAGCAACAACGCAAATATTTTGTACCATTACAAATTACGGGCAGCAAAAAGGTGAAAGTATGAGAGTCTCTCCTTCAACTTTGATTTTGTTCCCTTTGGAGACATTTGGACTTTGGTGTAGACGTGCGCAGGCGCTTATTAAAAAAATTATTAGGCGGCTGGTAGACAGTGATCCATGAGCTGGTGCTTTCCTCGCTCAGCGTATAAGTATCGCTATATAGCGATGATATGCAGCAATATGGGTACACTGTCACAAGAGCAAATTTATTTGAATTTATTTCAGTGTTGATTACTTTATAACTGAACATATTACAAATTTGTTCAGTTTTTTAAGTATGATATAGTAGCTGACATTGGATTGCATTGTCATATACTTTGTTGTGACAGGTTTTTTTAGGGGCAAACAATCAGGAGGCACACCATAAACGGAAAAAACATACACGCGTCTGGCAATGATTTTTGGTACAAGATATCCTTGGGACAGATACTTAATATATTCTTATGGTGCCGACGTATTTGACTAATTAACTTGATTAATTAATGAAAACGAGCATTGTTTTATATGCAACATTTTTAAAACGAATCTGGGCTTAGTTGTTTGTATATGATTTATTTTTAAAACTTATGTTATTGTTAGCAATAGAGAGTTTTCAAAACTGGACTGTTTTATTGCCTGAGAACGGTGGTCGAATAGCCAACCAGGATGCAGATCAGCCTGAAGCGAGCCGTGATACTGATATCTTCAATCGGATTCAGTAAATATACAAGAAAAAAGACCTCGCCACTTTGGGTAATTTTTTTCATGTATAATGTAATAACAATACAATTTGTTTCATATAATAAGTGGTTGTGGATTAAAACAGCGATTCTGAATCTGTGCAAGCGTATCATTTATATTAACGATATTGTGGTTATATGTTTATATATCTATGAACGTATACACGTACTCGTATATACGAGTACATCTTACGCAATTAAGAAGTGAAATATTGTACACAAAAAAAATGTTTACTTTACCTACCTCAATGTGTATTTTAAATTAAACCTTTCGCAACTGTACAGTTTTAGCTTTAGCTAATCATTAAGTCAAATCATTTTAAACCACTAAAACATTTTAAGTACCCATTCAAGTGCGATCTATATAAAAATGAATCAAGCAAAATGTGTGTAGTGCGCATAAACCAACAACAAATCCTGGACCAATTTGGCCAATTCTTCTTTTTTAATGTAGGTTAAAGTTCAAGGATGGTGTTTTAACGCGAGAAAAAATCGAATAATTGCCGGAGAAACCCTATAAACAGCTCTTTTCTTTTTCCTATACAAACGTTTTATAACTTAAACGTAGAGTCAATTTGAGCTTTATTGCTATTATCTAAAGTTCAATGTTGTCAAAGCAATGTAGGTTGTCAATTAGCACTCTATTACAGCTACATAAAGTTGGAATTCAATCATATCTATCAAAACAGTCAAAACAAATAGAATACATCGGTATACATTGGAGGATATGCGTCAATCTTATATATAAAATTTCCCTGCCACAACGTTAGTTACCGTACTGCCCCGAAACGGCTTGACTTGATTTTGAAATTAAAAAGCGCTCTAAAAAAAATTAATATGGCCCTTTAGTAATTTAATCATTTTTCAAGCCGCTCGATAACTGATCAATCGTCAGTTCAATAGTTATATAAATAATTTGCAAAGCAACGTTTGCCGGTTCAGCTAGTTTCCGATAAAATAAAATGTACAATTATTATTTTATTTTTTTATATAGAAGAGGGGGAAAACGAGCAGGAGGCCCACCATAAAGGTCAAGACGTCGCCCATAGACACTCACGGGTGCTCGTGAGTGCGTTGCCGGCCTTTAAAGTAAAATTAGGAAATGGAGGGGTGGGGGAAGAGGACGGGGGAGGGGAAAGGATGGGCACCGGAAGATCTCACTCACCGAACGAAACGCGAGTACAAAATGAACTAAGTCCAATCGTATGACTTTACGCCGGTTTTCTGTGAGAGAGTGGTATTTCTCCGGCCGTGCCTGCCCATTCGGCTTAAACTCTAAGTAACATCATGGCACTACCACTCGAGAAATGTACTTTACTTTGTGTCATTTGTAATTGTGTATATATGTGTGTTCATTATTTCAAACAATATATGGATTCGTCAAATGTCAGCTAGACATGAATATTTTATTATTAAATTATTCATTAGATCGATCAACAGTATAACATTATTAATTTTAAATATCCTAAATTACATAAGGTCAAACGTTTACGACGGAGTATATCTGACATAAAACATAACGACGATACAGCTAAAAACACAGCTGACGCATACTGAAAATATGACATTACGATGATTAATTATTCAGAGATCACTAAAAAAAATTAAAATTGTGGATAGAGTACCCATAATGCTGACGGCATTTCCTCGCTGTATCGCGATGCTTATACGCTGAGCGAGAAAAGCACCAGCCCTATAGTCCACATATCATGAGCTCTTAGAATATTAGAGTTACATTTGGTTCTATAAGGATAATGCAAAAGGAATTTATTTTAAGTGCTAACGAGAACTCTTTTAAGTGCCATGTTAATTCGCAGTTTGTTCCGTCTATGAAAACATAATTCACGGTTGTTAATCAACTTTATACACACATAAATTTAATAAAATCCTGTTCTTTGTAAAAAAATCGATATCCGAAATGCTAATAAATTATATTCGAATTGATCTGTATTCATAAAACGATATAATTATGTTATTATAACGAGTATCAATTTCGATAATCAACTCGGGCTTAACATGCTTAAATTGTATTTCATACAAAACATAATTAATATGGATGGATTGAAAATACTCGCGTTGCCATATTTCGCCCTTAACTGGAGTATAAGCATATTAATTGCATTAATTAATGCTAAGCTTTTAAATGGTAGGGCGGAATTTAAAAATGAAATATACTTGAACATTATATCCGTATTAGCTCCATAAAAATTATTGCTTTGTATCATTTAAAATGTTGTCATCGAGTTCTTTACCTCCATTTTGGGACGATTACAAACCTATTCATAACTTCTTGGAATATTTTCTTATATATTCTAAGGATTTAATTTTATTTTTCCTTGTTCGGCGTATATGCATCGCCATACAGCGAGGAAATGCCGCCAGCATTGTGGGTACTCTGCCACAGCGACCAAACGTTTCAAATTTGTTTTAGTTTTGTGTTTTGTTTTATTTTAAGGTTACTTATATTAGTAAGGTTAATATTATCTATAGTAAACATCGCTATGCCCAAAATATTAAGACATTGTAAAAACTGTGTTTAAGGATTTAATTAATTATCGGTTACAAAGAATCAATCGATTTTTATTGTATGAAAATTTGGAAATTTTGCGCATACACATATGGGGCCGAAAAAGTGATGTGCTACGGAATAACAGAGCTGAGAGTTAGGTTGGTGCATTATATGCCCAAAAAAATGGCAAAATAGTATGTATTTATTTCTTACATAAACGCAAGTTCTTCGGGAAGACTGCTCAGGCGATGTAGAAAATGCACACCAAAAAGTTATGATAAAAAATATTTTCGTTAATTCACAAATATATGGTATTGTGAATTACCAAAAATCATTTACAATTTCTAATTTCGACTGTTTGCCTTCAAAAACGTTATCTGCAATTAAATCTATAATTGACGATATTTTAAATACGCCGCGGAGAAAACAAATTAAGTGGCAAATTACATAAGACAGTAGGACAAAAAGTTCAACGTCCTATTTAATTTGAAAACCACTTTTCAAAACCAGTTTCCTTAACTCGATTTTGGACAAGCGGTATACCAACAAATCGTCGTTCAATACCAATATGCAAATGCATATGACCAATATGTCATACGATACATCTATAAAACGACTCTAAATTGACATTAAGAATGCTAAATTTTTACATAGAATATAGTCTAGACCTTACCACTCAAACATCATATTACATATGATAAATTAGAGAACTTTCTTCTTTTTTATATAAACATTTTATGTGATCACAAATCCTAACACTTAATAATCAGCAGTGACAAATACAACTGCTTAAATAATTATGTACCATTGTAATAATTGAAAAGTATATTTATAAATACCTACTTGAATGAGTTTTCAGTTGCTCTAGAATCGGCTTCACAGATCCTTTGGGTAAGTTCCTAATAACTCATTCATGACCACCTCAATTTAATTTAATAAATAAATGAAACGATGATGGACCCTCATTAAAAAAGAAACGATCAAAAGCCTGCGTAACTTTTCCAAAAAGTTCGTAATATTAATTTGATACAATTTTTTGATCTGTAAGCACAGATCTGCAAGGCAGACTTTCGCAAAGCGACCATACATAATTACAGATAATTTATGCAACACAGTTGACATTTATAAAATTAAATTCTTTTATTTCAAAGTAAATACCTACGATATACTGAGTGTAATGGCAGTTACGTAACACAAAAAAATAGCCGCTAAGCTAAAAACGACACCGAATTTTAATCAAAAGACGAAGCATTACTATTTCTCTTATAATAATTTCACAGTAGTAGTCACGCGACTTCGCCCTCATGGTTTAAATACAAAATGAATGCCCAAATTCAACACTTTTCTTAGCTGCAAAAAGTCTATGTCCATTTAGTCTCTCTCCATAGCAAATTTCATCGAAATCGGTTCAGTAGTTTCAGCGTGAATGCGTAACATATATACATACCTACGCTTTTATAATATTTAGGGTTGTATGTAATTTTTAATGCGACATAATAAACAAAGTCTCTAAAAATAGATGTGGTCCGATTCTCAGAACTACTCAATGTTCACACAAAATTTCATGAGAATCGGTCAAGCCGTTTCGGAGGAGTATGAGAACGATTATTATGACGATTATTGTGGTATATATTACATTACCATTTAATGTAATTCGTATTGAATCGAAAAGTTAATTAAACAATTCTTTTACACAATATTACGATTTTATTAATTTTGCAAACGGTAAGTGATCGTTACATATATCGATAATATACATAACTCATAGTATAATGTTTAGTAAATTTAATAATTCCGAGTCTAAACTCCGTTGTAAGTTTATCGATTACGTCGTGAATGGTATAATTCTCGTATATAATTATGTCGCAATAATGAAATCAAATTATTACGAATAATAGTGAAAGTGTGGAATTAAATCGAGGAAACACTTATTTTATTGTCTCTCGCTCTCATTTTAAAATAGTGTTTGACAGAAAAGTTTAGCAACGAGTTATATTTGACGTTCACATGAAATTTCGAAACATTTTAAATGTGTTATTTTAAAAAGCATGTGTTAAATTAACATACATAATAAATTTGCGTTTATATGCATTACAGATGTAACAATACATTTGTAACTTTAGTGAGCGATCATCGTATGTTGTGTCTTTTAACATGGTTTTTGTAACAATGCAATGATTTAAATTATAAATACATATTGTTTCGATACAAATTTGCGTGATATCTCAATCGGGTAGAAGTGTAGGCGATCCTTGACCGAGCGCCGACCCTGCCCATAAGCAGCTGACTCGCGCGATACTAACAATAACTATCTTGTGCTATTGTTAAAAAAATTCACAGAACATGGGCGGAAGGTATAAAATCGTAATTACAATGTAATTTTTCATCCAGGCCTATTATGCTAAGATAGCATAGATGAATATTTTTCACATTAGATCGTTAATTGCAAGCGAGTTGGTAACATTATTTCATTAAAGTTCTTTTATTGTGATTTGATAAACACAAATATTTTTTTTATGGGAAACTAGTTGTGCCCGCGCTGAACAATAGTACTATTATGTTATTTATACATTCCGCAACTAAGGTTATCAAAATAACTACTTAGAACTTTTTAAAGCTTTAATCAAATATTACGATTCGCTCATAGATTCCACAGACAATTATACTTTAAGCATACATAATTTTAATTCGAAATTTGTAATATTTTTTATACATTATATATAAGAGGTAAACAAATATGTATACAGGCAATAAAAACCAAGTGGTTTTGACTTGTTGCCATACATACAGTATACACGAATTATTGTTGAGATAGAGAGCATAGATAAGAGAGAGTGGGAATTTATGTAAATTGTGGCAATTTAATTGAATAGGGTCAAATCAACAATTGTACATGACGAACAAAGGTTTGCTATGTTCTAGAACCCACATATGTTACACTAAGATTGATTGACATCAAAATACAGATCATGTGACACCACATACAGCATTATTATTTATACCGCAGTTGAGATTTAATGAGCCGTGGCTGAACCGAAAACAGCAGCACTAGATCGCGCGATCACCTCGTTACATTTAAAATCAATGCCTTAAGGCATTTTTTTCTTTATCGCAGATTTAGGTATAACAAGATATGTACTTAATACGGAATGAACGTGTTTAAAATTTATGCTTATAAAATGTTGCCGGTGATACTGAAACTTGTGTATTTATACTTTGCCAACTTTGGTGACGCCATTGTTCAGTTAAGACGAAAGCAAAAAGTTGTTTCGAAAGACTTTTTTTGCCGTTCCACGTGACAGATCATATTTGTTGTGAATTATTAACAAAAATGTGCACCAAAGAAACGTTTCACTATGTACTCCTCGCATAATTGCGATAAACATATTTCATATATATTTTTTAATGTGATTAGTAATTGAATCACCAATATAACAAACATACATTATTTGATTTTCCATTAATGTTTGAATAAAAAGTGCCAACACTAGAGTCCAAAGTAGAATAAACATAGCTCGTACACCCGTGCGGGCCGAGCAGTGACCACCGAGCGAAAGTATTTTTTACAAGAGCTCGACAATCCATTACCCACTAGAGTGAAATCTTTACACAAAGACTCTTTTGTCTTAACCGCATTTTCCCAGCAATAACAAACTAGACTAATTACAATTGTCATATATTTCCGCATTATATTATACCAAAATGTTATATGTTTAGTGTCACTATAATTCGTGAAACTTATAACATTTAAACATAGAATGTTTCATTTCGCATTACAAAACTATTGAGTTAATAAACTATTTGATCTGTTATATGCACGTTATATTACAGTTAAATGATTTAAAACATTCAACCCATGTTATGTCGAAACTTTTATAGAGGTCATGCGAATTAAATTAATATAAACTTGTTTAGCCATTAAAACATTTAACTAATAGCCGATTTATGGAAAATGTAATTAGAGATTAATAACTGAAGCGTAAAACTATTTCAATTAAATAATAATAATATTGTACCCATAATGCCACCAGCATTGTAGGTACTCTGACCCGCCTGCTCGTTTGCCTCCTCTTACATAAAATAAAAGGACCACACTTTTTAGTTTTATTTTAAAATATATTTAAATTATGTTAATATTAAGAATAATATTATGTTCATTTCTTAAGTTTGGTGAATTAAGATGAAAATTACTGCATTCATTTTTTTTAGATTAATATATTAAATATCGTCACGGTTTTATTCACACACAGACACACAAACTCAACCACTCACAAATAACACACTCATGCCCATTCATACAAGGGCATATATTTTAACTCATAAATTAATTATAGTCTAGCCTACTTTGCTTAGCAACGTACATGAAAGTTCTAATAGATTCCACAGTATTCGAACGCATAGAAGTGTCACTGCAGTTGTAGTAAACTCTGGTAATGCCCAGACTAGTTTTGCCCATAGTACGAAACAGTTATTAAACCTTATTGACTTAATATGTATACGGTACAAGGGTAAATAAGTGTTTAAATCATGTGATATGTGATACCTAAAATGATTTAAAATACGCATTGCTCTTATAACGTGTGATATTTAAATACATTTATTTTCATTGATAAGATCTTTAAACATCCTATTGACATAAATATAACACGATAGTTCAGTCTATCGTGTTAAAAATCATATATTCGATTTCCACTAATTAATTCCCGTTTACCCCAAAATAACAATTAAGATAATAAAATACGTGATTTTGATAGTTTTGAACTGGATTGAGCGTTACATGTTCTACAAGGAAATGATATATTTTTTATTTAATTGCCAAAAGGTTTAATGTTTTCGGTCGTCTACAAATGGTGTATATTATTACAATAAGACGACGAATATTATGTGGGAGTAACTCATTGAATAACACAGTTGCCCTTCACATTTGATTTCAAATGACCGAAGGTACTGTGTTCTGTTATTTACATAAAGAAACGAATATCTTCAAATTGAGACAGACCAAGTGTTAAGTTTATAAGTGTTTAAATAAAACATAAATAATAGTTATGTAATTTTATTTTATTAACGAACCAATTAGTCAAAGTGAAACAATTTGCCTACTTGTGTGAGGAGTATGCCTTTAGATAATAATAGTATAAAAAAATATATTGTAGATATAGCTTTTCCACATATAATTGTCTCAGCGATAACTTCGATGAGACAATTATATGCGTTATATATTAAAAATATTGTACACTACAATATTTTAAGGCTTCAAGGGTTCCAAAATAAACCTGTCTGAGATACTCACAATTCAGCTGGATAATTTGTTTTTACAGTTTTCAACTGTCTATTAAAAAATGAATCGATGCAAAAGATTTGCGTTTGATAACGTTGTGGTCGTCAACAGTTGTATATGTTGCCAAGGAAGAGCCAGAAAGGTTCCCATCGCAAGTCACGTATATCCCATAATGTGTGGGGGCCGCACGAGAAGCAGCTTCAGAGCGAGACAATAATCACGAATCGTGTATTCTAATCGTATTAAATGTTAGTATCACGTTCAAATTAATTTTCAAAGTCATTTGTTTCACGTTATCAGATGCTTGAGCATCGATCAAAACTGTAAAGTCAGGATTTGTGTATGGATTTTACTGCAATCTTAAAAAGTACAGTACGAGACAAAAATAGGCCAATAAATAACATTTGAACTTGAAAATATTAGAAAAATATGGCTGTTTTTGAACCTCATATAGGCAATAGCTGTGTAAAGAAAACTGCAAGTGTCGATTTTATTGTTTTTAAAACTTTCAAAACTCAAAACTCAAACTCAAAATATCTTTATTCAAGTAGGTATTTATAAAGACACTTTTGAATCGTCAATTTTTACACTACCACCGGTTCGGAAGGCAATCTACCGAGAAGAACCGGCAAGAAACTCGATAGCTGCTCTTTTAAAATAAACAATTAATACAAAATTGTGCTACTGACAATTAAAATAACAAAGCATTGTAAGGCTACTCAAGAATTGAACTGTCCCGATGCTGAGCCAATTGCCGACACATTAAAGGGATCTTTGTCCTCTAAATATTCGTTTACGGTATAGTATGCCTTTTCAAACAAAGGTATGTTAACATTATTGAATTTTTTAAAAGTTGTACCTTAAATTTCACTCTTAAACTTTTGATGACTGTGCGAATTACGACACAATTTTAATAAATCAAATATACTTTGAAAGAACTTAACTTGTTACTTAAGTATGTTGCGACAAAAATAAACTGTTAAAGGAAATTTGCTTAGCAAACGACATTTCCGTCGTCAAATTCCGAAGTTACAGATTTTGTGTACCTTTTCGGCTATTACAAAGACGATCGATTGACAAAGATGTGTTTTCACTATGATTTTCAAGACCGGCAGACTCATGGTACAAACAAATGTACCGACTGTGTCGCGCTGTTGCTTAACGAAAATTTCATAACTTCAACTATTTATTAGATTGACTTACAGATTAGATATAAGCACCTGTGTGAGTCAATAGTTTTTAGGTATATGGAGTTGATATGTTAAGAATTCCAACTCTATCACATGTAGGCACTTCATTTTATTATAAAAACATACTTGCCCGTACAGCCTGGCCATGTAAAATGTTGAGTCAAAATTATTATTTTTTAAACATTTTTTTTTTATAGAAGAGAGGGCAAACAAGCAGGAGGTCCACCATAAAGGTGAAGCCGCCGCCCACAGACACTCACGCGGCTGAGAGCTCGTGAGTGCGTTGCCGGCCTTTGCCGGAAATTGAGGGGTAGGGGAAGAGGACGGGGAGGGGAAAGGATGGGCACCGGAAGATCTCACTCGCCGAACGAAACGCGAGTACAAAATGAACAAAGTCCAATTGTATCACTTAACGCCGGTTTTCTGTGAGAGAGTGATATGCCGTGCCGTGCCGGCCGTGCCTGCCCGTTCGGCTGAAACTCTAAGTAACAGCATGGCACTCCCACTCATATCATATCAACACATTTTTTTTTGAAAACGATTCATAAGTGTACCATAGTTACCAATGTGAATAAAGATATTTTTGATTTTGTTAAATGTCTTTTTCTATATAGATAAAGTATATAAAATACTAAGTGAAACTTTATCAAATGACTCAATAATTGACAAAATCAATTTCACTAGATTGATTTTACAGAAACACTATTTATTACTAAGAATTATTGTTGCTTATAAAATGTCCAAGGTCCCGCTCAGAACATTCTTCAATAATGCCTTGTATAGTTTATAAAAAGTTAAATGTAATATCGAAATTATTGCGCTCGTAATAACAGTTACACTGTGATAATTTTGGCCATATTTTTTTGTCAAGTTAGTTAGTTTTTAAGTAAAGTAATTATAAATGTCTTTTTTTACAAAAACATCAACGATTAAACACGGAACGAAGAATACGTTGGTGCAAACGTTATTCATACGCGTTCTCTTTATTTGATAAAATTAATTTTTACTTATAAATCAAGAATGGATTTTTACAAGCATTTTGTTACATAGCTAACTGTTTTTATAAGTTTGTCAATGCCTATTTCGATAGAAAAAAAAACAATTGAAAAGCGTGGCCATATTTATTGTGCGTCCAATGAACGAAAGAAAAAAACTTTCTCAACACAATACTTTAATTATTATGAACAGGTGTAAGAAATGCTAGAAAACAGCTCGCATGTTAGATGATGAACGATAAGAGATGATGATGGTCGATGTACGTGTTAATTTCATGTATATTGTAAAGAATTTTTGAAACGAGTGAACATAGAACTTTTAGGGCAAATCAAAAATATCTTTATTCATATAGGTAACTATGTTATATGAATCGTCAACAAAAAAAATTAATAGTTAAAAAAAATCGATTAATATTTTAGTCCCCATCATATAAATATAAACTTCTGCAGTCGTTTTAAACCGGCACGATTATTTATTTTGTTTATTCACACTTTGTTGCACTAAAACAGTAGAAGTAGATAATGTACGTATGAGACGGGCGGCCTTAACGCTAACAAGCGATCACTGCCAGGCAACTTGGCAATTGGACTGGTGCGAATATTACTAAAAAAATATACATTTAATTAAGTAAAGCAGGAAAAATAAGCGAATTTAGATTTAAAATAGAGAGAAATCACCAACCGGCTTCCCTCATACAGATGGTTCTATCCGAAATTTTATATCCGTAGACCACTGAATCAGTTAATCAGTAAAACAAATGGTACGTATAAAAAAGCTAAATTGCACAAAGTAAAAGTAGCAAAATATAATTAAAGTTGAATTTGATACCGATCAGAGCCGACAAAGAAATTATTTGTAGAATTTGTTTTTTCTTGCAATTACATGAAATTTAATATAAGCATTGTGAAACATGAAATTACCTCGTGTACGAATATTTCTCAAAACAACCCGATACTCTGTACTAAGGGACCTAATGTTAAGAAAATCATTCGGTAATATTTCACATCTAAGTCACCGATTTTTGAATGAAAATCATTTTAAAAAATCCATAGTAACACTTGGAATATGACACCATATTGTAAACATATAAAAAGAGTCTAAATATGTATGATTAGGTTTTATTCATGAGACAGAAATGCAGTTTGTATCTGGGGCCGCCTATCTATATAAGTAGTTCTCCGAGAGCAACATTATAGGCAAGACTTGTAATTAGCTAATCGGCTTATTGCATGGCGGCCTGCTCATATTTGTCCATTACGAATACGATTTTAAATTTTAAAACTGAATTATTCCACCAAAATAATTATAAAGTTGTGTGATGCTTTGCTATATAAGAAATCGAGGCTCCACGCTCAGCAGTGAACATGCAATTTGGGAAGCTGCAAACGGTACGCAAGGCCGAACCGTATTTCGTGAACTTCTCGTACCACAATGTTCATTCACGTACGCCTCCGAAACCGCTTGACCGATTCTCATTAAATTTTGAGCATATTAATTAAGGCTGAGAATCGGTCAACATCTAGTTTTCATATCCCCAAATGTGGTGGTTACATTCCTTAACTTCCTTAACTCTTGTTTTAATTGCTCAGCTAAAAATTGTATAGTAATTGTCAATTAGGCATTTATTTGAAACTTGTTTTAGTCCAAATGTGTCTGCTGTTTTAAAATGTATAAATAGACGCGTTTTTAAAGCCATTATAAAAAAGCCAATAAAGCCATAAGCTTTTTATATATTATCGATATTGTTAAAAATCAAAGCTTAAATTAACCACAATTCTCATAAGAGAATCGTGACGAATTAAAGTTAACATTCTATATCATAAAATGCATGTAGACTGTATGAACTAATTATTAAAGCAGTCGATAGTTTGATATAATCGGGCTAAAGTATAATAAATAAGATCTGAGATATTGAATAACATGTAGGTTAGGCGTGGTCGTGAGAAAGTAACGCGTAATGACATAATACACACTGTTACACATTTATGGTACATTATTTTATGTATGCCGGGTTCGCGCCGAAATACAAGTAATGTTATAACTAAGAATACGTTTTGTTAAGTCATAAAAGAGTGACAATAGACTATTGGACAAGTTTGTCAAGCAAAAGATATGTTACAGATAATTATTATTATTACGTTTATAAAAGTCAACACTGAGTTAAATGTTGAGAAAGATTTTAAAAAATATATATTTTTTTATAATTTGTCATTCTTAATAGTGCTAGCTAGTATTTTTAATGAAAGTATGTGTACCATACACATATAAATACTTAGTCTGGCCATAAATACTGTTACTATTCAAAAAAAGAAAATATTACGTTTGAATTTGGAATCTGTCATTTTTATATGATTGCTTGATGTGTTTTCTTATTTTCGCGCCATTATATTGTTAAATATTTTGTTATATTAAAATGGAGTGGGGTGATAAAGAGAACCGAATCGCTGTGATTGCCTTACATAAAGTAGGTATGGAGAAAAGTGCAATTTTTAAAACCCTCCACCCGCTTGGTATTAGTCAAATGTTTGTTTACCGGGCTATTGATAGGTACAATGATACCTCCTCTGTTTGTGACAGAAAAAGATCTGGCCGTCCACGTACCGTTCGTGTGAAAAAGGTGATTAAAGCAGTTAGGGAAAGAATTCGAAGAAATCCTGTCCGTAAGCAAAAGATTTTATCTCGGGAGATGAAGATAGCTCCTAGAACCATGTCGCGTATATTAAAAGATGACTTAGGACTTGCAGCCTATAAGAGACGTACTGGTCACTTCTTAACTGATAATTTAAAGAAGAATAGGGTGGTAAAATCCAAACAACTACTTAAGCGGTACGCAAAGGGAGGTCACAAAAAAATTTTGTTTACGGATGAGAAAATTTTTACAATTGAGCAGTATTTTAATAAACAAAATGACCGTATTTATGCTGGAAGCTCTAAAGAAGCTTCGCAATTAGTAAACAGAGTACAACGTGGGCATTATCCCACTTCAGTGATGGTTTGGTGGGGTGTTAGCTATGAAGGGGTGACTGAGCCATATTTTTGTAAAAAAAGGTATTAAAACGTCGGCACAAGTTTATCAAAATACCATTCTTGAGACGGTAGTTAAGCCTTTAACTAACACCATGTTCAATAACAAAGAATGGTGCTTTCAACAAGACTCGGCACCGGGTCATAGAGCTCGATCCACCCAATCTTGGTTGAAAACTAACGTTCCGGACTTTATCAGCACTGAGAACTGGCCGTCGTCAAGTCCTGACCTAAATCCATTGGATTATGATTTATGGTCAGTTTTAGAGAGTAAGGCTTGCTCTAAACGCCATGATAATTTGGAGTCCCTAAAACGATCCATTCGGTTGGCAGTGAAGAATTTTCCTCTAGAAAGAGTTCATGCTGCTATTGATAACTGGCCTCAACGTTTAAAAGACTGTATTGCAGCCAATGGAGACCACTTCGAATAAACATTGTATATTTTTAATAGTTATATATTGATGTATTAAACTAACTCACTATGAAAGGAATAAATGTTACGTATAAAAAAAAAATCGTGCTTTTCTTTATAACAATATTTATGGCAAGACTAAGTAATATATAACATACACTGGGATTTTTTTTTACAAATTAATTTGAAGTAACTATATATTAGTTATAAATAAATGTTCGTAGATCAAAATAGTATATGCACAATAAGATACTGATTACTGCAATAATTTGTAATGAATCACCATAAAAAAAAGTCAAAGCATTCCACGACAATGTCGAAGTTATATAGCAATGACAATGCAAATATTACCACAGGTGAAAGTTAACAAATAACATCAGTCATTTGGTTGAACTAAATGTAGGGTGTAAAGATAAAATGTTGTGTTCGAAGTGTCGAATTAAAATTAGTATTATATCAAAAGTAGCAGAGACAAAGGTGTCAAATGTTTTGTCCTCATTCAATTGGATACTAATAATACTAAATGTGACGGAATATTTTATTGTATTGAGTATCTAGACATGTCGATGCGCGTCGAAGCGCAATTAAAAACAATTACTAAGTTATTTAAGTGTTAAGTATAAGAGTCTTTCCTTCAACGTTCAAGTTTTTGGATGTGCAGAGGCGCTTTTTAAATTATGCTGGCCTGGTAGTCAGTACTGGTGCTTTTTCTCGCTCGACGTATGAGAGGAAATGCATTTTGGGTTAACATTTAGTTTAACAGTGTTAATATAAAATATTATAAGTAATATAAATAGTTTTACCTTTATATAAAATACTTAGTTAAAAAAGGTTCAAATAGACAATATTTAATATAATTTAACAAGCATCATAAATGGAATCTAGTTAGCCATATCACACCTCGGCCTCGGTCCTTGACGAACACACTAATAAAAAATTTAAACGTTTACAGATATAATCCTAACATTTCTATTTTTTTAATAGTTTCAATAAATTCTACGTGGACGTTTTATTATTACGTCATTATTCTGCGCCATTTTAATATTTTTTTTATAAATATGTTCCCAAATACAAGATACTACAGACAATTACATAAAGAGACATATACATGAATAACAATAACTTAGGAACTTAACTAAACAATAATAATAATTCAATCAACAAAAAGAATGTGTTTTCCAGCATCACGCATTAAAAATTACACATAAGGCCAGCCGACGAAATGTTAGCGGGGTAGAGAATTTAATCGCTGTGTTAGCAATTAAACAGGAAGTTACAACAAAATTGTCATTTGCTACATTCACCGTGTCCTTGATTGTAATTTAATTAAACGAATGTTATTACTAATTAAAACCAGAGCATGGTCGATCTAGACTTGTATAAATCAAATATAGGAACTCTATGAACCAAGTGAAATCAATTGTTTTAAGCTAAATAGCAAAATATTTCTTTACGTATACAACAGTTCTCAATGTAATGTGAAACCGAATATTATTGTTGTGTTCGTTAATTGTTACGTAAAACTGATGGCCGATTTGCATAAAATTTAAATAATTCATTAAATTTTATAATATCATTTTCCTTATACTAATATACTATACCGGATGGAATGACTTTGATCCCATGGAGTATGGGAAGAGCTATGGTCTGGAATGCCACTTGTGTGGACATTTTAGTACCGTCCCACCTTCCTATCATAAGCTCCAAACCTGGCGCGGCTGCAGAGCAGGCGGAAAAAAAGAAAAGGTCAAAGTATAAAGGTCTTTCCTCAAACTACGAGTATGTTTTTTTTACTTTTAGGGTAGAGAGTTTTGGACCATGAGCCAGGATCCAAGAGGAAATGCCGCCAGCATTGTGGGTACTCGGCCTCAGGGACCAAACTTTTTAAATTTGTTTTAGTTTTGTGTTTTGTTTTATTTTAAGTTACTTATATTAGTTAGGATTTATATTAAGAATATGTAATAAATACACACCGAATGTTAATTAGACAATATTAAGTTATAACAGTGACGCGTACGTCAAAGTATACTTGAAAGTTTTAAAAATAATGGCCATGTCTAACTCTAGGTTACACCTAAGAAAAGTATTTATAAGTTACACAGAAAATTCTTGTCAGTAATAAACTCACCGCCAATTCCGGACGGTTTGCACAATTTACAATTATTATGACACGGCCTGTTATGGCATTTGAATCAATATTTATAACGATTGCAGATTGGTGTACAAACTACTATCAATAATTCATTGTTGTAAATTTGAGCTTTAAGCTATTTTTTTCATATAATAAAGCAATTACTTTAATACATTCTGGTGAGTAACACCTATATCTAAGCTAAACATAGCTATATCAATATAATTATAGGTTAGATTAATATTGTAGGAATAAAAGCCTAGTCACCATAGCATGGCGACTTACGTTTCTTTATGAAATTATTTGACAGTTTTATGAATTATGTGGTAATATGATAACGTGATAATAACCTAAATCTAATGCAACTAAACACTTGTAATGGATATCTTATGAAGCGTCCAAAATTGGAGATGCCAAGCCATAATGTCTAAAATGAGCTTATGTGTAACGTATGCATCGGTAAAAAATCCAAATTCGAATAGATACATCTTCAACCTCCTTCGACAAGGTCATATTACTATAAATCAGTATCTCCATATGTGGTATCTTGTGGACGTTTAACTTTGCATTTAATTTTACACCTATATTAACTATGTTCATATATGATAGAAACATCATATGTGTATAATGTACAAAATTACTTCATCTGTTTTAAAAATAATAATATTGAAGGCTTAAGTTTTATCCATATCTCATATACTTTGAATTGTTGAAGTAACAATGTAAGCTCCAGGTGCTTAAAGCCGAGTTGTTAAATCTAACATTGACCGAACGACTCTTGATTGTTAGAACCGGACGTGGTGCTTATTACTTATAGTTGTTGTATTGTAATTTGTGAATGTTGCCAACGCCTATAATACAACCTTATCAAGGACGGCTCATAATCTTGATAAACGGTCAATCTTAAACAAAACATACTCTCGTTGCAAGCACAATTATTCTTATTTACCTACGTAGATTATTAATGGACGTATTTGAATTGATTTTCTTAGTCGTTTATAGATTTTATCGTCAAAACGATGTAATGCTATTTGTGCTAGATAACGGAGCTAAGAATTCACTAATTATTGTGCTATTTTATTCTATAATAATCCTGGTAGAGTTTTAAATATCACAACTACCATATAGATTTGTTTAAGTTACATTATTTTATTATTATATATTTCAAATTGAAGTTATAGTGTGTAAATGTTTGCAACATTTCGTACCGGTGAAAAGACGTAAATATCGGTCAATATAGGGTCAAGATCGGACGAATACATTATGTTATGGTTCTATACGCATAATTTAAGAGGGCGAAAGTTCAAATATTACACAAAACCTAAGAATAGACTTACAAATGAATAACACTACCAATTTATATATATATAATAATAATATTATAACTCAGTAAATTTAAACGGAATATTTGATTTGACGATTTAATTGATATACGTTTACGTTTAATTACGATAGTTAATCAAATGTTATTTTTTTAAGTAAGATGTATACGTATTAAGCGTGTTCTTGCGGTGTGTCTACACAATGATGTAAGTCGCTGTCGTGAGGCCCAAATTTTTTAACTGTCATCCTTCTACCGTCATTATGAAGTTTAAGTTATGAGTTGTGACATGTGGGTCGTGTTATATTCGTCGAGATTTACATATACAATTAAAAAATAAAAATAATATTTTTCTGTTTTAGTTTATTTACGACTTATTATTGTTATAAAAAAACTAATTAAATAAAATAAAATTGACATTGACATGCTAAATTATGTAAATAATATTTATATAGCTAAAAGTGAATTATATCAAATATTAACAGCAGTCCTCTTTAAAGCCCTTTAAAGCTTGAAATTCTAACGTATGTATATGTCTGTATGATGTGTAAGAAACCGATAAAATGGTTTTATTTAAATACTTTGCTACAATATGTACAGTCACAGTGTCTCTTCTTCAAAGACAAACAAAAAAATCTTAATAACACCGTAATTAATATAGTATATACATGTATAAAAATTGTATTATTTTTAAATATTAAAGAATTAGATGTGTAAATGAATTATTTGAATATGTAGAATATTAATGTATTATATATACAATAAATAAATATACATAAAAATATTACACGTAACAATGTATGTTTAATTTTTGGCGACGGCTATTTAGAACCGCTCCTTGCGATTGTAAAAGTTTTGATTATCTGATGTATGAAGGTCGCCTGTTTTGAAATTTAATCCCAACGAACTTTATTATGATTCAAACTATCGACGAACGGCTATTGCGAACAATACACGTTCAATAATTTTACGTTTGTGATATAGATAGATAATTCTTATAGAGTTTTCATTCAAACAATATTTATGGTCCGTGAATCGGTTTTCGTGTGTTCAAAAATCTTAAGATATAAAGCGATAAATATTATAAAATTTACACTTAATTACAAATTTGAAAATATATGATCATTAAATAATATACAATATATAAGTATAATAGTCTTTTTATTTATTAATTTTATTATTAATCCCATAAATAGTTAAGATTTAAAACGCTTACAAAGAGTATTCTGTTTATAAAAAGTATACTATACAGTTAAAGAGTATTTAGAGGACAAAGATCCTTGGAATATGTCAGCGAAAGCTCAGCAACGGGACATAATTCTTGAGAAGCCTATCAAAGCTTTTGTAATTTGAATTAATCATGTGATCATTGTATTTGAAATATATTATAAACTAGCAGCTATCGAGTTTCATGCCGGTCGTTCTCGGTAGATAACTGCCTTCCGAACCGGTGGCTATGTAAAAAGATGACGATTCAAAATTGTCTTTATCGACTAATTATAATAAAGATATTTGGAGTTCGTATTAAAACTGTATATAAATAGGAATCAAAACTTTCTACATTGATTTCAGATGTCTATAATAAATACAACCTCATTAACGATGAGTGTTAGCATCGCACAGATGAAAATTTCCTATCGCATCGCATTGAAAGTCGCCTTTCAGCCGTGCTTACATTCAGCGCATCAAAAATGAACCGATAATAGGCATTCATTATTTGTCCAATAACAAAACTGGTTTGCACATTAATATTGCAAAACATTAATCAAATGATTTGACCTACATTTAACACATGTCCGAACAATTTGTATTTAGACAATCCGCACAATTAAGCTGTTTCGCTCCTTTACACTTAGCACCAGCGGTGTTGTAATTGCCTTTCGTTGGTCGCAATTCAAGAAATTCACTTCGACATTATTTCAACAAGCTCCCGCTTTTTGTTATTGTATACATTATGGCTAAATTAATAGTGATGCAACGCCGATCCAATATAAATAATTGAATAGTAAGTGAGTAGTTCTATGTCTTTTGTTAGTTTGGACGCACGATATTATGAGCTACTCGATTTACACAGTTATTTGTAACTTATTACTTACTACTATAAAATGGGAAAAGTGTAACCTAATTGTTCATATACGAGTACTCATATAGTAAACAGAGTATTAATAAACATCATCATACTATCATATTACACAATCCGATAAAGTTAACAATTTATCAGTTTGTAGCATTCTCTTAATAACCTAAATAGGATTTTACAAACAAGAATCATTGAGGAAATGTAACTAGTCTAAGGGGCGGTAACCTGCATTGCTACCACAACTGTATTTGTTTCGTAAACCATTCCGCGGCATAGTTTATACACCCACCCGCAAGCAACAGGTTACATGTCAATGGCTAAAAGCGACCGTCTATTCAAGCATCATACGCTTCCGCCCTACAATTGGGTTAAATTGCGTAAAATGAGCGGTGCCTGCAACTACTCCAGTTAGAAACACTATGTATCAACCGTTGCGAAATTAGCTGAAAGTACTAAGTGCCTAGACAATATTATGATAATCACGTTTAAAGCCACAGTATATATACCTACTGCTGAACATTGAAAGATTTAATAGATAACAATGCCTCGCATAACTCTTGGCCACACAAGATTATTGAATACGTTTCAAAATCACTCTCATTTTCAAGCGATGGTATGCCGGTGATAAGCTTTATTTGATGAGGGTCGGTTTTCTGATAACCCCAGGGGTTGCGGTAACTTGGAATGAATTTGCTCCACTTTGACCTGGCTCCAAAACAAACGAACAAGAAAACAACCAAATTTATTTCCAGCTTCTTCTCAGCTTGATTGCGTACCTACGCATGCGTATTTAGATTTAAAACGATTCACAATGTACCATACTGATTTAAAATATTTGATTTTGAGGCTTATTACATTTGTGTCGCTGATCCTCAGGGCTGCCACAGAGCTAGGTACCCTAGCTTTGTGGCAGCCCTGAGCTACCGGCAAATTTAATTCCCCGACATAACATCGTACATTGTACGAAATGCACACCGAACATGTAAATATATCCCGATTTAATTTGCCCACGAGCCACTCAACCGGAATTACAAGATCGATTAGTGTTATATGTCTTAAATATGTTTTAACAACCTAACCGTGTATATACGACGTATACCTTTCAATGTAATATGTGAAGGTTATCGAGGTCCAATTACAAAGGTAACATAAGCGGTGGTAACATAACCGCCAACACTGATAGGACTCAATACCCTTATAAATAACCCGTCCTTGTGGCATTTACAGGGTCAGTTCTGACATAAATAGTACGTCAATCGATTTCGATCCTTATATAAAAAACCTTAAAACAAATATTGGCATTGACATTTAAATATGCGAATAGGACTGTCTCAGGACAGCTTTTAAGTTCTGTTACCAACGTGATTTTACATTGCATATAAATCAATTCCTTAATGTTTCGTTCGCGCATTGTAACTGTGTTCGATCTAGTGTCCTTGGCCTACAGCTCGTCCCTTCAAAACCTTCTGTGAACTAATATGAAGCTGTGTTCACCGTTAGGTTAAGTTATGAAGCCTAAGGTTGCAAAGTAAGTAAACTATTGTCCGTAATAGGTTTTAGCGCCAGTAATTAACGCGAGTTAGAATTGTAACAATAACACAGAGTGGCCTTGACCCCGTTATGTGATTTGCACGCATACCACATCCAATCCTAAATTGTGGATATACGTGACAAGAATAATTGCAGATTTGTGAGTCTGGAGTATGTGGTTTTTTTTAAACTAATATCAATCAGATTTATCAATAAAAAAAACTAATTAAAATCATTGTTTAATATAATCAAATATATTTTAAATGCGCTGACGCAGTTCATATACGAACTGAATCTGTTGAAAGGAAATAAAGGTAATTGTACGTAATGATTTCACAAGATGCCGACAGGTTAAATATGAAAACCTATTTAAGTAGATTCTAACATACACGGTAATTTCAAATCAACCATAATTATTACGTTCAACAAGACATAAATATTATGTTGATTAATATTTGCAGTGTGTTTTATTGAGTCATAAATCATTACGACTTGGGGGCCTTTACGAATAGAGCGTACCTCTCCCTTAAAGGCCGACAACTTACTTGTGAGGAAGAATACAAGTGATTGAATGACGCCAGGCGTTGCAGGTGTACGGGCGACGGTTAACACTGAGTGACCTGCTAGTTAGTCTCCTGCTTCTTTAAAAAATCATTTATCATAATATTCTCATAATCGAATTTACATTTTAAATACAGCATGGCTGTAACTGCATACAAAAACATTAAGTCATACACTTGAGGAAGTGAATGTGACCGTGATTTTCGTATTTCACAATGAAATCGCTTTGCTATTAACAAACACGAGATAAATGACCGAGTTTATTGAAGCAGATATGAACGTATGAGTTTCGTTTAGAATTTATCGAGATACTATTGTGGAAAGCGTTAAGATTCGCATGGTATGCATCCGAGATTTCACGCTGCACGTCATTACATTAAATAAAAGAAATAAAGTGTACTTATATTGATACGATCCGCTTGATTTTATAAGTGTTGTCATACAAAGAAAATTGTATGAACAAAATGTATTGTAGACACTAGACACGTATGTAGTGCAATGCCTTGTTCTTTAAATACAAGTAGAAGTCCTTGAATTGTAAAATGAGACCAAAATAAATTGAAATCTTTGCTATTCTCATACGTACAAATTGAAATCTACATTATTATAAAGGGTTCTCGTTATCTTATCTTATATTATATTATCTTCTGTTATTCCGTGAAGGATGATAATCCATAAGGATTAGAAAAGAAACCGGCAATGATCACTGACCCTCTGTCTATACACGCCGGTATTTGCGTCAACCACTCCAAAATAATTATAGTAGTTGTTGTACTTGACAGGTTTATTCATAAAAGTTTAAGTGGTCTGCATCGTACCAAACGAGTTATTATAAGTCTACAGGCAGCGGCGTGAAAAAATCACAGCTTCGGTTTGAGCAACTATACATCAGAATTTTCATAAATAATATAATAATAACTAGCTGATCCCGAAAAAATAAAAAAATGTCTCTAAAAATAGATGTTGGCCGATTCTCAGATCTACTCAATATGTTTAGAAAATTTCAGGAGAATCGGTCAACCCGTTTCGGAAGAGTAAGGGAACGAAAACTGTGACACGAGAATTTTATATATTAGATAGAGATCTATTGTCGAAAATAAATACCCTTAATTGTAAAATAAGATTTGACTTATTAGATTATTTTTTAAAGGAATTACAAACATTCAAATTAATTAATAACGTCAATTATAAATCATGTGCGTGTAAATAAAAACTGTGCGGTCACGCTCGGACATCGAAAACTGTGCTTCCCAGTTCAAATCCGTTCAAATGAAACGTACCGTCGCCTGTCCGGTCAATGAAAATTTCACTGTTTTGGGCATACCATCACACTTTAAAAAGTTAATTTATTTAATAAATTTATTTGCAAATAAAAGGTTTAATATAGATATTTATTGAATTAAAACTTAATAAATACCGCCCGATCTGTATTTTTTTCTAGTTTTCCTTTTAGTTGTTATTCATTTTGATGGTTGTGTTTTGTTTTTTAGATCAACTCAATTTATTTGAGGAAAATATGAATAACAAAACACGTAATAAATGGGTTTATTGTTATTTATTGATACAATTATAACGTTAATATCTTTCGATCCAGTGTTAAATTAACATTCATCTGTAAATTTACTTCATACATGGGGGTCACAAAAATTATTACAAATTGGCTTTTAGGTAGTTTGGCGACCGAATTTGTTAAGTTATGCAATCAACAACACAAATCCATACATTTATTTCAACATTTATTATGATAATTCAAAATTTCGTCCAAATTGTTCTATATGTTATTTACATGAGACACAATGATCCCGTTATCATTCAAACTGATGAATTTTTAACACAGTCTCAAATAAGAGGGTATGTACAATTATAAAATACCTGTTCCTGACTGAGGAGCGTGATGATATCGTAAAGTTTCGTTGCGGCAGACGCGGAGGGTTCGACGTAACGGGAACGTGCGCGGACGTTGGAACAGGGAGCGAGGTCCGCGGTAGGCGCGATCCTGCTGCCACACCACTCGCTGCAAGAACGACCACCAGCCACCACCGGGACATCACGGTAAAAAACGCGACACAACCTATAGTCACGCAACTCGGTAACCGACTCGCGACTCAAGCGTTCACAGCCACCTTCACTTTAGCTGTACCTTGCTCCACAACAGCAATCCGACCCCCACCACGATGAAAGTGAGGGTTTCAAGCACTCTATAACGCCGTACTTAGTGCCGATAACGTTTATTCACACATTTGTTGAAGACAATTGTCACAAAAAGATAACATGTACGAACTCCTCAACACATCACATTCGACTCAACTTATTTGGTTATGGTAATCTTCACGAAGATGTATTTTGTAAACAGGTTTTGTTGACCCGAAACTTCGCAGACTCCATTAATTTCAACATAAACATTACGATACAAAAGCTTCTGACTATGCTTATAATGACACATTTCGATTATAGTTTGATATTACCGAATTTATCCAAATGGATTCTGTTCTGGACTCTGGAAACACAATCTGACTAGATGGCACGTAGTTACTGTTCATTCCGCTCAAGATACGTACGGCGCACAGCCTTCAATGAATTGACAATCAAGCAAAGTAATTCAAACCAGTATTATTTGAGATTAGCGCATTCAAACAAACCTACTCGTTTTTTATAGCATCAGTAACAGTACTTAACGAAACTACTTGTCTATTTCACGCAAACATCTCAATTATACAGCATGTTCTCGCAATGTCACTGTGACAACTTAATAAAGAAATGAAAATAAATATTTTATATTAAATGAGATTTATTAATAATTTGCTCAATCAATCAGAATTATCTATTACAAAGTAATCAGGAACTTTGAAGTCCAAATAAAGAAATTATAACAACAGAGACGACGGGCAAGGGGTCTTGCGGAGATACTGTTTTCCAGATGGAACTTGTACGACATTAACTTGTGGGAAGGAAGTCTTCAGCTCCTCGTCTGACACCGTTGGGAGCACCATACAATCATCGCCCATCTGTCAGAGCAAATTGTTTTTCTTTTAAAAACTTTTTCTTGTTTTAATTTAACAGTTTGTTAATATTAATCATTTTAAATGTATATTAGTTGAAAGTGCACAAAATGTAAAAAGATTATCCCGAGAGGGTCCTATTTTAATTCTAAATATTCAATAATTATTAATATATAATTCAATAATTCAATAATATTTTTAATTAGTTTGTGGAATGGTCAGTGAATCCCTAAAAGACTAACCATTTAATGGTCATTCGCAAGACTTTTACCCTTTTTAGCTTTATCAAGGTTAAAAAAAAGCTTTATCATATAATATATGATTTTCATTTATATATATATTGTCAACCAAACTTATATTGTGGCCCTTAAAGGTTAATCATGTTTTTTGTTAAGTAACACACTCAATATATAAATACTAGTAACTAGTACCACTATAAATAGTGTTGCTCAATACTCCTATTACATTATTTGTTCTATATAGATGTATTAAATATACACAAATAGGAAAGGTATGTGTTTTTGTATGTGCAAAACCGGCAACAGCTCAATTTAAAAAAAAAAACAATTAAAGCTGAGATAACTAAAAGGAATACATTACACAACATAAAGCGACACCATTCAGACACAATCTACTGACACTACAAGCTAGTTGTTATAGTTCAGCAACTAAGTGTTGCAAAATATAGTTAAATGCCACATTTAAAGACATAAACGTAAACATTTAACTATATCTAGCATATTATGTTAATAACTAGAGTAAACTCTCATTACAAATTATTAAAATTGAAACACCATACATTTTTAGTTTAATGTTGTCAACTCGACAATTTGTATTACATGTGGCTAATAAAGCAGACCGTTTGACCATGGACCTTGCCAACTAGCAGTATATTCAAGTGTATTACTCACCTTCCAATCAACAGGTGTTGCTACTCGATGCTTGTCAGTCAGCTGTAGAGAGTCTATTACACGAAGAATTTCACTGTAAATTAAATTATTCGTTACTAACGTATAACTTTACAAGTGAAATATTAAACCATCATTTTATAAACATAATTAATACCATACTTAATAGATTTAAACTTTAATGCTTGCCATGTGCATTTACACAATTCCAAGTTGAAGTAAAGTCAATGTAATTAATTTGTTTTGGCAGTTAAAATATGATTTAAAACACTTTTCATAATAAATTAACATATGTATAATGTTGATTAAAAGTTGAGGCACAATTGTCACTATATCAGAATGCAAAACACTCTCTCCGATATCTGGTATGGTCAATGTGTAAATGATGAATATATTTCTGTTATGTGGCTCGGTGTTGCAATATGTATATATATTATAAATATATGTATATAATTGTAATTAGACATGTATTAGCACCCATAACACAAGCTATAAATAGCTTACTCTGGGGCTAACCAAACTCATGATTTTTTGTTTACCTCAAATATAAGGAGTGAATTCCTTTGAAAAAAAAATGCCTTAGTCAAGGGATTTGGTGACTTATCTGCAGATGAATACAGAAATTTAATTCTTACTCAAAATTTCTTCCAGTGGTAGCAGGATAGAGAATTGAAAGCCTGTATTTCTTTTGCGGATCTATAATAAATACAGCTCTAGCACTTAAGGGCATTCCTTTTGAATCCATCTCATCTTTGTCTAACATGTTCAATGTTTTGGAAATTGTTCGATCCTCATCTTCAATAATTGGATAAGGAAATGATACATCTAATGTACAGCCTAAAACATAAATTTCATATAACATATATGTATATATATCACATTAATACGCATTTATGTTGCTGATATTTATACATATATATGGTTTCTTTTTTGGTGATTTTAATGATAATAAAATCAATTCTTAATACGTAAGATAGTCTCTAAATATTTTGATTTATACAGAAATTAAAATGATTCTGTTTAAACTTTAAAATTCATTTCAAATTTGTATAAATAAATATTTGTACAAAATTAAAAATCAGTGTAAAAATACATAGAAATATGTATGAAATACCTGCATAGCTTCTGATATCCCTGCACCACAAGAAATGTGAGATAAGAGAATCACAAGAGATACCGATGACTTTCACATTGCGCTTTTGGAATTCTGGCATTAACTTAACCACACGAGCCAGCTCAGTTGTGCATACCGGTGTAAAGTCAGAAGGATGGGAGAACAGGATTGCCCATCTTAAAGGAAAGAGAGAATGAGTGAAATAAATCCAATTGTCCTCAAGACTCAATATTCAAAACAGTCTTGTCATCAGACAGGCAGCATGGTGGCATGTGTCCAAGACATCAACAATTTTGGATCAAATTGTATACACTATTAATTAATATATATAATTTAAACTCATAACGGACTTACGATTGTCCTATCCATTCGTGAAAATCAATCTTCCCTGCAGTGGTATTCGCTGTAAAGTTTGGAAATATGTCTCCCAAAAACATTTTAATGTGATTTTGGTTTAGTAATTAGTTATCGCGATATTTTAAAATGCACTGTTTAAAAAATTAAGTAAAGTTTTCTCTATTATTTTCCGAAACTAGAAAATTTTAAATAATACAAATGAAACCTAGAATTGTTACGTTTTCTCCTAAATTCTGTTGTTTTTTAATTAATAAAATGAATTCCGTCAAATAAATATAAAAACTCCTTGCTATTTTCAACTATTACTGGCTTATTTTTTTTAAACGTTTTATGGCATTACTGGCTGGAATAATGTTGTGAAGCTTATAACTTGTTGCGATTTACTCCTTTTCCAGCTTTGAATATTGTTTTAATAATTGTTTCCACTTTCCACATGAATTTTGTTACCACAGATTACATATAAATATCTAATTGGTTATGATTAAGGTTAGGTAAAGTATAAAATAAACCTTTGAACCTTTTTTACATTCTATTAAATTATAAACAAAATAATATTTATCTTTAGATAAAAAATAACAAAAACAATAAGTCAAGCTGTTACAATAAAAAGAAAAAATATCTACTACATTCATGAAATTAAACAATTTGAACATTAGACTTATTCATTCGTAGAACTTAGAAGATTTCTAGTTAAATTATTTTTATTTATTTTACGATAATTAATTATTTGAAAGAAGCAAAATGTAACAAAATAGTAATAACATTGAAGGGGCTATGAACGGTACACGCTACGTAGATAAGTCTTGTAGAGAGGAGTCGCCGCATTTGTATCTAAAATGTAAACAATAAAAAAGTTAACTATATAAAAAAATGTTTTTTCCATTAATAAGTAGTTTCATGATTGAAACACAACGTAAATAATAAATGTTATAAAATGCAAAAAGCAAATAAATAATAAAGACATGTCAATCACCAATTTGAGATTTCAATTGACAATGAGAGATTTTTTGTCTATTTTACGTTTATTTACGCTTTATGTTAGGTACCTCTTAGTACTATAAATGTTTGGCGGGAAGTCCTAAAAACGCGGGAGCTTTGTTGAGGGCTGGTCTACAGACTATGTGTATCTCAAAACGTCAATCCCTACAAGATATTTTTAAATCATCAATAATCTGTTGACTAATCTGTATTGACTCACATTTTTTCCATATGGTCACCCCAAAATTCCCAAGCCTTAGCCCATAGCCGACAAATGTCAAATTTGGGCAGGGGTAGAATTATTTCATTCACTGTTTGTACCTTGTCTTTAGATAATTCTATTGCAATTTGAAGGTATATTTCAGTTAGTTTAACATTTGTGTTTTATGAAGGTAAGTGTTTTTGTCAATATGCCATATAATTTACAAAATAAAATAATTTCTTGTTCCAACTTCCACTTCCGAAGTTGATGATCCGACACTTAACAAAATGGACGTCTACAAATGTGACGTGATTATGTAAAAATGTTTCATTAATATAAAACTAAGTGCTAGATAAAACCTTTTTGGTTAGTCTGAAAATTGTAAACAGCTTGCGTCTTATACTCTAATCTATGTATGATAAAGCGAAATACGATGTATGAATGTAGAATGATATTTTGAAACGGAAGTCTTATTATCCTTTTTACTATGGCGCATTCTTCCGAGTTAACAATCGAGAACCATGGATTTAACTTCAACGTTTAGGTATACAAAATACATATGCATTGCAGTATTTATTTGTTTAGGTGAATGCCCTCTGCAAAACACTGGCACATGCTTAGTATAGAAGTATTAATTTCGTTAAGTTAAAAATTTCTTCTAATTCATAGCTATGCGATTCATAAATTGTATGTACAACCATAAAGGTATGATTACATGCTGTACATTGGACTTTTATTCATATATTTATAAACCTTTATTATGAAGATATTAACACATGTATGCTTTAAAAAACTACCATATTGTTGTTATTTACTGCTTTGTTTTTTGTCAGTTTGCCTTTTGCATATTTTATTTGTGTTTAACAAACAGTGATTTTTTTGTTTAATCATAGGACTTAATTTTCTGAATGATGAACTTAGCTATATAGTTTTATCAAACATTGTTTATGATTCATTAGTATATATTTGGGGCATGCACAATAAAATAGTATGTCTTAGTTAACATAAATGGATTATTAACAAATATATTACATTTAAATTACTGTACTTAACAAATTTGAATGCTAAAGCTTAGCAAATGTTGCGATCTACCTATATATAACAACAGATCTTATCTGTATTTTTTTAAATAAAAAGATTTGATGAAGTAAATATAATTAAATACATTTTGTTCGAATATAAAATGAAGTATCCATTTATTATTGTGTCCTCTTTGTGAATGACACTTATGCTTATCACTTAATAATGAGCATATAATAAATTTTTAAAGATATGTTTGTTTAAACAGTAACAAATTTAGAGTTATGTATTAATTTTATTGATTCCATTGAATGCGATACAATTCTATAACTGATTAAACAGAATTGTATAATTGATCGTCAATTGTTGTTCAAATGCATTCTATTATAATTGTTCATGACAAAATCAGTTGTGTTTAAATGGTGCTACAATTGTAAATGAGTCTTTGCCTCTGATTTTCAGCTTAAGACAATAGTTACCTGAAGTTGTTTGACTTTACACATGACTTTTAGTTTCTTTGTTGATTGGTACTGTGACATGGTACACTTGCAACACAGTGTAACATTTTTCTTTTACTATAAGAGCAACAGCAGTTAATTACAACAACATTCAGGTTTTTTTAAGGATAGTTAATCATGTAAAACTTTTGTGACTGACTTTAATCATAGTAATAGAATTTTTCATTTAAAATGTATGATTATTTGTTATTATTAATACTATTCCATTGATTGATTTTAAAGATTACCACACCATACAAAGGAGACAGGCTATGAAAAACCACATCCACTATTAGCAAACTCGTAGCACACAGATTAAGAAAGTAAAATTAAATAAGACAAGGAACTAACAATGCAAACTATAAAATGTGTTGTGGTTGGCGACGGAGCTGTGGGGAAGACTTGTCTGCTTATAAGCTACACAACAAATAAATTTCCGTCTGAATATGTTCCTACTGTATTTGATAACTATGCAGTTACCGTCATGATTGGAGGAGAGCCATACACTCTTGGTCTCTTTGATACTGCAGGTGAGTAAATAATAAAATTGGTCATTTGCTTTTTAAATATATTTCTTAAAGATTTAGTTTATTCACAATTGATACAATATAATATCAGTAGTAAATATTTTTAAGAAGATCTTGTTTACAATTGTTGTTATTTATGGTTTTCAGGTCAGGAAGATTATGATAGGCTAAGGCCTCTGAGTTATCCACAAACAGATGTTTTCCTCGTTTGCTTCAGTGTAGTGAGTCCAAGTTCTTTTGAAAATGTTAAAGAAAAGGTAACAATTATTACTTAATAATGTCCTTATAAATATGTTTATATGTTACATTATTGTGTGCTTATTTTAATTGAACATTTTAGTGGGTCCCTGAAATAACTCATCATCAGCAAAAGACACCGTTTCTTTTGGTGGGTACACAGATAGATCTACGAGATGATCCGGGCACCATGGAGAAGTTGGCAAAAATAAAACAAAAGCCAGTGTCACTAGAACAAGGAGAGAAGCTTGCTAAGGAACTGAAGGCAGTCAAATATGTAGAATGCTCGGCTTTGACTCAGGTATTCCACCTACCAATTATATTAATTTAATTTATGATTTTTTAATAGTATCTTACTGCCAAACTAATTATAGTTTTATTTTTATTCATTCCCATGTATATAATTGAATGTACTATAATTGTGCTTTAGTACACCGGCTGTTGTCTATTAATTTCAGAAAGGATTGAAGAATGTGTTTGATGAAGCAATTTTGGCAGCATTGGAGCCTCCAGAACCTGTTAAGAGAAGGAAATGTGTGATGCTGTAAGAGGAACTAGCTTTCACTGGTCTCATACGCTTTTTATGACTTATGACTGAGCGTGCGAGGCATATTTGTTACTGTAATATTCAGCCTTTTAAAAACAACCTTAAATACGATATAAAATATAAAAAAATACCCCACAAATAGGATATGAGTATTACAGTATTTGAAGTGGCAAATAATCTTGGGACCGGCTGCCATACACTTGAACGTTTTACAATTTGACAATTTTATACCACATCACTTGTCAGTGGTATTATGTAAACTAGTTTTAAGCAATTTGTATTAGAACCACTTTTATTGAAGTTATCCACCATAAGATTGAATGGTTCAACCTTAAAGGTATTTTATAAATAATTATTTATACATATTTCTAGCACCTTTAAAAATTATATATGTAACTGCTTGGAAACTTCCGTATTAACTGATATGTTATGAGGGGCTGAGTATTTTATATGGCATTTATGTAAACTGTTTTTACATAACGATGATTTAATAATTGAAAAAATTAATGATTTTACTTAAATAATTACGGACAATATGGTTTCTATTCTTCTTATTTATTTAATGACCTAGGATGCATTCACGCATTCTTAATTTTCCAATGATTAAGATTCACAATGAATTTATGTCGATTCTTTTCATCTTAATCATAACGGCAGTTTGAAAATAATCTCAGTCTCTCTAGTAATAATAATTTTATTAATGACATTGGTTGAATACCAACATTTATTATGAGTTGTCACATATTTGGACAACTGATTGCAGCATGATGCAAGTAACAAGTATTTTAACTTATCGCCTACTGCTTAGAATGTGATGTGAAAATTTGTACAATCACATTTGTTAAGCCACAAGTATTTGCTGCATGATGTATGCTATAAAATTGTTCACCATCGATGCTGGTGTTGAACAAAAAGAAATAACTATACACAAATATTTGACACAATTCAATAATTTCATTCCATGTTTGTTTTGTTTATTCTAATTAATATTTCCAAGTGCCTAAATACGTGGGATTGTGTATTTCAATTTGGACTATTTCATTAACATTTTCCTTATTTAGATTTATCACTGCCATACACAATAAACGCACATCTTTTTTTTAAGTGCCAATTCTCCATATACACCAACAGCGCCCAATCCGTTTTTTTAAAAGTGATTTAAGCCTTATTTATTATTCCCATTTTGTTAAGCGCAGGCTATCGCAAAACCCAAATAGCAACAACCACTGTTAAATGGAGAAGAACCTGCTTAAAAAATAGAATTAGCCAACAAGTCGATATAAATATGTGGCACTTTTAAACTAGGTGGATACTTGAATGTGGGTAATATGTGTTTAATGGGGTTTTTTTTTTACTTATGCAATTTTCTAATATCATATTGCATAGCAGTACATTATAATTGTATGTCTGAGGTAAGCATGAGAGAATGGAACCAGCATCACATTAATGTTTTTTATCACACACCAATCCAACTGTACCTTAAAAAAGAATGTAGATTACCATATACTTAATTTTAAAGATAATTTATTTAATACCCAGAAGCTTCTAAAAAAAAATTTAGGAGGATAATTGTTTGGTAAGAAGCGCTTGATTTTTCTGATGTTCTGCTGTATTATTTGACTGTTTTAGTAATGACTACTCCATTAATTAATTATTGTAGTAATTATTATGTATATTGTACCAAATGATGACTTGGATAGAAATAATGAGGTTTTAATACACATACAATTACAGTATTTAAATATTTTTTTAATGATGACTTACTCATTAATATTTTGAATTTATAAAATATGTTTATAAAAATATATATTGATTGAGTTGATTCAATTATTAGATTGTAATGTGAGAATTTGTCATTTTATTTGATTATTAACTCTTAATATGTTATTTTCCTTTGTGTCAGTAACTAAAGAACTAAATGTAAGTATATTATTGTATTAAAATATATTAAATACAGTTGTCAGTCTTTTATTTATAAATTTATTGAATGACTGGTTTTGTTGTGTACTGTGTGAGTTCTATGGCTAAATCTTGTTTACCAGTTCCACCAATAGTGTATTGAAATAAAGAATACATGTTTATTCTATTAAGATTACATGTCAACTAGATTATGATAAAATTGGATTAATTTTAATTGTATGAATCATGAATTAAAAAATAATTCAACAAATATTTGTTGAAATTACTTGACTGACCCACCGAATAATTGAATTGAAATAATTTACAACACAAAATAAATACTTAGTGAAAAAGACAAGCATTTGAATTGATAATAATGTACATAAATCTGCACTGTACGTAAATCTAAACTAATACTTAAGATTGTTCTATACTTGTATCATACTCTACTCTTATTATATCGTAATTGAAAACGACGACAAGGACTGAGACAAAAATCAAACCAATCAGTACCTATATAATAAGTGTTAGGTGCACTCTCCTGGAGTTAGACCAACATAACCAAATAACTGACTGTCCTGAAGGTCATTGGCTAAGGGAGAAGAGTCGAGAAGTTTTATACATATATATGTATTTACACAGAATCTGAGATAATTGTTGGTACGATTTAGTTTCTATGATGTCATCTGTATGATTGATGTAGTTTAGTTACCAAGTTACATTTTTGAACAAATTTTGAATTCTCCTTAGTGTATTAGTTTTAGTTCTTAATAATATGTTTGATGAGATCATTTAGCATCATACTCTAATAAATATTGAGCATCATGTTAATTCACTCTTCACGTTATGGTACTGTTTGAATATATGAAATACTATCGATTAATGGTAATAATCAATCCGGGCAGTATGATATCCTGTTAGTGAAATATTTAATTTAAAATTTAATTATTTATTTAAGAGTACAGTGTATACAAATAATAACTAGACATAAAAAAATTATAAACCAGATATCGGTATTTAGGATAGACTAACATTTGACTATTTTAGTGCCGCCATGTTACGTTCTGTAACTTTACTAAAGTGACATGTAAATTGATGTATAATCTTGCACAACAACATTGATTGAACAACCGACTTAAAAAAAAAAATTTGATAATAAAAAAAAATATTACTAGACATTCTTTTACCTGTCAGTTATCACTGATAACTAATTTTTTATCGCATTTCATGTTATAGTTAGAATGTTGGCTATGGCTTGCATATCAGATTTTAAGTACTTTGCTAGTACAAAAATATTTCAGGAGATGGCGCTCTAATGGTTTAAAAGAAATAAGTAATAAATATAATAATAATAACAAATACATCGTATGAATAAGGATTAGTACGATTGTGTTTATATTTTCAGAAATAAAATGCGTTTTAAAAGCTTTAGAAGATTTGAATTTATGCAACAGCAGGCTACGGACTCTTTAACCACAAACTCGCAAAATATTTTTTTCAATAATGCACTTTTCTTATGGTGGACGCGTTAATAAAATATCGTTAAATCGATTATTTTACATAGTGAACGCACATAAGAACATTTAACTTACATTCGCATCGTATAGTTATATATTTTCTCAAAAGAGTGCGTATATGTTTATTGTAACCAGCCAGTATTTGAATTATATTTAGAGGGTTTCCACACGTGTCAATGAAAAATGTAATTGTATTTTTGACATATTTGACGGGATGGTTTTTTAGTGCTTTTTAAACAACATAATTTTTATATTTAACTTATCAGAGGCACTTTCTTTTCAAATTGATAAGAAAGAGGTCAAGTTGTGTGATGAAAATTTCAAGTTAACATGGGCGACGGATTAAAGATATCTAAAGGTCTGTAATCGACTGAATCTCACGTATGACATTTCTTCAAGCGTATTCTGGTATTTCGAATATGTAATGTATTATAATCAAACGTCATCTGACTAGATAAGCGTCACAGAAGTTCTAGTAGTCTTGCAACAGGCAATGTTGATGGTACACGTTCTGAAAGAAAATTGGATTTAAGGGGTTAGTAAAAATTCATTGTCAACTTTGAGTGAAAGTAAGAAAATATTGTTATTTGGTATATATAGTATACTCGTGTATGGTATTTTTAATCGAGCTGAAAGAATATTATAATTTATATCTTCTATATGGTTAATTTTACTTATATATTACCGATTCATGACTTATTAAGGCTAGATAAGAACAGGTCGATTCGTCGACGCCAAAGTCGTCGATTTATAGGATACGGTAGAGTCGTTTGATATATGTCAATTATGATAAGTATATTTAGAATTCCTGTATTAGGTACTGTACGCTCAAAGCGTTTAAAATCCTTCACCTTAGAGGGAATATCTCATAAGGGATAGCAGTGTGTCCATAAATACTGTTGGAACAATTAAAAATAAACAAAATAAATCTTTTAAATTTCGAATGTCATTCTTAAATGATTGCTAAGTGTTTTTTTTTTTAATTTCGCGCCAATATATTGTAAAATATTATTTGATATTAAAATCGAGTGGGGTGACGAAGAGTACCGAATGGCTGCGATCACAAAAAAGGTATGAACAAAATACAATTTTTAAAAACACTTTGTATTAGTAAAATGTTTGTGAAGAAGATCTGGCCAAGTAGTGTTTGCCAAAAGAAGTTTAAAGCAGTCAGGAAAATAATTCGAAGGACCTGTCCTGAATTGTATGTATTTATCCTGAAAATTCTGAAGGAGTTTCCCAATTAGTCGGCAGAGTACAACCTGGGCATTATCCGACTTCGGTGATGATTTTGTGGGGTGAAGTTATGATGGAGTGACTGAGCCATGTTTGTGAAAAAGTATCGAAACATCGGCACAAGTGTATCAAGATGCTTGCGAAGGAGCTTCTCAATAAAACCATCAATAATAAACTAATATTATACTATTGTATTAAACTAACACACTGTAACAGTAATAAATGTTATGTATATAAAAAGATGTTGTGTTTTGTGTATGAAAGTCGATGATTCGATGTTCGAATAGAATAGGACAATTTTAAACAATTGTATGTACATGTATATTTGTACGTAAATAAAGTACCCGCTCTATGTCGTTTTAAATATCGATTGAGTCTGTTAACTATGACTTTTTAAATAACCGCTTAAATGTCAATAGCGTCGATACCGGAGGTTGACGATCAATTCGCTTTAGCCGAAGCAAGATGCAATGATTTGAAAGAGAAAATTGACAACGTGAAGTGTCTTAAAAAAAGACGGAAGCTTAAAAAGCGAAGGTATTAATTTAATTGGTAATTAACAGGCTGATGATATAAAAATATATACATGCACAAAAATTAGTCAACCAATAGTCAAGTGAAAAGTGTTAATGATTAGTTTTGATATTATTTTCTATATTATATACATATATATACATTATTGTGAAATTGATACAACTTTTTTTTATTTAGCATGACACGCGTTAGCGAACAAACAGTTGTCGGTGAACATATCCCCTTTATAAGTGTTCGGACTCAGCCAAAAAAGAGTAAGGATAAATATATATTAATAGTTAATAATATAAGGTTTGCAGTATTACATTTTGAACACCGCTTATTCACAGTTGATTAGATTTGGTAAGGAAGATTTTAGCTTTGATGGTTACAGAGGTATCCCCGCAGGCGGCCAGGTTAAGGAGGCTTGTATTGCCAGCTAACCCAACCCGGGGTTATTTGGATCCAGCAATGATTGAGCAACGGGAGATGGTTGGGCAAGTGCATAGTTACAACCAAGCTTTTCGGCAACCGCTGGTATGTTTAAACGCAAACTCACACACAATAACTTTATTCAAGTAGGTCCCTTATAAAGACACTTTTGAATCGTCATTTTTTATATTGTATATTATAAATATTATGAATTGTAAATAAAGAAGAGATACTTTTGTTGTAAAGGTAACATACATTTGCATAGGTAATAATTTATTTATTTTTAAAGTAACTCCAAGTGAGTTTTATTTTCATGTTTATATATCATTTCATAGTTTATTAGAATTAGTTCATGCAATTGACGTGTTGATTGCGATACTTAGAACGAAAATAATCACAAATCTATTCAGCGTATAAAGACCATAATGTGCTGATAATACATTTTTTTAAATCACATTTAGCAGCGTTCCCACGTCACTTCAGCGAATAAATCTCCAAAAGCAAGAACGATGGCACGAGGTCATCCTGAAGGTGATGGTGAGTGTATATAAGCCTTTTTGCTTTGTCGTAACAATTGAAATTTAGTTATAGTGTACCTGCTAGTGTTCTGTATGAGTTTGTGATCCAACTTCGATTCGGTTAGACAGATGTTAGAAAATAAGATTGATTATAACGATCATTATTAGGAAAGCATCGAAATGTAATATTTCAAATCGCTTTATTTTTCACGTTTAACTTAATTTAATGTATGTTTTGTTTTGTATTCTACGAACCTTTTGCACCAACTGCGTCCCAACTGGATTATAAGTACTCTTTTATTTTGTGGTATGGAAGAGATCGCTTATCAGCGATAAGGCTGCCCGTTGCTCTTATTTGTACTAACATCGTCTATTGTTAGAGTACAATAAAGTGTGAATAAATAAATATTTTGTAGTCTATGAGAATGATTCGTCGACCGACAAAGCAGAGGCTCTGGAGGTGGCTTGCGGTGACGACGAAGTAATCCAAGACTCTGACCATAATGACAGTCAGCACTACTATGAAAATTATTCCGGGTAATCACTTTGAACATATAACTTTTAGACTATATATCTATCTATCTATTATAGCCTATGATTTATATGATTTACTGTTATTTCCACCTTGTGGTCGTGCGTTCGTATCTCGGCTATGTATTTTCTTACGTGTTAAAGCTTTGCGGTTACGGATTTTTATATAAATGTGTACCCTGATGTATCAGGGTAATTGTTACGTATACTTTGTAGTTGTTTTAGAGCTTGTCTGCCCCTTTAGAAGATTTATATGAAATTATTGCGCATGTTACAGGAACGTCTCAGTGAAAAAGAAGAAGGGTGAATTTAAAAAAATGCATGGTGTTCGCCGTCTGAATAAGGATTACGTTAAAGATACTTATGGTAAAATATATATTCTTTGATTGCTTTGAAGTTCGACACTATTACGGGGGCGAGGCAATTTTTTGATGGATTTTAGCAGGTTTCGAATAGAATAGTATACCTAGTAGTATCATATTCGTCCTTTAGTGTTCCTGACTTATATCGCCCACACGGAGCTAAGTAAAATAATAAAATTACAGTAGAATCGTGATACGAAAAATAAAATGACGATCGTAACGAGCTTTAAGGTTTTTTAAAAGAACTTCAACTGTATAATTGATACAGGAATTACTCAAGAAGAGGAGAGACCTGTTGTGGAATTGTTTAACAAGAGCCGTGGAAGCACTTCGCCGGAATCGTGGCAACGACATCCGTTCCAAAGCGTCAACCCCGACTATGAGAAAAAGAGAGGTTTCACGTTTAATAAGATTTTTTTTTATTTGTAGCTAAATATTTTACTAGTAGCTTTTGCCCGCTACCTCGTCATAAAATCGGTTTATAAATGGCAGAGTTCTGGTAACTTCTTAATACATACTTTTATACCTATTTTCCCCCATATTAGCCCCTTCAACACCCCTTCAGCAAACTTTTCTTCGCGATAAAAAGTCGAAATCAGTTCAGTAGTTTAGGCAGGATAGCATAACATACATACACCCATACACATACTTTCGCATTTCTAGTATTTGTGTGGATTAATTAATAACTACAGCCCCCTTATACGCCCTTGGCATTGAATCCATGTAAATTTAGTGACGTTCAAAATTTGTTTGCTCTTAATTTTGACGTATTGATTCCATGCTGGTCTGCCGGACAGAGGGTCGGTTTCGACGCCCGGACGACATTTGATTTGTGGTCTCGTGTTATAATATATGTATATTGTATGTTGTTTGTTAGTTGTATTAACTTGACCTTTAAGCTTAATGACACTATGTGTTGGATGTTAGTCAACTAAGTATTTATTTATAATTGTATTTTCAGCTCGTGGTGACGGTTACAATGAAGGAATAAAGTCTCCAGACCGAGTGAGTCATATTTAAAAGTCTTATCAAGCATCTAATATTACTTGTCTTTTTTTTTCTTTTCTGGCAATCAATTTTTTTTCGTAATGTAAAAAGGTATTAAAAAATTATGTACATATTTGGCTAATTAAAGCAATACTTATTTTCGTATGGAAAATATTTGTTTTAGCGAAAACCACCCGAGCAGCGGGAGATTAATATAACTGATGATGGTAACATTGAAAAAAAGAAAAAGGTTTGGCACAAATGTTCTGTACTATAGATACATATCATTGTATGTATGTTTGTCTAGTTAAATTTAATGTTACCTGCATTTCAGCGCCGAGTAAATTATCGCGGTCGGCACTACGAGATGCCAACGGTTGCGTCTCAGATGAAACAAGCCGGCATGCGGTGCTACTATGAGCGACGCTGTACTTCCAACATTCCATTTATCGTCAGTAAGAGCACGGCACCTTCTCATAACATAGGTGTTAATATTCAGCAGGTTAATATATATATCCTTATAGAACCTTGGGTATTGTTAGATTCCTTACACACCAATGTGAAATACTGGTACACTTTAAGGTACTGAACGGTATGAAAATTCAACAACCGGTCTCCGGAATTCCATTTACAATGGCTCATCATATGGGTGAGTTTATTTTTAATATTTTTTTATTTCAATCTAGACTCGCATTAATTAAAATGACTTTATTCGTTACAGGTTTAGGCTACCTATCTTCAAACTCACCAAGAAGCACAGTGAGTAGCACTTTGCTCTATACTTTTTTTTGTTGACCTATGGAAATGAATTGGCTACAACCCTGCTTGAAAATGTGTGAAAAAATCAACCGCGCCGAATTTCTTGCCTTCTTCTTCTCAGCTTGGTCGCGTACGAACAGGCGTAGAGTTAAATTTAAGACGTGTCAAAATGTTCCTTTGTACCTTACTGAATAAAGATATTTTGACTTTGACACGAGTGATAGGCTGACAAATGTCAGTTATATATTTTTGAATTTGAAAATACATCTACATCCGACGGGATCTAATTTGAAATTGGAGTCACATATAGAATGCACAATATTTTTTTTAATTTATTGTTTCGTGCCTCCGTCTACCACCAAATCTTAATAACCCGGGAACTGTAAAAGGTATTTTTATTCAGAATTTCGGGTTGTTTGGACTTAAATTGTCTCCGGTGCAAATATTTCGCTGATACGTTTTTATACGGAACAGATATTAATCAAATATGATACATTGTACGTCGAGGTTTATGAGTATATTAAACAACTCACTTGACTCGATAGCTCATTGTTAATGTACTCCAGAAACTTCCTCTGAATTCTTCCTATAAGGTACTTTCTTTGGATCATGGGGAGATGAATGCTATTCGAGTTGGGAGGCGTTTGGTCCGTCTTCCTTCATATAAGAAGATGGTTATGCCGTACAACCGTCTTCTAAACATGTACAGCGAAGGTGATGGTATGGTGCCACGGTTTCTTCGCGCAATGAGCCGACCCAACTACATATATACATCTATGTATAAGTAAGTTTTTGTTATTTATAACTACGTATGTATTGCGAGAGATGCTGTAACGGACTCAAGTGGGCTTAATGTAATGTTAGAAGTCTTAAGATTTAGTAAGTGTATCGGATCGGATCGTTTAGGTTACATGCTATGTAGCAATACATTTGGGAGTAGATAGTTATTTTCTAAACACGATCAGTGATAGTGTTTACTAACCGTTTGAAGAAAATGTTATATACAATATTATCAGTGGCGTGACTAGGGTTATATTATGGGGCAAGCACAAAATTTTGAACTACAAAAAATTGTATATGCTATTATGTTTTTTTTATACCTAATCTGTCTTCGTTTCGAGCCCGTTCGTTTATGATTCTAACAGAAATATCCCTAGTAGACAGATGTATGGCTATGGCCTTGAAAACATTACAATTTTTTGATATGTGACGACAACAACGAAGTTATCATCAAAACTGATCAGAACTGATTGAAGTATCTTTTTTTTTAATTTTCACAAGTAGTTTGAAAAATATAAAATGAAAAAAGAAGGAATTTGTAGTATCAGTTACACATGTATATACAAAATAATATTATTTTAAAAGAAAAGTATTCACGTTTAAGCAGTCTATCGAGGAACAGAGACGACGCAACATCCAAAGGGCATAGTGAGAGTCACGAGGCCAAGCAAAGTTTGGCGGTGTACGCCAAACTGTATAGAGAATACGAGAGGATATGCAAAAATCTCGAGGACAAGAATGATCCGGACCTAGAGTATCGTAAACAGCAGTTAATGAGGGAGCTCACTGCGCGCGCTGAACACATTGGAAAGGTTTGTGGAAATTCTGTGGCGCAGGCAAATTTATTTGGTTATTTCTTGTTGAGAACTCTTACAACTAAACTACTCTCACAAAAACAGTAGAAGTTGATAAAGTTAATAGATGTTAGTACATATAAGTGCAACGGGCGGCCTTTTCGCTAATGTGCGATCTCTTCACACAGCCCACAAATTGAAAGAATACTTAATAATAAATGACTTAAGATAATGCATTTTCAGGTTGTCGACGAACAGGAGAAACTTGTGGATCCAATTTTGAAGGCATCTGCGTCTAACGAAGATGGCCCTTAGCGGCATACCGTTTTGTTTAACTAAATTAAAAGTATTCTTGTCAACCATTTGTCGTTTGTCAATCTTGTGCCCGTGACCCACTTTTATGTGTACAAGGTTGTCATCGCAACGAGATACAAATAATAAAACCAATTTTGGAACATTGCAAAGTTTTCTGGGGTCTTACTAATAGCCGCGATGATAAATTAATGATAATATTTGTTAAAGGTGTTTTTTAATTGGTGTAGATATGAGAATAACGTATGTGTTATTTTAAGTTTGCAATTTCGATGTCTCCAACCTTCGTTTCGTGTTGTTTTATTTTACTAAATTAAAATTTTAGAAATACTGATTTTATTTTGTTAAAAATCAAAAGTTAAGAAACATTCGAAAGCTCCTCTTGAGGTTTTTTTATTATTTTAAAAAACTATGCAAACTCTGTATAAGTTGTACAATTTTAAACTTAATAAAGTACTTGTGTTTATTTGTTTTTTATGCGGTATTGGAAACTAGGGTTCATAACTTTAGCACAGAGTCCAAATTCACCTCTATCTAGTATGTCAAAAATGAATTGTTTTTGAACATAACAATATCTAATAACTATATAATAATCCTGCTTCACTTGGTGTTAACCTCGGACTGAAACGGTTTCATCAATATATTTTTCTCAAGCTCTGAACGAAGTCAGCTGGTTTGTAGTCTTGACTTATGACTTTCGACCTTCAAGAAAGGCCTCGTATCTCCGCCCTAAGGGCCTGCAACTCACTAGTAATCTTGCGATGCAGGTGTCCATGGGTGACGGTTATGGGGCACAAAGTGACACGTCCGCTTGTTTGCTTCCTGTTTCATAAAAAAAAATACAAATAGACGTCAAGCAAATTTTCAATTTTGTGTAAGAAGTCAAAATGAAAATTTTAAAATTTATTAAACGATAAGTGATCTTAAAATACAAGTTTAAACATCAACAAGAAAAGTTAATAATTATTTTATATACTAATCCGTTTCATAAAAAATAAATCAGTAGCTTTAAAGCAGAAAGTGCTTTAGCTTGTCTGTTTTATTTCTAATACACAAGATTAGTTTTAATTGCTACGAACATATATTTAATATACAAAGAATACAGGTACATTATACATCGATATATTTACATTATTTTTGCACTGAGATGAATGGTTTGTTTTTTTTACCACATTATTCATCTTAGTGCTTATTAACGGAAGACAAAATTAAATTTTCTACACATTAGTAATTAAAAATCTTAATTATAATCATATTAAGTACATATTTTTAAAGGAGTGTTAGTAATCGAGTATATAATTCAATTTAGTATTCTAAGTCGACAATAAAACAACACCTAACAAACCAATTGACGATTTTTATTAAGCAAAGAAGAGAAGCGACAGCGTAATATCTCGTATTCGGTTATAACTACGATAATTTGAAGCTTAAACGTTAATAATTTGATGTTACGATACTGTATGTGTTTCTTTCAATTGACAAACCCAAAACGTCTTTGCCCAGAAGAAAATCCTCGGTTTTTGATCGAAATAAAAATGTTTCAATTTTAATCAGATCATAAATCTCATGATAATAGGTGCAATCTACAGCCTGCTACGGTTTATCTACGAACATTTAACATCGGGAGTGTAACATGAGAACGGTTGAAATGTTTAGTTGCGTGAATCGGTAGATGAAGGCATCTCGCCGTCCAATTTGTGACGTGCATGGACATAAGCCTCGGTCAATGTTGGCCAGTTTTCTTGTGGAGCTCCGCTGCCCCACTCTGTAGTTGTCACCTCGGCTGGCCGATCGGCTACTTCAGTTTTTGTGCACTCGAGTGACAATGGCTTCGGAGTCTCCATTCGTGGTACAGAACTATGCATAAAGTTAATATTAAAATGGACTTACATTTGAACAAAACTTAAGACTTTTGGCAAGATCATGTAATGGAAGTACTGCTTATCCAACTAGAAATAATCTATGTTATATTCCCAGATGGAGAAAGAGTTTTAATTAGCAATGACGATCCAATACAAGGTACTTGAATGGTGAAATGAAAGTCCCGTGCGCTTCTTAGTGTGAAGTTTTTATATCAACGACAATATTAGGTTGTGTTTTTCCTATATTAATGACCAGATGAGAGTCTATAGAAGACGAAACGACATCTTTACGGTGTTTGAGACATAAGAACGAGTTTTTTGTTTATCTACGGCATTTGTTGTGGATCAAAATATATTATTTACCTCACTCGTTCAGGCGACTGCATTGCATCGTTAGTGCTCGATATTTCTAAATCCTCTGAATAGGTTAAATGTAGTTTCTCGTTTTCACGTCGTTCCTTATCTGCAAACGAATTTGCATGCATCTCATGTTATAAGTTATAATGCTTACGGTTCGTATGAAAAACTATTGTGTCAAAAATAATTGGTCATAAATATTGAGCTGTGAACGAACGAACAAGACATATGTTTAATACTCTTAGCAATGTTAATAAAATCAGTCAGTTTTCTATACTAATGTGTGAAATGGGCTGAAAAAAAGTTTACCGTCAATATTAATGGCAGCTTCTGGCCATCCTAGGGAATCGCCCTCAACGTCAACGGGTTCGTCTTCAGCATCATAGGACCTTGTCTCTCGCGGCCTATCCTCCCGCCGATCGTCTTCCAAATCATAGCCTAACATACTTTCAACTGTGTGGTGGCGTTTGCGCGTACGCAGCTTCAGACGCCGCTGCCGGTTCGCACGAATTCTTTGATAAGTCTGTATATAAAATAAAATTGTACAGGTGGTGAATTTTCTCTTCCTGCATTAATTGTTTATCTATATGAAAATTTATGTTGTACATTTTTCATAATTATCCATACCTCCCAACGAGCATCTTCATCTTGATGATGAAGCGAGTGTGTGGGAGGTGCAGAGACTTCCCTAGGTAGAGCCGTCAAGCTGTAAAGATGCTGCAACTCTTGTAAAAAGTGTGCCTGGGCAACTCCAGGTCCAAGCCTGGTGCCGCAAACTCCACATGAAGACTTTCGTTCTCCATCCGCTGATTTTAATAATAACAATGTAAACAAACTAATCATTTATTGTATGGGACGTTTGTCAATTGTATTTATTTCATAAAATTGTTTAAAGTCACTTAAGCCAAACTCGGTTTTATAATTTTTTATCTTGTCCAATTTATACTTAATACTGCTGCAGCGACTTACGTGAAAATAAGTCATGGGAGTCAGAGCAGGAGGTAGCTGGTGTTGCCTCGTCATCCTTGCAGGGTCGCGGCGAAGCTGACGCTGCAGATCCAGGTGAACTGGTGTCATCTCGTACGGCATAGCTGTGCCGATATAGCGGCGGTGTGTTGGTGTCATCACGAACATTCTATTGGTTTAAGCTCAGTATTATAATATATCCTATATAAGGCGCGATGCTTTTGCTCAACGAAAAGCTATGACATTGTATAAATTTTTAATAATAACTTAATAGTTTTTAAAGCTTTGTTTTGTATACCCTGAGGGCTTGTCCGACGCTTTGTCCAAGCGCGTACTGTTCTCCAAGATGTCTGGCGAATGCTTTTCCAGGGTAGAGAGGATGAAAAGCACCACCGATAGGGCGAAATGCACCACACCCGAAGCTTTGCAAGGCAGGGTGCAAGAACTGCGGCGCCATATGATGTAGGAAACCCTCCATCTCTTATTGAGTACTCTAAAATATCCGTTAATGTTATTACGGAAACAAAACATATTGTCGCATAGCATACGATGTAAAATTTCACCAAACATACATTTTAACACAAGAAACTTAACTCGTAAAAGCTATCAATTGTTAAAAATATAAAGCCTGAATCAAATTGGAAATCAATCACTTGCAATATTATTAAGTAGAAGATTTATTTGTTTGGTGGAATGGTTACGGGACTGTCGAATAGAAGGTCCCGTGTTCGATTCCTGGTACAGACAATGTGAAGATCACATTCGTTGGTTGTAGTATATTATGTAAATAAATGTTAGTTAGCATGTGAAATTATATTGTTATATTTGATATTTGTTTGGTTGAATCACGGAAACTATTTCGTATTAAACAATATTTTCAATTCCGTTAAATAGTCCATTAAGGAAAGAATGCAGAAGTATGAATATTGGACATAGGTAAACGGGGAAAAATAATTAGTTTTTTTCATTTAATTTAAAGTGGTTTAATAGTTATTAATATCATTACGGGGATCATTACCAATTATCACTCTACAAACAGGCGTAGAACCATTTAGAAGACGTGTCAAAATGATTCATGGGGTAGGTACATACAGGAAGGTTGCTAATTAAAAAGATTTTGAATTTGCCTTTATAACTATAATTCTTATATTGTATCAACGCATTGTTGCTTCGGATGTGAAATTAAAAATAAATGTTAACCAGTACTAGGAAAGTTTTCAACTTATCACAATACTTATGACGCACAATACTTACTCACTTATCACGGTTTCCAAAAAATAAAAACAGTAGCTTAAAATGGATAATTAATTATTAAATGTATTAAAAAAAACGTGATTTAAACATGCTGGCATTTTATTCGAATGCTATCGTTAAATTCATTTGAAGAGGAACAAACAAATCAACGCAAGTATCTGTTAAAGAACACATCTACACACCATACTTATTGTTGGGTACATATTTAAAGCCTTACCTATCTTGTGAGACATTAATAGTCAAAGATATTCTCGTCTGTCAGATATCTTATAAAAAAGGCGATTTGAATTAATGGCGTCGCAGCATTTTTATTTAACGGGAGTCAAATGAGCAGGCAGTTCACTTCGAGTAAAGTGCTAAACGCACACCTGTAACGCCAGGAGGCTGACAAGTGTGTTGCCGGCTTTTAATGGATATAGTTATTTTTTATTGAATTTAAATATTCTAGTCATATTCAGTTATATTAATCTATTTAATCGGGATGGTTTTTCGTCATATCCACAAAAAATACATTAATACTGTTTTACGTTTTTAGGGGTGTGTTGTAAAAACTTAGTACCAAAGAAGAAAATTTGAGCCTAACAAGAAAAAAATACTAGAAATGTTCAACTTATTGACATCTCACAATATTTTCAGTTAGAGGAATAGTGACTTGTATAATGGGAATTCACTTTTAATCTATTATATTCATATTACGTTAGTTAGATTATGCGACCTCTTTATAGAATAATTAGATGATAACTTAATTAGCATAATCTATAATATTCTCTTTGAGTGTTATCTGTGTTTAGTTAAGTTCCCTTATTCAATTCCATTTATTATATTAACTATTTTTTTAACAATGTTTGCACATAAATTATTCTGAAAATAATAACACCCTTTCGTCCTTTAAATAATTATAATTTTTTGCATGTAATTTTATTTTGAAGTTCCTTTTATATGATTTATAATCGCTTTATCGAATCAGCACGGAGACTAAGCGGGGAGACTAAGGCTGTATTGCCTCACGCTACGGGTTTGTGCCAGCAATTAGTTCGGACATTGCTATAATAGTGTCAGTAGCGTTTCTGTAATCAATCGCTAAGTAAACGTTCTCCTTTGAGCTTATGTTTGTTAGCGTACACAAACACAACGCAAAGGGTGAATTCGAGCATCTCTAAGACAGGGTAAATTATATTATGTGTCTTATAATATGACACCTGTGCATCGGACATCAATTACTCAATCGTGTAAACATTCTATTTTGAACTACAGATAATAGTATCCATTTGTTATCTATAATTTTAAAAAATCGAACATATTTCTATTCTGTGGAAAATATTTCACTCAATATATGTCAGGTCTCAAAATTTACTTGAATCTCAAGAGTTTAACGGAAAGGTACATTGTTTGTGTAACAAAAGCGTTTAGAATTAGAGCAGCAGTTGGCTTTCATTACACCCCATTATAACTACCGTAGTTACGTACAAAACCAAACAACCGGGAAAAGAATGGGCGAACCAATAAATACGGTGTAACGTAAACTTTATGATATGATACATTTGGTGCGCGCGTGTAATACAATTTCCATCTGTCTATTTATGAATTCTAGTTATTGTTCTTAGTTTCGTGGTATTGGAACTATTTATATGTATTTCGAGGGTATTACCGCTTGTATAGTTATCGAAGACGTCAAAGACAATTTTGCTGATGTTTCAGAAAATAGAACTTAATGTCAAAAGTAAAATATAATAAGGTCGGTATATTTTTATAGAGGAGGATACCAGTGACGTTCGCGCCCATAGACACTCACGTGGAAGCTTAAAGAAAAGAGCTTTTAAGAAAACTGAAGAGCTAGAGAGTTCATTTAATGAACTAATTTCAAAGGTAACTTAAAAACATCTTCGTTGTTTTTTTTAATTGCATAATTGATTTTATGTTTAAATTGAGTTTATTAGTTTATCGGTAGTATCTAGGTAGTTATCAACAAATAAAAAAAAAATATTTTATTACATTATTTTAGTTATTAGTTAAATATCAAATTGTTATCCGCCAGTCCCTGAATCCGATCACTGCATAACGTATATAAATAATTTCTGTTTTATACAGTGTAATATAATTTATTCTAAACTTTAAAAAAAAAATATTTTTTATTGATAACTTTTATGTAATACGCACACTATTTTAATACGGTTGAGTAAATATTTATTAATTGTAATAAAACAAAAACATATTAACATAAACATGCTTAACATAAGCCTAACTAATATAACTTAAAATAAAACAAATTTAAAGAGTTTGGTCCTTGTGGCCATAGTACCCATAATGCTGTCATTTTCTCGCTATATCGCGATGCTTATACACTGAGCGAAAAAAGCACCAGCTCGTTCTGTAATATTATTTAATATTAATCATATTACCGAATTAATAAAGCACTGTTGTTATAGATTACGATTGTAATCGCCTTTAAGTGGGCAATAAAAGAGATCTAGCAGCGTTCCTACTCATTGGCGCTGATTTACGCGTGATAGGAATTCGCCCCCTTTTTCAATAACTTTCGAGATAAGAATCATTGCAGCAGCCGCGTGACGGAGGCCGTGGTATGCAATTAAACCGTTATTTAAAAACCAATTCGTGTCCAATATTCAAATTGGTGTGATTTTTGTTGGATTTATCTAGTTCAAGTTAATTTATACTTATTTGCATTTTCACATTGTGAGAACTATTTTCATACAACGAAGAAGGGGTTGGCTTATGAAATTGAATCGGAAGATTGGATAACTAATGATGTAATTATATTCAAGCGAGGACAATGAAAAATATGTTAACACGTATAAATGGTTTATGTTTCCGTATTTCAGTGTAAAATGCTGTAAATGAAATTTAGGTTAGGTTAGTTTAGTATGCTCTGTTTGTTTCCACATATTCTTTTAAATTTAACTATTTATTTGAGTTATTTGTTTCTAATGTGTGTTAAGTTTAGTGCTGTTTTGTTCTTTTTTTGTGTATTGAGCATACATCATGTGTTGGATCTAATGCCGCCAGCGTTGTGGGTACTTGGCCACAGGGACCAAACTTTTAAAATTTATTTTAGTTTTGTGTTTTGTTTTATTTTAAGTTACTTATTTTAGTAAGTTCTTATGAAGAATATTTTGTGTTTATTTAATTTAAATTTTATCGAATAAAAGTTTATTAAAGTACAATAAAATAAAAAAACGGTGATATTATAAGACGAGGATGGTGCGCTATAGTGAGATCCGCATTTGAGCGTTTGGGTAAAATTTGAAAAGACAGCTACATAACAAAAAAAGATAGTAGGTTCGTCTGATGTTACAAGACCGCCGAAAGGTGGCGCTGGAAATGTGGTGTTGAGGACGCGTCCTAAAAATATCTTCAAGTTTTAAAGTACTTCGAATACCGAAGACATACGTCGCATGTAACAATATTTATTTGGACATATAAAAAGAAACGAATACTCCTTAGAGAGACTTGACCGGAGTACATAGCCCCGGAAGTGATCGCGGGTGAGTGCTGTGATGCGGAGGAAACTAACGTGGCGATCTATGCAATAAGCAGTTCTACGACTACATACTTTTCGTCCGTTCGTTCGGACTTTTCGTCCACTATAACTAAGTATATTCATTACTCTGTAAGGATAACCTGTGGGTGATAGGAACCTATTAAGGCTCTTTAACAAGAGTTTCCTTTTAAATTGACATCTTACGCTTACACAACCGTTTCCTTAACTCTTAAGTGATGCATCAATTGACATAGTTCAATAATCACAGTTCTGTAATATTATTTTATTTTTAAATCTTTTATAGATTTTAAATTCAATTACATTTTATATTATAATTATTTTGAATTATAGTAAAGTCTTTTACGATGTTTATTTGTAGTGAAAAGAAACATTTCAATATTGTCAATTCGCAATGCTTCGTAAAGTATGTAAAAGATTTTTACCATTTGTTTAAAAAGGAATAAGGTGTATGGATATCACTGGTTGATATCATGATGAGTTTCTGAAAATAAGTTAACGCATTTTATAATTATAACTTGTGAGTATATTGTTGTTAATAATATCCCATGGATTGTTTCTTTGATTGTATTTACTTTACAGACAAGATAATAAACTGTGTATGTCCGAAGGGTGACATATCAGTTTTTTTAATCAGAAAGGTAGTCTATTGGTGTACAGCCAGAATTCAGAGGCACTGGCATCACGGTTAAGACTCACCCTTTTAGGCCGTTAAATTCTAAGAAATACTAATAAATTAATTTTACTTTAATAAGTGTTTATTTAATTCACCTGCACTCTAGCTGTTACAGTTAGATTCTGTAACTGTATTATAACGAGACTAATGTCCCAAGATTTTTTCAACAAATATAGTATTACAAATTTAATTTAAAAATTATTTATTTAATTACAAAAATTGGATAAACTTTTCAAATATTTTTTTTACATATTATATTTTTTTAATATTTTTTAAATTAATGAAATTCAAAACCAAAAACAAAAACTACTCCTTTTTACATATATAACTTAACGGTGCAAGTGAGATTTTTTTAAGTTTACAAAATTGGAAAAAGTAAGTTATTTACTAATTAATTAATAATTTAATCTATATTAATTTAACAATTCTACAAATAAACGTCCGCTTAAGCCATTATTTACGGAAATTATTAATACCTATAGAGATAATATTAAAAATTACTTAACAATCTCTTGCACTGTAAATTAAGAAACGTTAAGTAATACCTGACTTTGCCTCCGAAAACACAACCCTAACTTATAAGCTACATAAGATTCTATGTAAAAAGTCCACTTACCTCGAATAAATGGGTTACGTGCGTACGATTGTACAGAGGACACCAGTACGTCGACACTTAACGAAGGACCGCGTAAAACTGACGTCGCGCCAAACGCAACTGGGCGGGGTTACAGCTGACACGCCCCAAACGGCCATCGCGGAAAAATCACATTCGCCACATCTCGAAGTTTAAAAAGAACGATAAAATAAAATATTTCATTTAACTATGACGTGAAGATAATTTTTTATTTATAACAATTGTGCAGGATCTCGCATACACTTTGTTAAAATGGTTATTGCACTCACGCTTGTAAAACACATCGAAATATTTAGAATAAAGAACTCATATGAGATCTTCTCAAATGTTATTTACATCGGTTTCATTGCAGTAGGGCAATATCGTTGGATTTACGTACGATTGTGGTAAATAACGATCGATTTTATAGTATTTTTAACAAGAAACAGTCAGGAAGCATTACTAACTGAGTCAGTAAACCTCTAAGTATATTACGGTTTATTATTCAAGCCGTAAGATTGGGATTAACCAAATAATTCATCGCTAGGCTTAAAAAAGTATTTGAAAGCCACTTTTAATTTTAAGAAATGTCGTTAACTGGGCAAATAGGTCGACAAATTGGTAACTTTCACTAATAAATTGTATGAAAAAATATCTCAACATTTACTGTCCAAATCATGGGCGTAGAGTGGAATGAGAACTGGCAAGAAACTATCCGTCATTCCTTTCTCGATGACTCTACGAAGTATTAAAAAATCAAACTCTTGGGCTATGTAAAGAGGTTAGGACTCCCAACATCTTCTAAATAATTTACCATTAACAGTATGCGGAGTAATTACATCATTACACTACAATGTGTGCTTCGTAAAACTTATTCTTATTACCGCTTTTTGCCAAAGCAATAAGCAAAAATTGCTGAGTAAGTACTGTTATACTGCAAAGAACTATTTAAACGATAGAAGAACTTGGGAATCAATCTAAATGCTGCGATAAAGACAACTTGTAAAACAGTAATCAAGCTTAAAATAATAGTTAACCAGCTACCAGAAACCAGATTTTCTCAGACAGGTTTATTTTAGAACTCTCAGAGGCTTAGATATAAGAAGAACATTGATGTACACAAATGATCGCTTTTATGATCTAATGTGGAAAAGATATAAATTGAAGTAAATACGAATTAACGACAATCAAAAATAGAGCACATAGATTCATAAAGGGATTTGATTCACACACTCACGAGTTCTCTAGTCTGTTATCAAGCTAGCACTATAAAAGATAACCGCTTATAAGTAATTATCTTAGCTCGATAGATGTATTACTGAGATAAACATCAGCTGCTACGAACTTCGAACGAACGACGAACCCTTTAACACAAATGAAGCGTATGGAGTTTTTAATTATTATTTAATTTAAAAAAAAACATTTTTTACCATCCATTAGATAATATTTTAAATTATATTGTATAAATTGGCGAAGAGTTAATTAATTAATTTATTAAGGAAACATATACAACAGACATATCACAATAAAAAATACAAGTTATAAAAATAAATATGTTAAGAGGGTAAGATTATCCACCACAAAGAGTTACATCGTCATTTCTTTATTAAAGCTCCTGGATAGGCTGACAATAAAAATGAGAAATTATTTTTAATAATATTATAGCGGGGTGGGTCGTGATTTCGGCAATATTTCTGCAGCGAGTCACCCTTATTACTTCAAATTCCTTGACCGGGGTAGTAATAAGCCTACTCGCTTTATGACCTTTGCTAAGGTTTATGGGGAAATAAAGTGTGATCTTATGTCGATGTTAGAAGGGTAAAAATCGCAACTTTTCTCGTTTAGAGATAATTTGTATGATTATGATTTTATAATTGTGATTAATATATTTAAATAGATTTACTATACAACATTTTTTGTGTTATTTAATTTAACAAAGAAAACAAGATTGCAGCCGTTTTCCTTAATGCAATCGAACAATTTTCAATGTGCTCAATTTAACAAAAACGACTTTTTTGCACATTAATAAAAATATCGGATTAAAAAATTATAGATCTAGGTAATTTTATAACAGCGATGATAAATGAAGTTGTGTATGAATTTTACTTTGACATTGGTTTTCCATAAACAATAAAATCACCGTTTTTTAATCATTCTATGAATAATACTTGGTGTTAAATATAAAGATATAAACTGATAAATTAACTCAACATTTTTACATTAAATTAATACAGAACTGCTTGCTTAAAATGTAGTAAATTGATCATTAATCGTATATTAATTATTATTTGCTTAAGTCAAATCAGTGTAAGTTAGTAGCAATTGAGCTCAAAGGCCGAATAGCAATACTAATCCCAAATAATACGATTTAACTAACTAATCATCTACGTAAATTAGCAGAAGAGGCTGTTATTAGATTACCGATTTACAATTACAGCCCGCTCGTCCTAGTCAGACGTGCCTGACCACAAGTACATTGTGTACATCTTAATTGAGTGCAAAGGTATATCCTTTATATATATATTACATAAATATGTAATCTGACGTTAACAATTATTGCGGTTGTAAATTTGGCCAGTTGTGTTTTGATGTGACTCGTAATTTAGGAGGTTTTGGGGGGAGTATAAAAAGGCAAGGCGGTGACGAGGCTCGGTATGCGATGCGATTATGGAACGCCATTTGTCAAGTTTTTATTGGGCACCCCATAGCAAATCTATTGTTGTAGACATACCGCGGTAACCCTCGTCTGGCTCTCAGTGACGTCGACTCGTAATTTTTATAACACTTTTAATGTTTAACGTGATTCTCATAATTTTTTACTTCCCTTCTTAGGAGAATTAACAATGGTTTTATAAAGCTGAATTATTCATACGGTTCTAAAGAACTGAAAATATTACACCATGCACAGGCAAATGGGTCAATATCTATATATAAAACTATAATTTAAAAAAAAAACCTTTACTAACCGAAATAGGAGCACATATTTACGTTAGAGTGAGAACAACCCGCAACCACACAGTACACCGAAATATCTGTGTAATATATTTTTGTTGGTATTATTATAGAGTTTACTTAGAAATGAATGTGATTGGAAACTATTTCTTTGATATGTCTTCTTTGCCTAACAAAGTTCTAAAGGCATTTTCAGCCATGCTCCACCCCTTTGTGGAGCAACTGCCAGCTTTTTCCGAACCGTGACCTTCAAGAAAAGAGCGTACATTTAAAGGCCCGCAACCCACTTGTAAGCTTCCTGGCGTTGCAGTATCCATGAACGCCTGCTTGTTTGCCTCCTGTTGCAGAAAAAGTCAAATTTCTCCCTATATTTATAGAGTGATATATGCAAAAATGGCTCTTCAGTTACTGGTTTCATTTAATTTGAATCGATAAAGTGAAAAATATTATATTTATTCGAATACACAATATCACAAAGCTTCATTTAATTGTTGAGGTTTCATTGAACATACGAAACACGAGCATCGGATATTTGAGTTCCGTCGATGCAACCATATTTCTCGCACCGTTAGTCAAAGCGTACGCTAACTGATCACTTTAATATTCAAATCTAACCCCTCATACAGGGACGAGTGATTTAAAACTATGTAATAGTCCATGCAACATCATTTTCAATTATGTTGCTTGGTTACATTATATTAAAAGTTGATTTGTTCTCGTGTTTGAATTGTAAGGGCCATGTTTACCAATCTGAATGTTATCTTCACATCATTGTTAGCCAGTAAAAAAACCTAAAAAGTGACAAAAGTTTCAATATTTACATAAATGCCCTGTATGACAAATATAATTGTATTATTCAGTTCACTTCCCGATCCTATTCGATCAGCCTCCTCACTATCATCTTTCAAATCACTTCTTCGTAAGCATTTCTTGTCTTCAATATAATTCTAGATTTAAATAAGCATATTTTTCGGTTTTTCTTATTTTAATATATGTTGTGTTTTGTTTCTGTATTATTATTATTATTATTTGTATACTTCGCACCCTTTGCAACTGTGTCTTATTACATTTTATGTATTCTTTTATCGTGTGGGTTGTCTGGAAGAGATCGCTTTTTAGCGATAAGGCCGCCCGTTGCTCTTATATGTTCTAACATCTGTTAATGTCATTTGCTTCTAGTGTTTAAGTGCGATAAAGGGTTAAATAAATAAATATATTTTTCTTAGAATGTAGTTTAATTAACAAAGTATATTTGCGGATGCCGTCGGCGCCTCCGCTTTCATTGGGTTACAAAAGTATAATTCATAATAGCGACTATAAACGCCAATGTCCAATAAATAACTTTTGACCAGAAAGCACTGTTTGTTGTGAAACAAGCTCTAAAATGAACTAAGCATACATTACTGTAAGGCTTTTTATAGAATCAAATACTAGAAGCCCCTTGGATGAATTAATTTATATGTTGGTTGATAAACGTCACATAATGACGAGTTATGAAAAGTGAGTGATATAAAAAAAGTATTTAAAACATGTTGTAAAAAATATTTGTAATATTTGTATGTGTTAATATGTAATACTAGATATAGTATATGTCGCCTTTACGTGTTCTCGGGTAATTAGACTACATGTCAATTATTTAGAGTCTATGGCGATGATATATTTGATTTGAAGTATTTCAAGAATGTTAATTAAGCGATATTGATTATAAAGCCCTATCAAATGAAAGGTGTGCCATGTTTTGAATATCTTTCACATATATTTTATTCTTTCATAGCATGAAATTTATTTGTGTATAAAAAGTTGTGAGTGGGCGTGGCGACATGAAAGGCGTCGATTTTTCCCTAGACTCCGCCCAGTGGAAAATACCTCCCACCCGCCATTTTAATCCGCTAAAAACCTTGCTCGTATTCGAAATCTAAATAAGCTTCACATTTATTTTTCACTTATCCAAATCCATTGAAGTATATCTTACAAATGATATTACAATAAAAACGTCCTGCATTGGCCTTACTGCAAAATGTTACCCTTGTGTTTTTACTATTTTTTTTTAAATAATGGATACGCCATTCTGTCTCCACTTGGTCTATGAAACAAGACAATGCTAAATGCGTCAACTTCGGTACAATCACTAATTTTAAATATCTTCATTACAATTCCATTAGATCTGTAAAGACATTGTAAAGCTAACTAATCTCTCATTTTTAAGAGAAATACCATTAAGTTATTGTAACTCTTCTCCCTTCCTATAGTTTAACTGAGAATACATTCTTAGAATAAATTCTGTCAATCATTGTATTGAAGACTTATGTAGAATACGGAATAAATGTTATAATTTTCAAATCGAACAATATTTTGTAGAGTATTATGAAAGTCCGAATATGACGTGCGGGCATGGCGGACAGACGGCCTAAGCGTTTGTACACAAATTATCTAGGACATCCATCACTGTATGCATTCGTACGTCACTTGTCGATCTTTGGAGGCTTTGCGGCCAGACAGCTCAATTTCACCGACGGATCTAATCCCAAGTACCAGGGATATTTTGTCAGATGATCATACAACTAACCAAAATCTATATATATAGTAAAAACCGTAAAAAATGCGTTATATTTTAAGTTTGTTAAGTAATTAATAGTGTGAAGACTTCTTTAGGATTCTAATCATCGTAGTGAATGTGCCAAAAGTGAATACTGCCGGGATCAAACTAATTTTAAATATATTATAGATTTTCTTACTGTGTTATAGTTACCAAAAAAGTTTACCCTAAAAATTTTCACACTTTTTTTTAATAATAATAGTGACACTTTTACTAACGTCATTATTAAATTAAGAAGTTTAATCGTATAACAACAATGATCCACAATTTTACGATTATCGTTTATTTAAAGGATTCTTTAAATCCCGACGCACTGAGTTTCAATTGCCCTATTCCTCTAAAATAAATAAACTAATTCACTTTCAGTAAATTAGTTTTAAACAAATAACTGGCTTACAAGTTAACATATTCGTTTAAAATAAAAAAAATAACAATTTGTATAGTAAAATGAATATCAGTAGCAATAACACACAAAAACTATAATACATTTAAAATGCTCGGTCCTCAGGCAGTGTTCACTTAATAGAAGCCTTTCTCTGTATTTTACGATGTTTTTGATCATAAAGCAGTTGTTAGTTAAAGTAGAGATCACAAATAAATTTGCACCACTCTTGTTTCTTAATCACAGGCACACCGAAAACAAAGACTTACTTATTCTCAATCATTTACCTAAACAAAAATAAATTAACACCTATACAAAGTGTATAAATATTATATCTTGAAGGCAAGAAGTCTCAGCTGTGGGCGCACAGTGAAGCCATGTAAACTTAGTTTTAGTCACGTTCAAAAGTGTTTGTTAACTAATGCTAATTGAATAAAGTATTGTTGAATTCGTTTATTGTTTATTGTTGCTATATTTCTTATTGATAGACGTTACTATCAGGCCACTTGTCAGACAATGGGAGTCCTACTAGTAAACGTTTGAAAGTTCTACTAGTAGTGAAAGTTTTTCTTAACGATTCATTAGTTTACCATAGAAACTTAGGTGAATAAAGTTTTTTTGATTTTTATGTTAATAAGAGGACCTTTTCAGAATAGACTGGTTGATTCAGCAGCTATTGTATTTACTAGAATAATTGGTTGTTAAACTCAAACTCAAAATTTCTTTATTCAAATAGGTCTTTATAAAGGCACTTTTCAATCGTCAATTTTTACACTACCACCGGTTCGGAAGGCAGTCATCTACCGAGAAGAACAGGCAAGAAACTCGATAGCTGCTCTTTAAAAAAAAACAATTAATACAAAATTGTGCTACTGACAATTAAAATAACAAAGCATTGTAAGGCTACTCAAGAATTGAACTGTCCCGATGCTGAGCCAATTGCCGACACATTGAAGGGATCTTTGTCCTCTAAATATTCGTTTACGGTATAGTATGCCTTTTCAACCAAAATACCCTTTACGCGCGTTTTAAATTTGTAAGAAGTCAATTTGGTTATAAGTGACTTTGTTATAAAAACGTATGCTCATACCTACAAACGGTTTATGAACTTTACTAAGGCGAGAATCAGGCACATCATTTTTTTCTCTATTTCTTGTGTTGTGGTTTAACTTCTTAACTTTATGTGTAATAATTAGTATTGATTAAATCAATTCTTGTTTTGTCAGTGAACCATTCTCAATGTTCAATATATTTGATTTGTATTTTTTTATTGTAAGTTTCCTTAATAACTAGACATTTTTGTATGAAAATGATCTAGACATTTTCTTGGATATCCAAATTCAGTAAAGGTTTTGGCCTTTTCTCCAAGACCCTAACTGTATACTCTCATAAAAATGTCTTTCACTTGTTTATACGTGTTTTTCCTTGCCTTGTATGCAATATCATTAATTTTTATAATTAGGGCTGCGCTATGCTCTACAGCCATATTGATGAGGCTAACTAAAAAACGTGCCAGGTTACAACTAGTTGCGTACAGCATTAAGATAAAGATTTAATGTCAAAAAGGCAGACAAATATTTTTATACTTTTCTCATTAAAATACTTTCTAATTAAAATCACTAATTTGACTTAGGGATATCACACTGTAACTAACCGGATATAATATTAATTACCCTTAGTACTGTATGCATCTATACGAGCTCCAAGCTAATTGTTTTCTTCAATAATTTAATAATAGGGAAATAGACACTGTTAGCTAACCCCAAGGTTTATCTATACTAATATTACAAATGCAAAAGTATGTATGTTACGTATGCACGCTCAAACAACTGAGCCGATTTTAAAGAAATTTGTGTATGTGTTTCTAAACTTTAGGAAAGAACATAGGTTTATTTCAAAAAAGGGCTGAAGGGCTCGAAATATGGGATGAAGGTCTTTATAAAAATTCCCCAGAACTCTGCCATTAACAAACCGATTCACCAAATTAATTTTGTATTTTAACCACGCGGACGAAGTCGCAGGCAAAAACAACTAGTAGTATACATATCCTAATTACTTCATTAACGTATCAATACTTATATATGGCTATGTGAATTGTAGTTTCACTCAAACCCAATATTTCCTTATATAAATAAAATAATGAAGCAGCCACAGAAATGTGCACCTCCTGTAATGCATTAGTTTTATACAACATCAAAACGTCTATAACCCATACATGGCAATCGTATTTCAAAATTTCCCTTTCTCATATTAACGCGTTAGGGATTTTATTGTCAACGACTGATATGTAAATTCCACCCGACTTTGGAAAAAAAAAATACTCATATTTATATTATCGTTGTTATTTATTTTCTCTGTTGGAGCATAAAATGTGGTAACATGGAAATGCGGGGATTTTGTGAGCGGTGGATGGTTTGACAACTTGACAGTTATAGGACCTTACAAGCTTCCGAGGGTGAATGAGATATTATAACGGACGCTCGCAAAATAGTGAGAGAAAACTAAACAATGTGAAATAATTAGATTCACAAATTCCATAGAACAATTGATCGTCCGGGATAATTAATAATGAGGTGTTTTTAGTACATATGAATTTATCGAATGTTCATTACTTATCAATAGATAGTAATATGCAGAGGGATGGTGCCGCGGAATTTGAAAATCTTATTTGTTAATATTTTTTCCTACACCTGTTGCCATGTTTAAAAATGTAGATTAATGCATTTTTCTTTTTTTTTTATGTGAGAGGAGGCAAACGAGCAGGCGGGTCACTTCGAGTGATGTGCCAACCGCCGCCCATGGACACCTGCAACGCCAGGAGGCTTACAAGTGAGTTGCCGGCCTTTAAGGAAGAGGCGGGGAAGGGGAAAGGATGCGCACCGGAAGATAAAAATTTTTGTTTTGTTGCTATGTTCAATAGCTACAGATAATTAATTTGTTATTTGTTTAATGTCAGTGATTGTATTTGATAAAATTTAATGTCAATTGACGTTAGCAGAAGTGTCACTTTTAGTATAAAAAGTTAAGAATAAAACCCTTCTGTAAGTATTGTTGGAGTACAATATATTTTGGTAGCATTATACGTAAGGCAATACGACGAGGAATGCATGAATGTTCAACGGTTAGTTTTCTTTGTCCAGTGGCGCGTGTAATCGTATGCAAAGCCGAGGTAATATTTAATGAAAAGTTACTTCTTAAAGGATGTTTCTTGAAAAATCTTTTAAGCAATATTCCCGGTAAGGTTTCCAACAGATTCATTTGTACTTCAGTACTATCCATCGATAGATAAGCGATAAGATTTTGATAGTATAATAAATGTAACACTTCAGTAAAGGATAGTTTTAAATCGTATTCACGTCGTATAATACTAACATTTCTTGATAGTTCTAAGAAAATACACTCTTAACGCGCAGACAATAAGGTCAATTTTCGCAATGTATGTTACGCATATGAATTGCACATTTTGTAGGAGGGTGCGAAAACTTGTTGTTATCGTGGCCAATTTCGGCAAATGGATACTAAGTCCTAACTTTCCTATCTCGTTTACGTGGCTTGGATGCCGCTTCCTTTTTAAAATATCGACAAACGACATATTGGCTGCACGGCAACGTGTGAACACACGACATGCAATTTAGGACGGATTTGCTTTACTGCGGGGTTAAGTCTTCTTTACAAAGTATAATTTATGGGAAATTACAGAACGCGTCTCGGTAAAGTTATGTTTGAAACGTATGAGAACATACAAAGCGATCTTTTTCATGATTAACGAGAAAATCATACTTATATATTTAATTAGGGTAACCAATATTTTTCAACATACGATTTTTGATGTGAACCTTATATGTGTTGATAGTGGATATGTGTATATAGTCGTAAAGGTTTTAATTAGGAGACTGCCTAGCCTAATTTTGTTTAGAAAGCCTTATTGAATGTCATGACCGATGACCGGTGGTTAGTCGTCGGGTGTCGGGAGGGCAACTTTGCGCCTCGCTGAGCGCCCTTTGAGGGCAACCCATGCGAGAAGTCATCCACTTATCAGCGCGATCTCACACCGACATTTTTCCCGTTTTTCCCCATCTTTTCGCCTCAATGGCCGTACTCTAAATGTAACATAATTGAATCAGATCCAAATCGCAGAACTGTTTCAAATTAATCATGACGTTCCTATCCATTCAGTTTTCCCTTAACTCGACATAACACAGACAAATATTTAATTAGCACACACAGAGGTGCTTCTTTAATTTCAAGCACTAATTGCTATTTTATTTATATCAATGCAATATAATTTACATCAAACGTAGATGAGTAGCTACACGTGGCTACTTGTAATATGACAGCAAAGAATATATAAAATAAACACATAAAAGTGAGTCTGTAATTACCTCAACACAAGTGTCATTAAATGAAAAGTGAACAGTTCCATCGGGCAAAGGAAAACGACGCTCGTTTCACGCCAACTGTGGATAATGCAATTTCAAGTGAGAATCAAAGCGACTTTGGTGCACCCTCTGCAATAGAAAGATGTTTAAAATAAAATGAGTTCTCTTTGCACGCTTTTATCTATCGACAATAATAATATAAATGTGGGGTTATATAGTTAAAGTGATTCGAATAAGTTGAATTATATGCAGTTGGGTTACAACTCCAGGTCTTGATTTTAATCATTGTTTATTTGTTTAAGTATTGTAGATGAGCCTCCCGGGCTCGAGGTATACTAGAATAACTATGCTCAAAAACCAATTGAATCACTCTGCAGGGTGTAACGAAATTCTTTATTACGTATATAAACTATGTACATAGCTACAGTTATTAATTGTAACTGTGGGAGACACCTTGAGAGCGGTTCAAAAACTTTGACAGTTTAACCATAAATATACGAGAGAATATTCTTAACATAGAGTATAATATAAAAATTGTTAATCAAAAAACTGCGCTGCAATTATTTGACATTGATCAATGGATTTATATAATACAAAATATATTAGTATTTTTTACTCTAAAAAGGAAATCTACATACTACACTCTGGAACAGTGCTATTGTGTCGCTTAGGACAGAGAGAGGTGGTGGGATCTCGTAATGCCGCAGTTTTTAGAATGCAGCGACGACCCCCATCTTCGTTGTCACCAGGGGCATCCCATAAACTGTAAAAAAGATAAGGAAGAAGAAAAAGGAAATATTATATATTGTCTGCTTACGGGTAAACATTAATTAATGTAGTTCACTTTTTAATGTTTAATTTGATCTAATACAAACTCGTTAATTCAACAACTAGCGAATTCATTGTCTGCTATATTAAAAATGACAAAAGTAGGTTGGTAATACATGCATTTATCTGGTTTTAACACTACGTAGACGATATGGTAGAATAAACAAAAACTTAATACACAAAAACTTTATACACAAAAACTTTATACACAAAAACTTAATACACAAAATTGTCTTTATGCATCTGCGTGGTTAGTAATTGCTTATAGCTCTATAAATTTAATGTATATTCAAGTGAAAATTGTAAAATTATAAATGGGAAATCTAAATTTATAAGGATCGAGTTGTAAACAGCTCGCGATGTGTTGACGTGACGTTGGGCGGCGGTCACGCACTAATTACGCCATCACATGTCACCGGCGCAAAACACGTAGTTTGGGACCGGACAACGTGACGCGTTGGATTCGTGTCGATAAATTAATATAAAATTTAACCAACGCTCAATAATACACCTTATTATACGACGTTCACATAACCCTCTAAATATATAATAACATTATTAAGTAACAATTAAAATATAAGTTTAAGCGAGGATTAATATCGTATGTAACTTTAAATTTCGAATTAATTTAAATTGGAGATATCGTAACATGGCACATCACTAGTATGTTAGAATCGGATTTGTACGGGTGTCCGAAGCCTCCAGACCGCTGCTAAAAACAGCGACAAAATGGTGCCCAGCTCTCCGCTGCACTACTCAACCGCAACTGCATCCGACGCCATACGTACGTAGTAATTAGTTGCGGCTACGACCTACGCCGAATAATTGTTTATAATTCATTTTAATTATTGATATCATACTGTCAGTTACGAATAAACGTCATTATTAAACAGATGACAGAGGATCTAGTTTCCTGTCAATTGTAACTCAATACTGTTTGAGAGAGCCTTTGGTTTGGTACAATCAATTCGTGGTAAATTGCATAAAAAATACATTTCAAGCTTCAGCTGACAGCAAGATGGTTTCTTTATTAGTTTTCCCGGAGGCAGGCCGTGCTCGGGGGGGACGTGTGAAAAAATCTCTTCGGGATTAAGAGCCCGTTTATCGAGCGCGAAGGCGGACTTATTGCAGTAATACAATCTATGTTATGTCGCACAAGGATTATCCGCATCAGCGTGTTTTTGAAGGAAATGTGTTCCGCGGATCTCGTGTGTATACGTTAATATTGCGTATTTATTTTATACCACCATAAAGACGTTTTATGTTGAAATAACACTTGAAAATTGGTTGGGGTTAAAGCTTTTTAATGGTAATATTAATATTATTCAACATATCGCGATGTGATAATACAAAATAGAGTTATTTCATTGTACGGTACGGAACCTACTCGAAAGAGTTATTATATCGGTTTAATTATGTTACAGGAGGCAAACGAGCAGGCAAGTCTTTTTGAGTGTAGTGCTAACCGCCGCCCATGGACACCTGCATCGCCTGGAACCTTAATTTTAATTAATTAATTTCCGAATCTGCATTAACAACTATGCTTGTTTCGGGACATTGTGTATACTCGAAAAAGCTATAACAATCAATTTGAACATTCGTTATAACCCAAGCCACGATTAAAAAATACATTTTAAAATGAATAAATCACAAAAATTTAAGCATTTACTGAAAGTTTACAAATTAAATAGATCTCGCTACCGAAATCCGTGCAAATCCTTGCAAATTGAAAGCGTCATTATCGAGTGTAAGCAATTTTAGCGCAGCTGGTGCGACTAGGCGGGGCAAACCCAATATAATATAACCACGAATTCCATCTCTCATAGCTTAAATTTTGATAGATTTCTTTGTCCAGTAATTCTATATTTAATATTTTATCATTCTGTCTCTAAGAACGACTAGTGCCATTGCGGAACTTCCTACAACTCAAAGGCCGATGTTCATATCCTGTCATGACGAACACATACTCGGGTGGAATGAAATCTCTACCCCAAGATCCTAAGCATGGTTACCGGAATAGTGTTAGTGGGTATTGCTCACCCGTCCTCTGAGTAGCAGACGATGTCTGGTGTCCCAAATACCTCTGGTTATCAAAAAAAGAGGCGTACTCATATATATATATATACTGTCCGAACGGCACGTAAACTCATTACACATATATATTTCATAACTGAGTTTAGCAGCTGCAGTCGTTAAGGGGCAAAAAAATCTCATAAACAAGTGAGATGTTGAAGAGCCGGCCGCGAGTTGAATTGAAAATTGGCTTGCCAAGTTGTGTGCTCAGATTATCGCTCTACGCAACAAACTATAATATATCTATATAAGTGAAATTTTATTATTTAATTATTAAAAAGGAAAATAGACATATTTCTGTAACAGTATTGGTGACTTAAGCGGGGCTGACTGTCAACCTGGTTATGAGTTCGTATTACGGCTGTGCGACATAGTATATATTTTCTTTGTGATGCAGCTAGAACTTGGTCTTAATAATGAAAGCACTGAAGCTGACCTTATTGTGTTAAAAATATAATGATCAATGAAACAGGTGTTTCAGATATGATTCATTAATTAACATTTGTTCCCATTGGAGTAGAGACTTTTGGACCTTGAGGCACAAGTACACGGGCGCTTATTAAAGAATTAAGTAAGCGTCTGGTAGTCAATACTGATGAGCCAAGATCTTGTGCGTTTCTTAGTCAATGTAGCCATTTTGAATACTCTGCCACATAGACCAAACAATTAAAAATTTTGTTTAGTGTTTTAGTTTAATATGTTTATTTAAGTTTTACACGTGAATATAATTTAAAAAATGGTTCAAATATTTTAATGAAATTGTTATATAATAACGTTTAAAGAAACTAATGAATAATGTCAATAGCATACGACACAAGGTATCTTATGGCCACCACTTGGTGACAATACATGAAATAAACAAAGATACATCGATTGTAGTGTAGTCAATCATCGTTCGCCACAGAACCGAATGTGTATCTGCCCAATCAATTCGCGATGACGTAACATTAAAATGTAACTATGCGAAATGTCTAGAAACATTGTTAAATGAAAACGATCTCAGCCCCCTAATCTTGTGCTAAAAGTTTCGCCATAATCCCTAATTGAAACCATTACTTTGTACACATTTTAGAACACGATTGAAATTGTCTGCTCGTTCATTCCTTTAATAATAATAAATGTATAATATAATACTGTTCGATGTTTGAAACATGATTATGATTAATTAAAAAAAACCCTAACATAAGGAGTATAAATGTATAAGTATCCGCTTTAGTTAATCAAGTCAACAATAATTACAAAAATAATGTATATATAGGTTGGATCTATTCATAATCGCGACTCGGAACCCCTCGCTGGAACTAAACACTGCTAATATCAGTCAAACATCTGTAAAACGAGCATATTGGCTTAATGGTGTTTTCGAAGTTTGGGCGAGAGAAAATTTTAGTTTGACGCTTACGAGCCCTTGTGTTGGTTAGACGAAATTATTATATGAGATTACAAGAGTGTTTTGGTGGTAATAATGTAATATAATTAAATATGTATCACGTTATAATTAAGTGTTTTAACGTCAGGGTATTTTTTTTATAAAAGAGGAGGTATACTATCAGAAGGTACACGATTAATGTAAAGCCACCCATAGACACTCACGTGGCAGTAAAAACATTAAAAAAACATTTTCGGGTTTCAAGATTCTCGTTTCCATCCATTGCAAATGGCCGATTTTCAAGTCAAACCTCTCCCGAAAATCTCAAGAAACCACCAGTGTTCTAAACCGCACGCATAACCAATATTGCTACGACATAAAAATATATTATATTAGACAATTTAAAATGTAAAAGTAACAATAATTATCTGTATATTCTGAATGCTTCCATTTCACGTATTAACAATAATGTACGTTATTTGCAGCCAGCTGTTCACGCATAATGTTAAAATTAATTAGCGCAAGTTATACCCATTGGTAGCGGCACGTGGCTGTGTCGAGCAAAATGCGTGTGCGGCGAGCTGGTGATCGCGGCCGCACCTGTCAGAATATTAGATCGGTGGCATTAATCTGCCGCCGCAGTCACCCAACCCAGCCACCCCGCTCCACGCCAGACAAACAATCAAAAAGCCCATTCTGAAGCAAAGTCGTGGTTTACCATCGTTTTCATCTGCGATCTCCGGTCGTAGACTAACATCCGGTGCCAATGTTATTCAACTTCAGTTATGGCATTGTTGTAGGCACTTTAAATGTGCAAGCCGTCCTGTTCTCTTAAAAAATCTTAAGACTTAATCTTGAGTGTAGCATATCAAAAATATTGATAGCATTTATATCAGGTGTTTGAATATGTATAACGTTTCATGAGGATTTTTATTGTACTTAGTCGATACTTTAGTCGTAATACATCAGAAGATTTTTCGAATCTCGTCGATAAAACATATTATTATTACCTATCGAAATCATCTTACAATACAAAGGGAAGAATTTTGCAAATGGCCTTATAAAACGTGTAACGCGCAATATAAGATCTCTTTGTTATTTTGTGGGGTCAGAACTTATTCATCCCGCAAATCCGCTCATGTATGAACCAAATCCCGCTCGGTCACCGCTGATTGCATTGTCATGTCTAGTGGATGATATTACGCAAACATTAATGTGAACCTTAAATGTGTGACGATAAATATTATAATTGAATAACAACATCTCAAACGGCCGAGAGCCCACGCCGTATCGGTTTGTAAAACAAGCGAGCCAACGTGATTGGAATGTTTCATACCCTTCGAACATATGAGACTTGCGTGATGTATGTGTTTTCTTGAACGAAATATTATTAGTGTGTAATTAATTTCATAAATATTCAGTTGTATTCAATGCTTGCAACATTTCTATGAATGTACAAGAGCTCTGCTGCCTGCATTTTTAGTTTACATTACCACTTAACTGTCTGAAACAATAAGCCTGGGGTAATTTGTTAAGACATGCATATATTTTTTTAATTATTTATAAATTACAAGGCAAAACCATTACAAATAACTTTACAAAGTATGGACGTTATGGATATTTCCCTAATTACATAAAACTTCAGTATATTTTTAATATTATAGTCATATGTTTGTATTAATTGGCGCTCTTAACTATCATCAATACATGGATATTATAATCATTATTATTATTAATTTATTTTAAACTTTATCGCACTTAAACACTAGAAGCAAATGACGTTAACAGATGTTAGATAAGAGCAACGGGCGGCCTTATCGCTAATCTCTTCCAGACAACCCACAGACAACACATTAGATAAACAGTAGACCTAAAACGTGGAGTTTAAAAAGACATCTTCTTATAATTTTTATGAAAATATTTACCAAGAATATATGGGAATCATCCATATTCAACATTTGTATACATAAACTCATGTGTGCCCTATAAAAATATTGTTTATTTATCAATAGCACACGTAGTTCACAAATGAAGGCTCGTTCAACATTAAAAGGTGTAACTGAACGATTAACAAAAGGGAGGCTGAGTTTTAATCCTTGTGGACATGTTAACCCCATTATCAGCCGGTTGGCTTAGTTCGCATTAAGCCGTCGACACGGGCTCGATTTATGCTGGCTCCGTGTAATTTGCCGATTCCTATCCGATCACTTATTGACCATTGGCTTTTCTATTGCTATTTATAACACAAATATGTATTGAAAAGAAATATGTTTCAGCTAATAACGATAACCTGATATTATTATTATTCCGCACAGCAAGGGAACATAAATATAACAGTGGACATACTTAATAAGGGGTTGAGTGAGATGACGATCGCTTAGAAGGATTTCATCTGGGCGACATGGGCTTAGTTAAAAGGGATAGAAAAGTGGATGTCGGTAAACAGAAAGAATAGTAAGTATCGTAAAAGTATAAGGTATATAAAGTTTAATCATATAACTGAAAATAAAAAGTGCCAGGTGAACTATGGACAATTGGTATTTGGAGAAAGGTCGTGAGGGAGATAGACGGGTGGAAATAGGAAGCTTACTACAAAGCTTTGAATGAAAACTTTTATAATATTTCTTCTAGAGAAACTGTTTTATACAATAATGCATATAAAGTTTTGAGTCGGTTGATGTAGTTATATGACAGTTCGCTTCTGTGCCTAGATGTATCGGTAAACTAGTTGGGACAGCTCTACGAGCGTATCACTACTTCAATGCTACAGAGCTACACTGCTACAATGCTACAATAGTACGTAGCTACGTAGCATTGCTAATCCCTCGATCCGCGAAAGCCGAGCATTTCACGCCTCTTTATTACATTAATTTAAATGTTTGCCCGGCGGATTGCCGCTGATCCTCTCCCTTCAACGACATAAATGCTATGTTCCGATATTATCGTGATGATCATTTTACATAAATTTCCTGTACTACGACATTGTAATTGTAAAGGTATATTTGTGTAGTTGATTTATGTTTAAGTTTTTAATATCGTATTTTTTTTGCTGACTGTAGATAAAGGGTTATATAACATAATTACAATAACATGTTACTTTAAGCGTTAGATGTTTTTATATATACATATGTGTGTCGAGACGTTATAATCATTATTAATGGTTGAACACAATTTTTTATTAGGTACGTATTAGGTTTCCCGATAGTCTCTCTTCGAGCTTTTGGAAGCGCATTATAAGCTCTGTCAGTACATGAGGTTCCTGAGCGGATTACGTTTGTCAACACACCTGGATTCGCGACAACAGACGGCTGTAATTAGTCACGCTAAGCCATCGAGCTGCAAACGAAAATATTTACTAGAGTCGCGGGCGTTAAGTTATTGCCCTATAATCCGATAAACAAAGATCGCTCGCTCGAAAATTGTGTTATCGTCGCTGTAAAGCGTTCACAAGTCGCCGCTTTACGAGGGCAGGCGCCGGGAGCATGCAAACATAAAAATTCTCTATCGGGACTAATAGGAACGAAACAAATAAAAGGATACGTAAATAGAAGCGTCGGATAAATTCCAGTGGGGCTCGAGAGCGCGTAAATCCGCTCGATTTGTATCTGTGACAGGGGAGTGCGGGCCCCGCCACCCGCGGCCCAACGACCTCTCTAACAATTAATTTGACAGATAATATTTCCACCGCAACTACAATAAGTCGTTATTGCATTTTTATGTCTCCCACTTTCGCCCGTGATGCTATAGCGCTTATAACCGTGCTTTTTTGTACGCGTTCAAATTCAACCTTTTTTCTTTTGTATAAAACAATTTCGATTTTCATTTTAACACTTCTTAATCTGTGTTCTAATCAGATTATTATGTGAATGACGCTTTAACTATGTCTAACATACGTCTGTAAGCCTCCAAGCAAGGAACTAAAAATGTTTGTTCCGTAATAAAACGAACAACATACCGCAGGTCACGTCTATGCAAATGATATTTAATCAGAAACGCTTAATAACAACTGTGGCGTCAGCGTTCCTGTAAAGAGGTGCAATTACACCAATCAAATTGAAATTTTGCCGTACTAATTGCGTACAACATATTTTACGGCTCGGTCTAATCCAAATGGACTGATATTTGCATGACGGAGGGGTTTCAACTCATCCGTTTCATTAAAATCAACTACAGTCCTAACTTCTTCGATAGATAGATCATACTGGGATTGTAATCATGATAACGATGTCTTTTCGACAAAAAAGCACATATTTTTAATTAATAGTTAACTTAACTAAACTTATTGGCGTTTTCTGTTTAGTTTAGTTTGAGACGCGATGATAAATGATTATAATAAGGATGGCAAGTTAGAACCTTTGCATTTCTAGTTTTGAAATAATTGACCACCGAACCACTGAAACTATAATAGTTAAATAAAAGTACTAACAAACAATAAACTAAAAGAAAAAAACTCTAATATTTCAAAAAAAATCTTCATTACCCCACCACAAAACATAGGTTATTAATTATTATAAAAAATGATGATTTTCATGCGTTACGAGTCTGCTTAATCTGCTGTGTAGCAGTGTTAATGGAGAAAATCTTGTACATACAAATAATATAATGCCCAAACCCAAATCCTTAATAATAACCGCACGATAACGCCAACTGTGGCCTACTGTATAATTTTATTGTTTTAGATTCATATGCATCTCTTTAGCCAATCCCCTAAGCGTTGCATTGTGATACTTAAACAAACAAATGTTGCTGGTGATAATTTATGTTGTCATCGAGATATCAGGATATCGTTTGTGTAAATCAGCGAGTGGTATCAATAGTGCGGTCCGTAAAGCCGGCTCGCACCGCGCACCTGTGTCCAAGTCTCACCCCTAAACAGGGATGCCACTTCCCTCACTGTTGGATACCGTATGAAATAATTTTATATTATCAATGAGGGATTACTTGTTTCAAAATGTATATTTGAAACTTTTACAACAATAATCTAAACAAAAATGTTTCATCAAGAACGATAATTTATAAAAAAAAAAAACAAAGCGAAGCTATCGCGGTCGAGCCGCGGACAAGCAATTTAAAAGCAAATAAAAGTCGTATCATCGCGTTTTTCTTAAAGGAGTCTCGTCGCAAACTGCGTTAAAATGATTTAACTCCCCCTAGATATCGTTACAGGCGCTCTTATTGAGCTGGCTGGCCCGGGGCCGTCGGCTAATAAACGCTTATCAACGCCCTCATTATCACACCCTTAACATCGCTTTAATGTCTTGCTCTTGAACAAAACATATTTAATCACATTTTTTCCCGGCGCGCTGCTTGAACTTTTTAAAATTTCATAATCACTGCCCGAGAACGGTGAGTTGAGATTCAAAAGTTCAATTACTGAGTTAGACTCACAAAGATTATTTTATTTTGAACTAAATCTTCGTTTAATTTTCTCCTTTTTACAACTGTAACGTTAGTCACTTAAAATGATCGATGAAGCAGACGCAATAGTGTGCCCCTATGGCAGATACGGTTGAGTTGGGGTAACAGGAATTTCAAATCTAATTAGATTAATATATATTTTTTAATCATTCCGCGTACTGTGTTTGCAATCAATCATTCAATCCAGTAATTAATAATATAAAATGAAGTGGGCCGCAGAGTCCCGCTGTGCCGCTGGAGGACGTAGCGCAACAACCACCCTCATTGTAGCCTTGTTCTGATCTTTTAAGCTTCAGTTTACTGCTGTTTCGCGACAATAAATTATAATATAACACGTCGTAAATTTCAGAAACTATCCGATAGTGACATATGCGATTACGGTGCTCTTGTGGTTTAATAAAGTTTGGTGAATACGGAATAAATAACCTCTTAGGCAACATAGAATTGCGTGTAACATTGGACGTAGAAAACGTATAAAAAATACACACTCAGGCGTTTACACGTATTTAGTCTAGGATTTGGCGAGCATTCTTTTGAGCGTGTCTCTCCCCTATGTTTAAACTCAAAATTAAGAGCCAGTAAGCAAACAGTATCATTGCTGCAGGGAAAAAAAATAAAAGGGTGCCGGCAACGAAGTATCTACTCAACGGCCGTAATATTTGAAGCAACGGCGAAAGAACAAAAATTGAATATTAAATGAAATAATTTATGCCATATTTATCATTTTGCAAATGAACAGTCCCTTACCTTAATGAAATCGTTAAAGGTGCTGATAATATGCTAAAAAATTCTTTTAATTTCAATAGTTTTAAAGATCCTCCGATCTCGCCAACCCCTCGGTAAAGCGTAAATTCCTAACTGGAAACACTATTTACAACACAATTAACTACTAAATATATCATTGAATAACTCTATAGTTGTGAGTTTTATAATTTTTTTATGAAATTCAAGTCATGAAATATAAATAATATCGGTTTGCAGGTGTCTGTTGCAGATTGGATTTGAAGCGGGCTAAAATGCCCGTAAATCAAGGGATCAGGAGTGACATGGGCTCGTTGGCTGTGTCGACGTCGCTATCACTGTTTAAAAACAGATTTTCATATATGAGAATGTCCCCCGTATGTCCAAATCTAACGATAACAAAATGCTTTCAACGCCTAATTTAAAAATAAAGTGTCCGGTAATACTACCAGAATGACAAGCGTAGTTTTAAATATATAAGTATTACAAATGGAAGCATCTATGAAGTGATTATAAGATGGTTATTTTTATATCTGCAGAGATGACGGTTAAGTTAAAATAAATTACAAAATTAAATAAATTAGCGGACAGGTAAAAGTGGGCAGTGGGGGGGGGGGGGGGTGGAGGTTCGTTAAGGTTTAATTAAATCGTCCTCGGCGGCCTCTCGCGTTTTAATTCCACCGTTATTAACGCTGTTAAAAAGTGAGCACACCGAACTACGCAATGCATAGAGACTTCTATGGATGTTAAAAAAAAATACTTTAACATAATTCAAAATGAACATGATTCTCGTTTATTTGCGTATGATTCTGATTTGTATTGAAGAACTTCTTTAGTATATCTCGATAGTATTTCTGAATTTGGTAAATCAATTAAAGACGTAACACAAACCAAATTATACTCCATATTACGTGTCAAAAAGTGATACAATGATTAAGTACATTTACATGTGTACGAGATTTATATCACCTCCTGATTTGCTGAATACATACATAATGCTGATCTTTTATTTTTAACTTTTGTGTGTACTCCACGGCATTCCGTTTCTGCATCGCGGACGAGTGGTCGCGGCTTTTCCCGCAGCGGCTCTTACGATAAGACGACACCCTCAACTTCTCTGAATCTCACTGTTTTGCTATTTAATAATACGCTTTAGTGTTGTTTCTAAAGATGTCTTAGTATTAATTTGTCGTGATGTGAACGATCTAAGGAAATTAATTTTCTACTTTTTTGGATTAATTGTATGTTATTTCCTTGAGTTTGTCCTATTAATTATTTAAATAGTTTGGAACAAGATGCTGAGCTATAAATCATCAGTAATTTATTGGTTGGGACATATGAGGTAAGGTTAATAGGTATAAAACACATAAATTGCCCTCTTCCTAGCCATCAAAATTTCTTAACAATTTCATGTAATTACTATTTTGGATATAGACAAGATTTTAAAAATGTATATGTCCAGCATTTTTTATTTAAGAGAGCAACACAAAAACGGTGAAGTAACTGCATAAACACTCAAGTGGCTGGGAGCTCGTGAGTGCGTTGCAGGCCTTTTAAGAAATGGTACGTTCTTGTCTTGAACCAGTCGTATTGGTTCGAAAATTTGGTGGCGTGTGATAAAAAAGTGTTATACCAAACGCCCAAGGAACCTTATGATTAAAATAAATATTAAAATTTTGTCATTCAATTAAGCAGTGCCATCTTGTGTGATTTTATATTTTTAAAAATAATCGGGATCTTTCAACGTTTTATTTTATTAGATATGTACATTGCTCTTGTAGCATGTGTGAGTATTTTTGTTGTTATTTAAAGAATGTTTTTTTATGTGAAATTGTGTATAAATAAATGTACAATGAAAAACAAACATTGACTTTAATTTAGGAGATCGGTGACAAGGTGGCGTTGAAATTAAGAACTTCCAATATACACACTTGCAAAATATTATCGCTAGGTGGTTATATTGTTTCAATATTTTTTTTATAGATTTTGCTTAAATTTACTTATTAATTTTAGTATTTCGGTTTTATTCTCCAAAACTCTTAAGGAAAATAAATATTTTGCGATTTTAGCACGATGTCAATTTCAAACGTAAATTGTCAACGTCATATGTCAGAAATGTCAATCTAGAGTCTATGGATTGATATGGTATAGTAGCGTAGGGCAAATTACCATCTAGCAAGTTTATTAATTAACTGTAGGATTTATGGTGCCTAAGTCCATGCTGCATGATGAGTTATACTAAAGAAATTGCAATTATAACAGCAGGACATGCAAAATTATACAGCATCACAGATAACAATTGTTGCATTATTATTTCAATAAGTGAGATTAAGTGAAGTGAATATATGTGCAATGATTTCATGATTTACTCATTTTGTAGCACGCAGTTTTTGAACCTTTATTAATTTACATATATAAACAATGACCGGATCATCAATACCCGAAAGGGTAGCGCAGATATATTATACTTATGGACTTTTTTGTTCCTCCTATCCTGTGATTGTTATAACATTAGCAATTTCGATTGTTATAATATGCTGGTAAGATCTTAGTATAATATACTCGTAGTAATAATTTCAAAGCATTGAAGAGAGGTCATTGCCTTTTCTATTCACAGCCAATAAGTTTATTGTCATGATTCATAACAATGTTTAACTAACAGATAGTGTATTCAATAGAAAGAGACCTCTGTACTGCCATCAGATATAAAATTGTAAGAAGACTATATTAATGTTTATTACCTCACAGTTATCCTCTGCTAAATGTGCCTTTACCCGGGAATATACCGACTGTTGTTAATGCTCCTTTAAATATGAATGAGAAAAATGGTAACATGGAATGTATATCAAAGTCATGTTTACTTTCAGGTGAGACAAATATAATTATGATATAATTTTTATGTGTACTTAATGCTTCCTTTCCAAAATAAAACTATATTGAGTACAAGTGGGTGAAAGAGGGAGTGCTATTTTGGCATATTGTTCTTAATGAAATGAATGTGTCCAGTTAATCACTGGAGCTAATTGAAGTATAGTATATAGTAGATATTGTCTTTGGCTGATTATGATTGCTAAAAAGCATTAAGAAGTTAATAATGCAATGAATTCTAGTCTTATTTCATTAATCTATAAAGGCTCATGCTAATTACAATAAAGTCAGATCAAAATCCATTTGTTTTAGATACTTTTATACATTTAGATGATTTGCGAAATCAAACACAAAAACTTCCCTATGTGTGGGTCAAGGAAACTCCTTTTCTATATGTTCAACAAATTATTATGCGAATTGGTAAGTATTCTAATACTTAAAGGCAGGAAAATATTTTGCAGTTGTGAATCAATACATTATCAGGTGTTAGAATTTTTTGTAATTAAAAAAATATATATGTATAGGTGTATCTCCATGGAACAACAATCTAAAAATGTGGGATGCATTTCGTGCACCATTACAAGAGGTTTTTAGACTTATTGAAACAATTCGCAATCATGAGGACCCAGAAACGTAAGTGTTTATTTAGTATTAACTTTTTTTATGATAATTATAACAATACTTAATTTAAAAATAGCAAACGCGAACTATTTCTTCTTATAATCATTGATTTTACAAACATTTAATAATTATCTGCGACTGTCATTTAATTGCAAATGCATTTCTAAAAATCCTCTCAGGTGCGAACTTATATAAAAAATATGTTAAATTAAAAATAGTTATGATGTAACAGCATAGCACACATTCAAGGTTCACTGATGATAGCAAATTTTCTTTTTATGTTAAATACTTTCTTTGTCTAAATGAGAAAGTGCAACTTAGACATACATATTTTCTTGTCAATATTTATGTAAAACGATAATCAGTCTTTAAAGAATGATAATTTATTTACCAAATTTAGATAACATTAAGATCTAGTCTATTATTTTAATATAATAAATATTTACTTGTAATAGGGTTTGGACAGTACCCTTATATGTAAGCCGTTTATGATGTTAACTGACAATCTCTGATAACCCATTGTTGATTTTTGGATTTTAACAATTTGAAATTATCTTTAATGCTTCTATGATGATACTTATATTACAGAAAGAAAACTATAGTACATCACTGTTATCAAATAGGTGGTATAAAGAAATTGAGCAGTAAAGCGAGAATTGACCGAGTACTTCCAGAATACAACTGTCTATTGCTTTCACCTGCAAATCTCTGGCAACAGAATCTGCAATCGTTCTCATTGGATGCAAATATTGTTAATACAATTTACAATTACCAGGTATGTTTTTTATATAAGTTAATTTGATTAAAAAGTGTATTGTTTGTGTGTGTTTGTAATTTCGTTAGGAATTCAATCCACGGTTTGTTAGTCCGGTCAAGCACTTGACGATTGTACAGAGTTTGTATTTTCGAAGCATTTTTATATGTATGTATTTCCTCCAATTGATGAATAGGATCCTCGATCGATAGACTAACCGAGAAGGTCGTGGTTGTATATGTTAATCGCTCCAGTTTTCAGAATCGATGATCGGTATTATTGTAGCTGCAATTGTGTTACGATTGAATTATGCTTGATATTTTTAAATTTGCCAATGTGGTACATAAAATATCCTAATCAATATAAACAATGTATCGGAAGTGGATTGCTTTGAAATCTCTTAAAATGTTGCGTCATTTAAAATAATGAATAGAATACTTATTAAGAGATAACGATATACGTATGTATTATATAGTGCATTTCAGAATATGATCAAAGGCAGAGCGTCCATAGCGGAAATGGCGTTCGGTATGCACCTGCGTGATACTGGAATAAAGCGATACCCAATAAGATCTCGACCTCGAGTCCTACAATATGCTGTTACGATTTTCTACGAACAGATTGACCGGAGGTGCATTATCACTTATGTTTCTTTATACAGTGTTCCCCTATGCATGCGTGATGATATAACGTTTATTTTTTCATTGTTTTTTTTAAATCAAGACGATTGGACAGGAAATGATAATTGTTAACGTTAAAGCGATATTGCTCCAAATAATCTTACGATGTTGTAATTTATCAGTAATTGTTTTATCGAATGTTATTATCATTTTAGGTTCATTACCTCTCTTACAGACAAATTGAGAGATATGTACCCGTTGTATCAGGATGAGCCGCAGACGCCCGCTAAAGAGGTCACATTAATATATTATCCGGGCCAGTTCAACTATCACGAGCTGGTGCCTCTGTTGATATCGCTCGTCGGTATATTTCTCTACGTGTATTTCTCTGTGAGGAAAATTGAATTTATCAAATCGAAGTTAGGCCTCGCGGCGTGCTCCGTGCTGACGATCGCCGGTAGCCTCTCAATGTCAATGGGCATATGCTTTTACTGCGGGTTCTCACTGAGCCTACAGGGCAAAGAGATCTTTCCATATTTAGTGATAATCGTCGGTCTCGAGAATATATTAGTGCTGACGAAGAGTGTCACGTCGACCGACTCGAGGCTGGACGTGAAGATACGTCTGGCACAAGGTCTGAGCAAAGAGGGCTGGTCGATAACAAAGAATTTGCTCACCGAAATAACAATATTGACCGTCAGCCTGTTCACGTTTGTGCCTTTTATACAAGAGTTCTCGATATACATGATCGTCAGCCTCATCAGTGACTATTTTGTGCAGATGAGCTTCTTCGCCCCGATTCTAGTCATCGACGTCAGCCGAGTGGAATATATGCCGGAGCAAAATAACAAGTTACACTTGAAGGAATATTTTAGTGCGAGCTACGCGCTGAATTGGAGATACAGTAATGGCTACGAGGACAACAGTTTCTCACCACAGAGGATGACCAAGTCGAAATCACACCCCCGGTTGAATGGTTTGACGCAGAACAGCCCGACAGACGTGGTCGCCAAGAGGAACTCGAACGCAACAATTGCTGAGAACAGGGTGCCGAAGAGAATACGTCTCGTGAACATGTGGGCGAGGACCAGATTGTTTCAGAGGGCGTTGATGGTGTGGATGCTCGTCTGGATATCTATGATCGTGTATAACTCCGGGGTTGTGGATTACTTTATTACGAAAGCCGATAAGATAGACACGTCCACGGAGAGCAATAAAAAGATAACTAAAGAGGTTGAAGCGAAACAATTGTCGAACGTGAATAACAGTGGGAGCCACACCCTGGTGTTTTCACCGCTTCTGGACCTGTTTGGCGATGAGAAGTCGGCGTTCGATGAAAACGATACGATACATTTGAAGCATTTGTCACATTCGAGACCCTGGTCCCGGTGAGTGCACATTTTGTATTAATCATTGTGTGTTAATTAACTGTGTGGTTATGTTAAGAATATACGAATGATAACATTTCATATTACATAATAAATTTTTATTCAATCGCATAAGTAAATTTAATATATATCTATTAAATAAATTCACGGCCTTCAAACTCATAATATTTTTATTCAAGTAGGTCTTTATAAAGACACTTTTGAATCGTCAATTTTTACACTACCACCGGTTCGGAAGGCTCTACCGAGAAGAACCGGCAAGAAACTCGATAGCTACTTTTTTTAAATAAACATTTAATACAAAATTGTGGTAATTATCGCATGCGTTACAAGAACAAGCCGGTTGCAAGCAACAAAAGATTGGCAATTACCTCGCACACTCACTCACACAGAAACACCATTGCACACACTAATACACACACACACACACACTTAAATGCTCGTTCTTTACATAATATACTGCACTTGTTCATATGTATATATATATATATATATATATATTTGTTTTTTTTCTGTTCGTGTTTTTTTTTTGTTGTATTATTTTTTTCTGATCTTGGATTCTATTTTCGATTGTATGTTTTGGCCTCGTTTTCGCTTTGTTTTTGATCTGTTTTTGTTGTGTAAGCTTTTTGTGATAAGCTGTATAGGTTTATGAAATAAAAAATAAATAAATTAGCGTGATAAATGTGTGACATTTGAACGCGTGCTTAATTTTTTTACCAAATGATAATCGGCCGCATCACATTTCAGATTAAATTCCTATCATTGGTCGGCGATTTTATCGCAATACAACGAGACGTTGGCTGGTAAATATCTTGTGCTGCTACCGCCCACATTGGTCAGTCACAGGGTCAGTCCGGAAGTGGCCGCTGGCGTTCGGCATCCGGACGAAAAGGACCCACCCCCGTTACGTTGGCAGGCCTTGGCCGCAGCCCTGGATCCCATAGATACATTGCCTGGTAACATTCACACATTATAAAGCACTTATAATAGCGTACTTATTTATCTTTGGATTTTATTTATAATACATGTTATGAGATGTAAATGAATTAATATATGTATTTGCATTTAAACTAAGCTGAGCCTGTTTATTACAAGTAATACATCCGTCACACATTGCAATAAGTAATTAACGTAAAATTAATTTATTTAATGTGCCATTAAAACAGACGCGGTACGGTAACTTCTCGTTCAGTAGAGGCTTAAATTAGAAAAAAAAAATCGATTCCTGTCTCTTTCTAGAGTTTGACCTTATTGACGGCAAAACACCGCAGCAATGGGGTAAAGGTTCCGAATTGCCCATATACCCAACAACACCCATGGAGATACTTCTGCTGACCATACTTTGCACCATAAGTATAGTGGTCATAGCTTATATGATGGTTGTCTTATACAGGTGAGTTTACGTTTAAAAAAAGTCAACCAAGCGAATGTTTCTTGTCTGTCTCATGGTCGATTGATGATAAGGACGTAATTTTTATACTGCGTATTTAAAGATATGTTAAAACTATGTCTCAGATGTATATGTTCCCGACATTATGCCGAGTGGCGTGCATCATGGCATGAAGATGAGGAGTACAGAAAAATCATCGCGAAGCAACCTGCCGTTCAAGTATGTATCGTTCAATGTAGATTTTTCACTTTGTTTCATTTTCATCAATAGACAAAGTATATTAATGTACGCCTCCTTGAAGATCACGTGACACGTACGTTTAGTTCACAAGACTGTCAAGATTGTATTTAAACCTGTTTTCAAGGTCTATGTTACTCTTGTGCCTGGTTGAGTGCGAAAGCGACCCCAGGGCCCTTTCAATGTGGTCCTGTAGGTTTACCCGAGGTGGTTTTAGTGGGTATTGCCCACCTCGTCTCTGAAAGAGCAGAGACACCAGCGTGGGTTGAGTCCCACATATCCCTTATCCTTTGGGGCCAAGGAATGCGAAAATGCATTTCCACCTCGGAAAAACAAAAAGGTTTATGTTACTCAATAAAAAAATACAATCAAAATTGACTTTAAATAAATTCAAAAAAGATATATAATAATAATGTTATTTATTTCACACAACGAAAAGTCCATAAATTAATGTTAGTAACACTATTTTTTTTTATTAGAGTAACATTTTTTTAATATAATATTTAATCTGCTTAATTTGTGGGTATCTCAGACCGGTTTATTTTAAACCCCCTTTGCCTTAGATAAGAAAGTTATTAACTTACACAAGTGTTACGATTCTATGAAAAAATTAATTGAAAATTGGCCCGTTGCTAAGTTTTATTTTTATATTTTAACGGAAATATTCAAGGTTAATAAAACCTATCAATAGATTAACTTGTGTATTAGTCGTTAATACTTCATTGTTCATTTAATTGTGCTGTTAATTATAGGCAATTTTGCTGTGGAAAGGTTAAATTGCTTCGCAAAACATTTGAACGACGATCGTTTGTTTCGCAAATAAATTTTTAAAAAAAGTTATTTATTTATTTATTTGACACTTTATCGCACTTAAACACTAGAAGCAAATGACGTTAACAGATGTTAGTACATATAAAGAGCGACGGGCGGCCTTATCGCTAATAAGCGATCTCTTCAACCCACACGATAAAAGAATACTTAAAATATAATAAGACACAGGTGCAAAGGGTGCGAAGTATACAAAAAAATAATAATAATAATACAGAAACAAAACACAACATAAATTAAAATAAGAAAAACCGAAAAATATGCTAATTTAAATCTAGAATTATAAATAATTATATTGTAGACAAGAAATGCTTACGAAGAAGTGATTTATAAGATGATAGTGATCGGACAGGATCGGGAAGTGAGTTCCAAAGCTTTATAGCGGACACTGTGAACGAGTTTCCGTAAAAGGGGGAGTGGGGGGGGGGGGGTGGAATTTCGAGGATATGTCTGTTTTATTTTTTTTTATAGTATATGAAAAGTTTATTTCTTTAAAAATACTCAAACAGTATTTGGACTGATGCAGATTAATGCGTCTTTGCCAAAATATTAGAATGTAACTAGTGTCAAATGTCAAATTAACCATTTCAGCTGGTGATGGAAGCTGTGCCCCTGGTGGTTGCGGGCCACAGCCAAGAAGTCGAATGCATCGTGACTGACGGGGAGAGGGTTGTCAGTTCGTGTTTGCAAGGCAATATTAAAATTTGGGATTCATTGAATGGCGAAATCGTCACGACTATCGATCGTACCGCGTAAGTGTTTGTGAACAAAGATTGTGTCTATGACATGTGCCTACAGTCATAAGAAGCTTTGTTTACGCCCATAAAGCCCTTTAATTCTTACCGATTTAATTGTCCGAGGTAATTACATTTTTCATTGGCGGCTCTCGTCCACTCGGCTCAGTGCTGTTCGCATTTTCCACAGACTAAGTTGAAATTCTATTATTTTTTAAGGTCAACTGTCATGGATGGTCGTGTTTTATTTATTTCAATACCGGTGTATTATTGAATGCCAGAATTAGATAAACAAAGAGGAGCTCTTTTGAAAACTAGTAGATCCACTTTTATGTATTGTTTCTTTGTGTGAATTCTATAGTGTTATACACATTAAGTCTGTACATTATATGGTATATTTCAAAATACCTACTAAAATAAATTAAATTTCTAAACGGTACTTGAATCAAGTGCACATTTAAATTACATATTCAAATCGATTGAATACTCATGACTTGACAGAATCGATTTATCGTAATTATCGAATACCGAATCGTATAGTTACATCACTAGTTGTGTCACTGAGACAAATGTGTATTACGGTCTCCCATAGTTACAGTACTAAAATGAATCACAATATCGCGATTTATCGATCGTATATTCTCATACAAATATTATAAAACATATTTAAACAACACAAATAAATACTCACTGGCGCGAGCTGCACCACGTGGGGCGACATCTCTTGGGCGCGTTATGCGAAACAGAAAGTTTAATCAGCTAGCCATTTAAATTATCATAATATTTTTGTATATCATACATTTATGGTTTATTGTTAATGGCTTTCTATAAAATGAAAAATTAATTTCAGTTATTTCAAGATGAAAGGAGAAATATATGACGAAGCCAATCCCAAAACGGTGTTGGAAGATGAAAGAGAAGGCGATACGCAAGGTATTCTCATTTTTTTGATACCAATAGTTATTTTTTCTAGATCAATAATTTGTATGCGACATTTAATGACATTTTTGTTTTGTATTACAGAGATTCATGATATAGAAGCAATACACAGGCCCGAGGTAAGCGTTATCTGTCATTGCGGCCCCGGGTTCGATTCCCGGTACGGTCAACAAATAAAGAATATATTTATTTATTAAACATTCTTAATGTTAATATAACTTAAAATAAAACAGAACACAAAACTAAAACAAATTTAAAAATTTTGGTCCCTGTGGCAGAGTGCCTAAGTTATATTAGTTAATATTAAGAATGTCTATTAAATATTACAATAATTAAAAACTAATTAAATTAAATAAAGGGGAAACCCCCTTCATTTATTATATACTTAATATGTATGTTATTGTAATCCATCAAAATATGTTAAATTAAAAACAATGTTGCTTGTATTTGAACATGGATGGTGTGTCCATTTGAGCAATGAATTTCTTGTGTTTGCTGAACATCCAATCTCTTATATACCAATACAAAAGAAAAACTTAATGAAAATATTATATGTATTACATATTTTTTTGCAGATACGACTGCGTAGACAGCTCAACAACCATTTGAGTAACATAAAGTTTCGGTCCAATCAACAGAATCCGCCCTCTTGCCTGCCTGTCGCTGAGAATACCAAATATTTATTCGCCAAGACATACAGGTGAGGGTTTTTCTTTTATAACAGCAGGCAAATATTGGCAAATGTTTTGATTTAAAAAAAAAAATGTCGATAATTTACATTTTCTGAAAGAACCGAATTAAAGTTTAACTCAAAAGTATACAAAGAAGGTCCTATGTCAATTTGATGTATCGTCGATTTTTTGACATGTGAACACATTTATGTATATAATTGACTCGATTTAATATTCTGAAAAAAATAATTCAATATTTATGATGTGATGTGACTCAGTGTGTGAGTTGTATTCCTTTGATATGAATGAATGTAGAAAATATCTCATATGTAAATTTCTGTAAATAATTCTTATTGGTTTTGAATGGTTTTTTTTTTTAGGAAAATTAAATTTGAAGACAATTATATACTCAATTATAGCGTACCACTCACTAAAAGGCCGGCATCGCGCTCACGAGCTCCCACGCCACGTGATTATCTTCTATAAATAAAATTGTATTCTTACATATAAATTTAATGGTGAATTTTAATTCTTAATATTTTCAATGAATCAAACTCAAACTACCTCTATTCAAGTAGGTCTTTATAAAGACACTTTTGAATCGTCAATTTTTACACTACCACCGGTTCGGAAGGCCGTACCGAGAAGAACGTGCAAGAAACTCGATAGCTGCTCAACTAAAATAACAAAGCATTGTAAGGCTACTCAAGAATTGAACTGATGCTGAGCCAAATGTCTTTTCAACCAAAATACTCTTTTATTTATATGAATAATAACATATGTTTAATGCAATTAATATCGTAGAATTCTCCTCTTTGTTTTTCAGAGATCTCTATTGCACAAACGAGCGTGATATTTATGAAAAAGAAATTATGGACCTGAATAGATTAAATGTTTATAAAGAAGTGAGTGACAGTGATAGTTTGAAAAATGAATTGCTCAGAAGCAATCAGGCCAGAAATCGTTGTGTCACTGAGGAGCTTTGGAAAAGTAACCCCATTCGGGAGACGCCCGTGTGGTGCATGGACTACTGCAACGATCTTGTTATATTGGGCTGTGCCGATGGGCGGATAGAGTTCTGGGAGGCAGCATCGGGAAAATTAAAGGTTTCATTTATGATTTTTTCTTTTTTCTTTTTTGGATTTGGAGACTGAAATGTATTTAACCATGGCGGAATGTGTTCGTGAAGAATTGTTTCTTGTATTGTTTTGAAGTGTGTATGGTGGTGTATGGAGAAGAGGCCTGGCGGCACTGGGGTGACGCACGTGAAGGCTTTAGGGGGTGGCAGGCGAATTTGCGTCGCGCTTTTGACGGGGCACCTGTCACTGTTCCGCCTCGACGCGTACAATAGCACTTCGGGCGCTCAGGTTGACTGGCGCTTCAGTACCGCACACCGGAGAAGTATGTCTTTATATATTAATTCATTGTATTTTTGTATACAGTGTACACTCTATATAACGACACTGATAGGACTGTGCATTTGATGCCTTTATAGAGAGTGGTGCAGAGAAGAAAAATCAGAAGAAAATACAAGCTAAACCAACCAAAGCCATTTGATTTCGACGCTTTTGAGAGTTTGACGGGAAATCGAGTGCAGTTGTATGGAGTTTACATTGTATTTGATTGCTTAGAAACAGGAATAGAAAGAACGAGAAATAGAAGAAGAGAGACCCGTTTTTAAATAAATATTTTTAATGTAGAAATAATAGTTAGACAAATTTTCAAAACAGACACAGATTTTAATGTTTTGGAAATTATATTTTCGCACAAATTTCTTAATCAACGTTCGCGTCTTAGTCACGCGGTCTATCTAACAATTGTATTTTTTTTTGCACACGGTAGACGATAGACTTTTTGCCAAATGCTGTGTTATTTTATTTTATTATATCTGTCCCCAGACATCTTGTGTGCTGAAACAATAAACTTATGAGATAACAAAACTAGGTTTACACATAAGACAATTAAATGGGAACTTGAGACATTATACAATAACAAAATATAATATACATAATACGAACAAGATACGGCATACCTGTGACCACTACCGGGATTCAAAGGGTGTTTTTTTACGAGACATGTTTTTCAGCGCATAAGCGAACCGGATCCGCAGATTCACTTCGCTACGCACAAGCAATAGACGACGAGACGGGCCGGGAGCGTGCGACATTATTATACGAAGTGGAAAACAGTGATGGTGAGGGTTAGTATCAGGCAGTGAGTTAAAACAGGCTTTTTTTGCTGTGGCCACGATTGTTCTGCTTTTTAAAAAGTTTCTATATTTCATCAATAAACAATCATTGAGAATATTGTGGAAGCAGGGAGTTGTATAAAATCAAAGTCAAACTCAAAATATCTTTATTCAAGTAGGTCTTTATGAAGACACTTTTGAATCGTCATTAACACTACAACCGGTTCGGAAGGCAGTTATCGGCCGAGAAGAACCGGTGAGAAACTCGATAGCTGCTCTTTTAAATATTACATATAAAGTTATGTTACTTTCAATTCAAATAACTAAAGCATCGTAACGCTACTCAGGAATATACATTTATTTTAAGACGTTCAGGAGAAGAAAAAAAAAGTAGTTAATCACTTGGTAGCCAAGTGCACGCTGCGTTGCAAGTCTCACCGAATTTTACGCCGTACATACGGTCGTATAGTTATATATTTTTTTAGAATTTTAATTTAATTTTTTATTCACACGTAGTTTTTTGCCTGTTGAAACAACAGGCAAGTGAAAATTGTATCATTTTCAAATGATTACGATGATTTTTTTTTCACTTTATAGAAGTCGTCTGTGTGCGGGTGGCACACTGTCGTCCCCATCAGCAGCCAATAACAGAGTTGCACGCGGAAGGGGGACGCGTGCTCACCGGCGGACAGGACCACGTGCTGAAGGTAAACATCATAAAAACACTGTCACAAAAAATCTTAAAACTAAGAAACAGTGGTGAAAAGGCGGTCTGTTCGCTCTCGTCCAGACAAACGAAGAAATCTAGGAAAATTTTTTGCTAAGATGACCTCGTTTCTCGATATATTTGTTTTTTTTTCACAAATAAAGATTATTATTATTTAGGTGTTTTCAAGCGACCTGCGACAGCTATTTACACTCCACGGCCACTGCGGGCCGATCACCAGTTGTTTCATCGACCACGCGACTCCGACCATCGCAGGTAGTGGTTCACAAGATGGACTGCTCTGTGTTTGGGATTTGCACACGGGTAAGTTTCCTTTGGGTTAATTATCTTAAATTGGGAGTTTTAAACGCATGTATATACTGATTTTTTTTGAAAATAAATTTATTTTATTTACACTGTATTGCACTTAAACAGTGGAAGTAGATTATGTTAGTGCGTATAAGAGCAACGGGCGGCCATATCGCTAATAGGCGATCTCTTCCCGACAACCCTCAATATAAAATAATACAATTTGACTGGCGCAAGGGGTGCGAGGAATACAAAAAAAAGCATAACACGAATTTAAATCTAAAAATATAAATAATTACATGAACAATATTAAAGGCTTTCGAAGAATAAGAGATTTAATATAATGATAGTGAGGAAATGTTGCAAATTTTTTGTAAGATTTTTTTATGTATGAACGTTATATTTGTATTGCAGGTGCGTGCCTGTACAGTATGCAGGCACACGACGGCGCAGTGACGTCACTAGCGTACACCGCTTCCTATGTGGTATCAGCTGGCGCCGACGAGCGTCTGTGCATATGGGACCGATTTCAGGGACATATGCTCAACTCAGTACATATAGTAAGTTCAAAAAAAAATCATATTCAATCACATAAACTGTGCATATGGTGCAATTGTTCCCAAATCAAGGGCGTAGCAAGGAAGAGAAGAACTGGCAAAACCGCTCCTTCTTTGTTCATCCTTGTGCTATTTATTTATTTTATTTCTTAAACTTGTATATTATTGTTGAAATTTTAAATTTGTTTGATAAATTACATTGTTTTAGTGCTTTTTTGTTTTTGATTAACACGTGTCTGTTAATTGTACCTACCTGAAGATAGGTGCACGAATATCGGCTAGTTTTGGGTTTGACATTAAATATGTTGGTTGGATTCAAAATAAATATATTAGTATAATATTGTTTATGTGCTTACAGTATGTGATAATTTCAGGGTCTTAATTATATGAGTCGAATGTTGCCTTTAACTCACACACTTCTCGTGATGGGCGATAAAAATGGCCTCACCGCCTACGACCTGAGCAGCGGTGACGTCATACGACGTGTTTTATTCGGTAATTAACCAACATATACCAATGTTTGATAATCAAAATAACTTGAATCATATATTTATTCATATCTTTTTAATATATTATCGTATCAAGTATCACTTGTGTATGTCATAAAATTTCATACCGGGGCTTCCAAAATAAACTTGATAGGGACCCATTCCCAAGATTTTTTATCACTTCTATCCTATACACTATAATAGGATTTACACATTTTTGCTTAAATTTTTTGGAACATCATTTGGGATATAATTATATGGATTCAACTAGTTCCGCAGACCCCTGAACCGTTATGACTTAGGAGCCTTAGTAATAATTCTTAAACCCCTGTGTTCACGGGATGAGTCTCACTAGAAATTCCCTCGGTGAATTAATTGAAGAATTCTCGTTTTCAGGACAGAGCGACGGTTGTATATTCGTACGACAAATATTACCATTAAAAGATGCGATCGTGTGTGATTACGCGAACCAACTTCGTATCGTTAAGTTTCCACTCGTATCGCGATTCGATATGAAGAACGAATAATGTCCGCACGACACATGTGTTTTGTATTGTTTTCAATAAATTTCTCATAAAAATATATTGAACAGTATATTTGTTGTTTAGTTTTTTTTTTTTAGTTTGGTTGTATTTAAAATGCAAAATAATTTAATTATTTTGTGTGTGTTCGCTTCTTAGTTGCAGACGGTTAAGAAAGATATGTCTGACATGTCCAGGTTGCGGTATGAAGATATAGTTCTAACCGAAACTAAATGCTATATATAATATTCACAAAGCAATTAGCGATGCACTCTCCTTTTGTATGTTTGTAACAGACAAAGTAAACTTTTTTTTATAATAAGTAACACTGTATGTTACAATTTGGCGTGGGAATTTTAGTATTCTAAGAATGTAGTGTAAGTAAATTATTCACACATGTTCCCGCTTCCAATATATTACAATTTGTAAGACATTTTTTAATAAACATTTTGTTACATAATTCTTTTATTTTTTAAACAATCTATGACATTTTTAGGGTCCCAATAATTATTGACGTTGACATTTATCAAAATCATGAATTATATGAAAGACCTTCTTTATTGTTTTTTTTTTTTTTTTTTATAGAAGAGGGGGCAAACGAGCAGGAGGCCCACCATAAAGGTGAAGTCGCCGCCCATGGACACTCAAGTGGCTGGGAGCTCATGAGTGCGTTGCCGGCCTTTTAGGGATTTAGGAAGGGAGGGATATTTTTCAGTTGGGTGAATTGTATAACGGCTTTAAAGTAATTAAACGTAATTGCATAACATACTAACTGTTGTGGAAGAAATCTTATTAAATAATAGTTAACCTAATTGGGTAATTATAGGACAGGTTTTAATAATATTTTTTTGTTGTGTTACCTTAACTTACTACCTTGCGAATTATAAAGCGTCCCATACGCATCGTAAAAGCGCGCCGTTAGTCATAACCATTAAAATAGGATGCTGTTAAGGGCAATTTACAATTTATTTGGATAAAAAAAATTTGTCATTAAAATTGAAATAAATTAAAGGTTTTCATAATAAAATAGTCTCTACAACCTATTGGCGATATAACTGTGGTTTCTTTTGACTTATTCTGTGCCGTCTGACATTGGAATGACGAATCCAATCGTAATTTTTATTTAATCTGTGAGTTGCGTCGAGTGCGGACCGCAGTCAAGTGTAAGAACTAGTAGAAGACTCGCAAGTTTAAATAAGTTGAAGTTTTCCTACTAGATATATCCTACTTTTATGCATCTTTAAATTATTATTTTAATAAAGATTCAACTATTAAAATGGCTGAGTAAGTATTTTAGACATTTTTTGTGATTGATATGTAATATGTTAAGTAGCATGACTTTTAATTTTGATGAGGTAGTAGATAGGGCTCTTTTCGGCTATATAATATTAGAAAACAATAAATTCCGTTAATTGTAATTTAATATCCAATATAAAACTCAAACAAAACAAAAAATGATTGCCATGTATTATATTTGGGTCACTAGCATATTTATGATTTAAAATATTTGTTACATTAAGTATATGAATATTTTACAAGAATAAAAAACATATAAAGCTAGTTACAATAGTGCTATACAGTGAACAAAATTAACTGAAAAGTATCAGTTAATAAACATATATTTTTAAAAACCTAATTATTATCCAAGATTGCACAGAAGTTTAAGAAGTAAAAATTGTAATTTAATACAAACTATATTCTTTATAATTTATCAAAATATAAATTAACTGAAAGCTTGTTTATATTTGATCACATGTATAAGATTTACTTAGAAGGAAAATATGGGTTAAGTGATTATTAACAGGAAGGTTACTTGAAGGTTAATCAACTAACTGTTCTACAACCAAAGTTTTAATTATATCTACATATTATCTTTATGTATAATTATTTAATATTAATCAAAAGGACATATTTGCATGTCTCTCATTATTAATAAAATGAATGGGTAAATTAAGAAAGAAACAAAGAAAGAATGTAATGAGTAAAGGAAATGTTTATGATGAAAGATCAATTATAGAAATTGCTTTACAACTTTCAAAAATACGGTGTAATGTAAAAAATCTAATTAATGAAACATTTAAAAAAAACTTCATGATTATCTTTAATAAATTACTTTTAATTACAGAGGTAAAGCTGATATTGCCCTCATCGGTTTGGCCGTTATGGGTCAAAACCTAATTTTAAACATGGATTCAAAAGGATTTGTTGTGTGTGCATACAACAGAACTGTAGAGAAAGTATGTACTTATTAATTCAAGTATGTCTAAGTGTGTATTAAAAATGTTACTTTAAACCGACTTCTGCCTATAGGTGCAACAATTTCTAGCAAATGAAGCTGCTGGAACAAAAATAATTGGTGCTAAGTCCTTGGAGGATATGGTTGCAAAACTTAAGAAACCAAGAAAAGTTATGTTGCTTGTTAAAGGTATTGTTGAATTAATCAATTGATTCTTAATTTAAACTAAATAGTCAATAGTAACTTAATCATTTCAATAAATATGACTAAACAAGTAAGATAGGTATTAAGAAATTAGAGCCTTGAAACATGAGTATTAGCAATTCAAAAAACATTACAATGGAGGTCAAATGAAAGGCATTTGTAGACTTTGAACTCTTATGTCAAATGTACTTATACAGTGAAATTTGATAATGTTATTTCAAATGAGCTATTCTATACATGATACTATATGATACAAACTTTAATTGTAAATCTCTTCTCGCAGCTGGTTTTGCGGTTGATGAGTTTGTGAAGAAACTTATACCTTTACTTGAGAAAGGTGATATCATTATTGATGGAGGGAATTCACAATATACTGACACACAACGTTGGTGCAAAGACTTGGAATCTACCGGAATCTATTTTATAGGCATGGGTGTATGTAATTTTTAAATGTTTCCTTTTGTCCTTAAGTTAGCTAAGACAACAATATTTGTATATTAAGTTTATATATATATTAATATATGTATTGCGTTAGTTTTTGGATATTTAGTTTTTGTCATGTTACAGTCAAGTCTTTATGGGTATTTTCTCATAGGTAAGTGGTGGAGAAGATGGTGCACGGTATGGACCTTCTTTGATGCCTGGAGGTCATCCTGAAGCTTGGCCACATGTCAAACCAATCTTCCAGGTTAGTACTGTATATTGAAACAATACAATATGGTGTAGAGACCATGCTGTTTAAATGGTCAAAATTGTAAATACAAGCTTAATATGTTTTGATTAATCACATGTGCATTTAACATGCAAATGCTTAAGATTTTTTTTTTACATTAAATGTTTTTTTTTAGGCGATCTGTGCCAAAGCAAACAATGAACCGTGCTGTGACTGGGTTGGCAGAAACGGTGCTGGACACTTTGTAAAAATGGTTCACAACGGTATTGAATATGGTGACATGCAGCTCATTTGCGAAGCTTACAATGTCATGAAAGATATTTTAGGTATGTGTATAATTAAGTGAACGTTAAAAATTAATTTCAGAATGTTAACTGATAATTCATTTTAGGTATTGACCAGCAAGAGATGGCGGCAGTGTTTGAAGAATGGAATAAAGGAGAGCTCGACTCGTTCTTAATTGAAATCACTAGTGATATACTGAAATTCAAAGAAAACGATGGTAAGCTATATTAAAAACTATTTTCTGGCATGTTTGAGGAAAAGATCAGCCTTCTTGCTGTGAAGGGTTCGGATCAGACCTAGCAGCTTCCTGAAAATGATCTCAGATAGAATGGATTCATTTGTTCTTCATCACTGTTCCACATTGAATACCTTATTTATTGAAAAAAACAAATTAATATATATTTTGCTTTTATTTTAGGAGTTAATTAAGATATTATTCTTACTACCATAAATGTATAGACTTTTTGTTGTCTGAAATAAAGAAAATTATTGAATGCGCTAACAATATTATTTTAAAATGTTAATTTTAAATAAATTATAGAATAGATGAGATTGTAATTCTCTCGATGTCTAATGATGACTTTGTAATTTCAGGCTCATTCTTGCTACCCAAGATCCGTGATACTGCGGGGCAGAAGGGAACTGGCAAATGGACTGGCATTAGTGCTTTGGAGTACGGTGTTCCCGTCACACTCATTGGGGAAGCCGTGTTCGCCAGGTGCCTGTCGGCCTTGAAAGGTATGAATTATGTATGAACCCTGAATCGCTCATTGGACCATTTTTATTTGTTTTAATATCAGTCAGCAGCCTTTCATATTAACTTTGTTTGTTAAAATTGGTACTTTCAAATCAACCTAACAGTTTCTTGCCTGCTTTTTTTGGACGAACAGACCTTGAACAGAAAATAGTCCTTCGGATGAAGGTGCATCCTTGCTGCATAAAAAGATTGCTAGCAACTTATCAAAAAAAAATTATTTCTTTTTTTTAAATCTAAAGCTAACCTAACCTAACCTAACCGAATGTTTTTTTAGATGAACGTGTAAAAGCTAGTAAAGTGCTGCCGGGACCTTCAGGGAAATTCAGTGGTGATAAGAAAACGTTCTTGGAACAGCTACGTAAGGCACTGTTTGCTAGCAAGATTATATCCTACGCACAGGGCTTCATGCTGCTTCGGGAAGCTGAAAAGGTACAATTATCATCAAGATCTACTATTAAATGTGTTAAAATTTAAAAAAAAAAAATATGAATCTTGGAACTTTTGTCCGTAGGCCAATTCATGGAGTCTCAATTATGGAAGTATCGCATTGATGTGGCGTGGAGGTTGCATCATCAGGAGTGTATTCCTTGGGAACATCAAGGATGCGTTCACGAAGAACCCCCAACTTACGAATCTACTCCTGGACCCATTCTTCAGCGAGCGTATCAGCAACAGCCAGCAATCATTGCGTGAAGTTGTAGCGCAAGCGTCTCTCATGGGCGTTCCAACTCCGGCCTTCTCTGCAGCACTCGCCTTCTATGACGGCTACCGGTCAGAAGTTCTACCAGCCAATTTGTTACAGGTACGTAACATCGATCATTCCAAAATAAACATAACCTCTAAATTAAAAAAATAATTTATTAGGGGTTTAGAGGGGGTTGTGGGTACGAAATTTCCATTTGAAATGCCCATAATGATGACGGCTGTTCCTCGCTGTATCAGAAATACATAAAAAAAAGCACCAGCTCTTGGGTCATCGGTACTGACTACTTAACTCCTTCATAACCTCTTGTGCACTTGTACCCCCAGGTTCAAGTCATTATAAATGTGTCTTTATAATCGAACCTTTACGATATATTGTATGTGTATAAATTACAGGCACAAAGGGATTACTTCGGCGCTCACACTTACGAGCTCCTGAAGAAGCCTGGTGAATTTGTTCACACCAATTGGACTGGTCATGGTGGAAATGTATCGGCTTCCACATATAACAATTAATAACCGTATATCAAATGTATACTTACCAATGTATTTTCCTATCGATAACTTATTTTATTGGAATATATATTTTTTTATACGCAATGAATGATAACACACATATAAAAGGCTTTTTGAAAATATATTTTAGGTCGTTCGTGCATTTTTTAAACATTCCTTAATTAACACTTAGGATAAGTCAAGGTGCTGTGTTCTGAATATGTCTTATGAAATATATGCAATATATAGATAAGTAATAAATATATATATATATAGTGCTCATTAAATATATATTTTAAGATGTGTGATGGGTCCAATATACAATACATTTCTGGTTTTATATGAATATATGGGTGTTTTTTTTTTTAAATGATTGTTTTATTTGCTAGAGTGCTCCTTTGATTGAATGTCCCAGTAATTCTTAGGAAGTTAATAAAAATACTTTATTATTCAGACTTTATTAATAAAGTTAGCCTCCAGTGTCAGTCTTAGTCGGCGTTGGATATCGGTGTAGATATATTTGATATGTCTGTGTTTTTAAGCAACACCTCGCGGGGTTGGATTGTGTTTAGATAACGCACGTTAATATACGATTGTGTCCGTTTTCTTTCTTCATTTTTCTAATGATAAAAAGTTTCGTATTTGCTGATGTTTTTGCTATAATAACAATATATATCTTTTTTAAATATTCACTACTTAGGTTGGTTTGAATTTCTTTAGCTACTGACAACATGAATATTATTTAGCCCCTGATCGAAGTGTTAACACGCGTTGAGTTTTACACTCAACATCAGCTACTTGGGCACTACTTGCTTTGGCTATTCGGACTTTCTAAATACATAGACATAAATATACTAACATATTGTAAGCATCGCCATACAGCGAGGAAATGCCGCCAGCATTGTGGGTTCTCTGCTCAGGGACCAAACTTTTTGAATTTGTTTTAGTTTTGTGTTTTGTTTTATTTTAAGTTACTTATTTTAGTTAGGTTAATATTAAGAATATTTTGTGTTCATTTAATTATATATTAGTTAATAATATTAGTACAGATGTGTTGCAAATGTTAAATCCATATAAACAGTTTTGTTTAATATATACGAATACATATTGTAATATTAATTCATATGAGATATCATCTGAGTTCTGACTTCGCAGGTTTTTCTGTGACGGAACATCACAGAAAAACGTAATGCAAGGACACAAGTATATTATGGTCTTCACAACGTACGCATACTCTATGACAAATAGAGCCGTCACATCTGACGTCAAAACTATGTAAATTTACTGTAATAAAATATTACAAATTCATGTAATATCGAAACAGAATAAATTAATGTTGAAGCATAAACATGGTTTGTGGTTTGATACTAACCACTATGATAATAATATTATGGATTCCCTGTTTACGCCGAGGTATGTGGGCGAAACCAGGACCAGTGTATGCAAGAGATAGAAAAAATCGACTATTTATAATAACTCCAACTACAAATTGTTGTAAAGGAAAGTGTTCACTGCGATGAGTATGTTGTTCACAGCCGACATCACTAAACTTCTTAGTAAAGTTGGTTTTGCATAGATATACCTAAACATTAAAACGGTTTAATTTTCTTAATGTAAATATGATTGTTTTTAAAATGTACTACGCTTTTATAATTTGTAAATTAAAATCTAAATTTGAATATATGATTTTAAATTTTAATATGTTGGCTAGAAACTGCTTAATTTATATTATAATGAGCTCACTACTATCTGTGTAAAATATACGCTACCAGTAGAGGATATACGTGTGTCGCGACATCTATGATCTGCAGCTGCAATCAATACGGTGACGTCATCGATGCGAATCACATTCGAGTTCTCTCGACAGATAAAAAATTAACAGCGTTTCCTCACTTTTTGGATTTACTTTTACGTTTACTTTTTTTTACATCAACTTTTGTCTTACAGACCTTTAATAAGTTATAGGATGAGTATAGATTTGGGTTTTACGGTTTCTTAACTAGGAAAAAAGCAATGATTATTTAATATTAATAATAGTCATTAAATTTAATACACTTGTTTTGTTTGACACTTTGACAACTTAGTCTGTGGACTGGCTCAAGGCGCCATTCACATTTTGTTTTTTCCCGCCAATCTCGCGAATAATAGGATACCGCTACAACATTGTAGCAGTGTATTAATAATTGAATATCAGGACATTGTTTATATCTACTACTTTTTTTTTGTTTTTTGTGATTAGTTATCGCCAAGTCGACATATAATATAGTGTATGGGTGTATTAATTAACATTTAAATGGATACTTGGAAATATTTATTTGTCCAGTATGTCGATGTTAAGCCACATATTTTAAAAGCCGATTAACCTTGATCTATAATCTCGTATAATATATATAATAAGTGGGGGTATTATATATATCTCTACCTAATGATTTAAATATGTTAAAGTTAATTTAATTGTAATAGTTATCTATTTTTCATAGACAATTGTTTTTTTTTTCAATTTCTGTTCCATGTTCATTTTATTCATACATTGAAGATAACTCTTACCTATAGTTGCAGTTTATTATTTGCTCTTAATATTGCGTGTTAGTATACTAATAGGTAGTATACTGTAATCCTATAGGATAATTCAAATGTAAAATTTCTTTTAATATACGTTTAAGCTCCTCTGTGGCTTAGCTGGAGTTATCAAACTAACCGCCAGCTGGCCCGGATTAAGTATTAGTTAAAATTTACTTGAAATAAAAACCATCTATGTTAAAATCTTTTAACAGCTATATTTCACTTATATAATGTTTAAATATATAATGTTATAATGTTTTAATAATTATAATCATCTATTTTTTTAAAAGCAATACTGTGTAACTGTTTACCTAAACAAATTGATACTGGGGTTAAGAATTGTTACCTCGCTACAGTATGTTTACAGTATTAAATAAAATAAAACTTTATAAATTAAACCTATTTTTATTGTTACTACAATTTTTGACACATAAACATAATATAACTCTCCATTTAAATACACAAATAAAATGTATACCCGTTCCTTAATTTCACGATACTAATTTCTACGTAAATTTACTACAAGATATTGTGTACCAAATTGTCTACAAGCATATATTTGGCGCAAAAGAGTTAAAAACTAGTAGGATATCTTAATAAGGAACTCCCAAAATTTGCAAAATTAACAGGAATCATATCACAGTGACGTGGGAATTTAACAAAATACAATTAATTTTAAACAACGTCTTTTGCTTAAATTTAATAGTGTTTATGAAAATTCACACTATCTTACGACAAAAGTTATTCATTCTATTAATTAAACAAAATTTTATTTGAAAATTCATATATATAGTTTCTCGCAAACCAACAATTACAAAACAACACTGAGTTACTACAAGTATTTTACAACATCAAAACCTTATAGGTTATACATAACCTTATATATAAGTACTTACGCTGTCACCGAAACAAAACAATTGACATAGATTTATAAAAAAATATTCAAAGATATATAATTAAATATCTAATATTTACGAAAATCTGCATTTTCGAATATTTAACAACATCAACCACTTTTTGTGACGAATTAAAAATGCATATAATTAATATACGCTTTACAAAACATTTCTATTCAAAGCGTCATGATAAAAGTATAAGATTTAATCGTGGACATAAATTTAAACGTTTTAACTAACCTTTGAAAGGACTAGGAAATGACAGACTACTTATATTAACATTATAATTATATTATGTATGTACGAATTGTTTAATTATTACATGTATAATTCAAAATATGTTATAACCCTCAATGCTTTGTCTTGTAAACTATTATGAAAACCATTACAAAACGCCTTGTTTCACCAACCTATGGTTTTTAATTTGAGTTAAAACATACCTTAGTTCGAATTATCATAATCATCTTCAATATCTTGTTACGTATTTTTTTCAAATAATTGACCTTACATACATTTTCTTGATAAAAACGAAATGATATTCAAAACGTATTGGACTTCGTTCGATATCTACAATGCTTCATTCGTTGCTACCGTTCTTCTTGGAGATATTGACATGACATGCAACGCGTGTTTTTATATTTTCACATTACTATTTTGAAAAAGCTCAGTAACAGGAATGAGGTAAACACATTTTTAATAAAACAAATATGATAATTAACCTATTGTGCTTAAGCTAATGTTATTCTAAAATAACAATTCTACATTTTTAAGAATTCTAATTAAGAATTTACTCCGTCTCAATTCTACACCTTATATGTATATCTCCATTCTCACTATTGGGACAAAGGCCATTTACTTCATTCTTTAAAGCTTTGTTTATATATTTTCACTATAGGTCTTTCTTTTGTACATTTGTGTACATAAATATATATGATAAATTATAAAAAACCATAACGATGAGCTTAAACTTAATGATTTTATCATGGATTTAAATGAGTTCTTACATGAAGCAAATCTTGTAGTAATCAAATAAGAACTAATTTCACATTAAAAGACTTAAGTCATCATTTTTTTATTAGATATGATTTAGAGTCGAGACTTAGCGCTAAGTATGTATGACATGTATGTATGATTTGGCATGATCACTTATATATGTATTTTAGCCTAGTAAACTTAGCCATACTATGAACATGTTAAAGTACCAAAGATTTTGACAAACCGAAGTCATACATACGTATTCCTCAAAATCATTCAAACAAACAAACACACTTTTAAAAATGACTTATACATAATTGTCATGTAAATGATATGTATTATTAATAAGCGGAAATTAAGAAAAAACGAAAAAAAAGGCTAATTAACGTTTGAATTATTTTTGGTTTGTCAAAAAAAAATCGTCTATTTTTAAACCATCTATCTTAATCTCTATAGTCTTTGGTTCATAGAGAAGTGAAAACAATTATTTTAACACGCGTTAAAAACGAAACTGCAGTCGGTTAAAGGTATTTGAAACATGGAATAAAATGGTATAAAAAATCTTATTATATACTTCAAGAAGTTATATACCTTTAACTATATACATACATTGAACGTACATTGAAAATGTCATTTACATTACTTTATAAATAAAGGAATATAAGGTATAAATAATAGGAAGAAAATTAATAAATTTGTTTTAATAAAGAATTAGAGTATTTTAAAAGTAACAAGGAGCGAAGGGCAATGTAAAACGAAACGATATCGACGTATTCTTTCGCGTATCTGTGATTGGACAATTCGTTTTACATTCTTTGAAAAAGGGGGGGTTAGAATATAAATCGGAAGACGTAATGATGACGCGTTCGGCTTGGTTGTGATTGGTCAAAAGCAGATCTCGTCCAATCACAGACACGCGTTACGAAACGTCGATCTGTTTGACAATTGACATTCAAGCGACGCGCATTTCTTTAGTCTTTGCTTTACATTCTAACCCCCCGTGACAAATGGAGATTCACGGTACTTGGATGAAATAGGAAATATAGAAAACTCGTCGAATATAGATTGTACATATTATTATTATTCAATATTTACATATAACACTAAAACGTTTAGCTTAGTGTGTTATTATTGTTAGTCCGGTATTGTATCATGATATAATTTACTATTATTGTTTTACATCTATCATTAAAATATCAACTATAGGTACGCTTCTTTGGCACACTTAATTATGGTTAAATACTTCGTTCTACGAGTTAGAGAGTAAATGCTTAAATGATTGCAATGCGTGAATGCGTCAACAACATAATTCTGAGGTATGGGATGGCTAGTTTATTAAAAATGCTGGTTGTTTTTTTTTGTATTATAACGTAACTTAATTTTTTTTTATCACAAAACAAATTATTGCTCCATTCTATACAACTGTGCAGTCGAATTCGTGTATTGTATATTTTTAAAAGAAGAATCTCATAGGTACCATGTAAAAATAGTTTTATTTAAAAATCTGAAACCATGAAGGTTCTATGTCCTACAATAGAACGGCAGTAAGCCCCTGTTATTTCCTCCGGCTGTTAATTCGTATTACCAAAACCAACAATTTTATTTAGTTTTTTTTACCTATAAATAAATATAAGGAATAAATAGGAAACTCCGTAGGCGCATTCAATGTGAAACTTTTAAAGAATTGAAAGTTTTAGTAAAAGTTTGCTCCTTACCAACTTCGCTTAACATAAATCCAAAGATTTTTTAGGATTCTATTTATGCCCGAGAGACAGAAACGTATTAATTTATTAAATTTTCACTAAAAAAACTTTTTTAGTTAGTTAAAAAACGTTCTTACACTTCTATATTCACTTCCAGGTGACGAAATTCTCCACAAATAGCACCACACATCGTATACCAGAATTTTTAAATCCGTCTAATTTACTTAGGCATTTAACAACACCAGCATCAGGAGGATTTCTCCTCCGCCCAATCTCATCCACTCTCATCATCATCTCTGTGCAGTTCACACCCACTTGGATTTTCCTGTGAGTGGTGGCGTGTAGAGCTGGCTGCTGATTCTTCAGGATCCGTACTAGACGTTCCCTTGTTTCTGTAAGAAAACTATGAGCTGTAGATAATATCTCGTAACAAATTTATTTGTAACCACTACCGTAGGACGTTTTAATAATTAACTAGTTTGTTTACTAGCAGACTGATTTTACTGTAGTATATACACAATGTTTACATATTGTAAATGTCCGGCCGCGTTGCATTTTAATTACAACTGCGGCTCATTATTAAGTATATGTTGACAAGTGACAATTGACAAGTACGTGTCAATTAATGTTTACTTAGTTGCTCTGTATTTATCCACGTACAATTTAATATCACACAGCCGAAACATACAAATTCAGAGTCTATTTTGTGCATCTAAATGATTCATTTGTTGATGATATAAGTTGAAAATATATTAAAAACATAAATAAAACAATAAAAGGCTTGACGGACTGTACCAGAAACAAAAGATTTGCATAAATGGCTTCCCATCGATACTTATATGTCGGTAACTGACGGTTATGTTGAAGCTCATAAATATTTTTAATGTCCTTTATCGATTTTGCATTTCAAGACTCTTAGTTAAATTAAAACTTAAAATCTCTTTGAAACATATTTAAATCGTAATCAAAATAAATATATTTATTTAAATAATAACAGGACCGTAAATAAGAAAAAAATAAAATAAATAATGTTTAATATTAGAAGTGTTGAAAATGTGTTTTTTGTCTATTTAAAAGAAAAGCATGAATTATTGTATTGCTACAAGCTAGCATTTCTGCTATTAGGTTAAGCTAATCTATCTAATTGCAACGATTGCAAGTATTCTTGCCTCACGAAGAACATCAGCCAACTCCTTTTCCGTCAGCTATCCAATCTCGAGTGCCAACTGGAAGAGCTGAATATTAAGCTGACAAATACCACTTCCACAAAACACATAGGTGTAAAATACATAAGAGGGTTGTATATAATATAAATTATTCGTTACATAATATAATTTAATAATTATATAATATTATACGTTAAATGACAAAGCTTACCTGCTTGTAAGAAGTCTATGTTTCTTTTCGCTTTTTTCGCTTGTGCTTGGACTTGGTTGCCTCTCTAAATGGCCCTATAATAATGTTAACTGAGTACAGTTTAGTTTAATGTAAATCTTCAACGGGGTGTTTTTCCTGAAATATCTGATTTCAGTTGTTAACTTACAAAGTGTTTGACACTCATAAATTATCACGTGTATACAAAAATGAAATAAAGTTACTGGTTCACACGACTGATATATATGATATAGATTGCCGTTACGCGTGTGCTTTGAAGCAATTGCGGTTAACAAGACTGCAACTTTTTAGGGTTCTAAACGCTTCGAGCTCTGAGTTTTGAGCTTTTTTTAAAGCTCGGGCAAAGGTACACGAGCAGCAGTTAAAACGTTACTTTAATCGCGTTTAATTGTTACAGATACAATGTCATAATTTTTTTGTAAGTTTATTGTGTTTTGTACGTAGAACCAGCTTTATATACTAAATACACTTTTAAGTTTATTATACGATTAATTAAACAGCGTAAAGAGGTTAATATTTTGGCATTGATAACTTTCATTATTGGAATTAAGATTGATATGTTGTTGAAAACTGCGAAAAACGATGCATCAGTTTTTTAATTCGCGTTCAAACATACCGAATGTCAGCTATTTTTTTTTGGATTCCAGTATGAAACATGCTCTCACGTTCTTACCTGGCTCGCATACACCGCAGCGTCCAATTGTGACTGACTATGCACGTTCCCCATCTTAGTCAACGGTGGGTTTTTAAATGAGTAAGAGAACGCCAGTCCCCGTGTTAATGATGCCCTAGAAATACATAACGATTGTAACGAAAGGATAACATTTAACATGAGAATCATGACCAACCATGAGGAATCGATTACAACATTAGGAAACAATTCACACTAACCTAAATTGACACAAAATAAACAACTATGCCGCTGTGAAGTGTGTCGACCTTACAAAGACATATTTATGAAGAATTAAAGATAGTATAATTATAAATATAAACGATGATAAAGTAGTGTAGTGATTGGTACAAAATATATGTTAGTTACGATAAAAGGTCAGAATATTTCGTTCATCTTTGAATTTGTTCCCTTTGGAGTAATCCCGGAATACAAGTGCATAGTCGCTAATTAAAGCATTAGGAATGCCTGGCAGTTAGTACTGGTGACCCAGGAGCTGGTGATAAGTATGGCTATACAAGCACATTTTTTTAAATGTATAGTTTAAAGTTTAATTTTTTTCATTATCTTATAATTTTTGAACTAAAGTAGTCTTAGTCGGGCTGTAAATACCGTTATAACTAAATATTACAGGAAAAGTGGTTGACGTACATCGCGGTAATACATTGTCGACGTAAACCGATTTCAAAAAAAAAACAACAATCTGATAATAAGCCAATATAAATTTGGATCTTAGCTTACCTGGTTGGACTCGGGGGTGGATAACTACTTCCACGATGGTCGGGAGTTAAAAATTGAGTTGATTGCGAGGCTGCTAAACGGTTGCGCAGCAACAGTTCCTGATGTGACTGATAAAGTCTCTCGGAAGCTGACAGCGCACTATAAAAACATAAACCCCTTGAGCCTCTAGATTATTGGTATTACAGTTGAATAATAACTGAATAAATGTGACCTAGAGATGTAATTATATAAAACAAAGGTTTACTAAAGTTTAGCTAAATGATTAACAAGCTTACCTAAGAGAAATTGAATTCGCCTCTGGATTAAGGTCCGAGTGGCTGCTCAGAACGGATACATTATTTGGATGGGCCGATAAGGAGTGTGGCGACTCTGGCGCTGGCGTTACATGGAGCGTTAACCCATCCGCTACCTGAATAACACAATAATGGTATCCGATGGAAGCATTTAAAACGCTTTATTTAACAGTACATCTCTTATTATATATATAATAATATTATTATACAATATTTGTTTACGGCTGAAGCCGAAAAGTATACACAAAAGTTGATACAAAAGTTAAATTATCCTTAAGTTACTTACAACAAATTATATTCTTCCACTATTATACCAAATATAAATATCACATTCTGTTGCTGTGTTAAGAACACGACTAATATGTAATATATTATTTCCTTATCGTTTTGCGGGTATTAAGTCCTTCCACAGCTTATCATTACTTGCAATTATTTTTCAGTCCATAAATATTACATAGTGCATTTGTGGGAAATAGCCAATGCATCATCAAACCTCGATCGATCAATATCCAATAATATAGACTAGTAATTGGGGTTGAACATGTTAGGGTTGGATGCGATTAATCCTCTACCCGTGCGTAAATATAGTCTCCAACACAAAATAACAAGCACAAGAAATCACAATTATAAAAATATGGAACACATACAATTTTATCACGTATCAATTCGATATGTAGCCATATTTTTCGTGTCAAACCTAAATCATAAAACATAGGAACTGTGGGTATAATAATATGAAATTATAGTTCTGTTAATATTACCAATGGTTCATCAGCCGTAGGTGTCTCTGTCTCCATCAACACATTCACTGTGATGGGTGTAATCGCTGAAATTAAATAATCATCTAAAAATATATTTTTTTTGTTATTTAAATTCAAAAGCTATAAAAAAATGTACACGATTGGAACCCAGCTAAGTTTGGTAGAACATGTTCCGAGATGAGTGTATTTGGATCACACGTAGATCAAGATATAAGAAAATTACGACTCTTCATATGTGGAAAAGATACAGAACTAGTACCGCAGATCAACCTCTTGAATTTCTTATTAGCCGTTAGTATAAGTAATACGCATTACACATACGTCCGTACTTACGTTGTTCGACGGAGCCTCCTACGCGGTATATGAGTTTACTTGGCCCGGGTTGAGGTTCGTCCCGGGAAGCGGCACTGTTAACGCATGTAAACTTAGTTATAATAAAAATATCACAGCAAAAATAGCAGAATATTCCACTGTGTGATAAAAAACTAAATATTTTACTGGAATATGAAATTTAAAAACAGGGGTAAAAGAGATGAAAATCCTCGCAAAGCTAACATGCTGCGTACCTGAGCGATTGCTGGAAGCTGGATAAACGAGATTGCCGTGAGCTAGCTGTTGATCGTCGATGCATGTAGGGCCTCTGATTGCCTATTCGGTAATAACTGGCCAGATCCCCGGGAGCTAAAGCAAATTGCTTTTATGAAAAATTACATACATCCATACAACCGGTATAAGAAAGAAAATTGAAGAAAATCGTATCAGCGAAAAAATTGTAATATGTATAATAAATATCGCGTGAAATAATGAATATTTTTAACAATGCTCTTTGTCTTGTATATAATACCACATTTTTACGCACGTGTGATTGGCGAACAGCAAACGACAGATGTGATAATCAAAACTAAATTAAATAATAATTTAAAATAACTTTTTAATTTTTATAAATTCACTACAGTTTTATGAAGCTTAAGTTTACAACTTAAGCTATTAAGATGCTAATAAGCGTTAAAAGCTAAGCTAAGTGACTGATATTTTTTTTAAAGTACATAATGCTGTGAGAATGATATATTAAATTTTACTAGAGAACGGTTGTTTCTTTTATCGGCTCAAACATATGTAATATCGTAGTCCAACAGGGCTCTCTGTTCGGTTGTCCAACATGGCGAGAGTCAATAGTGTCGTCAAAAAGTTATTAGCATATAGAGAGATAGATAGAGATTAACAAATAGATTTTTCTGAACTCAGTCAATAGTTGTTTAAAACTCGAATAGCGGTAACCACACAGCACTAAAGCAAAAGATACGCATCAAATACATGGCTACCTTGTATCGGGCAATGAGCCAAAATGGAGTAATATTAGATCGAGATATGAAGATGATGTTACATTAAAAACTCAATATGCCAAGCTTATAAACGCAACAGTCCTTAAGTTCGGGTTTATCCAGTACGATAACTTATGTGTGGAAATTTTGAAAGTTGTCGCGAACAATTATTTTCCAAATTGATTCAATACCGACAACTTTTGTTCGCTTTTAAACAAAAACAAAACAAGTAACTTATAATGGGTTTTTGAATAATACACTCACCTTCGTTTGAATCAGTGGTGAATGATTGGGAGCACTCATCAGTCGACATGCCCATGCCTCGGTGCAACATGCACGCAACTCTTTCCCGAGCTTCGTTCTCAATAACTACATCCTCAGAATGCTTTACCTGCGTTTATATATTTTAATAAATAACACGTTACATTGATTAATTTTTTTGGTTCTAATTTGTCGTACTTTGTGCCATTTTTGTCTATATATATATATATATATATATATATATATATATATATAGACAAAATATATATATATATATATATATAATTAGTTCCTAAGTAAATTGTATACACTTTTATGTAGCAGGAGACAAACGAGCAGTTCACTTCTATCCGCCGCCTATGGACACTTGCAACGCCAAGAGGCTTACAAGTGAGTTGCCGGCCTTTGAGGGAGAGGTACGCTCCTTTTTTGAAGGCCCCCAAGTCGTAGCGGTTCCACAAAGGCGTGGTTCGTAGTAAGTAGTTCGTAGTTCGTGGTTAAGTAGTACGGATGGAAGTTTATGTACTTGTTTTGTGAATTGAGCATGCTAGCATGTGAAATGTTTAAGAACGTATTTCTTACATTAGTCAATGTATTTGTTATGAAATTTATTACTATAGGTAAACTGTGCCAGAATATGGCATTTATCATTATTTATTTTACACTTTATCGCACTTAAACATTAGAAGCAGATGACGTTAACAGATGTTAGTACATATAAGAGCAACGGGTGGCCTTATCGCTAATAAGCGATCTCTTCCAGACAACCCACACGATAAAAGAATACTTAAAATATAATAAGACAGGTGCAAAGGGTGCGGAGTATACAAAAAAATAATAATAATAATAATAATACAGAAACAAAACACAACATACATTAAAATAAGAAAAACCGAAAAATATGCTAATTTAAATCTAGACTTATAAATAATTATATTGTAGACAAGAAATGCGTACGAAGAAGTGATTTATAAGATGATAGTGAGGAGGCTGATCGGATAGGATCGGGAAGTGAGTTCCAAAGCTTTATAGCGGACACTGTGAAGGAGTTTCCGTAAAAGGAGGAGTGGTGGGGTGGATTTATGTATCACTTAAGAATATTAGTATAACATGCTTGGCGATACAAAGGAGTGGCGAAGAGTTTCTCTCCAGTTCTTATTCGCTCGTCACCCTTGATTTGAGAACTGGCAGATGACATATTTTCAGTCAATTTTTTATAAGTTTTTGGTTAATTCAGTTATTTAACGTGATTAGTTACTATTTATGTGAATAACGAAGTTTTTGGTTTTATTTATAGATAAAACATTAGGTTTTTTGATAGTATTATCTTTAACATATTTGCATTATTAAAGTTTTTGTTAAAGATGTTTGATTAATATAATCCATATTGACATTACCTTCAGGTTAGATGATTCACTCGACTCTAATTCGCTGAGGTCGTGCATAGGATTCGCGGTTGCCCAAATTAACAACGCGTGGGAGAGGCGAGCTTCCCTCATCTTCATTTCTAAAGTCTGTTTAGAAAGGATTGTTCAATCGCAAATTAGCTGGTCGGCACATAAGTCTGTACATGAGATGGTTGTTTTCTTAAAGTAATATTCTACTGAATGCTTCTACCAAATCTTGTCAAGTTATGTGCCGATTAAAAAAAAGTTCGTAGGACACTTGTTAAATTAAGCTCACGTTCGCTTTCAAAAAACTTTTAAGAGCTTTTCTTAACTTTATAGTTTTCAATCCACAACTGTAAAGCCTAAATTCGGGTAATACTATAGTTGTAAAAGCGAGTAAATTAAAATTATGTTTATTGAATTGAAATAAAATATTATTTTAAGAGCATTCCGAGTTTAATTGTAAAGAAAATTTTCAATCGCGCAAAATATTTATTTATTAACTTTTACACAACATAATAATAATTACCTTAAGTGTTTGGGTTAGTGTTGGTTCTTTCGTCGATTCGCTCAGCGTGAAGCAACCTACTGCTGAATTGAATTCATCCACGATAACATACACGAGACTATTAGATTGACTATGACCTCTCGCTGATTTATGCCACAGTATAAGTCTCTCCAAAATTATTTTCGGCCTAAAACATTAATGGTCGGTTAGGGACAACAATTATATTAGAATTTTAAAATGACGTTTGCAATGACACTCAGAATACTCAGATACGTCGGGACAGAGGACCTGCTGGTCTAGTTATGTATGACTGTAACTTAAACATAACACACACACCATGGTTTTGTTTGTCATGATATTTAAGTATGCTCAGATTAAATTAATTATATTTCCGAAGAAGAGCGGGGTCTCCTGCCACGGGTGTCTACTAGGTAGACCTCAGCCTCGACATTATTTGCGTTTTATATGTTAAAGAAAAAAACTTTTCTATTTTTTTATTATTATTATTATAGGCTGTATACAGTACATACAGAATAGATTACCTTATCATTTTATAAGGTAATAAACCTTTGGTGTTTTTTTTGCAAATTAACATGACGTCCGTCAATAGAAACACCTTCACTTCAACCTGAAATCATATTACAGCTTACATGTTATTCATATACGATTAAATGAAATTCGCACGTGGTCCTGTCGAATGAAATTCGCATAGTAAATATTCGCTTAACGGCCTTATATAAAACTGGATGCATCCAAAATCGCTAGCGTTCAATAAATACTAAATCTTGCCTCTTTTCCTATGTTATCCTTAAACCGCATATTACACTCATATACTAAGTTGCGCAACTGTAATTCTGGTGAGTTCGACACAGTTCCACTTAAGTTTAACGAGCAATATGTTTTAAAAGCACGTTCCATTTCCTCGTCTTTGAAATCCTTTAAAAAAAAAACGCAATAATTAAACAAATATATGATGATCAATTGATATTCAATTAGTACTCACCAATTCGTATGACTCGATTGAGTTCAATAATTCATCGAGTTTGTCAAACTCTTCGCGTTGCCGCATCGATCGGTTTAAGGTAATCACGTAACCTCTAACGAAATTTTCCTACACATACAAATCATTGTGTATATAGCATGCACATACGTAAACAACCCAACAACACAAACTTACCATAGACTTCAGTGTAACAGATTCTTCGTTTGTTGCAGCATATGCAGCGACTCGACAAAGTATCAAACTGTACTTTGTGAGTCTTTGCATTGGCTTCACAAGTAGATCGGATAACTGAAGTCTAAAAAGGAAAATTGTGTAAAAACTTCATATCAATCAACTCGCTTATTACACACAGTAATTGTAGAAGCGCATAAATGATTTATATGATACAATTTATACACAATGGATGTCTGAACGCATGCAAATAATATTATGCAAATTTTATAAAAGACGATAAATAGATTTCTTATTGTGAACGATTCGTGACATTTTTTTATTAATTCACGTGTGTTGACAACTACAAATGTCATGCTTGTTTTTTTACACGCCTTTTTAAGTTGCGGTCAGCGAGAAACTGCCACGTCAGGTTGATAGATAACATTAATTCAATACCATATGGGAACGAGTCTCCTGAAATGGTTGGCATATTAATGGCCTCCCTTTGCCTTGCTTCATCACTGTGTATAGCATATGCAATACACAGATGATTATTTTGAAAAAAATATATTCAGAGCAAAGAGTTTGTATGGCAAAATATACCAACGTTTCAGAACTATATAATGTGTATGATATTAAATTACTATCAATCAACTCGATGTGGGAATCTCTCGTCGAGTTTTTCATTGGTTAACATCGATAATTGTAACGGGAATGCCCATTCATAACAGTTAAAATTGACTGGACGTGGATGATTTATGAATTACGATTGTTAATAGAAGCGAGTGATGAATGAAGATGCATCGCATCCAAATGTTGGTGTGCTGTTAAAAAAACGAGGAACGTGAAACAAATATGATGGTACCTGTTACAAGACTTGTTGGTATAGCACCAGTTGAGGTATAGGGAAAATTCCGGTTCGTTTTGCATCGTTTTTAAGTATGACATCATTTTGAATTGTTCGCTCATGTATTTCTCATAGGGCTGAAAGATCTCGTGAAAACGACTAAATCCGTCAGCCATTAGTTCGACTTTATAACTGAAAAAGTTTTCATTTAATTATATTTATAACTTGTTTTGCTTTACAAAATGTAACTTTAACGATGCCCTTTACAGTTTGTGAAGTTTTGCCTACTTCAGACCGGTCAAAGATTATTTCAACAAGCTAGAAATCGGAATAAGCTCACTTTACAACTGTTTTAAGTGTCTTACGGTGTCTTGTTTTCCACGGCATCTTTAACCATTGGATAGAACGTTATGTTCCAAAATATCAAACTTGCATTGAGCAAGTCGGGTATATTTGAAAATAATTTCGGCGTGTCCAGGTTGAGCAATTTGCCATAGTCCTGGAGTGTATGCGCTGCGGCGATAAATATCTGTAAATTTAATCATTGATACGAATGGGCATGAAATATTTAAAATTCAATCCTTTTCATATAAGGTTTTATGAGATAACCCAAGGCTTCATACATATACATATATATATATATATATATCTCTCTCTGTAAATACAAAACGGATTTTTTTGTTGCGGCGTAAGTCTTTGTTAAAAATGTAATCATTGATACGAATGGGCATGAAATATTTAAAATTCAATCTTTTCAATATAAGGTTTTATGAGATAACCCAAGGCTTCATACATATATATATATATCTCTCTGTAAATACAAAACGGATTTTTTTTTGTTGCGGCGTAAAAGTCTTTGTTAAAAATGTAATCATTGATACGAATGGGCATGAAATATTTAAAATTCAATCTTTTCAATATAAGGTTTTATGAGATAACACAAGGTTTCATACATATACATATATATTTGTAAATATTATTTGACACCCAGGTGCAGCGAACATCACGTTAATATTGACCGAATCGGGAATGGAAACCGCGACCGACATTCGGCATGTAAGTAAAAACGTTTTTTTATCGATTCTTTTACTTTATTATTTATTAACAACATCAAAGCATTTTAAAATACATTTATACGTCAGTAATCTACTGATTACTGACGTATAAATAAGTTAATTTTTAAAATGATATCGATCACAATTAAATGATGAACGAAGAGTTCAGATGAATTCGGATATAACACACCAAATGTTACTTAATGTAATCCATTCATAATTTCGCGGTACATAATGCCATATTACCTTGTTCAAGATATTACGTTAAAATTAAATGAAGTATCAAGGTAAACGTTCCCTTTGTTATAATGTTGCCTTGTGTGACAAAGAGAAAATATGTAATTCATTCCTGTGGCAGTTGAATTGAAACTCGTTGTGTTTTTTGTTCACTGAGATTTAAAAGAATTGTCAGGTATAAACGAAAATTTCTAATCAAGAAACGCCACGTAGCGTCCAGTTCTGTTATGTTTACACGACCAACCTATATGAAATATAAATCAAGTTTTAATCGTAAAGTAATCACGAGTAAAGATATACATAGGTTTTGTTTTAAGAGTTAACAAGTACAAAATTTTTTGCTATCTAACGTAATCTGTTTATTAATAAAAGCTAACTAAATCAAACTTTCCCAAATGTAAGACTATTTAAATGAAAGTTTAGCTGAGAATCATTTTGTTAAGAAACATCGCAAATAACGACTGTCACTTAAAATTTGATGGTTCAACTCTCAACAATATTTGATGCTGATGCGGTCCTTAGAGAATATAACGATTGCCACAAGTAACAACTAAATCAACACGATATTATTACTAAGAGATTAATAAACTTAATAATGTGACCTGAATTTGACAACAAAATAACATGTGTTATGCAACTAGGGTTGTAGAAGCGACCATCTTAATTGTCTACATAAAAAAAAATGTTTCTTTTCGTTGTGTTAAGCGATGCTTGTACGAGCCACGACAGTTATTTGCTAATTCGTCGGAGTTACAAACCGAGAGTACGCCCGCCGCAGGCTCTCTGTTTACTATTTCATTTCAATTTATGTTATTTAACAATGAATTACACTTTGTTGCACGTGAAATAAACTGTTTTATAGTTCAATTTAACTTTCTTTGTTATTTTAACGGATCTATTTGGGAACCTTAGATATAAGAGTAGAACGAAGGAGCTCACATTGATACTACACATCAATTTGGACTTTGACCGCTGATACAAACGGAAAAGATTAAATATAAATTTAAACGTAAGACCCAAAACGTCCAGGAATCCTTACAAACGAAGAATTGAAACTGAGTATTTGTATAACAATTGTGACAATTAGGTAAATTTTAAATAATATGAATGCTTACATTGAAAATGGTTTTAAAATAACTGTGTTATATTGTTAAGTTTATTGCAACGCGTGACGTATATCGAACGGCAGTGATGTTTTTTTGTTATTTAATAATGTCTCACTTTGTGTAATTAAATTTTCACTCTTTGGTTATTTAAAATGAATGTCCCCTAAGGAATATGCCCGGAAATATTCATACACAGAGCCGGGAATGGAAAATTGGAAATGTTTGGCGTCGCACTTTTAATTTAAAAATTGTGGTCACCATGTAGTGACAATGTTTCGTCTCGCACAATGCTCACGTTCGATAAAAGGTTCATATATATTTATATTCAATTTCTCACGGCCGAATTTCACTTAACGTTGATGTGATTGCGTTTGAACTCTTCGGGCTCTAATAACGAATAGGAATAACTTGAATTTTGTATTTTATAAGCTTATTTTTAACATATGTTTTTAAATTATACGTTCATGGACGAGTAGTCTGGCGAATAGACGTTTTATTCCCGGTCAAATATACCATGAAAATGTTGGCTGGCTTTTGTATTATATATTAATTTTATCAGTTGTTAAAACACACCCGATGTATCGTTTATACAAATAACAATACAGCGGAAATACAATTTTAAAAAAATTGCCTTCACAATTTCAAAACTAATTTGAATAGGCATTTCTGATTTTCAGATTTGAGGATTTCAGAATTCTATACATGTATAATTTACATAGTCACTATTACTAGATAACCTTAACTTACAGTTTTAATTGCTAAGATTGCAAGCCTAATTCGATAAAAATATAAATGATTAACTAATAGATTTTTTAATCTAATTTAAAAACAAACAATTAATTAAAAAAAGGTATTTAGAAAAACAAACAAACCGGTCATTTGAATGACTTAGAACCCAACCTCTGGGTCTGGAAACTGAGCGTAAATAAGTATGAAATATGTAGAAGGTGAATTTTCTAAAAATTCTTAGCGGTTGAACAACCGTGGTACTTATGGTCAAGTCCACCTAGAGTGCCTTCCAATTTTGCGTGACCTACTTCAATGTCCCTGTTCTCGGTTCAAATTTAAGTGAAACCTTTACTTCCTAAAATTTGTAAAATACAAAACCTCCTTGAAAATCAACACATCGTTACAATGAAAAAGTCTTGTAAATCTAACAGTTTAAAAACAATATCGTCATATGTTAGGCAATTAAAATACATCTTAACAATACAAGCATATTAAAAGTTAGTAGTTCAGATAATTATTATAGCTTCCGTACATATAGCGTTCTTGAAGGACACAATCGAAGTAAATAGGGGATCGATCTAATGTATTCCTTGCGTTCCGTCAACGAAATTAACCTTTTGTTAGCCTTAACACCGCGTTGACTTAATATTTTATGAAGGTGATCAGATTCTATAGTAAGTCAGCCATTGTTACGCGATATAACTCTCGTCGGTGTCCAAGTTTTGTGTATTTCTATTATTAGTTAAAAAAAAATGTTTTTTTAAAATATCTGCTAAAACAAATGTATCACTAACCTCTACGATCACCATCAAGTGTTGTATGTAGTTTGCTTCTGTATTCACCAACTCGCTGATAACGGCCTGTTTTTTTCGCTCATTCTCGCTCAGTTCTACGTGAGAAAAACAAATAAGCGTTTGTAGTGATATACGTTTACAATTTTCATTCAATTATATTAAAATAACTCCTTTAAATTCAACATTTTTGAAGAAAGACAATGTTGATACGTCTTTGTCTTTAAAAACTTTTTGCATAAGTATTATTTGTTATCGTTATTAAGATGTTAAAACAGTATTTTTTGTTTACCTTATCATTTCAATACATAATATAAACTTTGAATTACCATTAGTACCTATTAAGTTCCCCTTAAGTAACGGAATTACATAGCGGCGAAGAATAATATCACGAAAATGTTTGCGTATGAAAAAATAATCCAACGACCAAATTTAGACACGGGATGTTACGCTACTGTATATTTATACATACATGTTTATAAATCAGTCAGTGTGAACAATATTCAAACGTGAATATTAAGTATTAAACATTGTGAAATTGTAGTGTTTTATCTGTGACAAAATTGTCTTACTCTATATATATATGCTATGTCCGTCAGATGCCATAGTTTTATTGCGAAGCCATTAATTTGTGTGTCGTAAAATTATTTGTAGGGCGTGAATATTGCTTCAAATAACCCCATAAAGTATGAAATCGAAGAATCGAAAAATTCACAGTCGCATTCATCGCATTAAATTACAGCGGTCTTTTGATAAACTCTTTATAATAAAGAAAATGAGAAGTGCACAGCTTTCATTTCAGTTAATTTGTTCAAATACGTCGTAAATGTTTCAATACTTTCAGAATGTAGTTAACAAAGGTCAGATATGCCAACATATTAGTATAACCTTATTTGATACTGTAGATCTGATTGCCAATCGGCAAAGGCCTCCTCCAACATCTTCCAGTCTTTTGATTCCACCAACTCTCTGTATGCCTTTTTAACACCACCCGTTTTATTTATAGTTTTTTCTATGGTTTCCCTTTATTTTTGTTTGCTAATTTTAGTTATATCTTTCCTTCTATGTTGTGTGCCTTTAGTGTTAATTAAATGTCCCATTTAATAATTTTTAACGCATAAATGAGTTCTGTGAGGTTTTCTTGATTTTTCAAGGTAAGTACATTGAGTGCTGCGACTATAATTTTTGGAGCTCAATTTTTATTGTCGATATTATTTTCGTTATTTTTGTTTTTGCGGTTACTTTATTGTTGGAGGGTTGATGGATACTAATACTAGAATGAAAAAATATTTTTATTACTCTGAATTAATTGTAATTTAGAATATTGTTATTAGGTTAAGTTAATCTGAATTAAAAGGCTATTATTATTATTATTTGATACTAATGTATTTATATTCTCACACCACAATTGTATCATTTAATCCAGTAAAGTATAGAATTTTTATCACTTAGTGCAAATGGATGGTTATATTTATTGTTTTATGGAACAGGCGGCAAACGAGCAGGTCTTTTGAGGGAAATGCTAACAGACACACACCTGTAACGCCGGTAGGCCTTCAATTGTGTTTCCAGCCTATAAGGGTTAGAAACTGCATTAAAAAACGCACAGTTGTTGAATGCCAGACGTCGAGATGTATCTCAATGTGGACAATCAAACTGTAAACAAAGCATGAGCCTTGTTTTGTTTAATGTGGCTATTCAATATTTTTTACGAGAACTAGAAAAACCAGTATGAAAAAAATGCACATGTTTAAAACATACATCAATATCTACCCAGTTACATTCAAAATGCACAATAAAATTACTAGAGCCATTTTATCCGGTCTCGGGGTGAAATAATCACTGCCTATTACTGTAATTAGGGACATGATTTATTTTTATTGCAAGAAAAATCATCGGGCCATAATAGTAAACGGCTGGAAATATTAAGGCGATGTCGTGTCGATTAATTTTAGTGACCGTTACACAATTAGCTATTGTTAACAATGATTTATATGTACCATTAATTAACGAATTAATTTATTTAAATAACCCCTCCCCCTACACTTTTTTTCCTTGATAATTAACGAATTAATTTATTTAAATAACCCCTCCCCCCCTACACTTTTTTTCCTTGAAAATAGATATTTATAAGCGCATGGAATTCATATAAATGTTAAAACGCATATTGTTTCGTTTGTCTGGTGGAACGCGGAATCTATAAATAAAAATCTCGACAATTTATCTATTGTATAGGGTATTTTTGATTGTATGTACAAGTTATTATATGTACAAGACGTCGTTATTCTTAAAAAATTTAAACGACACCAGTATGTATTTAATTTGGAATATTAAAAAAAACTATAAAAGTGAAGCCGCCCACTATGTTCATATTATTGAAAATAATAATGAAATACATTTATTATATTTCGGTTTTGTATGAGCATAACTTAATACAAGCAATACTATCGCCGAGAAAACAAATAAGGGCATGAGATTTATTATAAAATATAATAAGGTGAATGAAATGTTCTGTGAAATGATGAAAATACGTCTCCAAATCGGCTTACGCGAACACAATTATTGTAACAGAACACCGTTATCGAACTCGACCGCTCTCAGTAAAACAATCAAGTCAACATTTAAACTCGACACATTATAACATTAAACCGGTAATGCATAAAATTGTTTATTTAACTTATAATCGACTTTCGTGTTAATAGGATAGTTTAAAACGAAATTGATGTTCAATATTATTGTTCAAACAAAAATAAAAATACACCGCTAAAATTGTTTTGTTGATTTTTGGTATTATAGATATTTTTTTTATATAAACGGAGGCTACTGAGCAGGTGGGTTACTTCGAGTGAAGTACTAACCGCCGCCCATGGACAGTGAGTTGTCGGCCTTTAAGGGAGACTCCATTAAACTCTTGATGGCAAAATTATCGATTTTTTGTAAAGGTTGACACGATTCATTCGCTATATGAGACAGATTTATTGTATATAAAACGAGAATATTTTTTTTTACTATATAGTAAAACCCAGCAGTAAGGCCATTTAAATTGATGATTAGCTCAAGGCACGTATATCGCTGCTAATGTCTCCTTTCCTTGATAAATTACCCCCATTACTTACACAATCGGTAGATTCTAATTAGCTGAGTGCTTTACTTTCTTAGATTTGTAATGGTATTAACATTTTTTTTTAAATATATAAACAACAAAAACCTATGGAAACCTGGAGATTATTCGTTGTTAATTAATGTGCTTCATAATTCTGATTCACAATAAGACAAAGCTGTATTCCATTCCATTGTGATGCATCATATTAGTTTCGTCTGATTTTCAATTAGAACCCACGGGGCAGTAATAAAGCCGATTTCCAAAGCACTACAACACATCCATCAATTTTCAGAGAGGCTTTTACCATGTTATGACAATGCAGATAGAATTTCATTTGCCTATTTCCACAATGGACGTATAATATAACCCTTAAAGATAATCAAAGGATCGGTATAATATTTGTTTTAATCTAATCTAATGCAAAATATATTTAATAATTAAAATATTTCGATATTAACATGCATCAAGGACATATAATTTTTTTAGTTTGAAGGCTCTTTACACAATGTATATCAAGAGGTTTTGATTATGACCAATAAACATTTTCTTCAAACTCAAACTCAAAATATCTTTATTCAAGTAGGTCTTTATAAAGACACTTTTGAATCGTCAATTTTTATACTACCACCGGTTCGGAAGGCAGTCATCTACCGAGAAGAACCGGCATGAAACTCGATAGCTGCTCTTTTAAAATAAACAACTGACAATTAAAATAACAAAGCATTGTAAGGCTACTCAAGAATTGAACTGTCCCGATGCTGAGCCAATTACCGACACATTAAAGGGATCTTTGTCCTCTAAATATTCGTTTACGGTATAGTATGCCTTTTCAACCAAATTACCCTTTACGCGCGTTTTAAATTTGTTAGAAGTCAATTTGGTTATAAGTGCTGGGACTTTGTTATAAATACGTATGCTCATACCTACAAACGATTCATGAACTTTACTAAGGCGAGAACCTGGCAAATCAATTTTTTCTCTATTTCTCTTCTCTTCTTCGCACAGTGATTTTACTAAAAATGTCTCAATTTGAGATAGTATTTATTATTATGATATTCAAAAATTACACTTGTATACTTACTTTTCACATCGTACGGCAATGCATGGTTATCAGCCTGCTCCGACCACATGAGGTAGGAGAAGGATATGTCCGGAATAGGTGCGAGGACGAAACCCTTTAAAGACGGTACGCCATTCTTCGTGAATTCGGCTAACTGACTCTGTAGCTCCAGGTGAGCCTGTACAGACAGATGCAATTAGAAACTCCGCCAGCAACCGGCTTCTTGTAAGTTCTAACAATTATTGATTGTATAGATACTTTTTATTACTTAAATTAAATTATTTTATTACAATAACCAATATTATAAGTTTGTGACGAAGGTTCTATCTGAAAAAACCACAAGATCAATCTGTGATCTGTATAAAATGTGTAATGCGATCACGCTTAAAAAACTGATGATTAAGCAGCTGAGTTTGTTACGGGTTCTCAGACCGGTTTATTTTGGAACCCTCTTAGCTGTTTATAAAAAAATATTGACGCACACAAATAATCGCTGTTACGATTCTATGAGGAAAATATATGAATAAAATAAATGAGCATTTATCCTAACAATGTATTGCCAACTGAAATTACATATATTTCCAATTCAAAAATACGTTATTCTATCGTGTTTTTCGTCCACAATTTACAGGATAAACTAACAGCTGTCTTGTTACGCCTATATTCTAAGTAGATAAATCAAAACGTGGCAGTCAGCCAACATGGTACCATCAAAACAGACTTAAATTGGCCGCGTATACCGACTAGCACAGGTGCATGTACCCACATTGTTTATATCAAATAACATTTATTTCAACCAAAGTTAATAAATAAGTAGTGTACAATTGTGTTTAGGTCGGATTTGTAAAAAAAAATTACGAAAATGTTCAAGTTTATATTAATAGATATTCGCCTTGTCTTAACTCCTTGCCAAAGAATAAAGCCGGTAGGACTCGCACCGCCTACATAACAGAGATTGTTCGCAAACTTTCTCATAACATAAGTTGTTGTATGTGAAAAGAACAGCGTTTTCCGCACTTTACTTGCTCAGTGAAATATTATTCTTATGATGCAACGCTTATTTATAAGACGATGCTACATAAAACTCAATTGTGAATTATAATTAATTAAGTAACAAGTGTTTTAGTAAAATTAAACACAGCGTAAGGACTATCCACATTCAAAGTTCAGAATCACGTCGCCCAAGGCGAGTGAAAATACTAACTTTTGTACACTGTACATTTCTACATTTGCAAACTATTTCGTTATTATTTTAATGAAAGAGAAGTGTTCGCAACTGCCGTATCAACTTTGTTATATGAAAATACTAGTTTCGCAACATGTAAAATGTGTTATTTAACAACACTAATTTTGGTTGAATAATTAAACTTTGTGAAATTGTACACAATCTGTTGCACAATGGTTCTAACATATTAAGTGTGGGCCACATTCAATTCATGCCACTGACAGTAGTCTTTAAAGGTTATATGATACATCAAAGTTTCATAAACATACATGTATGAGAATTACAACCACACTGTTAACATGAACGTTTTGAAGTTTTAACTTCAAAAACATCCATTTTTGACCCCCACTGGGACTAAATTTGTTGCTCTATAATATCCCTTTTGAATACGTCAATTTTCAAGCCAACTGTTCTCGGCTGTTTTACTGTAGCGCTCACATTCGTGCGTGCGTACCTCAAATACTTTGTTGAAGGCGTTTGGCCTTTCACGACCAAAAGCTCGCATTATACGCGATCATATGCGTACCTATTCCATTGCTATGTTGGTGTGATTTACGGGTAACAACAGCAGGTAAATAAATACAAGTAATAGGAAATATTTGCAGTCAGTAACAATACGAATAAGCTACATCGTCTACCTATTGTGTTTTGTACTTTTGCTTATAAAATAATGTTATTTATCAAAGATATAATAACAATATGAAAGCTTACTATTCTCCTTCTATACAAAGTACTCCTACCACAATACCGAAATAAGTTTTACAACGGAACTTATGCTTTGTTGTGCCTCTCAAAAAAATCCTCAAACAAAGTTAGTGTATGTAAAATTCATTAGTTTAACGGGAGATAAACGAAAAACAAATATGACTATGACAAAAATATGGCTCTGGGAAAAATACATCTGTCAAACAAGGGTCAGTGCTAGAGCAAGTTTGTAATACAAAGCCTAAGGCTGTACTTTTTTAAAGTTTTTTTGTAAAGTATATCGAAAAAATAACATCGTTTTTATGTAATGTCAATATTAGTGTTGTAATGTTGGCTTAATGAGCCCTAAAATCTTATCAAAAACAAAATCTTGTTTTAATAAAAATTACATGATGATTCTAAGTTGTCTTTACACGTATAAAGCTTTTGAGACTTCCATGAGACTGATTGAGAGAGATATCACATCTGACTCTGAAGCTTCAGGGTATAATTTGTTTTGCATTATTAACAGAGACAATAAGATTCTAGTTATTATTGAAAAAAAATAGGTGATAATTTTCACGCTTTAATTACAATAATATAATAAGTTTTTAATTGTATAGCATTGAGAACACTGGGGATCAAAAAACATCGGAAATATTTTTAATTTGGGACTTGTGTTATGCGATCGTGTGAAAAGGTAAACAATGTCACAATTCATATAAAGAAAATATTTGTATTCATTTAATAGATTTATATCGTAATAGTATTTTATTGCGTACAAAATATATCTCATATGACTCGCGAATAGACATCCTGTTTGAAATATTTTAAAAAAAAACTAATCATTTTGATTAGTACATTAAAATATATTTATTCAAAAAGTAATGTAATAATTCGCACAATGGATTAGCTTTACACGATTTGTTTGGTAACCATGAATGGCGAAAACAATGCAACATGCCGCTGACACAATCCCAAAGTAGTATTTGTTGTAGACAGTTTTGATAAACCAACGGCTTATAATTATTTTGGGACAAACATTGACTGCGGTTGTTACTACGCAATATTGTATCAATGATAAGCGCTCAATTATAAATAACCTTTAGTAAACGGGAAATGTAGAACAATTTATTGGTTTTTGAATGACAAGACATATTTAATCTAGATTAATTAGTCCCTAGTCCATACATTTGTTCTTCACAAATGTAGTTATTATTTTGCGTCAATTAAAACGCGATGTAATTAAAGAAAATGTTTAATTTATCGCAAATAGGTTTTATCGCACGCATAATATAACTGTATTATTATTATTGCAATAAGGTCATATACTACAATTACATATCTCTAAACCAGCAGTTCTGGCGCAGAGCTCGATTTCAACATATAGTGCTTTAAAGTAAAGCGTAACGTTTGCATTGTGTTATAATTGGGTAAGTGAATATTTGCAATAACGTTATTTAGATCAAATGTGTCAATGATCAGGATATAAAAATGAATTGTTTGAGTTATAATATAACCCTTTTTATTGCACATAACTAAAGGTGAAATAGTAGTCTATTACAAAGCAGTGACTTACATCACTGCGACCGACGGGCGAGCGAGAGCCCGACACGGCGGGACTCTCACTGCGCGCCCTTTCTCGACGAAGGGACTTCATGTCCGTGAGTTTACGGCATTGCAATATTCATTTTTCATTCTTGGTTTGTTAACCTGTATAAATTCGAAACAATTTATATACAATTAATGCTATACTAAAAAACAATCTAATACATATAAAGCTTAATGCCAACTAAAAATAACAAAGCGGATATGATTATTGCCATGATGTACATTTCACAATATAAAAGATGTAATGTTAAGCTGTAATAAATCGGTTTTTAATGAATGGTAAGTATCGTAAACTGGGTTCGTCATTTGTGAGTTATAAAAAGCCGGGTTGGGCGGGCGCTATTTGAATACAATGAAACGGCGTAGAGGACCCGTAGCAATCTTGTAGACAGTCGTAGCATGCGTATCTCGAAACAATACACTTGCAAATACATTTTTCACTACTTTGCAAATATATTTTCATAATAATGTAAGTTTAACTACAGATTTTGTATAATTAATTTGCTGTATCTATAATCTAAGAAAATCTCGTTGATTATTTAGCCTGATTACTACGACTTTCAACGATTTAGTATCGCGCAAAAATGGAAGTCCCACTTTTAATCAAGGTAAAAGCATTTAAAGAAATGTTCAATCAGTGTGATCAATGCGTTCTAAAATAGAAAACTGTCGCGGATTATATATTTCGAACAGACTTAGTATGCCTTATATTTCAAAACAGCATGTAGCCAAAAATTATACTTTTTTTTTTAAATTTTTATCGTCTTACGCTTTTATGTGCTATACACAAACACGCGAAGAATCCTATCCTATATAGCAATTATAATCAAATTAAGACGACATGTACTTTATATTTTTTCTAATAATAGATTTATATAAAATAATACATTTTTAACGAATTAAATAAGTGAGCCAGCTTTAATACAGGAAGATGTATTTTATCCACGACTTGGCATATTCGAAAATTGACAGTTCGAACTTCTTACTTAGCAAACTGGTGAAAACCCATTATCACTATAGTCTTTTATTATTCAATTCATTGAACAATGCTTTCAGTTTTTAAAAAGAACGCCTACAATTATGATTTTTGCTGTGGTTATGAAAAATCATATGATAATAAAAGAAATGAGAATGCCGATTGCATACAATCCCAATTAAAGGCATCGCTTACAAATGTATACAGTTAGAGAGAGAGAGAGAGAGAAAAAATAAGTCTGTATATCCGCTATTCATAATTTAATATTTTTATTATGTGCTAAATCTAAGAAATAGAAGCTAAAGTCATATTTAAAATGTCAGCTAAAGTGTACTACTTATTTCGCGTGTATAATTTTTAAAGCTTAAAAGCGCTGTATGCAGTGATTTGATGCTCAGATTCAAATTAACAAAACTTTAAGGAGTTACGAAACATATTTATTCACGAGCCGGTTCTATTCAGTTTTATATAAAAGTTGACCCAAATATAGATAAGGAAATAATTTTGCTCCGGAAATTTAAAGCATGACGGAAAATTATAAAGACTGTCCACATTATTTATAGTGGCAGGCTTGCTGTTTAAGATTATTTGGGTTCCATTTTAATTGCAGTTTGCGACTTAATATTCAGCTTAATATTCATAATTTGTAATATATTAAGGCACACAATACTTTGAGTTCTTGAAAACATTCGTAAACTTTTATGACAACGGAGTCATTATGTTTTAATAAGCTTTTAGTTATATTAGGAATTAATAATTTGCAAATGCAATAAATGTATTTTAAATTGATGGCAAAGTACTTCTGCCGGCTCTGTAGGGGTAATGGAGGTAATTGTGCTCTAACCGATCGTATTTATTGCTTTAATTCAAATTCAAAGTTGGCATTTCAGAATGATAAAGATATGTGAAATAAAAAGTCCATGCGTCTTATGGTTAGTTTTTGTTCGTGGAACACATAAACGGAATAATAAAAATATGCTTTCTAATATTTTTTTACAATAAATAAGCGGAGAGTTAATACAGTGAGTGCAGTTTTGGGTTTTTTTTTGAGTGCAAAATAAAAGAAAAGCAAATTAAAACATCCAAAAAATATTCAAAATATTACCATTTCCTTGTAGCTTTATACCTCATTGTGCGCCTTCTACTCATAGCTATTTTCTTCACAATATTTTTTTTTTATATTTATTAATATTTACGCACACATAATTCAGATGAAATGGTTTTAAAGTGTATTTATAACTTAAAGAATCGCAAACATCGCGTAAAGCAATTAACAAACTTTCTAATAACCTAAGCTTAGGTCGTAATAGGTTTAAATTAAATCATAAGAAAATCAATGTCGATATGCTTTTCGCAAGATACCGTCTTAACAAATTTCATTAAAACTTTTGCAAAAAACTTTTTACGCGTGTAATTTCAACAAAAAACGCGGCCAACATCACGCCTGATATTAAATAATGGTAGGTAAGCGCGACAACAAATTATTAGAAGATGGAATTATTTCGCACCGACGGGAAATTAATTTTTTTCCTAATATTCGGCCGCTTTGTCGCGACGCTGAGAAGACCCCTGGTGCCACTGCCACAAGCCGCTTCTGCACTCCGTATTTATACACGTAGCGTTCGCGTGGAGTACCTGCGCAAACCGCCTCCACCGTGCCCACCTTCGACAATTTTCGCAATTAACGGATACCTTTCCATAACATAGATTTTGTGGATAAATACGCAAAATTCATCATTTCATGTCGACCAGTAAACAACAGAATAATGATTATAATTTTGCGTGTGTTTTGAATCTTAGACATTTCACAATTCGCCATTTTTTACATAGGGGTTGAAACATTTATATAAGTATTCATTAATTCAATATATATTGATTAAAAAATATATATATGTATTATTTAATCATTTTTCATCTAATAGCAAAGTAATTTATGTCTTAGCGATAGAATTCTAATGATCTAGATTCAACGAACTGTGTGAAATCATTTTGTATTGCCCTCCTGGGAGGAAAACTTTTTATCACGTAGAAAATTGTTCAAATCATGAAAAAAAATGGTAGTTTCGCAATATCAAATTCAATTTTAACAACAACACACACGCGTTCCTTTATTGATGAGGCCCCTTTTTCATATTTATTTGACGCAAATGAATAATGCTAATGTTAAACCATTCCTGGGTGGTTTGGCTCGGATCAGCTTCCACCACCTGAATTCATTGTTATTCACTTGTGTGGGCTTCCATTTATTTCCTTCATCAAATCCAAGTTTTCATCGCGAAACAGCTTATACCAAAACCAGTCCCACTCCAAACGCAACATTGATACAGCGTGCTTTTTCAGCCGGAACTCGTATTCAAATATCACACGTGTTTTCAAAGTGTCTTTCTTTTTAATTATAAAACAACTGAAAGCCGATAATTGTATGTTGCATATTACACACTAAAAAGATTATTCACTCAAAAATTTCAATTCCTAATAACTACTTGCTTGTTAGTGCAAAATTACTCCGATGAAACTTGAGAAGGCAGAGAGGTACAACATGTCTGGCATGTATATAAATGTAAGGGGTTGCTTATTGCATAATGGCTTTTAGACATGCATCAAATTGATGAAATATGCAATGTAATTGAAAATGCTACGTTCGTTATAAATCACAAAAGATTTCATTTGCACACAATTTTTAAATTTTAGCTTCCGTATTGATTCGATGTCAATTTTGTACCGTAATGTCACGTGTGCAAACCTGTGCACCAATTACCGCTCAGCTGTATTAAAAAATCCACAAATAAAATATGCGAGCATTATTCACTTATAACACATTAATCCAATCAAGCCTAGTTTATCTACAAGAATATTAAATTTGTAAGATATTAATAAGTCTCTGTTCTCCTAAACCGATACTTTATTAAACTTTATATTTATATATAGGATTTTTTTATTTGGTACAATTGGTAATTAGTATGATCAGCTACAACGCAGGCTATACGACTCAATAGATATACAATTTAGTCTTTTTCCAGTATATTTTACACGGCATATCTCCTTGGAGAAGTCCTTCTGTACCTCTTGCCAATTCGTCAAATAAATCATACAATATAACAATTTACGTATTTCTCCTGATGGTCGAAAAATATAATGACTTTACGTATACTAAATATCCTTGTAGTTTTTAAGTTGTTTAAGTTTAACAGTTTCCATGCTGAGCTTTTTTTACTAGATTGACGAGTCTTAACTAATTAAATTAGGAAATACCACATAGATCCGTATTCTTTAACATTTTTGGCATTCGTGAACATGAAACATGAATCATTTGACATATTATGTTAAAATATATTTTATTAGCTCTAGTTGTGGTGCTAAAGGCCGCAGTGGTTGCGCTGTAATTTATTTCTTTAAATCGAATGTTCAGCTGACAATATTAAAGGGTAGTTATTTATAAATTGAACGATTCCCGGGCGCGGGGAAACTCCTCATATATTTCATTTCACATCATATGAAGTAAGCGAGAACGCATAAAAAGAATTCTATCGGTAGCTTTTTAATATTATTTCATGAAATATCAAATATACAACCCCACTAGCGAAAGATGAAAATCACCTGTGAATACTTGAATGCAATTCAAATTTTCCGATAGCGCACAATATATTTTTGATTTAATGTTAAAAGCATATGACTTTTTATTAAGTTACGTTTTACTAACACGTCATCAATTTAGGTCTATTCTTTTTATAGATGAGGGGGCAAATGAGCAGAAGGCCCACCATAAAGGTGAAGTCGCCGCCTATAGACACTTACGTGGCTGGGAGCTCGTGAGTGCGTTGCCGGCCTTTTAGGGAGCGGTACGGGTCTCATTAAATATATACAAGTTTATTAAAGAGAATATTTTAAATAATCGTTAATGTTATACAAGATAAACTTAATGAACTAAGCAGGCGCCAATAATATTCGGTATTTGGAACGATGCAATGTTGTTGAAATAATTTAACGCGGCATCTATTCAACATACTTCAATGTAAGTTTGAAACAATCCAGAATGATAACAATGTAGATAATGTAACTCGTTACGCCCCAATGGCACAAAGGTGATACTTCTCTGTTTTACTTAGTATATAAGAATATGCTTAAAAGATATACTATATACCGACAGACGTAGACGTCAACGTAGATTGGAAATTTAGAAACTATAAGCGTTTACACTTCGTGCTTCCGCAGCTAGGTGTTCTCTTCCTGTTTCTATCCGCTAAGCCTCCACCCTACCTTCTTTTAAGTCTACACTACAGAAATATTCATTTGAATAAAAAAAATGTTTTTACTAATGTATCCTAAAGTGTAAATAAACAAACATATTTGTCACGCAATGTAAATAAGGTTGTAATTGTATAAGGATTATGTTCTTTTTTGCTATATTATATAAACGTTGTATACATTTACAAACAAAATTAAAAATAGTAAAGCCATCCAACATGCTTTTGCAAGTTAAATGATGTTTACATTGCGCGTTATGTAAAATTTCAGACAACTTCACGAAAAACCTGAACTTCCAAGCTTAGCTTACGTGTTACATAATATCGCTCTCTCGTAGCGTATCCGTGACGGTAAACTACAAATGAAAAAAAAAAAACAAAACGACTCTAATTTTAAGCCTGCCTTAATGATGTCATCACAGTTGTCGAACTCGGTTCGTATAATTTAGTAGTTTGATAAAAGCCAAAATAATTGCTTCTACCGATAATTAAGGCTACACAACAGCTAAAGACGCAGATATTTGATGTAGACGGTGGATTGTGCGTGCGACACGCGATCGGCGAAAAAGATGACGTCACCATCGGCAAGATTTCCAAGAGATTCCAATAGTCAATCGGCTCATACGTGGCAGTGCGATGTTAGCTTATTGTACAAGACCAAAATAGGGTTAAAACATTAAATTAAACTAGAATAATAACAATAATATGACAAAGTGGGGTATTTCGAGCATTTAATGTTAGTGTGTAACAGTGAATGAGTGAGGTGGATTCTTTGATGAGTTTGCTATTAAAGAGTTTTTTTTGTTTTTTTAAATTGTATACTTGTAATGCTGTGCATCCCTATAATTTACGCACATACATGCCTTGTGTGTGTTTTTTTTGTAATTTTGTTCGGGTTATGTTTGTATATGTGTTGTTGGTGTGCCTTATTAAATAAATAAATTAATTAAATGACTTCCTTTTTTGGACTAAATATGTCCAAGGATATAAGTGCGTATCTATTTTGGCACGAATAGCCACCTATTAAACATGTACTTAAGAAATTAGAGACTTACAGACTGTGCGCGAAATGATATTAAAAAAAACTACATAAAAGTGAGAATTAAAATCATATATAAACTAAGTATGTACTTTTTACGGCATTCTTATGGCATATTAAAACAGATAGATTGTTTTTTTTTTAATAAACTTATTTGAGACTATGGCTGAATATTATTTTAAAATGTATTATTGCAAAATAACATACCGATATCAAAAACATTCGCGACAGAAATTAATTAAAATCATTTACCATTTCTCATAAAATATTTCATTTTCAAAGTTATTAACCATTTCAAGTCGAATAGTACTTTTTTTTATTAATAAAATCATGTTTATAATGAATGTGTACAATTTAATCTTAGCTGTAGTTTGTATATTTGAACGCGCTAATCTCAGAAACTACTGAACCGAATAAGAAACAAAATTGTGTTACGTCAATTTGACTAAACGATGACTAATAGGAGTGGCGATGCTATGAAGAAGGGAAAATATTTATTTACACTTTATTGCACTTAAACAGTAGAAGTATAACATATTAATACATACAAGAGCAACGGGTGGCCTTATCGCTAATAAGCGATCTCTTCCAGGCATTCCACAATATATAATGATATATTTTTGAGCTTTACTTGCCTTCACCGATTTACGCTTCATGTAAAAGCTCCCCCTCTAAAAGCTCTAAATAAAAGTCCGCGTCAGCATGTCTAGCTAAGCTTTACTCACTATAACTATACACTAATATATAGTTTATATAATATTTTTATATTTAAAATATATATTCATACGAATGAAACCGTAGGTCACACCTATATTTTAAAATATAAACAGATATAATTTATTGCCAATAATTTTGAATGTCAATCATAGTTAATTTGGTGATAATTAATTTTACGCCAATTAGTCACTTTGTGCAGGCTATACTTAGTCTGGCCATAAATACTGTTACTATTCAAAAAAAGAAAATATTACGTTTGAATTTGGAATCTGTCATTTTTATATGATTGCTTGATGTGTTTTCTTATTTTCGCGCCATTATATTGTTAAATATTTTGTTATATTAAAATGGAGTGGGGTGATAAAGAGAACCGAATCGCTGTGATTGCCTTACATAAAGTAGGTATGGAGAAAAGTGCAATTTTTAAAACCCTCCACCCGCTTGGTATTAGTCAAATGTTTGTTTACCGGGCTATTGATAGGTACAATGATACCTCCTCTGTTTGTGACAGAAAAAGATCTGGCCGTCCACGTACCGTTCGTGTGAAAAAGGTGATTAAAGCAGTTAGGGAAAGAATTCGAAGAAATCCTGTCCGTAAGCAAAAGATTTTATCTCGGGAGATGAAGATAGCTCCTAGAACCATGTCGCGTATATTAAAAGATGACTTAGGACTTGCAGCCTATAAGAGACGTACTGGTCACTTCTTAACTGATAATTTAAAGAAGAATAGGGTGGTAAAATCCAAACAACTACTTAAGCGGTACGCAAAGGGAGGTCACAAAAAAATTTTGTTTACGGATGAGAAAATTTTTACAATTGAGCAGTATTTTAATAAACAAAATGACCGTATTTATGCTGGAAGCTCTAAAGAAGCTTCGCAATTAGTAAACAGAGTACAACGTGGGCATTATCCCACTTCAGTGATGGTTTGGTGGGGTGTTAGCTATGAAGGGGTGACTGAGCCATATTTTTGTGAAAAAGGTATTAAAACGTCGGCACAAGTTTATCAAAATACCATTCTTGAGACGGTAGTTAAGCCTTTAACTAACACCATGTTCAATAACAAAGAATGGTGCTTTCAACAAGACTCGGCACCGGGTCATAGAGCTCGATCCACCCAATCTTGGTTGAAAACTAACGTTCCGGACTTTATCAGCACTGAAAACTGGCCGTCGTCAAGTCCTGACCTAAATCCATTGGATTATGATTTATGGTCAGTTTTAGAGAGTAAGGCTTGCTCTAAACGCCATGATAATTTGGAGTCCCTAAAACGATCCATTCGGTTGGCAGTGAAGAATTTTCCTCTAGAAAGAGTTCGTGCTGCTATTGATAACTGGCCTCAACGTTTAAAAGACTGTATTGCAGCCAATGGAGACCACTTCGAATAAACATTGTATATTTTTAATAGTTATATATTGATGTATTAAACTAACTCACTATGAAAGGAATAAATGTTACGTATAAAAAAAAAATCGTGCTTTTCTTTATAACAATATTTATGGCAAGACTAAGTATATACTCGTAGTATCTGACGGTGCGAGTGCATCTGTTTTTTCCAACATTGTAATATCATTTTGATTAAAGGCCGACTTTCTCCTTTGTTTATTTCTCGTGCCTACTCTACTAAATAAAAAACTTAGATATCAATCAGATATTGATTACACCTTACATGTAATTGTATATACATAGGTATTAATGCTATTAATGTGCCAAAAGTATTCATGCTTTGCTTAAATAATAAAAAAAATCCGCAGTTTTAATATCCACATGGATCAAGAACGCAGTCATAGTCAAAGCAATTAGTTTTTTGTTCATAATATTTATTCATACATCTAGAACAGAAATAATGCTGAACCTGTTTCATATTATAAAACAAGATAGACTGTTTATAACTAGGCTACACAGAACAATGATTTAAACTCCATGTTTTACGTTTAATTTCTAGCTCACTGTTTATTGACTTTAAAATATATAATATTTATATTGCTTAAAGTAGCTTTGAAAGTAAGTTAAAGACTTGCTAGACGTATTAATAAAATAAGCAGTTTGATTTTGTTGTTAATAGACTATAGAGAGATGTATAAGGTCTACATTTAAACCTTCTTCTTACAATTATTACATGTACATATTATTTTATTAATAGAACAGGAGGTATTCGAGCAGGCGGGTCACTTCGAGTGAAGTGCTACACAAAGCCCTCAGAGGCCTGCAACGCCAGGAGGCTTACAAGCAAATTGTCGGCCCTGAAAGGAACGGTTCGGGAATACCTGCACTGGCTGTTATAAATATAAAGACAAACCTGGCTTAAAAAAACACATATTTAAATTTCGATTCATGTTCAGCCAGTACAATGTTCCGATTCAGATTGTGTTAATAGGTTGATATCATACCTCAAATTTATCAGCGCTGCTATTTTTCCTCCTCGGCAAAGTCTCTTGGTATTTGGTATGTGACACCGGGTCCTCTCCTGATACCGCGCGCTGATAAGAGAGCCTTCTGCCCATATCAAGACTCGAAGCGTACGATTCGTTTTCTGGTATGCTAGAGAAATCCTGATATGAGTTATAAGCTTTCAATTTCTCATTTCTTTTTTCATCTTGAATAACCCGCCTGAAGTAATTGGTCAATCCTTCGCTTGCGAGCCACGTAACTCTGAAATACATAGCATCGCTTATTCCTCTATAAAATCTTAAGTAACAACCTTTCAATTTATTAATTTCCGCTTTCGATCATATTTATTTATTATTTACTCACATATTACATTTTATGTATAGAGTAACTGAATTAATTATTAGTTTGATATCACATATTACATTTTATGTATAGAGTAACTAAATTAATTATTAGTTTGATATCACATATTACATTTTACGTATAGAGTAACTGAATTAATTATTAGTTTGATATCACATATTACATTTGAAGTATAGAGTAACTGAATTAATTATTAGTTTGATCTCACATATTACATTTTATGTATAGAGTAACTAAATTAATTATTAGTTTGATATCACATATTACATTTTATGTATAGAGTAACTGAATTAATTATTAGTTTGATCTCACATATTACATTTTATGTATAGAGTAACTGAATTAATTATTAGTTTGATATCACATATTACATTTGAAGTATAGAGTAACTGAATTAATTATTAGTTTGATCTCACATATTACATTTTAAGTGTAGAGTAACTGAAATAATTATTAATTTGATTATTTAAATAAACGGAGAATAAATTTGTTGTGAGATAAATTATAATGTTAAAATTATTGGAATATTGTTATTATAATTAACATTTGTCATTTAAGATCGACAGGTGGTTTTCATGGCTATAATAAGCTTTAAGACTTTACGAGAATTTCCAATTAAACCGCATTAAATAATTATGTTTGTTCGATGATTGACGTTTGTCATTGATAATAATTTATAATCTATTCCCATGAAACAAACACAAAGATACAGAACGCTACATTGTTAAAATTTACCAGATAATTCCAAATTATACATATAAAGCGTATTCGCGGTCGTCCCTAAAGAATATTTATTTAAACTGAAAACTAATTGATACGTCATTACAAATCTTATGTTTCATCTTAGCAACGTTCTTCAAACATAAAAAATCTTTATTCAAGTAGGTTTTTATAAAGACTACTATTTTTTTTACATACCACCGGTTCGGCAGGAGTCTACCGCGAAGAGCCGACAAGTAATTCTTTTAAAATAAAAATTTCAAATACAATCATTTTAAATTCAAAACCTATATGATTTATTCAAATAATAAAAGCATTAGCTTCTCAAGAATCTTCACTGTCCCGATTCTGAGATACTGCTGACACATTCCAAGGATCTTTGCCCTCGAAATATTATTTAACTGTGTAATTTCAAACCAGAATACTCTATATAAACGTTATAATTTTGGTTTGAACAAGGATAAGTATCACCAAACAGAATATTTATCACGAAATTTTATACAATATGATAAAAACAAATTAAAAAAGCTCTGTGATAAAATGTTTCTCGGTCACATATATACATTTTTCAGTGAAACTTAGTTTAGGATACATCTTACCTCTAACTTGTATTTTACTGTGATGTGTATGTTTCCTTTATAAATAAATAAAACATCAGACGTTTTCATTTAGCATATTAAATTGTGCACATAGAAAGGAAAATCCATAGTCGTGGTTCAACAGCACGGAATGCTGCGTCTAACCAACATCGACATGTAATACCTATCGCGACATTAAATAATTATCTCTGACTAAAATACGGTATAACAAATTTAAGTACAAAAATATTCGGCTCGAAGGACCATAAAGATGTACGGTCTAGCTGTGTTTAACGTAAATTCCATCGAACGCTTGGTGATTTTAGTACTAAATCAAATTTTAATATGCTATTAAAAGTATAGTCTAACACTATAATGGAACAGTATTTAAATTAATACAATAGTAATATATATGTAATATTATATGTAATAGTATATAGTAATTAATTATTATAATAGTATGAATACTAAGAATTAATTTAAGACGGAAGTCTTAAATCTATTTAATTCCACAAACCAAAATATTAAAGGCATATAATGCTAACGTATTTTTAATCAAGTATTTTTAATTATAAGATGTTACTTTTTATGAGAGATACTACTTTTTTTACTTAACTGAAAAGTTTCATCAAAGGATCGTCTTACAACTCATGTTAACTTTAACATTAAAACATTTTTACTCGAAAAGTCTTAAAACGGGAGTAAGTAAGTAATTTTAAGATACCATAATGACAAGAATTTTAATACTTTACAATAATTTGTATAGAGTCACTATTAACAAAAACTTTACGAATTTAAATCATTTTATGTATATTATATTAAGTCTACATGTCGATAAGGATAACCGTATTTATTTATACATGTTCGTAGTATTGTATATTAATAGTTTTTTTTTTACATCTAGAGGGCTCGAAAATAAAGTGACATCAGCTTGTTATCTATCAGTTTTTAAACGTGATCACTGTTTTGCAAATGTTCGTCTTATTCCCAAGCTTTGTTATCGTTTAAATACTCATTTACACTATAATTTTTATACGTGAATCTACAAAGAATTAAAGAAAATCGTTGGTACAGCGAACGAATGGAACATGCGAGAAACACTCCGCCACTCATTTATAAAACGAATGTTATGAGCTGCAATTACACCATGCTCCAGTGCTGGTCACAAATATCTTATATAAACAAAAAAAAAACCTTAATCCGGTTAATTGGACGTGGGCAGTAACAAAAATTATCCATTTGGAGTATTTTTATTTTCGAACACAAATGTTTTGGATATTTTTCTTTAATGAGATAAACAAAGACATTTTATTGTATAAAATGTTATTGTTACTCTACGCCTACATTACCTAATATTTTTAAAATTAAGCTAGTTAATTATGTACGTATTTTTATTAATTATTTTAGGTAGATATAAAATAGGTGTTTACTGAGACATTATTACCTGTTCGCTTTGAATTTCTTGCCACGTCGTTCGCTAGTGCTATCCAAGCCAGAGCTCATTGAAATAGCCCTAGGTGTAAGCATCGCTTCCTGAATGGTTTCTTCATTTAAACCTATAAATTGAATAGATATGGTGAACCGAACCGAAAAAAACATTGACTACTTTATAAGTTATATAGGGCATTGTTAATTGAATATATTAATCACACTCATATTCAAGTTATTTAATTAGGCTAACATTCTCGTTGTCATTTATGATATAATCTTTATTAATACAAATTTTAGTATTATATTTTTGTATTATCAATTGAAACTATAAAATAAACAACTTACTGAGAACACTGTTCGACATGTTTTGAATGGAGAGTGTGGACGTACTATCGTGTGATTTTATATTGGAATATTGGCATTTCAGGGCTTCATTGCTCGATGTGCTGGTGATTGAATCGGAAACCAAACTGGTCTCACTTCTGGTACCGGCCATACAATTCTATAATTAAATTTAGGATCATTGAAAATCATCAAATACGGGCACTGCAATTTAGATTTAAAATGTCTTATGTCAAAACAAATATATTATTAATGAATATATGAGATTTCATCTTATCAAAATGAAGTAAACCTTCACCTTTCTAAATCGGTTAAAACGATACAAATTGATACCTTAAGTTTAACATGTAAGTCTAAATATTATTAGAAAATAATTTCACGAAGCCCGTTTTTATAAAACTCAAACTCAAAATATCTTTATTCAAGTAGGTGTTTATAAAGACACTTTTGAATCGTCAATTTTTACACTACCGCCTACCACTATTTAATACATAAGTAATTCTTAACATTTATTTAATTAATAGTCTTCTTTATTGAGGTTCATATATATTCTCCTAATACTAATAATATACATTTAAGGATACATAAAAGTAGCCATTTAATGTTAACACTCTTGAGAAGAAAATGAATATCTAGTTCTTAAGAACCTTGAATGTGAATGACATATTCTTTAAGGAGGTGTATATGAGTGGTTTCAATATATTATATAAAAACACTTATACACATATTAATAATACTTTCATGACAGTGGCATTTACAATAAACATATTTTAAAGCGCCTTAATAAATGTATTATACAGATGTGAGTCTCAAAATCTTATAAGATAATTGTCAGGTTTTTATATGACAACAAGTATAATCATTTTGTGCATAATATTGTTTATATTATAGAAATATGAATATTGATTGAAAATCGAAATCTGCCTTCCAATAATGTTCGGTATCATATTGGTAACAATAAATATTCCGTAGCCGATGCAATTAATTGGATCTAGTTGTTTCAGAGTTTACAAAGGAACGGATGTGCAACTACTGTAAATAGGGAAACCAGGAAATCATTCAGTTTAGTCAATACGAACGGCTTTGAAGCTGGTAACAATTGGTTCAAAAACCACTTGCTTTAATATCACTTACGCGAGGTTACAATCAGGTGAATTGATCGTGATATGTTGAAATTTTGGCTTACAGTTAAATTATATTTGTAAAAAAACGGTTTAAACAATTATAAACATATATTAAATTGTTGTAAATAATAATACAAGTACATGAATAGTGTAGCAAAAGCAATCGTGTATTTATGTTATATTAATTCCTTGATTTAATTACACATTAAATATTGTATGATAAATAAATATGTTATTTTTAGTATGTACCTGTGTTTAAAAAAAAAACTAGACCAGGCTATATAAATATTAAGCCATATTGTTTCGTAAGGCATGCGCAATGCAAATAAATTGTGACATTGATAAAAGATTACCAGACCTTGGTTTAATTATAACACGATAATACAAACAGTTTGGGCATTCTCATCGACTCGATAAGGTTCATAGATATAATCAATTTTATTGGTTAAAATTTTATGTGTTCATAAAATATATCAATGGAATTATGAGGTTGAAGTAGTATCCTGATAAATGTATTTTTATTATTTCACATAATTAAGTACATTTTTAAGATCCTTATGCGATTTAGTGAACCGTTTAAACCAATGAAGAAATCGAGTTCTTAAAAATAGGGTTTAGTGAATTAAAATAGTTGCGTTCAGTCATAATAATCTGGAGTGCTTACCGGTGGTATTGAATCCTTATTAACATCATCGTTTCGTAAGCTATTTTCGTCCAGCGACTGCAGGGACTTCGACGTTTTCTCCACCGATGATTGTTTTTTAAAGTAATGTGAGGCATTTGTCAAAAAGCTGCCCATCTTTTTTCTAAAAAAAGACGACTTCCGTTCCAAAGGCGATTTACCCAAACTGTGTAAATCCAATTCTGATTGGGTGAATCGGCGATCCAAAACAGAATGATCTAACGATGTTTTCCTGGCCCTCGACGAGGGCAAATTATTCATAATTTCACTAACAGACCTTGCATCCGGAATCATTGACTCACTACGTTTAACTGGTTCCAATTTTACCGGCTTCACGTTCACATACATATTTTTGAGGGTATTCGACATATTTTCGTCGGAGGCGCATCTTTCAAATGCCATCGTTGGCTCTTGGCATATATCATTCGAGTTACTCGGCGTGCTCGCGTGTTCTGGGTACATCGCAATGACGTCGCGATTCATAGCAGATGGTGTCACCAAAGTCACATCCTCACACTTCGCTGCTCCATCAAAACAATCATCACCATCACTGAAATCTGTATTATTCATAACTTTGCTACCTGTCGGCGCCTTTAATCGCATACTGCTGTTCATTTTCACATTTCGTAATATCTCTCTGATCTTTATATTCTCCTTTATACACTTGATGTCCACACATTGTTCCTTGGCGTTGCCGGTGCACTTATCTTTCTTCAGTTTTTGTTTAAACCTATCCATGGCCGTTTAATTTAATTGTAAATTTACGTGAAAAAAACATTGGCGCATCTAGGTCACGAATATACGACAGTCGTTATAAGCACAGCTCATTGTGAAGATTTTTTTATCACTAGCTCGATTCACGTTACACAAGTATATATTATCATAGCGAAGGAAACATAATATTCCGATAACACTATCAAACAGAAAGCGAAGAAAATCGAGCGTTTTATTGTCGCCAGTCGCCAGTCGCCAACTAAATAACATAATACAATCGTTGTATTATAAACATGTTTTAATTTATTCTTGAATTATTATATTGATATTATTAAAACTGGCGATGACACACCGTGAAACGAATGTTAAGCAATTTATATTTAACAATTAAATTAAACCCTTCGTTTATAACCTACATGTAACATTCTTGTATCTTGATAATTTATTGATAATATTGTATCTTCGGTTACGCTTCGTTATCTATACTTACTGATATAATTTTATATATTTAATAGTATCTTTACTTTTAGGAGCCGCTGGTTAGTTATCATCTGTAATATTACTCACCCATTTAAATAGCACCGTGGCGGGATAGAAATGAGATCAATTGCGTAGTGGGATATATTCTGGAAACTTCTTTCTTGATAAGGCATTGTCATGAATATTTAAAATATGTGTTAGGAGGTTAAGACGAGTGGCGTGGTTGAGCCATCTATCGTAATCTGTAACACTTTGTTAACCTTCGACTATGACATCGTTTCGTTAGAATATGTATGAAAATAAAATTATAATAAGGATTTATACGAAAAATGTGGAAAATTTTAATAAGATCTTATCAATGTTGCCAACAGACAAGGTTTAAATGCCAACTGACAGCCTTCACAAAAGTGTCTAATTGTAAATTAATTCGCTTAAATTCACAACAATTCACAAACTCACTCAAATATATTTAAAAAAAAACTTTGTACGGATATAATTTCAATTATATTTGTTCACTAAAAGCGGTATTCACAAAGTACAAACAAGTTATAATAAGCGTACATATATTTTTTTTAAAAATTCGGTCACAATCATATAACATACATCCGCGTCGTTCAAAAGAAACGAGTTAATAATTAGATATATTTTATTTAAAAAAACAACGCACTGGTTCCAAGCCTACAATATATTTAATTAGGGAACTTGAGAAATCTACAAGTAAAGATTTTCCTTTTATGGGCGCAATTGATTTTATATCACATGGTGTCTTACTTCTTGACTACAGAGTCAGGTGCCACGAAAAGAGTGCAAAATCTTAAAATACGGTGCCCGACCCCGTGCCCGTGCTTATTGCAATTAAATCTTTACAGTATTATAATTAGCTGCTGTCGCCGCCAGACTCGGCCAGCAGATGACGTAGGCGTGAGATTTTACCTAAATGGGGCTTAGTATATTTATAGTATAGTATAATACTTGATGATGAACCGACGGACAACGTTAAACAATTTCCTTATGCGTCAAGTTAATCTCCAAACATATGAAAAAAACAACAAAATCTAATCTAAAGATTGAAACAGCATAGAAAATAGGAAACACGTTTTATTAACATTCTTTATAATCAAGTATATACATAAAAAAATTATTCAAAAATTAATTGACCATCGGTAATTTTTCAAATTTATTTCTTAGCTGGTACGTCTGGTACATCGAATTCGCTGACTTGCGCCTCAACTAATTGTTTACTTCTTAGCTTCACAATGGCATGGCTTGGGACATTCGGATCGTCCATTTCAAACTCGATAAGGCCTGAAAGAGTTAAGAGTGACTGGTCAATTAATTATTTATGCACAGTAAAGTTAACGCTTTTCATAAAAAAATAGTTGTCGACACTCTTGTCTGTATGAACCTGTTTGTGACCCGTCAAATTTCACACTAAGACATATTTTATTTATAAATACGGCCAAGCAAAAAAAACAACAACACAAGAATAATACAAAGTGTTAAAAAGAGCAATTCAAAGAAAAGACTGTGTAAAGTGCGCAAAATTAAAATAAATAATAGTAAGAAGTAATAGATTATTCTATCAAAGTGATGCTCTATGGATTCAATAAAATTATTTAATGATTCTCGTAATTTGATTGTTTAATTTGTCCAGCTTTGTATTCAAATTATACAGCAACTCTATATATAAGTTTAATATCCACGATTAAGCACTGTTTATAATTTAATTGGTTTAAATACTAAACGAAATTAACTGTTCTATTCAAACTGTAAAGTAACTTAGTTCCATATATATTCCATATCCGATTCTCGACGAGGTTCAATTTGCAACTACATCCATTTTAAGTTTCAATTCACTTCGAAGGGAATAAACTTTAAGAATCGTGTTTTACAAACACAATTGACAATACACATTATATGTATTCCAATTATCAAAACGATTTTTTTATCAATCATAAAAGTTTTTAGACAATTACAGATCTCGCGGCTAACAAGACCAACTCTGAAATGTATGGTACATTACTTTACATTTATACCAGCTGACCCGGCGAACTTCGTACCTAACATACAATAAATGACGTGTTATCTTTTAGCTGAACTAATTTAGGCTTAGATATATGAACGCTTTTTTACAGTGACAGTGTGTTTTTAAGATGCATTCTGCTATTCGGGTCGGCGACAAACCCAACAAATCAAATACCATGAAAATTGGTCCGGCAGATCTCGAGTTATAAGTGTTTTAACAAATCGACTCTCTTTTATATATATATAGATCTGTGCAATTGTGTGTCTTGATGCGTCAGTGTGTTATGATCGCAAACTGTTTACCGCCTTCCGCAACAACTTCCTCCTTGTAGTTGTCGCGCATAGTCCTTGCCAATATGCCGTGATAGAAGGCATTCGCATTCGCCCTCACTTCAGCTGTCACATCCATCTTCGATACAGCCTGTATTAGAACGTTCAGTTTCTGTCTTGCCGTTAAAATCAGCTTATCGACTGTAATTAAAATTATACACTCGACTTTTGCTTTATATAATGAGCCGTAACATTCAATTTATCAATTAAAAATCAAATCCTCCTTCTATACCAAACCTACACCAAAAAAATCCTAAACTTACAGTCGGTTTCAACTTCAGGCACGGGTTGGACCATGTCATCGAGGGCATACTGTATCGCAGTTGGAACAGGCCTCCTAGGAACATTAGTTACACCTGAAAATAATATCAAATGTATGAACTATAACTATATGCACTTGAACTATGAATGAACCATTAATTCCATTTACAAATCACATTTATAATGTTTACAAACATAATTGTAAATATATAAAGTCAAAGACAAAATATCTTAAATCTAAGTTAATCTACGCCTATTCGTACACGACTGAGAAAAAGCAATACTCATATCTACCTAGGCTAAGTAAGGTTTAGAAATATTCCATTATATTATTCCTCATATATTACATAAGTTAAAAGAAACCAACTCATAGTTTTCGTTAGTCTTTTAATATATTTGGTCCTTACATATGAAATTTAGTTTTTTCCTACTGGCCATTTTAAACACGAATTTCTCCTCTTTGGTAAAGAATTCTAAATTCAAATTTCTACAGCTTTAGCTTTACTCATGCATTCGTGTTTCGATGGCCGTTATTCATTTGTTTTTTCCCTCTGTTAGCGTCACTCAGTTTACAGAATGGAAAACTTAAAATATCGCATTATTAAGGAGTACGAGTTCCGCCGTGGCACTAGTGCTGCGGAAACGAGTCGAAGGGTGAATCATGTGTATGGCGATCGTGTTGCAAAAGAAAACACAGTTCGTTTTTGGTTCCAAAGTTTTCGTTCTGGAAAGTTCGACCTACAGTACAAGCCCCGTGGACGGCCGGAGACCCAAGTTGATAAAGAAGGCTATTGTGGAATCGGATCCATCGCAAACCACGTCCCAGTTAGCTACAGGCTGCGATGTTAGTGGCAAAACTGTTTTAATTCACTTGAAGCAAATTGTGAAGATTAAAAAGCTTGAAAGGTGGATACCTCACGAATTGACTGAAGCAAACCGGCAAACGCGCGTCGACTGCTGCTGCGATACTGAACCGGCAAAATAATAAAGGTATTTAAAACCGAATCATTAACTGTGATGAAAAATGGATTTTTTACGATAATCGGAAACGCTCAGCGCAATGGTTGGATCCTGGCCAGCCAGCCAAATCCTGCCCCAAGCGAAAATTACCCCAAAAAAAGTACGCGTTGAAAAGTAGAAGTTGTACGCGTTTGGTGGACTAGTGCCGGTATATTTCATTAGAGTTTTCTCAAATCTGGCCAGTCTATTACGGCTGATGTCTATTATCAGCAATTGCAAACAATGATGGAGAAGCTAGCGGCTAAACAACCTGGGTTGGTCAATCGCTCCACGCCACTGCTGCTTCACGACAACGCTAGACCACACACTGCACAACAGACGGCTACCAAATACAACTATGAACCTATATGAGAAATACGATCAATTTTACAAGACCTCTGTAACTGTTTCATATAATAAATTAAACTATGAAACCCACCAACACTCGACAGCAACTCGTTGATTTGTTGTAAAGAAGTCTTCATTTCAATAATAAGTTGCCCCCTGTCGTTCAGAGCATTCGTTAAATTTACTTCTTCACGGTCTTCAGCATCTAACGCAGCCTTTAATTGGTTCTTTTCAGTGACATACCTGCAAAGCAATTTAAATCGAATATATATTTTTACAGGTAATTTAAAATAAACGTCAAATTTATATCTTTTTTACATAGCATCGTAATTTTAAGGCTACGCTTTCAAAATAAACCGATCTGAGAAGGTAAACTCGGCTGGTTAACCATATATATATATATATATATATATAATAGGTTGAGCTTAGTGATTACGGGTTCTGTCCGAGGTTTCACTATGCCATAATGATGCCGTCTGTAAGACATGAAACCTCCTTGAATAAATTTTCTTTGTAACCGATACAAAGGTTTGCGGGCACAAAGCGAACATTGAAAAATGTTACTGGAAAATGCGTATGAAATAAAATGTATGTATCGTTATTATTTTACATGCCCCATAGCAAATTGAAAGGTCGATTGTGCTCGGCTATTGAAGTTTCTTCGTTGTATTAATTAGTATGCCTAATTATGAATCGAACGAAAGTGATAAAGGAACATTACTTTAGCGTGGTGATGCCAGTATTTCAATCAATATTTGATTCTATTTGTACATGTATTGTATATTCTATCCTGTCTAGTTTGACTTCCTTTGGATAGTGCTTGAACTTTTGCAAGCTTAGCCAGCGCTTAGCCATCATGCGATTTAATTCACTACATAAGGTCGCTTGGGATTACATGGTTTTGTATAGCGCAGTGTAGCTTGTAACTTCCCGAGTCACTGTTACATGTGTTTAATTAATTTATAAATTATTTATATCTCCTTAAGAACATGTAAAATTTTGTTTCTGATTAAAGTTAAATAAAAACTCCCAATCCTTTGATTAACTAGTTACATAGCAGTATCGTACACATTTCAGATGTCTCTTTCAGGTGGCTCTTCTTTTAACTAAATGCGATAGAAGCAAACATTTACTGTTTGAAGTCCCGACCAACACCCCATTCTAAGTACTAAGTATTTAGCAAATGCTTCGCAACTCGCAAACGGTAATTAATACAAACATTACTTTATTTAAACATAAGCAGGTTGGAGAACATTTTAATTGAGAACTGAAAACGAGTTTCAATGTCTGTCACATTGGCATTTATGTGTAAAATTCAAGTATGTAACAGGCAATGCAATTTTGTATCAAGCATACGTAGCACCGCAGAAAACAAATCAAGGCAGTCTATCAAGTCTGCTAATGTGGTCTCATTTATATATAAAAAATACGTTTAATTATTTTATTTTATTGTAATAACTAATGACTAATTTATATTTAACTTAATTTGCTATGTTTTTATATAATAAGAATTGTGTCTCTATTAAGGGTCAACTCATTTATGTACAGCGCTCTAGCTTCCGGGTTTGTGGACGCCGTGTATAATTATATTGCGATCGAACGTGTCACCAACGTTACAGCAAATTTTCAAAACTGACTAATCTGATAATCCTAAAATGTAGTTATTACTTAAAACCGTTCAATACACACAAGTTTTTTTTTATTTTACTGAAAATATATTGCAGGCGGGTCACTTCGATTGAAGTGCTAACCGTAAACACCAGCAAAGCCAGGACGCTTACAAGTAAGTTGCCGGCCTTTAAGGGAGATGTACGCTCTGCTCTTGAAGGCTCCCAAATGTCCCCGTGCCTTAATATTCAGGGTCCTTTTCATATGTGTAGGTGTTACGCGTCTAGCGATACTTCATCGTTAATACTTCTGCTAAATAGTGATATATTTAAAAATTTACGCTTACACGTCAATACCGTCTACATAATAGCCAGTACCAATTATTAGACCCTTATTGTTAAAGAGATATAAAAATGTTGGACAACACGCGAGCGAATTAGCTAACCTTATCCAATAAATTTTATAGTGCGCATTGGCCACTGGTTTCAGGTTTATCACGTGTTCGTTACATGCATTGATTTTAATTATGTGTTGTAATATGTGAGTTAGTTGAATGTACTTTACTATAACGATATTTTATTGTTTGAACATGTCAATTATACACATTTTATTGAGTGGGAGTGCCATGCTGTTACTTAGAGTTTCAGCCGTATGGGCAGGCACGGTCGGAGAAATACCACTCTCTCACAGAAAACCAGCGTAAAGTGATACAATTGTACTTTGTTCATTTTGTACTCGCGTTTCGTTCGGTGAGTGAGATCTTCCGGTGCCCATCCTTACCCCTCCCCGACCTCTTCCCCTACCCCTTCCCTACCATTTCCCAATTTTCCTTTAAAGGCCGGTAACGCACTCACGAGCTCTCAACCGCGTGAGTGTCTGTGGGCGGCGGCTTCACCTTTATTGTGGGCCTCCTGCTCGTTTGCCCCCTCTTCTATAAAAAAAAAAAAAAATTTAAACCTCATACAATGGCAAATTATCAAGATTATATCATAGTTATTTATGGCCACCAATGTAATAGTTGAGTTTATAATGTTATAATGTTAACGTAATCGATCAAAAGTCTGCATGCAACTTTTTTACAAAAATCAATTGTATAGACATGGGAACTAAATTATATTATTAATGGTATATTTCTAAATGCGACACACAGATTATAAACTGGCATTTAGGTACGCTGTCAAAGTCAAACTCAAATCCTATTATGCCTTAAAGTCAAAAACATTTGACAATTTTGAATAGTGTTAAATCCAAATGATTCGCCAGATTGTACGCGACCAAGTTCATTGGAGCAAAAACAATAGCAAAAATTATGCTAAATCATTACAAAATTACTGCCATCATTTTGTAAGCCTCTACACTCCATACAATGTGACTTTACATCCTTTCACCTCCCCCGTCCTCTTCCCCTACCCCTCCATTTACTAATTTTCCTTTAAAGGCAGGTACGCACTCACGAGTTCCCAGCCGCGTGAGGGTCTATGGGCGGCGACTTCACCTTTATTGTGGGTTACGTTTGCCCCCTCTTAAAAAAAACAGACCAAGATTTATATAGATACGAACAGTTGTTTGACATGAGTTTTATTAGGAGATAGGAGTCCACTGTGAGGCGTGGCCCGAGCTCTAATTTACAACTAAACCAAAATCAACTGATGAATACAATTCAACGCTCGGCAAAAATAGTTAAACATAACATCCCACGTGACTAGCCGAAAGACAAATGCCGTAGTAGTGGTAGTGTAAAAATTGAAATCCTTTATAAAGACACTTTTGAATCGTCAATTTTTACACTACCACCGGTTCGGAAGGCAGTCATCTACCGAGAAGAACCGGCAAGAAACTCGATAGCTGCTCTTTTAAAATAAACAATTAATACAAAATTGTGCTACTGACAATTAAAATAACAAAGCATTGTAAGGCTACTCAGGAATTGAACTGTCCCGATGGTGAGCCAATTGCCGACACATTAAAGGGATCTTTGTCCTTTAAATATTCGTTTCGGGATATAGTATGACTTTTCAACCAAAACACTCTTTACGCGCGTTTTAATTTTATTATAAGTCAATTTGGTTATACATGCTGGGACTTTGTTATAAATACGTATGCTCATACCTACAAACGATTTATAAACTTTACTAAGGCGAGAATAGTAATATAGAGAAGAACAACTAAACAACTGTTGTTCATTCCATTCCAAAGATATTGTTTCACAACTAACAAATATCAAATAACCCGTTATCTGAATAACAAAACTTACTGCGCAGTTTTCTCTTGTCCAACATTTTTCAATGTGTCCAACATCAGTATAGCGTGTTTTCTATCTTCCATGAGAGCATCTCTCTTTGTACTGTTCAAAGTTAATTGCATCATCAGACGCTCCGTCTGATAAGACTGCTCTTTTAATCTAAAGTAAGTGAAGGATATTGGTCATAATCCGCGACATTTTTCAATTACACTTTTGCTTTAAATAACATTTTATGTACTTATAAGTTAATACCAAAATACAATGTCACACAGGTATTAATTAAATCAACATAATAATATATAATACGATAATCTTAATTCATACAAAATGATGGTATAAAATTAATTGTAGTGTACCGTAAAAGAATTTTATCAAACGAAGGAACAAGTGTTGCCTTTTGCAGCTTCTTGCAGATAATCATGACTTCCTCAAGCTCCCAATGTACTGAATGCTTGCTGCCAGCGTCATCCTCTTCGTATAAGTCATCTAGATTTGTCGCCTCCTAACATGATGTTTATGTGAAGTATTAATTAATAATGTATGAAACGGCGAGATGCGGAGAACAAGCCGGGACCGCATATAATAAACAAAATCCAATCGGCTGTATGCCCTCAACAATTTAATATTGCAGCTGAAATAACTGATGTTTGTATTGAAAGATTGTAAAACTTGATTTCCGATCCCCGGAGAATCTTGAAAAGTCATACAAATATCTAACAATCAGTAATTGGTATTGCGTTTCAATATTGTTATTAAAAACTATTTTTGTACCTTGAATGTTGCATTCTGGTAAATAATTTTTATTTGAAATAATATATTTATGTATCACAGTATGAAGCGAACACATTTACTCATCTGTTTCTCAGAACACATTTATTATACAACACACATACAAACATAGCTTAAAAAAGAAAACTAGACAACAACACACAATATGTATGTGCATACTCTAGCGTTACTAAGAAACATTCAAATTGAAGAAATATTGTCAAAAACATGGATGATACAATACGCGACTTTTGTAAGAAGAAAAATAAGGAAAAAGCGCTCTGATATTTGCGCCAATAAGTTCTGAGACATTTTACGCCTGAAGATATGCACACAAGGGGATCAGCATCGAATGTCTTCAAAACATCGTGCATCGATGTCATATATTAGGTAGACAACCAACATATTGTAATCAATAATTCGTTTTGAGCTAAATTATATACCCTATATACATACCTCTTTTCTGATTAAATTCGGAAATGAATCGGTCAAATAAGCTACTTCCCGTCGAACTAGTTTTAAAGTCCTTTGCCTTTCCTTCATATTCACTTTTATCTCCTTCTCTAGTTTACTAAACTCGAATTTCCTATCGTCGAGATACTCCATCGCCAACTGGCCCATTTCAGTTGCACCCATCAAGCACTTGCCTTGAGCTCTACAATCGAGCTTCAGAGCCTCCAAGACTATTGTGAAATATGATGAATCCTGTAAAAATATTTAATCGCTACGTAATTATAATGATACTTTATGCAATTTATACTCATAACAGTATTATTTATGGGTATTATAAGTATTTTATCGTATGTAGATTGTAGTATGATAAATTAAAACTTATATTTGTAGAAAATTTGATATCCGTAAGACTCCTTCTTACACTTAAGAACTTTGCAGACAGCCTGAATTAGTCTCACAAAACCGGTAAGGGAAGAGACCTTAACTCTAGTGTAGGTGCTATAAGAGTCCATTTGAAATGATTACATAATGTAACTTCGCTAACAAACATAACATTCATATAAAATGTTATATATACACAAAATATAACTTCTTAATTGATATACTCGTTCGCAAAACTCCTGCAATTTGTGTTTCCAATATCAACACCGTTCCGTACCGTGTCGTGTACAAAAATATGACACAAAACTTACTCAACTTTTAAATACTTAAAAAGTTGTTATTATTTGTTATCATCGTGTAAAAGTTTGACGAAACTGTTTGTTTGATATCTTTTGAAATATGTGCGCCTCCGAGCCTCAAACCAAATAATCAATTTAATGTTTCAAATATTGAAAATAAAATACAATTGTTTTGAATCTAAGATGCGATGTTTATTGTACATAACATATTCACATTATTTAGGTACTATGATAAAAATGTCAATCGCGGATACTGCTTGGAAATGTGTTGTTCGGGGTCATTTTTTTAAAACTAAATCATGTTAATCACTGCAGTTTCGTAATTGTATAAACTACCACGTGTAAATGACAACCCAACTGGGTTAAAGTAGGCGAACACCCACTGACGCCATGTAACATTAGCTTTAGTGAGGTTCAAAAGTGCTTGTTACTTGAATAAAGGGTTTATGAATTTAAATTTAATAATATTTAAAAAAAAACGTCTCATATGATTGAAGATTATCAATTGTGCACACAAACAATTTACATACCTTTTTGAGTACATCCAAAATTTTCTTGTACATAACTTTAATGGCCAAGGCCGCGTTCTTTTTAATATTAGCGCGCTGTACATAATTTGCCACGGCCTGCTCCTTCTTCTCGGCGGGCAGTTTACCGCCTACCTCGAACAAAAGACGATCGCGCAACTCCGCAGATTCCAACTACAATTTTTTATCAACCAATCAATTAATGTTGCATTTCATTCCAGCTTACAAACATTTTCTCATAGACGATTTAAGAGATAAGCCAACCATAATCCACACCACAAATAATCATACAACTAATACATGATCAAGAATAATTACACGGTAAGATAATTAATAATATTGATATAATATAACCACTGGGTCAATTATGAATATATCGTATTGCCTGAGGAATTCTCAAGTTGAGTCTAGACATTCGATCTAGCTACAATATCCTCCAGCACTAATTACAATATCAATGCATAGGTAGATATCCATCTTACTAACCGTAATGTATAATAAAATATATCCTACCGTGTTTATTGAAGCATGCAACATGTAATTCAATAGCTCCACTGCAAACTTTATCAAGTAAAGTAAAGCAGATGTTTCCAGGATTAATTAGCTACATATAAAGTCTTTGAAGACATACAGAACTATTCGTTAAACATATTAATCTTTTGAACTTAAAATATTCCATTAAATAAATATTTCTATAGCTTACATTGTCCAGCCAAGCTATACATATGAAATAGGCAAGCCTCATTTATCATTCACGATTTCTAATGCACAGTGGGACGACATAAAACTACTTATAGCTGATGTTCAAGATTCGCATTTACAGATTTTCATTAAACATTACGCTAAGCAAGTAAATCTCTATTCGACGAACATAAACTCGTAATATTAAAAACATGTGATAAATTGTCTATGATTAATATTATATCGTACTAAAGGTATGAAAGCAAACAATAAAAATAACCTGAGTAAGGCGAAACGTCTCCATTTTCGTTTTCTTCGTATAGCGGATCCTATCGAGCTGCTTTCGCTTATTAAAATTTTCCTGATGAATGCTTTCCAATACTCTCTGCAAGTATAAGTTCGAGTGACGCTAAGTGTTTAATTCTATTTATACTAATTAGTTGCATCATGATTCAACAATTTAACAAAAGAAATATATTTACGATATTCACCAAACAGAACAGAACGTTTTAATTGAAACAAAATGTATCTCTTACATTAATCATTATCATAAAATATATATAGTTACATCAGTCAATAACGTGTGTATCTGAAATTATCATGTCCAATCAAATAATCCAAACATAAATTCCCTCTCCACATATATTTTTCCTTTGTCAGATACATGATTTACACTATGTGTTAATGTATCACTTTGTTTTCAGAACGCAAGAAAGGGTATTAATGTCTTAAAGAAGGTCAAAGAAGAGGCATAACAAAACACTGTTACGATAGCTCAGTCATAAACTAAATCCACTCCAAACCCATAAAAAACCCATATCCTATTGCTTTGCATTTTTTGATGACGCAATTTTATAATTGTGACACGTTTGGGGGGTGGCCACCCTTGTGTTCCGGCGGCCATCTTGGAAAAAGAGGTGAAAACATTTTCCACGCAATATCTCAGAAACTATATGCGTCTTACGCCTCGTTTTGCCTACAACTAGTTCATCTTTCTTTCTGCTATTATTATTTTAGCGCAAAATAGAAAATTAAAGAAGTTATAAGCTAAAAAGATATGCCAAAAATTAAATTGTATGTAACCTAACCTAACCGAATAGAAAAAACATTTTTCCATTTCACATTTATATTCTGTATTAGTTGTTTATTTGTGGATTCATATATTGTGCCAATATGCACAGGAGGAAAGAGTACTACCCTCTGCCTTATAAAGTAACGCTGAGCTGTACCAGCTAATACACAAATAGATCTTCATATCCAATATATTTCACTCTCCTCAAACACTGCACTCAGACGCGTTCTCAACTAAAAACTAAGTAGATTAGAGTTTTAAAAAAATCCTTTTCCTTTGACACATTGAATGGTTAGTTATTAGTGCCGCCCGTTGGAAATGGAATATTTGCAACTCGATGACTTGATACAGTCATGTCAAAAGGGAGCTGGTGATCAAGATTGCACGTGGTGGTATGGGGATGGGTGGTGGTTCTCCCATCGTGTGATTGCCCGAGCTCTCGGTCCAAATCATGTACAGTCGCGCACAACTGCATTAATTAGGATAACATTGTTTTTCCATAGAGACATTATATAAAACATATATTGTTTTATGAAGAAAGGAGCTGATAGATAAGAGACGACTTAATCGTTACTTTCAAATCTAGATGAGGTTATATTTCCGAAGTATATTTCATTAATAAACATTCGGCAAACACACTTTTATTTATTATACATAATATTAAACAAGCACCTATTGCTTCATGCTTTTTCACGCGAGTGTACTGATTCGCAAAATGGAGAGGGCTCTCCACTTTCGTCCAGCTCTCTTTTTGCGCTAACAACCTCATGGTGTTCGCGTATATTCGTTTGACATTCTCACCCAGCAGATGATTATACCTAACACATATTGAAAGGAAACAGAATACACATGGTCGGTTGGTTCAGTTGTATGCGATTTACAGCTTGTGTTACGGATGCTAACAAGGACTAACAAGCCATATTAGATTTCACATACCATATTATATATATATATATACACACACGGGACCCTTGTTTATCGATCCGGTATAATTGTACCAACTGAGTCGTCAGTATAAAGCTCGTAGTTTCTACGGTAAAAATGTGTTTATACACTACTGTAGTGATATGGTAATATATGCAATGCGTGATTAAGAAATTATGTTGTATTATATATATATAGTTATTTGAGGTGTGCTTACGTCTGCCTGACTGTTCATATAAGTGAGCTGAAGTCGCTTATGTTCCTGAAACACATTCCGTAAGAACTGCTTATCGCCATACACCGCTACGCCCAGTTCCTCACGTTTCGTGCTAATATCCTTCCGCAACTGTCGAATATCTCGACAATATCTCTTCTTCTGCTTCGACAGGTCACCCTCATGAATTTTTCTATCACGTTCTGCAACAATTATTAAACTCAAACTCAAAATATCTTTATTCAAGTAGGTCTTTAATAAAGACACTTTTGAATCGTCAATTTTTAACACTACCACCGGCACGGAAGGCAGTCATCTACCAAGAAGAACCGGGAAGAAACTCGATAGCTGCTCTTTTAAAATAAACACTTAATACAAAATTGTGCTACTGAAAATTAAAATAACAAAGCATTGTAAGGCTACTCAAGAATTGAACTGATGCTGAGCCAATTGCCGCCACATTAAAGGGATCTTTGTCCTCTAAATATTCGTTTACGGTATAGTATGCCTTTTCAACCTGCAATGAATCGTTAATCCCAATTATCGGGCGACACGCACTCTTACTATGGGAAAATTTCTTTATTGCTTTCATTTATTACCATGGCGTTTAGAGCAAGCCTTTAACCATACATCTTAATCCGGTGGATATACTCAAAATATCTTTATTCAAATAGGTCTTTATAAAGACACTTTTGAATCAATTACACTACCACCGGTTCGGAAAGCTGCTCTTTTAAAATAAACAATTAATACAAAATTATGTTAATCACAATTCAAATAACAAAGCATTGTAAGGCTACTCAAGAATTGAACTGTCCCGATGCTGAGCCAATTGCCGACACATTAAAGGGATCTTTGTCCTCTAAATATTCGTTTACGGTATAGTATGCCTTTTCAACCAAAATAGCCTTTAAGCGCGTTTTAAATTTGTCGGAAGTTGGTTAATTTAAATTAGTCATAAACATTCGTTAATAATTTAATATCAGAAATCATAATCTCAACACATTCACTTATTCGGTAATAGGATTAAATAGGAAATTATAAATGTTATTCTGTTGAAAGTTTGAAGATGTGTCGTGTTCGTTAAATAATGTTCCCTTGCAAAAAAGAACTTTCACAGATATTGATTATTAACATATATATAATTAATTGTAAAATCAACCTTAAGACAACGCAATAAAGACCATTATAGTTCGCTACAAAAACAAATTAATGAGACAATTTAGCTAATAGTGGTCTTGTTATTGACTACTCTACGTACAATAGTTATTGAACTATTGTACTATTAACTACTATACTACTAACAAACATACAACATACATAAAACTTGTGTAACTGAAGTGGTTATTTTTTTAAACTAAGAAATATGTTACCTTTTTCATCCTTACAATATACATACATAACACACATACAATATACACAATATACATAAATTCTAAATATATAATAATACATAATGCCGTAATATTGTAACAAAGAAAAACTGTTAGAAACTTTTTATTGTAATATTTATTACTGTTACACTCTGTTAGATCACATTTTAAATTAAAAGTCTATTCAAAGTGGTCTCCATTGGCTGCAATGAATCGTTAATCCCAATTATCGGGCGACACGCACTCTTACTATGGGAAAATTTCTTTATTGCTTTCATTTATTACCATGGCGTTTAGAGCAAGCCTTTAACCATACATCTTAATCCGGTGGATATACTCAAAATATCTTTATTCAAATAGGTCTTTATAAAGACACTTTTGAATCAATTACACTACCACCGGTTCGGAAAGCTGCTCTTTTAAAATAAACAATTAATACAAAATTATGTTACTCACAATTCAAATAACAAAGCATTGTATGGCTACTCAAGAATTGAACTGTCCCGATGCTGAGCCAATTGCCGACACATTAAAGGGATCTTTGTCATCCAAATATTCGTTTACGGTATAGTATGCCTTTTCAATCAAATTATTATAAGTCAATTTGGTTATACTTGCTGGGACTTTGTTATAAAAACGTATGCTCATGCCTACAAACGATTTATGCACTTCACTAAGGCGAGAACCAGGCACATCAATTTTTTCCCTATTTCTTGTGTTGTGGTCGTGTTTATCTCCACTAAGTGATAAAAAGATGTTTATTTTTATGTACGAACAAAATATTGCATAATATATATTGTGAAGCTACTGTAAAAATACCGCTTGTTATAAAATATAATAATATAGATAATAAAATAAAAATATATAAATATAGTATAATATATATTCATAGCTAAAGTGAGATAATTCCTATTGCACCCTGTTGACTAATTGTGTAAAAACGTTATACGTAAACGAAATATTTTTCTTAGACCTTCGCGAACCGCCTAAGTAGTTGGTACGCTTGATTATAAGCTAATCTTTTTTTTAAATTATGAATTATTAAAAGTCTTTCGTCTGCAAGTACTAATAAACTTTTAAAATACGCGAAAGTTTTCTAATTGTCTCCATATGTCGCGATTAAATCTTTTGCATTCCGACAGGATTTCTACGAATTACACTACGTTGACGGCCAGAGAATTTTCTGTCAAACACAGAAGAGAAAAATACTATTAATAGTCCGCAAACATTTGACGAATACCAATCGTTTGAGGTTTTCAAAAATAGGATTTGCGAATGTGGAATGTTATGCAATCAGCGATTCTCTTTATCAATCCACTCCGATATCAAAATAATATTTTACAAAATATTGGCGCGCAAATAAAAATAAACGCAATGACAGATGATATTCAAATGTAAAAAAATACTTTTAAGTATAGTTATTGTATTATATACTATGGCCAGAAATACTATATTTTCCGTATGAATACATTTAATGTCTAAGATGGTAAATGTAGTTAATATTTTTTATAACTTTTAGTTTTTTGACGATTCGTAAGTGTACCACCTAAGTGAATAAAGATATTATTGATTTCGTTTTTTTTTTGTAAAATCCCATTCCAAAAATCTTCCATTAGCGTAAAAAAGGCTAGTTTTATTAAATATTTTGTTTATATGGTAGGTGATATGACGTAAGTTTTAAAGTGTCTATGTTGTGATCCGACTTGTTTATTTGGAAACCATCTTAGCCTTAGATTTATTTTAATTATTTATATTTTATTTCTTAAACCTATACAGCTTATCACAAAAAGTTGACATAGTAAAAATATATTAAAAATAAAGCCAAAATAAGGTTAAAACATAGAACCGGAAATAGAATCTAAGATCAGAAAAAACAATAACAACAAAAAAAAAACACGAACAGAAAAAATATATATATATATACATATGAACAAGTGGAGTATATTATGTGAAGAACGAGCATTTAAGTGTGTGTGTGTGTGTATTAGCTCACTCGCACACTCACTTACACAGCAACAGCTGTGTAAGTGAGTGTGCGAGGTTGAGTCTTAGTTTTTTTGAAAAAGAATTTCTACTTAGGCCAAATATATCTAAGGACAGATAGGACTCATTAGAGGTTCTTGGTGCGCGACACAAGACTTTAAGAACAAAATTATTAAACCGTGAACTCCATTTTAAAAATAGAATGTGAATGTGTGAACATTACATTTGGTCTTCGTAAATTTTCAGTTTTTCGGATGTTTTTAGTTTTTAGGGCTTTCCAAATTATTTCGTTATACATAAGATATGAATGACATGAAATATATAGCTATTATATACTTAAAATATATAAAACTTACCATATAACTTAATAAGACCACGGTACTGATGGATCTTGTCTTTAATCACCCAATTCTCATCTTGCATTCCGTGAATGCGAACTTTAGCCGCGGACAACATATTGCGCTCAAAATCTTTAAAAAAGTTATATTTTTAGTATTACAACCAATAAAGTTTATATTAATTTGATGGACAACATTGAATTGCGCAAACAAGAGTTTCCTGTCATGTTTATTTTTAAACACTAAAGAGGTTATTGTCAGTTATCGTCCAGTGTTGCAGCCATAAATAACACGATAGTAAAACCATATTACTCTTGTAAGATTGATTCAAATATTATTAACTTAATATGGATCTCTTGTTGAGAATAGTTGGTTTGTGATGGCTAAGTAGACTGTTAATTTAAGATATCCGAATCTTTGTAAGAGGCCATACAAATAATGTGATTAATTTCTGTATTCTTAACATTAACTTATAACTATCATGTTTACATTGAATAGATTACAGAAGAAGCTTTCAGTATTGAGCTATTCAAAGCGATATTTTCCTAAGAATATTGTTTTAAAATGTCATGTTCACATATATAATGCCCATGTAGTATACATTAAATTTAAAACAGATTACTGATTTGTCTGTAATATTTTTTTATCAAACAAATTCTTTGATAACACGAATGCAATCATCCAGAAAATGTATACAATTTTTCACTCGAATATAATAAATGTGCGTCGCCTTATTGTCAGAATATTGTCATGCGATTACCATATACGTTGCAAATATTGCATTTCACAATCTGAGTATCTTTCTTTTGAAGTACTCTCGTGCATTTCTGTTTCCTTAGCCTACAGTTTCAAAAGAGTTTAGTGAATTTTGTGCATGTAGTGTGTGGTCTTATAAGTCTTCTGTCGTTTTGAGTGCAAGAACGTGGACGGTTTGACGGTTTCCCTTTTATTTCATTAAACAAGATTAGCCTAAGGCAACACATTATCAAATTTTAATATAATATAATTGCAATTAATTGTACAGACTGTTAAGTATTTTTTACAATATCCGGGTCACCTAACACAGAGCATAAGGCTCTATGCGTTCGATCTCCACATTGAGTTCCTTGGGGACAATTGCTGCAACTCGGACCAGCTTCATAGATTGGAAATCCTTCTATATTCCCAGCTGGCCCGTAATTACAAATAGTAAATGCCAATATTTGTGGCTGTTTACGTTTTTCCTCCTGATCTTCCAATTCAAATACACCACGATGCAGGGGTGATTCCTTCAAACCAATATTCCTTGTGACATTAAAATCTTCAAACTTTGTAGACTTTGGTGTTGTAAATTTTGTTCTTCGAAGCAAATTCTCGGTTACAACTGATGTACGTGTAGCTAGTATTTTATTTGTTGGAGTGGGTGGTGTGCGTCTCTTCCTGAAATGGACGCAGGATCTCTTTTTAGCTGTACAGAGCGCTTGTGAGCATCCCAATCGCCAAGTAGACGCCCAGGCAGCTGTAGAATACCAGTGAGCATTGCAGCCTCCGGGAGCACTGCAATTGCTAAGTTTAAAAGACCATACGTAGTCAGGGTGCAATGGTCTTGAACCTGAAAACCATCCGCCTACAGCATCAGCCAATATCTGAGCTTCAGTAACACGCGGTACTAGTGGTCTGACGTCGATATTCTGTAAGACGTTGAATCTTATCGTATTTCTACATTCATCGTGCCGCTTCTGACACTGACGCGCCCACAACTCCGCCATTACTTCGAGCTCATAGTCCCAGTACATTTTTCGCATATTTGCCGCGGGTGGTTGGCCCGTCTCTAACCCCATAGCAATGTTATCCCGTTGCCTGTTATGTAATACAAGCAACTGGTATCTCATCCACCTGGTCATTCCTGATGCGAACAACCTGGAACTCTGTTTGCCTTTTGCCGCACACATTGTATGCTGATTCTTTAGAGAGCAATCGGGATGATTGCAATAGTCGGATATTATCCTGGACTCATTATTATTATCACATAAAACACAATTACAAATTAATGTATTTAAAATTATTAAAAATATAATCATTTTGTGATACATTGATATAGCGGAAAACCTTATATAAATAGAAAATATGTCTAATAATGTTTCATTATCATGAGTAAATCTGTCAAGAAAATTTTACATGTTTTCCCATAGACATAATATTTCAGATCTGTGATTTTATGGAACAGAAAGTTTAAATACGAATGTCTGCAATCTCTAGAGCGAAGAGGTTTTTAAGTCAATTACTGCATTTTTAATATTTTTCTATTGGATTCGATCCGTTAACTCATTTACGATATTTATAGCCGTTTGGAGGAAAAAATTAAATTCTTTATTAATATAAACTGTTAATATTCTCTAGACATTGCTTATCTCATATAAAAATATCAACTAAAGTTGTCACTTCAGAGGATCATTACTAACTAAATTCAAATAATAGCTTTATTATTTCATTAACACAACGTTATAGATAGAGACACAAGCACCCGACAACTAAGATAATTTAATCATTTCTTTAAATAAACTTGGTCGGCCGAATCTACTATATATTAGGTCATTACCAGGTGTCGTTTTGCATGTACTGTTAAAAGGCCAGCCTCTAATTATAGGTTTAGTTAATTCTGTGTCTGACATCGGACTTGGATAAGACTCCGTACTTAAATTATTCTTCACATAGGATTAAACCAGGTTTTTTTTATAGAAGAGGGGGCAAACGAGCAGGAGGCCTACCTAAAGGTGAAGTCGCCGCCCATAGACACTCACGCGGCTGGGAGCTCGTGAGTGCGTTGCCGGCCTTTAAAGGAAAATTGGGAAATGGAGGGGTAAGGGAAGAGGACGGAGGGGGGAAGGTTGTTCTCCGGAAGATCTCACTCACCGAAGGAAACGCAAGTACAAAATGAACAAAGTCCTATTGTATCACTTTACACTGGTTTTCTGTGAGAGAGTGGTATTTCTCCGGCCGTGCCTGCCCGTTCGGCTGAAACTCTAAGTATCAGCATGGCACTCCATTTCATGAACAATTACTTTTGCAAGTACTTAATATCAGTTGTTTTGGAGATTTATTATTTAATACACAATTACAAAATTCCCCAATTTTCGATTCACAATTTTTTTTTCATGTACCTACGTGTCATTGTCATTAAGACATACATTGCCGGGTAGTTTTATTACGGATGTTGTTTTTCGATATTATTCTAAATAATGGCGTATAAAATCGTGCAAATATCGATAAAAAGCGTAGTTCTAATACTGATGGTGATCGCATTTTTCATCAATTCCGAATGTGGTAATTTAGTATCGTTCGGCAACTTCATCACATTGGGCGTGTATGGAGGATACAGTATAACTGCACTGGGTTTATTGCTTGAATCTGGACTAAGCATGACATCGAACAGATTTATCGATATGGCGTTCGTATTAACGGGATTAATATTAAATCTTATTTGTGGAATCTTATCATTAATAGAATTCTATAATGAGTATCATTTTAAAAATAATCAAAGCATGACTTTAGCTTTGTTGTCTTTCTTAAGTGTAATAGTTTTAGCCATCGATTTGGTTATTATTTGAATGTTAATATGGATTCTATCAGTTCTATTAATACAGTGTTTTTCCAACGCAAATTTATATGTAGTAAAAGTAGATTTACAACTGACCTACTCTAATATTCGTTACATAAGGACAAAGATGATGTTAGGTGAAAATATTTGAGCGCCTCTGGCGAACAGATCTCCAGAACCTTGTATGGAATCTTGATTATTTCTTTCCAGTTCTGTATTATTATTAATATGATGATCTTATGTAGACTTTGTCTATTATATTAAAGTATTTAATGTCATATTTTCCCTAACCTAATCTAATAATTCTGAATCTGATTAACGTTACAAAGTTTTTTAATATTGTTTAATTTAACTTTTGGCTTAGTATTAAACGATTCAGATCCAACGCTGGATTGCCAAATTAAGTGTCTTGGCTTCGATTCCTGTTCAACTGTAACTCTATCACACTACAACTACTAGAATTAACTATAGTTAGTTTATTATATGTTCCTTAATAATATGACTATGCTTCCCGTAAATACCAGTGTATAATTATCCTTTATCGTGTCTGATATAGATTATACTGAAAATATATTTCAATTATTTGAACTTTTGCAATTACAGATAATAACCAGCAGATAAGATGAGTTTGTTGCTTTTCAGATTGGTCTATTTTTTAACTCACGTAAAACTAGTGCTCATTCAGATGCCTCCCATCGAATTAGGCTGATCATACACAAGTGATCGCTGCTACGATTCCATATAAGGATATAAATAAATAACAAATTGGTTTGTGGTATCTATTAAAAGTCATTATACTTTGATTTATATATTTTAGAGTCAAATATTATCACAGCTTTACATAAAAATTTACATGTAATAACTTTTTAATCTGGTTTTATTTTATTAATCTTTATCTTAACACAACTATACATTGAACTAAACTATATTCGTCTCGTTCTGTTAAGTTGTGTTTACGTTTGGATGGAATGAGACAGATGATCTACATATCACAATTATACATACAAAAACTCTTACATAATATTAATAAAAGAAATGAATGTCTTCTGTAATTGAATTAAAGTATTACTGTGATTACAATACCAAATCAAACATGTAGTATATAAAAATTACACATAACATTTTGTTTTATGGTTTAATACACACGGCATAGCTTAAACGTTTTATCACTTAAACTTCTTTTACCTTAAACTTAATATATCTTAAACTTTATATATCATACTTCCAAAGCACAAAGCCAATGATATGAATCAATACGATATGATATGTCGTAATCGCACACAGTTGTTTCTTTATTATATGTTAACAATGTAAAATAGTCAAAAAATCTATATTAGACCTTGCCTCTTTATATTGATTAGAGAGAAACGTCTACTTAAACATCTAGTGGTATTTGGGTTCGATTCCTGGATTAACTGCTTTCTATAGTACTTTTAGCGCCACTTCAAAATTGTAGGAAAATATTTTAAGTATAATAACAATTGTATATCTTTGAAGTTCTTTGTCAAAAAGCTTACACATTAAAATTTGCTCCTTCAGATCCATCATTCGTAATATTGTCGTCGGTCGTATCATCGTCCGTTCTGGGACGACAAGGCGTAACTACCAGCCCATTATATACACACATGCCTAGTATAAGTACAGTGAACCCTAGAACGTGCAACCAATAAAACTCCTGCCATTTCACTGCAATCGACACCATCCAAATCACTACGGTCCTAAAAAAAAAAAACAATATTGATTTAGAATTTTTATTCTAAACAACATGTACACGGTGATCTGTATCACACACTGTTGCATATTGCAAGTTCTGTTTAGCGAGACAAGGTCCATTCACGACAGGCGGGATACACCAACGCCAAAAGACACTGGATGCCGCTGAGTCACGTGACCGATTCCCATACAAATCCATTTCGCCCTAACGCATTACGAAAAGTGACTTTGTCTCGGACACCAGTCCTTAGTATGAATAATATTACAAATTCAACCGTTTGTATTTTGAACTGATCGTTACTATACTGTATAGAATATTATTCACAAAACGTGAAGTGATGCAGAGGTCTCCATACCAAACACACAAAATAAATTTAGACAGTTTTCAACCCAAAAAATATTATATGTTATAACTACCTGACGGAATCCAAAACCATACGGTGTGTGGCAGACATTTTCTTTGTAATACTGACACCAGCAAAATTAAAGAATGCTATAGAGATGACTGTTCCTAACACAGCGCACAGCAACACCGGATTATTGCCTTTAAATAAAAACATACACTATTTATAATATACATACCTATATTTACAAAAAAGGCATTTTTTTAAATTTAATATAAAGTTATATTTTATTCGAGTAAATAAACTGTTGTGAATTTGATAATTTTACTAAAATTTTCAACAGTATACTGACAACAAATAGTCATCAAGATCAGCTGTTTAAACATACCATCGGAAACTATTTTCAAATTTAATATTATTATTAGTATTCCCAATTAGAGCACCACCATATTTAAAACAATTAGGAATACAGTTAATTAGTAGAACCTCAATTTTGACTTTTAATAGATTTTGTAAGCAATTTAAACAAATATTGCAAATAATTAGTTTTGTTACAACATACCTATTTGTACAAGTCCATCAATTGCATCTTCAACAGATCCATTTGGCCCATGCCCAAAGTGTGGTGGAGCGGGCACCCAATAGAAAACAACAAGCAATAATGATAAAACCGAGAAACCAAAAATTCCTTCCCAACCCACTGCTTGTAGAGGCGGTATATCCAAACCTGTGTAAATTTCTCTCATACATTTACAGTTAACATGAAAATACATTTCATGAGACAGATGAAGATAAATTGATTTGAGTTTTACATGTATATCTATTGCAAAATCACTTGTATATTGGTGAAATATATAGAAATGATTTTTATTTAGTTCCAAACATTTTGTGTACCTGAAACATATTTCTCTTCGTACACCATCTGACACGCTGATATCACTTGGGCAATTATAATCAGCATATCTCCAGTGAGCAAACTATTGTGCCCCTTGTCATTCTCAGTCGAAGCAAATATCACATCAGTCACACCAACAATCATCAGTCCCAACATTATACTTGCTGTAAAAAAGCAAAAACACATACAAGACTCAAGTATACTGGGATCATCACTAAAAATCAACCAAGCAAAGTTTGCTGCCTGCTTCTTCTCAGCTCAGAGTCAATTACATTTAAGACATTTCAAAATGGTCCTATGTACCTTTCGGAATAAAGGGATTTTGATTTTGACATCTTGGGAAAAAGTTTTCACCACCTACTGTAATTGGTAGGAAAACTTTATTTTGTTTGGCTAAGAATTAATATAGACATGCCCACTACAACTTTTTTTTTAGGTTTTAATGCCGGATAAAATAAGATGTATGATAATTTTTTTGTTAGATTTAAAAAAAACTAAGAAATAATAGAGATCCTTTATGTCAAGGAAATTTATTTCACTTCTATGAAACTGAATATAAAGATGAATAAGAAATTCAAGCATATTTAATGTTAGAGGATATCATGCACAAGTGTAAAGGTCAAATATGCATTAAAATGTATATCAACAAGCAAAATTGTTGATTAGAATTACTTGTATTAATCTGTTGTAATATAAGCTGGGACCAAATAGGACGAGTGTCTTCTTTCAAGTTATACTTTAATGTATCCGCTTTCACTGAGTACGCAATTAATATGATAATATGCTTACTCCAACTTAAAGCTTAGAGTACATTCACTACAGTAACAATAGATGTTATATTTTTTATAAAGTATGTACAAAAAATGTTATCAAAATATATATGACAAAGACAATGTAACTTGTTTCAGTTGATTCAAATACAAATAAAACCTTTGTTATTGGAAATTAAAATTTAAGACATTTAATTGCTGAATTTTATAATATTTGGTGTATAAATACATACCCATTCCTGACCATTCTCTTTTTAATAGATTCTTTTGTAGAAATACTGTTGAAAGCACACCAACAAAGAGAATTATAGAGCCTCGAAACATCTGGAAGCTACTTGGATAAGTGAAGGTAAGACCTATGTACATTGTAGCTGTCCCAAACTACAACATAAATAAATCTTGTCACAATACATATACACAGTATTTAGACACAACTGTTTACATTTTGAAAAAAATATGTAATTCATATTAAAAATATTAATAACTATTTAAGATAGAATTGGGATTTGTTAAATCTGGGTTTACATACCAAATCAAACATTGCAGCTGGAAAAAGTATAAAGGGGTTGAAATTCTTATTTCCTTCCGTAAGAACATTTTCCTCAGTGTTTCTTGAAAAAAGGTAAACCATTTTAAAAGCCAACAGACATAAAATTTCACCGCCAAACATTGCAGCTGCCTATAAAAAAATCAAAATTAGCCAGTTTATAAAATTGAAATAATTAAAATATTATCTACGGTTTTACCTGTAAAAATGGATGATTAAATAATCTTTCTTCCCCATCAGATCCTTTGGACTTAATTTGATTGGCCCAGTTAGTGCTCAAAGTGTTGATGGAACCAGTCCCTACCAGTACCACAGCCAAAAGCATTTCATAACTACTAAAAGCCATTCTGTAAAAAGCCACATTATGAATTTTCATAGTTCGTTAAAAGTACAAATGTTATTATGTCAATGAGGAAAAGAAGTCTAAACTCTTTAAGTTATCTAGTTAGTTTTGGCAACAAATGGAAAGTGAACTTCAAATAAGTTGATAATTTCCTCAAACAAAGAGAAGGGTTGTAAATTCCATAATAATTACGATTACGAAAATGGCGGAAAGCATATAAGGGAAAATACGAATGTAATGACCCTGGACCCATAAGGGTTTGACACAAAGTTGTAGAGACACTGGCCATTGTTAAGGTCTAGAACTCGACAAAAAAAAGTTTCCTTTGTATGCGGGCATTAGCCTGCAATTATAATATTTTATCCATCTTACAAATATTAAATTAACTAATTTATCCATATCGAGTAGTTAGCTACAAATACTCACGCTCTGACGGGCCTTTGTTAAGCCGAACAAATATCACACGTATGTGGTTGCAGAGTTCACCGGTCCAGTTACTGTAATTGTATGGCCACTACTAATATTCCATGTTAAATAATTATGTAAACAATAGGTACTCGATGCTACGTCAACAATCTGCGGCCTACAGTACGCATTGCCTTTAACGAATGTGGTCAATAAGCGGAAACATTTACCAAGCTTCAGTATTGTTAATATCTATTACATCTATAGAGTATTAATACAATTAATACAGCTGTCAGCTACTTAACTAAATATATACACGTAAGTTTTTTTATTAAACAAGAAGTAATATCAAAAATATGGTCCCTAGTATTTACATTCGGAAATGATAATACAAAATAGAAACGATACAGTGATGGTTTTAGTCACAGAGTACTGTTAGGCTCCGTCTGCACTAGCCACAGGCGATAAAACCTAATCTAAATATAAGATGTGATATTTATAATTTTTACTTCTCAAATATTATATTTAATATATATCCGTTAGGGACTGCATGGTCGAGGTAATGTAATGGTAGGAATTGCTGACAGAGTGAGATAGGCATTGTCATAAAAAATCAAGGGTTCCATTCTGTGCTGCTATTTAGGTATATGTAGAGGAAACTTAGTAATTTTAACGTAATTAGGACACCGCTCAATCTATTTCTTCCACATCCTAGTCAACAACTTTGGGAGCTGCACTTCTTAGTTAAAGGGCAGTAGATGAGAAGTTTTTAAAGGAGAATTCTTGGTTACAATAAAGTACGGAGAGATAATATAGGCAAACATAGCTAACATTACTTTCACTAGGCTCATTTTAACTAAAAAATACCGTATAATTTACGTGGCATCGGACGATCAAACGTTCTTGCTTTGTTGCTAAGAATTATCGCCTGCATAGTTCTTGATTTCACGAAGTACAGCAGTTTGAGATATAATAAAATGTAGTCTTCTCTTCTTTCTTTAGTAAATATAATTTTGGTAGTGAAATAGAATAAATATGAGTAGTTATAGTGTAGAAACTTTAGAAATCAAATTTGCCTATCGGGATCAATAATCCTGATAGGCTAGCATCACAATTGCCAAAGTAATTAAACCTGAAGAATCTTTAAAGAAATCAGAAGTGTAAACAAACCAAATATTATAGGAAGAAAGGAGATCACTGCAGGGGGATTCTTGATTTGATTGGGGTTTTTATTATGTGTATAAATTGACGATTCAAAGGTGTCTTTAAAAATACCTACTTCAATAAAGATATTTTGAGTTTGATATGATGAATCAAGTATTTACCGACTACAGTACTAATACAGGCGGTTCTTGAAATGAAAGAGCATTGAAATAAAAAAAGTATAATAGAATGATTTTTAAACTAAATATATCAAAAATATAGTTTCTTATGAAAAATAATCTAATTCATTGTTTTCCATTAAGTGTGCCAGTCAATAATGTAAATAGATTTAATACACATGAAAAACTCTAACCTTGATTATTCAATTGATTATTAATTATGAGACCTAAACTAAAGTAACTTATTTGCTGGTCACAACACCTTCAAAAAACTAATGATAATAATTTAGTTTTTTTTTATAGACGCGGGGGCAAACGAGCAGGAGGCCCATCATAAAGGTGAAGTCGCCGATCATAGGCTCACGTGGCTGGGAGCTCGTGAGTGCGTTGATGAATATTAGGTATAACGAGTAGCAAGTACGTAAACTATGTCTTTTAAATAATCACATAAAGTGTGTACTTAATATGAACTAACTATACTTTTCTTTTGGGAAATTCAAAGCTTAGAGTTTTTAAAAACGATCAAAATTGTGTACTGGATACTTATGAGACTTAAATTTAACGATGTGTTGTATAAAATCACAACATAATCAAGGGTCTAGGAGAGGGAGACGTACATAATGTAAGCTTGTTTCATGTTCAGTCGAGTCGCTTGTCAGATGTTCTCGCGTCGTCCATTTATGATGATTGTTCATCGTCGCTTGTAAGTGGCTGAAAAGATTTCATCAACTCGAAAAACCATGTCTTCATCATAAGCCTGAACATTTTCCCAAACCTTTGGAAATCTAAATGTTCTCCCGCGAGATATTCAATGGACACAGACGTGTTCCGGGAATTTTCCGGGAAGTCAATGGTCAGTTGCATCTTCAAGTTGGGCGTCCGCCTGCAATAATTTACTATTTCTTGTGTCACTCTCATCTGCTTCTCAACGAATGTCCCCTGCACGTGTTTGACCAAATTGTTGAATCTCTTCCTGTCCCAAACGGCCTTCGACAAAATGCAGACATATGCGTCGACTTCTTTTGCGAGCTGCAACGTCTGATCCACTTCTAGAAAGTCCAGCTCCGCATAGCATAAGTCCTCGAAAAGGATACGCAGCACCACATCTCTAACAAGATCTTTCCATTTGTGCTCCTCCATATTGTCCAACTCCTTTGACTGTATCATACATGTTATCTTGCAGCGGTTACTGCCGTCTGGTATCTCCGGTTGGCTCATCAGGGTTATTCGGAGAAAATCGTCTTTGCGTTCCTGGTACGCCTTCACCGCGAACTTGAAATACTCTTGCAACGTCAGAAACAGCTTTCCGCTGATGGAGCTGCCTACGTTGTGGCACAGCTGAAACGGATCCTGAATGCACACCGGGGTCGACAGCTTAATCGGGTCGGACGCTCTGCTTTCGACATTCCGTATGTAACGGTCAAAGGCCTCCGGTAGGGTGGCGTGATCCTCGAAGGCGGACTTCTCAATTTCCCTTCCTAGAAACGGACAAACCACATAATCGGCAAACGCGAAGTCTGCATAAAACTCGAAGAACCCTCCTAACAGCTCTTCGACGGAGCTCCTGTCTTCCGGGAGAGACGAAGGATACGGCACAAAGGCCGTGTTCCAGCCGTCCACGAGATCCTCTTGACCCCCCTGAAGACTGTGCACGGAGGGCAGGATGCCTCGCTGCTGCAGGTAGAACACGAGGAGCATTGTCAGCGCATAGTTGGACAACCTGCCGGTGCCCGATATGCCGTGAACCTTAGCCCAGTACTTGATGAAAATCGCGAGCGGCAAAATGCGAATGTCCAAGTGTATCAAGAAGGCCAGCAGTTGGCTGTTGCGGGTGCCGAGCGGGGACTTGAAAGACACGTCGCAAGAGGTTTGCGTGGGTATGTGGAAGAATTTGACGATGGGTGTGTGCGCGTTAGGTATAGCGAACACCTCGCCGAACACATCGGGGTATTGCTGCAGCAGCTTTCTGGTGCGCATCACATGAGCGGCGTCGTTGCCTCTCGTATGCGATGGCAGCAGCACGAAGCAGTCCGCGTCGCTGCTCTTGATGCCCAGCCCCGTCGTGATGGATCCGAATGGCACGGTGACGCTCTCTGTCGGTGTTCAATATGATTAATTACTTTTATGTTTATAATTGCATGTGCTTATTATAAGATGAGAGGTAAAAATATGTTACCTGGCCAAACCGTACGCAGGGCAGTCTCGATGTTCTCGTAGAGCAAGGAAATGTTAGAGATCTCTTCTTGTGTTAGTCTGACAGCGTCTAAGATCTGCTCTAACTGATGGTTAAAGTCACCTGTTAACCCAATCCTCTGTGGCTTTATAATTATACCTGGAATAGTATTTACCTATTAGTGTTTTAGTGTTTCTTTTCCTTTGACCATAGTCAATGGGTAATAAAGGCTGGATTTTTTTTTCGTTTATTTCTATGCATTGAACTTTAATGAAATCAACTTACTTTTTTGCTTAGTAAGCACAAATCTATCAACTTTAACAAACGGGCTATTGTTCTTCTTGTAATCCCTAATTGTTAGAAATGATCCGTAAAGAGACACCTTCTTCGTTTGCGCAACCGCAGCCTTCAAACTCTCTTCATCAGGGAATGTAATGATGGCATGCTTTTTAAATATTTTAACCTTAATATTGCCAAATACTTCGAATACATATTTAAAGTCATCCACTCGTGTATAAGCAGGAAAGCCTGAAAGCAAAAAAAAATGTGATCAAAGGATTCAAAATTAATTAGCCACACCCATATACTACATATCATTGATGTAGCGGAAGGGCTGAACTGCGCGCGATGCTGCGCACATGAAAGCGAATTTTGATTGCACGCTTCAAATCACCTATACGGCTTTTATTTGCTTGCATATATTTTTTAAGCACACACATCCAACACAGAGATAAATAGCGTTAATTGAAAATAAAAAAAATCTTGTATCCAGGACAATTAACCAATAGAAGGGCGTCGCCAGAGGAAGTGGGGGTCACAGCTGCCCTACTGGATATTTTAAAAATCTGAATCTGGTAATAAATGATGTCAACATACTTCCTGAAATTCGAAACGCTTTGGGGACCAATATTATAACTTGGCCAACGGGGGCCAACGGCCGGCGACGCCCCTGATAAGACTTTTAGATAAATACATACCAGCAACATATGCTTTAAAGTCGTGTTTGGAACTGTCTTCTGCCTGCTGCCGTTGGTTTCTGGGTGTTGCCTGCTGCCGTTGGTTTCTTTGTGAAGGTACAGCCTGCTGTCGTTGGTTTCTGGATGAATGTAAACTTGAACAGGCGGCATTGGGCTGTTCCACAGACATTTTGTCATTAATATAATTGTGCACCTGTTTACCAAATATTTTCCTTTTCAAACTGTTTATGGAACAATGCTTAATTTTATTTCCTTTACATGTATGGTTGTATGTCTTAAATTCGATGATAACAGATTTTAGGCCTGATTCAATACTAATATTTTATTAAGATACTTCCAACCTTTATACTAAAAAATAAGATTACTGTTTATTGTAGATCGTTAACAATAAATCATCAACATTAGTGAGATACTTATTAGTTATAACTAATTAGTTAGCAACAATTATATTTATGATGAGTAATTATTCATCATAAATATAATTGTTATATGAAATCTAATTAATAGTTTGTCATTTTTTTACCTTTTTATTACAGTTGGATACCACATTAAACAGAAGTTGACCTAACTCAACTCATAGGGATCTAAATTAAGTTTGGTACATGATAATTACATTAACTAAGCAGTAATCAGTGATTACTGATGTTTAGAAGCAAAAAAACTCTTTTATAACAAGTACCATTAACAACAAACAACTTGGATTTACATTCTCTAAAGATTTCTCAATCCTCCATCAAAATGACACCACTCTCTGACTGATAAAACTTAAGAACTTTCAGAGCCTTTTATAAAAACATAATAAATCAACATCTCAACGTCTTTTTGCATTACAATGTTCTTATTTTGTTCTGCTAATATCAATAAAAACTATCCCGTTGCAAAATCAATTTGTTGTCTCCCAATTAGCTAACTATGCATTGAACTGCAAAGTAGTGTAACTGTGTGGTATTATCATAGGCCAAACATACATTTAGTTTTGAAAAGCAAATGAAGTTAATTAATTTCAATTAAAGCTATCTAGTGTACATACAATGAAGACTCTTTTAAGAATAACATAAATTAACTCTCTAATGGAACAAACCAAATTGGAGCCTAACTAACTTTGATCTATACAACCATTGTAGAAATATTAAATTTTGTCCTAACACTTCTTTGTTCTGTACAATACATACATTTGAAAGTTTGTATGGTATACTAATAATCAATGAGCAAATTCTTGATAACAAGAAAACATCCTTACAATAATAGGTATAACACCTTTCTGATACTACATTTCATAAAGTAACACAGATTATTATTTAAAAATGATTTCTAGAAGTCGCATAGAATGCATTATTATTACATAGTCTCGTATTAATCATAATTCAAGAAATGCCACATGCAAGTGCGTACTGCATATTAGTTTTATACCAACCTTTTATGCTCGTACTTCACGGCTGTGTTTCGTAGAAACCTTTTATCGATTGTGCGTGTTATTAAAACTACATGAGCTTTAATTTATTGATTGTTTACTCAGATTAAAACATTTTTTTAAATAACGTTCTATTATATAGATTTCGTGAAAACTTATGATTATTTTTGTAAATAAAATGTTCATCCAGATGAATGGTAACGATTTAAACACAAAACAAGTACACGATAAAGAAATAAAAAGTTTATGCCACCAAACGTATACACAGGTACACCACAAGTAGCAACTGTTGAGTGATAAATACCGTCTGTTTGACGATACAAAATCTACAGTCCGCGCAAGAATTCGATAGAGCCTAGGCAGCGGCGCGGACTGCGCATGAAATAATGTTGCCAATGTTAATTTAATCCACCTACCCCAGAAAAATATTCACATGGGGTTATAAAAGTAATAAATTAAAACATATGGGGCTTTGTAGGAAATACATATAACATACTATTTAAGCTTTTATGGTATAGATATTGAATCAACTAATATATTTAAAAAAAAAATTAAACGTTTAGTAATGGTGAAATACTGCTGCTGTCAATATGAAAATTGTTATATCAAAGTCGTTTTCTGTAGAAATAGAACATTTCCATTGCTGCATCAAGCTATTCATCATCCTTGAAGGACCTCCAGGCGTATCCAATAATATCTTTCAGGCGCTGTATCATTGATTTCATTTACGTCTTCATTATTTCTCTGCTTAGATTTTCAATTATTCAAAAATAATTAAAAACTATATTGTTAGATTTTACTGGTCGGCTAAGTGGCAAAACTGGGCGGTAAGAGGAAGGCCGGTCCAGCGACTCTTTTAAAAGTACGATAGTATTTTTTTGAAGGATCAGGACGCGCCTGTTATGTTTTGGAAACAGTTTCGTGGAATGATCATATTAACGTCTGGCTTCTAATTTCTAACTACTATAAAAAAACGACTATAAAAAACGCTCTATAGTCGATTCCGACCATAGAATATCTTTGCTTATGGTTCCGACTACCGTCTGCCGCCTATCGAAAGGCAAAATGGACTTTGTCTCAGGCTCAGTATTATAACCTATTTAGTATTTGTTATTCGTCAATTCTCAATACTAGATCAGTGATTGTTTCCAGAAAAAATAAAGTAATCTGTTTAATTCACATTTTTAGATAAGTATAGATTGGAACTTAAACAACTATTATGAGTTTACATAAAGCCAGGTAAACAATATTATAATAACATAATAAAGAGGGCGTAAAATAAATCGTCCGGGGATGTGTGTACTGTGATTTGTGATAATAAAAATATACTTGTGTTTTCATAATAAAGTTTGGTGCACGAAATAAAACTTTGTTTAAACGTCGCGATTAATATACTCTTCGAATAAATTAAATACATAATTCGCCTAAAGTATACATTTGTAAAAAGTACTACCTTAATAATTATACTACCTGCGTAACATAATATTTAACGAATTAACATAAAAACACTTTATTATTATTTACTTGAATAACTCACTAGACTTGTCAAACTAGTATGTTTTGAATATCTTGTAAGTTTTTATTAAATTCTAGAGACAAGTTAGATGAACTGGCTACTATTGATTTATGGGAACATTTTAATTTCAGAATCAAAGCATTTGATGATATTCTCAAAGAGGACGAGATTGACTTGAACTTGCTTCAAATATTGGCATTCAATGGTATTTTTTTTTAAATATTGTTAATGTTATTATTTAGAATTGTTTTAGATTTATAATGTTTCTTATACATTTCTAAATGATTACAGTTTTTGTTTGTTTCTAATTTAAATTATCTTTCTCACAAATATAATTAAGGTATTCCAGAAGATAAAGGTCTTCGTGCACTGTCATGGAAAATATTACTGCACTACATTCCTACACAAAGAAACAGGTGGGCGACCACACTTCAAAAACAAAGATCTCTTTATAAGGAGTTCATAGGTGAGAAAAGAATTATTAGTCGTAACTTTTCTCCTTTAGTTTTGATGTGATGTTATTTGAATGAAAGGATACTACTGATTGTTATTTATTTTGATATTTAATGTATTATTTGTTATATTAAGTATTTATAATAATTCTCCAATGGTGATACAACCCTTGGTGGTTCTTGGCCTTGTCAGGGATCATTCCTCTGTGCCTTATACACATTCTCAATTTTTTTAGGAGATACTGGTTTCCTCATGTTGTTTCAATATGGAAGTGTTAATTGTGTTTTGAGCAGTGCGCCTGCCTCTGCTTGTATTAGTTTGCAACATTAAACTAAATATTTCTTTACATTCTAATCCCTTTATAAGGCAAAGAAGTGATTTAAATTAAATTTTGTCCAAAATGTAAAAATACAGTTGAGTATCAATTACAATGTTAAAAGTCTATAGGCTCATAGCATTTATATGCAAAATAAAAACAATAAAGATCACTTATCATTGATGATGTAGGTTAAATATATTTTTTCAGAGGATTTGATAGTTTCTCCAGGTGGATCAAATGACCATCCTCTAAGTATATGTCCTAGCAGTTCATGGAGTAAATATTTCAAAGAAAATGAAGTTCTCCTGCAAATTGATAAAGATGTTAGAAGATTATGTCCGGAGATATCCTTTTTTCAATCTGCTACAGAATTTCCCTGCCTTGAAGTAAGTTGATGATTCCATAGTACTGCATTTGTTATTTAACTTATTAAAAACTACAGAATAACTAAAATCTACCGCTATATTGTATAGTCAAAATTTGCTAGATAAATATATGATTCATTTGTGTTTGAAGAATTGTCACTCCTGTATATTTCAAATATTTTTTATTCACATAAAGGTTGTGAATAGCAATGGGTTGAAGCGTTTGCATCAGCGAGTGGAGCAAACAGTTTTGAACTGTTCAACGCTAGAACAACGTGGTCTTGGTGTGGTCAAGGTATTGTACAAAAAGATTAGGAAATTCATTACAGAACTGATAAGTGTAATATTTAAATTTTAACAATATTTAATTGATAATTTGAATTTTGTTCAAGCTTAATAATGTAATTCGTCGCACGGATAATCAATCAAGTGGTGACTATGTACCATTAAAGGAGGGATGTGAAGCTCACTGGGAAGTGGTGGAGCGGATGCTCTTCCTTTATGCAAAACTCAACCCTGGCCAGGGTTACGTGCAAGGCATGAATGAAATCATCGGACCTATTTATCACACCTTTGCTGTCAACCCCGATATAGAGGAAAGAAGTGAGTGTGATTTATTTTAAAAAAAATATATTGATTCGCTCATATTAAACTTTATTGTTGATAACCTCGCACACTCACTCACACAGAAACACCATTGCACACACACACACACACACTTAAATGCTCGTTCTTCACCTAATACACTTGTTCATATATATATATTTATTTTTATTTTTTTTTATCTGTTCGTGTTTTATTTTTGTTGTATTATTTTATTCTGATCTTAGATTCTATTTCCGGTTCTATGTTTTAAGCTTATTTTTAATCGATTTTTATTGTGTGTAACTTTTTGTGATACGCTGGTTATAGGTTTAAGAAATGAAAAAATAAAATAAAAAAATGTTTTTTTTTCAATTGGTTATTTATGGTATTTCAGAGAGCGCGGAAGCCGACTGCTTCTTCTGTTTTACAAATCTAATGGCTGAGATACGTGATTTCTTCATTCGTTCACTTGACGAGGCCGTGAGTGGTATTAATAACATGATGTCGCGGCTGAGTGAACGATTGAAAAGGAATGATTACACGGTTTGGGAGAGGCTCGTGAAACAAGAGTTGAGACCGCAATATTACAGTTTCAGGTAACGGGACACGGTGTGTTGCTGTTCATGGAAAAATTTCATTATAAATTATATATTTTCAATTTGTTTGCTTTACAGGTGGCTGACACTCTTGTTGTCACAAGAGTTTTCTCTGCCCGATGTTCAGAGATTGTGGGATTCGTTATTCGCTGACCCAGACAGGTTCGATTTTCTGATAGACATCTGTTGCGCGATGATTCTGTAAGTTTCTCATATAAAAATGTATTGTTTTTATTGTGATGTAACATTGAATGTTTATTTTTGTGTCAGGTTGGTGAAAGATGACATAATGGTTGGTGATTTTGCGTCGAATGTGAAATTGCTCCAACATTTTCCACCTATGGACGTATCTTTAATAGTTACTAAGGCACGTACCCTACATTCTAGGTAATACAAAAAAAAAAAACTTTATTTCATTTGTACGATTGATTAATATTACAGTCTTATTAGGTTAGAAACGAAATATAAGTTGCGTATTACGCATTCTCAATTATTATAAATAATTTATGATTAAACATAAAATTATCCAGTTTTTGTATAAAAAATGCTATTTATATACCTGATTAATATGTCAATGATGAGTATCATGACGAATAAAAACATAATCCATATTCATCAATAATATAACTTACCTTTATCCAATACAACAATTTGATAACCAAAAAAAACTTCATATTTATATATTAACATTTAGTAATGAAAGCGTAAATACAAAAAAAAATATATACACTTTAATTTACTATTTTAATTATTATAAAGTACAAAACGAACTCTTAAACAATTAAGTAACAGCATTGAGCCATTCGTAGTTTAAGCTTGAAATGTTTCGATAAATTTACTCTCCTTAACGTACTGTTCAGATATTGACTGATAATAGACTTAAAATATTCCTAATGTAATTATATTGTAAGTTACGAATTGCCCAATAGATTGAATCTCACCTAGGCTATTTAGTTATATATCACGTTTTTTAATGTTATATATTTTAGGTAAATCATATGTTTGTTTTAGCAAAATAAATATATTAGTTTTTTATAGTTTAAATAACACATACAGTGAATTTGGGTATTGTTTAACTACAAAATAAATCACATGGACTCATTATACAACTTATATGCATAGAGCAGGTATCTGTTTTTTTTTAATAAGACATAAGATATTTTTTATTCTATAAAAAATACATGTTATAAATTAAAACATTAATAATTGTGTTAAATAGCTTTACTATTAAAATTAATAACCTAAAAGAAATTTGAAATTACTTTTAGGTAATATGAAAATGTAATAATAATTTGATAACATCCTTGTCCAGGCATGGCTTGACATACCGTTAAGCTAAAGAGATTTGAAATTAATAATAGTTGACAATAAAGATGGCCCCTAATAGCTTTACTATATTTAAGATCCATCAAATTTAAGTTTATTCTTTAAAAAATTAAAGATACTTACATTAATTTAATGTTTTTTTTTAATAAAAATGAATGTATAGACTGTTAAGATCACTATGAGTTTGGTGTTAATTTTTAAGAAACAGAACTGAGACTGGTATTCAGCTGTATGATTTTTGTTGCATGTAATTTATTGAACTTTTCTATATTGGAAGTGTAAATAAAATTGGCAATGTTAAATGTTTCGTTTTATTGCGATAAAAACGAGAAACGGCTTTAAAGATTTATTATAAATAAAAATTACAATCAATTTGTACATAATAAAGTAAATGTTTTATAGAAATATAATGTCATTTTTTTTTTGTTTTCCATACATATGAAATATTGGAAACATTATATTCTTATCACTAAAATGAAAATACATTAACGTCCAAGGAAAACTAATGAAGTGAATTTATAAGAATAATATGGAACCTTAATGACAGTATTTTACGTGCAAATAAAAAACTTTATTAAGGAACATATTAAAAAAAAAACCAATACAACTGTTCACTTGTACTTCACCCTAAGGCGTTGGCTACTTGGAACGCTTTATCAGTTGGAATATCGTCAAAAAAAAACAAAATATGGTCAACGCAATTACAAAATCCGATTCAAATAACAATATGAATCATAATTAATTTGTGCAAAATATAATGCACCCATACAAAACTGAGTCGTACATAACAAAAAAATTATATTCATATGAATATTAAAAAGCCGTGTTTTAAGCCAGTTTTATTTAATATATGAATTGTGATAAGTATAACCAAGTGATCATTGTTGTTATGAAGCGAATGCTGGTTATTATTGAATTATTGGGATGTTAATGTGACGAGAGCTTGAACAGGTCTAGTTGAATTAGCCAAAACGTGTTATCGTCTAACAGTGCTGATGTGCGACACTGCGCAGCGAACGATCATTGAAAAATCATTCCTCACAACACAAAGATACTCCAATCAAATGGCTGGTGTTCTAATCAGTACCAAAATCACTTTTGAATGCCGCTTAAATCTAAAAACAAAAAATTATTGATAAAAAAAAATTAAATTATTTAAAAAAAAACACCATCAATAACAAATAATCTGAATAATTATAATATCTTAATTTAGCTATCTACTCAAGAGAACTATTCTGTTTGAGGTTAATCTCAATTTTTTTTTTTAGCCAACCTCATCTGATTACGTGTTCTAGATGAATACGTAACATTAGGTCTTCTATCTCTACTATAGCACTATTGAAGTATTCGATTTGATTAAAATATCATACACGCAGTCGTAAGCAAAGCTTCGGTATTAAAAAATCAAGGCTTATCAAAAAAACCAATTTTTTTTTTAAATTTCTCATTTGTGTATCATACCAACCGATAAAACATCAACATGATCGTTACGCTCTTAAATTTAAATAAAAAAGTATAAAAACTCGATACCAATATCATATTATTATTATTATTTTTTTGAAATACCCACAAATGTCGCACTTTGCCATTGAAATGACAAAATTAGAAATTATAAAATACAGTAAGCCTATACACGATCAGTGACGGTTCACGCGCACCAAGTCGACAATAATATTACTACTGGACGCAGGCGTGAAATTAAACGGATCGAAATTTTGTGATGTCTAAGCACTAAATACCTATCATAAGCAAACTCCACGCACTATAAAGGCGGTAAACCCCCCCCCCCCACGTAACATTAAACAGTCTTTCATCACCTGTGCCTGTCCTCATTATGATCAAACCCCCTTAATTTTACAATCCTTATAGCCGTGGAAGGGCACAGCTGTATGACACAGTCACTGGTACTGTTAATACTTTATTGTAATAAACATATAAAAATATACATTTAAAGTATGTAAACATTATTCAACACAGATTTAACTTATTAACAGTTTTTTTTTTAAATAAATTATTATGCTGAAATCACGATTAACATCTCACAAAATACCAAAATGATTTTTAATAAAACAAATAATTGTATATTATTAATATATGGGAAGTGGGCGTCGGTGGTTATAATTGATTGGCCAATTCACGGTGAAAAGTGAAATTTTATATTTGTACTGACAATTGGTTAAATACAAGAATCCTAGATAAAAATCGCCTTTAAACATTGTCTACTTAAGCATTGCGAGCCCAAGTCAAAATGAACCCTGTGTTACATTAAAGACTTCATTTTATTAGCTCTAATACAATTTGAAATTTTCCTGAGATTCACACAAATTTTAATTAAATGTACAAACATCACTTTACATACCTAAAGTACTTTTGATAGTTAAGTAATAAATAGACAGCTATAATCTAAATTACAAAAATGATAATCACAACTCAGAACAAAAAAAAATGAAAATAATGTGCCCGCTATTTATATTATAATGCACCAAGGACCAACGAAATCTGATAGATCATTGTCACGCCATATACATACAGCGAAAGCATCAATGTGTATGCAACGTCTGTAAATCTGTCGTCATCCCAACTTGTGTTCAACAGAGCCAAATACAATAACTTTGTACGCTAAATAATAATAGTAGCTGAATAGAAAAATATTAAAGGACATTATATTGAAAGACTTGTGAACACATACAAAGGGCAACGAACAAATGTTTATGGACAGGGACTTATGAGCACCGAGTATACACCGAAAAATTAACAGACAGACATCATAAGCGAAGTGTTACCAGTGTATGAACGGTTCGACTATCCTAATATAAACGGGCAACACTCTTGAAATTTTCTATATCGGATATTTAATTAAAAATTGTGAAGTGACAAATGTTACACAGTTGAATTAGGATAATTAAACCGATTTGTTATTGAGAAGCTTATTGGACGACGCAGCATTTACACTTTTTACATTTGGGCTTGATCGTCACGTGCTCGGGTTGCAAGGGCTCCTGTGGTGGTGCGCGTTGGACCTCCACTTGGCCGGATCTGACCTCGGTGACGGCTGTACCGTTTTTGGTGCCATTCATCGCTTTTGGAGTGCTCTGCTGGACTGGACTAGCCACTTTCGTTTGAGGCGAAGCTGGCGGGCTGGCCTAGGAATATAGTGATTGTTGATATTAGATATATTCGCTTATGTCTTCGTTCGTTTCTTTACCGTAACATGTAACACTGGACATCCGGAAACCAGTCAACATTACATGTTTTAACAAAAGAAACAAATGATTTGTATTATTTTTATTGTATTGACATAAAAATTACTGGCAAAAGCTTAATTTTTGTATAGCCCAATAGCAAAACATTTGTTTGTATACAATAACGGATGCGTTCATTCTATTATTATTTAGTATTCTGAGCAAGAGCCCTTTACTCCACCATAAATAGAGAAGTACCAAATAGAAAGCTACTTTCCATAAAAGGATATCCGTCGTTGAATTTGTTCGGCTCGTAAGGAATGTTATCAAATGGCCAATCGAAATAGTTAAATGTGTAATTGGTAAATTATTTTCGCCTAATTCAGTTCGGCCCATTAAGCCAATGACCACAATTGCCAAGCGATTGTTTGAATTAACAGTGGTGCCAATTTGTGCTGTGAAATTAGGGACATAATTATAAGTTAACTTTTTGAGTGTCTATGGCAAACAAATTTTCATAGTCACATAATTCACCTAACAAAATCCGCCACGCATTAGACGCAAACAACACGACTGCAATATTATGTAAAAATAAATTAAAGTTTATATTTGTTAGGTGTATGTATTCCTAACAGAAAACAAACCATGCAATTTGTATACTTGTAAATGTGAGACTAGAAAACGATCAGACTAGATAAACTCTCTCAGAGCGTCTCGCTGAAAATCGGTGCTGTCATTAGTGCACAGTTCTTTCATTTTTTCAAGTGGTTGGTAAAACCAATGTCCGGAGTCTGTGACTGCTCCTTTATGTCCTCGGATGTATTTTTTTTATTTATCTGTAATACTTACATTGACATTATTAGCGGAGGTATTTTCCTCTTTGTCGTTTTCAGCGGAAAGTAGCGGCGCATCAGTAGTTGGTATTGGTGTTATTGGTTTGCCACCTTTGATCAGAGAGACAATTTCATCTGCCTCCCGACTCAGGTCACCGTCAGGCCTGAAGGGATTATCCCATCCACTTTCCGTGCTGAAATTGCCAATGTTTCATAAGACATTTGACTAACGTAAAAAAAAAGTAATATATAATATAAAATATTCTAAACTTCGTGCTTTATTTTTTATATATTTGAATATATGAAATATTGTAAAGTGTTAATTGTAAAAAAAAATATTTTTGTAATGCATGGTTATCCTTATTTATATAATGAAATTTATAAAATATTTATTCACTCATACCAAATTTTATAATGAAGAGCTTAACAGCGACTGCCTTATCTTCCAGGCAATAGAAAAAAAAACTCGTAAATTAGTGTAGGCGTAAGTTAAAAAACAAAATTAAAGAAAAGGCGACATTCTTAACAACTCTCGCCTTGATAACGAGCTTAACTAGTAGTCCTTGACCATTAAATAAGCATGATGTGTTCTTACATAAACATAATCACACCTAAATATTTACAATGCAATGTAGGCGCTACACCGATGAGTCATTGAGTTTTTACGTGTATTCATATCTCATTCGAACACCTACATGTAACAGTAGCTATCATAAGTATATCTTCATACCGTTGTTGAACATTATCTGATAAATATTTACTCCAATTATAAATTGAATAGTTCCCAAGAAATTTGTAAATTTTTTAGCACGACTTTATTATCACATTTTAAGCAGTCGAGACAGCTTTATGTCCACAGATTAAATCTTTCCTTACACATTTCGAGGAACAACTTTCATATCTAGATATGTATCTATTAAATTAGTCCCACGAGCGTTACATAACATTAACTGACGGTTAACGGTAAGTTATAAGAACCCGAATATCTCCATGAACATTGTAATTCCGTAATACGCGGCCAAACAGATGTGACCTGACCTTTTAAGTGATACAATTTATTCCCGTTACGTGGCATGAAATTTTTAACATTTTTTCAACATTACTATTCATAGTCAAGAATATTAGTCAAATATTGTTGTCAACAAATGTAGAATTTAAATTGAAAGGTAATGTGGAATTTTTCAACCGATACCTATTGTGCAATATACAAAACCACAATCTGACGTCAAACAGAATCTGAATAAAGGTTCGTTTAGATATACAAAGTAACAATGCATTTGGGTAGAGTTACGATATATTGCATTGCTAACCAAAACGAAAATAATGGATGCCGTCATCACTAGCATCAACAAAGGATACATTGAATAAAAATTCCCAGCCGCCAACGAACTGTTTCATATAATTTATTATGCCTAATCAGACTAAAACTAAAACAATACGCCTTGTCCATGCAATGTCAAACTCAAAATATCTTTATTCAAGTAGGTCTTTATAAAGACACTTATGAATCGTCAATTTTTACACTACCACCGGTTCGGAAGGCAGTCATCTACCGAAAAGAACCGGCAAGAAACTCGATAGCTGCTCTTTTAAAATAAACAATTAATACAAAATTGTGCTACTGACAATTAAAATAACAAAGCATTGTAAGGCTACTCAAGAATTGAACTGTCCCGATGCTGAGCCAATTGCCGACACATTAAAGGGATCGTTAGTGTCATAGTTAGTGTTACAGAATATAAAAAAAATGTTATATCTGTGGTAAGTTTTATGATTCTGTACGGAGAAGAGTCGCGGCATTTTTGACAGTTCAAAATATATTCTTTACATATCCGACAAACAGATTTCATTTGAATATATGATTTTTATAACGTTATTCAAATAATATGTTATGCCCAAAAATCAAGTTCAAATCGTTTATCGCTTAAACGTTATTGTATTGTACCGTTTTTGCTTAATTAAATCGGAAATAATTTTTTTTTTATAGAAGAGGGCAGGAGGTGAAGTCGCCGCCCATGGACACTCATGTGGCTGGTAGCTCGTGACGCTTTTTTCTTGAAGGACCCTAAGTCGTAGCGGTTCTGAAATACCCTGACGGGCAGGTTGCTCCATAACGTGATGGTGCGTGGTAAGAAATGTCTTACGAAACGCTCAGTGGTGGAACGACAGACATTAAGGTGATACGGGTGGAATTTCTTATTCTGCCTAGATGTCCGAAAATGAAATTTAGCTGCAGGTATTTGATTTGGAGACTAAAAATGGTTTTGCAATTAAATGTATGCAAAATCGTTGGACGATTACGGCATGTAATCGAATCAAATTTTGATTGTATTCAAAAAGCTTAGACGAAATGGTATTTTGTGACAAATATAGAATTGATAAAGAAATATAATCGCGGATGCGATTAGTAATCGTTTAGTCTTAAGTGTCAAATGTATTTACCTTATCTGCCTGTTGTACATAACGTGCTCCGCCATATCTGCGTTGGCTGCGGCGGAAAGTAAAGTCGCGTAGAGTACGTGCGACTCCTGCGCAGGTGGTGGAGAAAGACACTGTGGCCTCACTCCTTGATAGAAAGACACACGAACCTTCGAACGCTCCGAACTGAAAAACAAAAATACTTAAACATATGCCCAACATGGCTTAATACGAAAATCGCAACATCCAAGTTCGCTGAGCCGCAATAGCAATAAACAATATGTATTTTTAATTATAATTGTATGATATTGCAAATTGTATTGAAGATAAAAGTAGAAGGGCTGTTAAAATGACACTTAAAACAGTTGAATGCCATCAAGTGTGACCTCTATATAAATGATATAACATTTGGCCCTGATTATATTTATGAATCATATCGCAGACTTTAAATTATTAACAGTGCTATGTATATCATTTAAATATGTAAAAATAATTAAAATATGATTTTTAAAAAAACTGTTAAAGAATCCTTGCACTTGTGTGATTTGAATCAAAACTGTCCAAAGTTTTTCTAAAACAACTCCTAGACACAATTCATAAACATTTGGTATTCAAATTATATAGACAGCATAATTTTCAAAAACCCATTGGAAATTGTAATTTGAATGTAATGTGCTGTTACATATAACAGTATTTTATTCACAGATAGTCTGACAGTAGACTAAGTACATGTATTCAAAACAGTTACATAACAATCGCTGAGCAATCATAGCACATTAGCATCTGCCGGAGTTACTAAACAGAATATTAAAATTGAAGGTAATTCAATGACAGCCCCAGTTCTTTTATTAGCTGATGACCGCTTTGCCACCCACACGTTTATTAACTTCAATATAAAACAACATTTAGCCTAATGTACTTTTGACAAGCAATTTTACTATTTGATAACAGTAAACTTGAATAAATTGCAAACCAATTATTTATAACAATAAAGTCTGTCCATCTCCGTTTACAGTAAAATAAATTATTTCTCTCACATTTTTTTGGGTTTGCTCCTTATAGCCATTGGACGCATTTACTAATGTAATAACACCTCCAAGTATAGTCACGCATATTATGTATTGGACAATATTTTTCCCAGACTAGACATAGATACTATGACATAATATCTTTATTATCTAAGTGCATTATAGGTAAAAATTTCAATCAAATGAAACCATATTTTGTCATTTTATAATGAAGTTAATACACTATTGACCTATACAAAATAGCAGTTAACAGCATTTCATGCTATCAAATGGAAAACTTACATTTAAAACCATAAATGTGGTTATGATTCTAGATAATTGTGAAATAGTAATCAATATTCAATTAAGAAAACGCACACAGGAACTATGGTAGATTTAAAGAAAGAAAAGGTAGAACAAATAAAATAATAATTTTAACATGAATTTCTTTTGGTTTACTTGCTCTATTTTATTGGAAATATTTGGCATTAGCAGAGATAATAATAACAAATAAACTTTTGTCAAAAACAACTTTAGTACCTAATATATTACGGCAAATTATTACATTAACGACTTACATAAATAAATTAAACTAGAATACAAAATGTGAATTCAGATTTGGAATAAAAATGGAAATGACGTTTCTCCGCGCGGCCTTGCAGCCAACCTAACGCGCAGGGCGGGTCCTCAATTTAGGGTTACTACGATAACTATATTATAAATAGAGTTTCATGAGAATTCCTTATAAACAGGGTATTTACATGAGAAGTTATTATATATTGACCTTGCAATTGTCACAATAATCGTGAGCTGAAAGTAGTTTTGTGCTTAAATTCAGTATTCATGACGTCATGTTCGAGTTCTTAACGTAAAAACTACAATCCTACAATGCTTTGTCCAGGAGCCGGTTCATAATTCAGGTGTATACTTATGTGCTCAATACCTTGCCCAAACTTAAGAGCTTTATTATTGAACACTCATTACGCAGCACAGAAATGACGTGAACAGTTCATAAAAAGTACATACCAATAATCACGATCACGATTTACGGCCGGCAATCACTTAATTTCAAACATGTAACACTTTAAAAATTGACTTATTCAAGAACTCAAAATTATCACATCGACTCAAATGCACTGCAATTTTCGGCTTTATAGAGCTGGAATTATTTGGCGCGTCTCTAATCTCGGCACTTTGTTCATAACATCGATCTCGAACTGTCGGATGCTTGAAGCGATCGTCGCGCACGGAGCCGTGTCGAATGAAGCAAAAAGTACGAAACACCGAAATCCGAACGCTACGAAGTTAACCGCGAGTCGTGACCGACGCTGTCACTTGTACAGTGTTTTCCTGACTTTGACATATCGCAATCGATATGTCAAAGTCGATAAGCCAATTCGTATTCGCTCTTTTAACATTCAAAATTCAATATATTTAACAACGACACTTGCTTTTATTATATTCTGATTTCAGTGATGCGTTATCGTTGAGTGATTGTTTTATATACATTTTGTTTGATTTACTTATTTACTATCCCTGATTACCTAAAATGAATATTTGGGATATTCTTCTTTTGTTTATAAGGAAAAAAGTTAAATTACTCCAGGGCACGCCATGATTATAATATATAGTACGATAATATTAGATATCTATAATTTTCGCTATTCAAATTTAATTTTTTTAATGATTTTATAGCCTGGAAATAAAAATACAATTATACAATTTCGTTCACTAAAAATTTTTTTTTAGAATTTTAAGTATGGAATGGTTATGGGCGTTACAAAAAGCTTAGTAATCGCTATGGGCACGATCTTGATAGCTGCCGAAATGTTAAGTTTAGTCACTTGGTATTCCGGAATCCGCTAGTTTTATTGCCCAGTCTGATGATAATACAAATTCGTCATGTTAGCTATGGAAGTCATGGCGTTTTACTTCGGTCACAGTACTGTTATAGTGAACAAGAGAATTGTTAGTTTACATTTCATAACTAACACAAATATAGCTTTTCGTCGCTTTAAAAAAAAGAACTTACTTATTTCAAATATACTATTTTAATTGTTTAAGCGTATACTTTTGGTAATTGTCATAACAAAACTTATAATCTATTCAAAATTAAAATACCTTCTTTCGATATATATATATATATATATCGTGTATGCAATCGCATTTGCGACAAACAAATGAATAAAACATACTCGATCATTAAAATAAGAGAACATACTCGTCTTCGACGGGCGTGTATAGGAACGTGGTCTCTTGTATATTTGGTGGTGGAGAACTCTCTGGTTCCTCCTGTAGAGGACTTTCATAGATGAGTGTCTCTACCATTGATCCTTTGGAGCTGCCGAAGGAGACCCTGTGGTAAAAGTAACACATTAGTAATAAAGATATATAGTGTATCACTGAATATAAAAAATCATTTTAGGACCAAAATTCGAGAGAAAAGTATGTGTTAGATATTATGTGTCAAAATGACACAAATATAAAACACACGATGCCTATTTCTTATTCTAGTTATAAAGTAATTAATTCTTGACTTATCTACGTTAGGTATAATTCTATTTGCATTTCAAATAAATGAATAATAAAAGTCACTCAATACATATATATGTCATTCCGGACAATCTGTCATTAATATTTCGATTTCCAATAGAAGTTATATTTCTTAAACGGGTTTTTACTTTATCACTGTTCACTGTTTTAGTTATTTTATGTTAACATTGTACACCAAAATAAAGACGACAACGCAACCGACGACTATAAGTTAAAATTAATACAGGTAATACTTGGAATTAAAATGAGTTTAATCAACAGAGTACCGTACCACGGAATGTTAAAGTAATCGTAACGACAAAAACCATTAAATCACGACCATTGATATCTAAGCAGACAGTTACTTTTCTAAAACTGAACTATGATTAGGTTGAATAGACTTTCTAGCCTAACTTGTAGCTTTTAAAGCACGTTCGAGTTCTTATTGTAGTATCGATTTGTTAAAGATCGCTATTCACTCTTTGTTCAGCTTGGCACACTTCATTCTCGGTGTCAGTCGTCGAGCAATCGGTAAACTTAAGAGACGATTGTGACAAATATTTGAACGATTACTTTTTTTTTGTCGGGATGTTGAAATATTATTTTCATAACATCGAAATAGTTATAAAAAATGTTTAAAACCAAATTATATAGGTTTTATTATTGGGAATATACGTAATAAAATATAGTTTTTCATAAAAATGCATGAAAATATTAAATGTTACGTACGACTCTGATAATATCGGTACAATCGACATACTTTGATATTATTTATTATTGTTAATACATACTTTAATATGTATTAATAAAAATATATAATAATGTATGAATTTATCGAAAACGTTCACATATAAACAGATATTTGCTATTGTTATTGGTTTATAATAGGATTACAATGCAAGGTTTCTGGTCTGTATAGAAATTTACAAAATAAGCATGCATTGCTCCTGGAAGTAGGGGAACACAATCAATCACAATCCAACTACTAACGATTGCTTACGTATCACCGCGGTTAGGGGGCATTGCGATCGTTGAGACTATTATCAGAATACTAGAAGAAGATTAACTCCTTTTTAAGCAATTCAATGTATTTATTCTATTGTCTATTCTGTTTGTCTCTCCTATTCTATTGTATAGTTAGAGTTTGTTAATTATTAAATAAAGCACGGTTTTATTGAAGCGATGGCGAAAGAAGGCGGTGTCATAAAATATGATCCAAATACAGAAGTATTTCAAATGCGAGCTCAGTGGAAAAAAGTGGATATATGTCGTAAGCAGTGGTTTGATAGGTGGAGTTGGTTGCTTGACGAACGCAAGTAAGTTTTTTGTACAGATAACCTATAATCTAAACTCTAAACCTTGATTCAAACGAGATAATGAATTTGTCCCTAACGCGTAAGACGTGTGCTATATAGAAAGTAATTTAATTTTAATTGTAATGAGAATTATGTAAAAATGTTTTAAAAATGAATATTTCTCGACCGAAATACATTTTCACAAATGGCGCCTGCTACTTGATTAATCATGACAATGTACATCAGTGACGTCACTCAACGCTGGGTCAGTGCATGTTATCTGTAACGCTCTATTGATTTATCATTAATACATAAAATGTAGGTTAACCGTGACCCAAGAAAATGTCTTCGACTTTCATTTGTTGTTTAGATCTAAGAGCAATCAAATCAATGTAAAATAAAAGTAAATAGCTTGATTGAGGAAATCTTTGCTTTTGCATTGGAAACCTTACAAAATTGATTTGATTTTTACACCGCCAAATTGATATGAAATCCTGAAACGTACTGAAAGGCTCTTAATTTAACAAAGACTATTGGATTACTGTAGAATCATTTAGGTTCAAAATAGCAAAAGGCTCCACTTGCACAGTCCTCTGCTCCTAAATTGACTTGGGGTGTAGGAATAGTTGACTTATATATTAGATAAAATGTTTTTATACGTTACATCAATATTAAGGCTTAATTTATAGTTAGCCTTACCAAGTAACCTTATCATTGTAACAGAATAATCCGAGTAAATTACATTACAAGTTATTAAATAAGTCTTCGCTTTATTGTACTGTACGGGTTTATCGCAAACATGCCGTAAAAAAATACGACAGGAAAAACATTTTCACGGACATTTGGCATTTAGCGTGTAACAAATGCAAATGCAATTATTATCAACGGTTCATTTGACCATGAACTTGGCAAAGCGATGGTCTATTTCCCATTAAAATGTAGGTGTGCCGTGTTTTATGTTTGATGGATGATTTTAAAGAGTATGAATGGAATGTCTCGGTTAATTGGGGTTTTATTCATGTATTTAATGTTAAATGTGCTTTATAAAAAGTGAAATATCATTAGTCCCTTGTTGTGTGATGACTTTTTGTAAAACTCAAATTATATGAATAAAGCAATCTTGTCTTTGTTTGTAATAAAACTAAACGTCCGTTCGTAAATGCACAATTGTATTTTCAGACAAACATTGCAGGAATCGGAAGCGATCCGACAGGAGGTTTCTGATGCCTTACCACGTGCGCTGACCAAAACTGAAACTACAAAGTCATTAAAGCCGGTACCAATCACATCAACTGGTGTTATCGGCTGGCTGGCTGCCAAGTTTGTAATCACTTTTTTGCATGATCAAATATCGCTCTGTTTTAACTTTACATTCCAGCTGCACAGTACTAAAGATATTTGTACTTAATCGTACTATTATAACGGCATTAATCTTTTCTAATTTAAAATATTAAATATTCTGAATATCTTTCAGACCGGATTGTCAACTGGAAATTTATACATCCTGGCTCACTAAGATTCCAACACGGCTGCCAGACACATGGGATGACAAGAACTACCTGGGCTAATTTTCTATTATATTCCGACAACGGATTAATATATAATTTTGAATAAATTTATTTGATTAACATGTAGTTTCTAAAAATGTAATCGTTTTTTTTTCTAAACTAAAGTTTCAAACTAGTTAAAAAGTTGTGTAACTCACCTCTTCAAGGATGTGTGTTTACTACCATTACTGAGTAGTTTATGTTTGGGTTTGTCAAGTACTCCCGAGGGAGTAGACGAAGACACCGTGAGGTCACTTGCAAATGAGCTCGACGATGATTCCTTCGATATGTTTGTTCGTTTTTTTGCTGTAGGCTCTGGGCTTTCGGGACTTGCAGCCAACTCCAAAGCCAACCGACCCTTTACAGGCACTAGCGGCGGCTTCTCATCGACAGGCACCATATATGACAACATGACTAGGCCCAAGCAACCTATGTCTCAGTGCAGATATTGACAGAACATTCTCCCATATTGTCTATAACTTGCGCTATATAATGTCAATTGGAGTTAAAGGATCTGAAAGATAGATTTCATTAATTTATTGCAAACACATCGAGACGGTTTAGAGTTTTTCTTTTCTGAACTTGTCAACGTCGCTTATAGTCTCGCCGAGTTCGTGACATTAGAATGTTAAGTTCATGTTAAATAAGGAATAAGTTGGCGCTTACGTCACCCGTATAATTGCTCTATTTAATAAAATATACATTTTTACATCACATAACTTTATTGTAATGAATTTTATAGTTGTATAAACTCTATTTAGTTGAGGGAATTAGTAATTTAAAAATAATAGAAATGAATGTGTTTTCTTTGTACAAAGCGTTTAAGCAGACCGCTAGTTATGTTGCCGCGGGGTTTAATAAACATTAACTGATACAACAGTTGTAAAGCAGCTTCTGAATGGAAGATTCTTTGTAAGTATTATTTTTTGTTTGAACCAGGTATTTGTAACGGGAGGCAAACGAGCAGCCGGGTCACCACGAGTGAAGTGCTAACAATGAAAGCGATTTATCTAATTGGTAGAGTCTTCGTTATATTTTCGCGTCATTGTATAGCTTCATTGCTCTAATTAATGTCTTATAATGATTAAAGAGAACGCCGCCTACGTAACTCCCTTTACATTGATCTGTGACCCAATTTCTCTTAACATATTGCCTATACACAGTTGACCAGTTTTACAATTACGTATTTCACAGTATTTAATTTAGACCTATCCAACACTATCTGGTATATAAAATTCTCGTGTCACAATGTTCGCTAACGTATTCCTCCGAAACGGCTCGACCGATTCTCGTGAAATTTTGTGAGCATATTGAGTACGTCTGAGAATCGGCAAACATCTATTTATAAACACATTTTTTTATTATGTCGTATTTACAATTACATACAACCCTAAATTATTACCCTGTTATCACCAACTCCTATTTTTTAGTTATGGGGCAACGTGTTCCGGGTCAGCTAGTATTATATAAAATACTTATCTATTTTAGTGAGTAAAACAGCTTTAATATGGTTACAATTATTTACTCAATAACATCGTATTTGTTTGCTTGTTGCACAAAACTCTTCCAACATTATCTGTGGAGTATTTTTTAATACAATACAATACAATTGAAATGTATATGTGTGTGTTGTTGTTTTTCACGGCTTATTTCTACTTATCCCATTTATTTTGTCTCCCTTATATTCTCTTGAAATCAATGTATGTTTTAAGATTATAAACTCTTTAAACTCAATAACTTGTTATACGTGGAATCAATTAAGATTGTTTAGTTTACAATTTGTATGGTAATGTTTCAATTAGGGTAGAATACAAAGTCTGTTGTTAATTTATATGCTGCGTTTAATTGCCACTGAATTCTACAGATTAATCCCTAGTGCATGGTAATTATTAATCTTTTCGCTTCACTGTACTTCAAGGCTTGTTATTACATAATGCAGTCGTGCACTATCTAGTAGGTATTTCAATCTATGCTTACTAAGTAGTAGTCATTTGGTATAATTTCTTTTGGTCACAGATTTTTTATAGACAGTAAAATTATTATAAGTAGACGCTACTTACAATGTCCAATATTTCTATCGGAACTCATTTTTCACCACTGAAGTTTTCTAGCCTTAGTTTTATTTAAAAAAAAATTACACTTATAGGAAGTGTAATTTTTTTTCTGAATTGAATCCGGATCGCGAGTACACAGTTCGAAGACGACAACCACTGTGATGATTGTAATATTAGGCTGAGTAGATTACCTTGTGTAGATTATGTAGATCTAGAATAATGGTTCCCGATGAAGCATTGAAATAGTATTCTTTCTCGAACTCATATCAATAAATCAATCGTTCGTAGCTGCATCCTGCAAAAAAAAACATTATTTAATATATGGAACGAACCTCAATAATGGAAGAGACAGAATATTTCACAGTTTTATTTGACACTAAGGAATGCCAGTGCTTTTATAATATTGAACTAAGTAAGCCGAACCCGTGCAGGTTATTAGTATCGATTTTGTTTAAAGTTTCGAACTTTAATATTTTTCATTCTTTAATTTTTAAATTTTCTTCAGTTTTAAAAAATCCACACATTAAATTCTCAAATACTCATCGTTAGCCCCAATTTAAGTGCTTGATAAGTGTTTGGAAATACCTAATACTGGACCACATGTCGTCTACAGAGCATCGCGTTCTTTTTAGTGTCACACACTAGCCACACCCCTCGTCAATCGAAAGACCCGTGCTTAAGCCACAGCCATAAAAATATATGAAAAGGCATATTTTCGTGTGTTATATGTATATTAATATGGTACATATTAATATACATATTACATATATGGTTAATACTGATGTTACATATAGTATGACGATGTTATATATATTATGATGTATAATCATATCTTTAAATATGATTATACATGAATTTGTTAAAACCTCTTTTGTGAAATAAATTCATTAGAACCTCTTTTTGGTTAAATGAATTGATTAGAAGCATTTTTGAATAATGTTCGATAGCTTTTGTCATTTCTGTAGTAAGTGGCCATTCTGGGTCCGATTGGCAAAGAAGATATACGTAAGTGTTATTCCTTGATTGTATTTTTGTAAAATTATTATTAAACAGTTACTTTTAGTTAATATAACTGTTATGACAATGATTACTGTGTTTGGTTGATATTGCTTATTATATATGTATTATAATCCTGACAATAGATAATTAAGCATAATATATAATGATGCAATGAGATATATAAGTACTAAATAGTTGATTAATATAGAGAATAGTACAACTATTAGACAAAATATATGTAACGCTAACACGTGCGTAATATCGAGATATCATTAAAAATTAGTTAACGATGTAAAGGCGATCTATTTTTTAAAAAACATAGACATCACGTGATTCGTGTGGTTAGTTAGAACTTGAAAGTAGTCAAGTAGTGCAGTGTGGGAATGACAATATAATAGCATTTCTTGGCGGAAAGGTCAGGCACCTGCAGTGAACCTTGAATATACTCCAACTGTGTAATTTGTCGTATTAATAGATGCTTTTATTTAAATTTGATCACAAAGTTAACTGTTGTCGATATACTAAGCGATTTTTTTAAGATTCTCCCGTATAAAATGTTTATGTTGTGGTCAAGCGCTAACACACACTTTGGTAAGTTTTGTATAACCGTGACCACGTTTTAGGTGACTATCTGAACTTGTCAGCAGGCATAATATTTTGTAATGAGTCTTCTTTAAGTTATGTCTGACATATATGAGGATTTCGTGACGTTCACTTCAAAAGCCCCGTTTTTTTTGGTTAAATGTCTTCGCTGAAATAGTATAACTGCACTGTGTGTGTTTATATGCTAAAGTTTATGATAACTGTCAAATCATGTATGACAAAATATGTAGAGCGAAAATGTATTCATTTTATTTATTTATTCACACTTTATTGCACATAAACAGTAGAAGTATATTGTGGTAACAGATATTAGTACATATAACGGGCGGTCTTATCGCTGATAAGCAATCTCTTACAGGCAATCCACAAAATAAAAGAATAATTAAAATACAATTTTACTGGTGCAAGGGTGCAAAGTATACCAAAAATAACATAATAATATTTAAATGAAACCTCTACAATATTTTAGAACTTTTACGACCTATTTCTTTGGATTTATTCTGCTGTCATAATTGGTAGTTATACGTTCCCACTGGGTCACCCAGTGCGCACGTTTCAGTGTCCATGACCTATTATTAGTTTGCCGGTTAAAAGGGTCAGAAATTTGAAACTAAATTCGTATAAAGGCTCTTTACATCCTAGTACCCTTCACAAAATCATTTATAATACAAAAAAAACAATATAATAGTAATTTTAAACTTAAAATCTTCTAGGTTTATACTTAAAATGAAAAAGTTATTAACAATGTAATATAGTTTGCAAATACAGTGCAAACTCTATATAACGACACTGAAGTGACTGTGCATTTTATGGCGTTATAGAGAGTGGTCGAAGAAAAATCATTGTATGGAATACATGCTAAACCAAGCAAAGACAACTGATTACGACAATTTAGGGAGTTTGTCGTTAAATCGAGTGACGTCACACGGAATTTACACTGTAATAACATTACGAATGTAATGCGAAAGGAGCATATTGGATTAATGAATATGATAAAATAAATGTAAATATGATAAAATAAATGAAAATATGATAAAATAAAAAATATATCTAAATATATGACGTTTTAACTCGACGTATAGAGCAGCCGTGTTAATAACGACTTCGTCCAGCATACTTAACATATTAAGAAACATATTAAGTCTTTCGATGTCATCCTAACCCCACGTCTTACTTTCGTAGCGGTAGACAAATCATATTTGAAACTTCTATATGATTTATTTATTATTATGATTATTTCTATATGATAACTCTAATTCTATATGATTTTACGCCTGTTAGTACGCGACCAAGCTCACAAGAAGCAGGCAAGAAACTAGGCGCGGTTGATTTGTTGTTTTTTTTTATTACTGATATTTGGGTTATGGATGTATAAGTCAATTATCGCTTAATGTTTTGTCCTCAACGCGACAAACGGAATCGGAACAAAAGCAAATTACATCAATATTTGTATAAAGAAGTTCTTCGTTTTTCATTGTTTCCGGAGGGATAAAGTTTGTATGTTAATTTCCGTGTACACACCGCCTTACAATCGTTTTTTCATACTTTAAACTTGGTTATTAAATCCGGTGGTGGTTGGTGAAGTTCTTTTGTAATTATAAAATTATCAATTGTCTAAACCCAATCAAGTCTAAACTTGAATTATTCATATTAAGTTTTCTTACATTATCGTGTATTTGTTACATTATTTATGTAACTTTTAAATATAAACAATCTTAGTAAATATTTTGTTGTATGGGAGTGGTTATGTGGTAAAAGCAACCACACAATATCACTAGTGCTGGTTCATGTTTTGTTTTTTGTATTTATTCTTCTTTTTGTGGATTTTGTGTATTTTAAGATCAATAGGAGAGAGAGAGAGCGTGTTCTCCAAAAATTTCCTGATATTAAATGAAAAAGTAATAAATACATTTTTTTTTCATGACGACGGTAGTTATCAAATCGTTAAAATAAAGGAAGCATCCTCGGACGATATCTATTGTTTTGTGAAACGAATCGAAATATGCGCGTTGTGTAATAACAGAATACCTCGACTGGCGACCCAGTGACTTACTGAAAAGTTCATTTGAAAATGCGCTAACTTATTTATCCAGATAAATATTATGTCATTGTTGAATAAATCTACTAAGTATACTAATTTTATTTGGAACGTTTTGATATGATAAAAATGGTGGATTTTATACTTAATGAACCTAATTTAATAGTTTATTTATACGCCTGTGCACGTTTTTACCTAGGCAGTAGAGAAACTGTGTATGGCATCCATCAGTCACAAATAAATGAGGCATTATTTTTCATAATACCTATTTGTTATGTCAGCGTCATTGTGTTAAGTCAATATCGCAGTATAAATGTGAGTGGGCTAATGGTGGCACCCTGATGACGAGCATATTCTATTGCCGGACATGTACAATATACATTGTTTGACGAGTTCTCCCCAATGACATCATTGACAAGGACACAACGCAATGCACTCTGAACAACAACTATTAATACTTTCTCACAATGATCGGCTAATGCGAGGGCGGGGTGACATAAAAAACATGTGACGTGATATACAGATATTTTATAAGCATTCGTTACAAATAATATTTTATGTGGGATTAATAATTATCATTGTAACTTCTGACCCAAGTGATTTGGCAATGTTTTTTTAAAGATTTAACTATGAGAACTGATTTATCATAAATGACAGGTGGAATATTGAATTATTTCACCTTTCATTTTTCTTTATAATTATAAATATATAGAACAGAATTTTAAAGAATTATAAATATATATTATATAGAATTATAATAATATTAAATAGAATTATATGTAACTGGCGACTGATTATGGGACCAAGAGGAGTTCGTGCTAGCTTAACTGAAAGAGCTAGATCTACTTATTTATTGTTTAGAGGCATTACAGGCAAGCTATACAGTTTAAATATCTAACAGTGTCCCTAAAGTTCGCAATGGGTCAATAAAAAATATAATAAGTGAGAATACATACATGAATATATAGAAATATTGTAAAAGACAAAGTAAATAACCACTGTTGCAACGGCCGCGGGTGGATGGTGAAATTATAGAAATAAAAAATATTTTAGCGCAATTTTTTTCGTTAACAAACAAAGAAAATTATAATGGAAATACAACTGAATTAATAATACAAATATAAAAACTAGTTATGGTACCGGTAGAGATCACGACATTCGAATTTAGGTGTCTCATATTTGTCGCGCAATTTGTGTGCAAATTTTTGTAGGTATATTATTTTTTATGGCAAATTGAGACGGAGTGAGTCATACCATCAGAATAAATATATACTGATACTGTAACGTTGTTTGTATATGACGCTATTTCAGGTACCCTTAACAAAATTTTGAATTTATGATTTAATTTGATGTATGTTTTAAGTAATAAAACACGTAGTCCGAGTTTTGAAATCAGTTATTTTATAACTATGACATATTGTATGTTTAGGTTTATGTTCTCAATAATTATTATATACATTAATCCGCCAGCTGACAGATTAAATTGCAATGTATAATTTTAAACTAGAAATAATAATTAAACACATTGCATTAAGCAAATTATAAATTAATTGTGTTGTGAATTTAGACAAAGGCACTAGACTTACACAAGCTGGTAATGACATTGCATTGTTTTTCGTATCGTTCAGAAATGTAATACAATTATAAGTATTATTTAAAATATGTATATTTCCATACAATGAAATCTGAAACATTCATTATTTCTTTTGAACTGAATCAGCATATCGATATTATTATTCTAAGAAACTTACTGATTGAAAGTTTTGTAAGCATAGCTAAAAGCGACGTCTTCACTCTTATACCGGTAAATAGTTGCTTGATCAATTTAAATAACTTATAATATGTTGTAAAATGTTGTTGTCATGGAGTAGACTTTTAGACCTGGGGGTACATGGGCACAGGCGCTTATTAAGGAATAAAGTAGGCGCCTGTTAGTCAGTATTGGTGATCCAAGAGCTGGTGCTTTTCTCGCTGAGCGTATAAGCATCGCGATACAAGGACCAGACTTTTTGAATTTGTTTTAGTGTTGTGGTTTGATTTGTTTATTTGATGTTTTAGTTATAATTATTTAAATAATATTTACCTTAATTCGTAAATTAACTAATAATGGTCATACAATACAAATAAACAACGAACGAATTCGTGAAATTGTGTATTTCTTTAACAGATGAAATCTTAGATAATAAAATATCATTACGATAATATTTTGTTTTTTTTTATTAGACAGCATTTGAAATAGAGAGATTTCACACGACCGACTCGAGATATACCATTGACCAAATTAGAGGTGGTATTTGAGCGGTTCTTAGAATTAAGAATAATTTTATTTTGTTTTGTTTTAAGTTACTTATATTAGTTAGCTTATAGTTAAGAATATTTTGTGTTTATTTAATAATTAATATTGTTTTGTGTATACCATGTATTATTATCTTATAAGTTTATTGTTAGTTAGTATATTTTATTTTGTGTATGTGTTTATTGGCTTGAGCCGTAAATAAAACAAATTAATAAAAATCCCCGGCCATGCCTACCCATTCGGCTACATGCCACTCCTTAACGTATTGTCCATTTATAATCACATTTACCGAGTGTATTGTGTTATTGTAATTTTTAGTTCGAATTTGACATACGCAAAAGACCCACACAATTATCGAAGTCTTAAATAATACAGATTTATAAATACATGCACGAAAAAAGATCGTGATCTTTAATTGTAACCTTGAACGAGCTCACCAAATGAATGGTCAGAGAAATAGACGTACGCCTTTTTATAGCGTAACCGATTGAAAAGTTTGTTACTCCAAATAGAAGGCCTTGTCGAGCCGTACTTTCATCCGAGTGATTATTCACGCAATTTGCATAGCAACACAATCGCAGCCGCAATGCGATCGACGTTTCCAAGCGAAAAGTACGTACAAATGTTTCATGCATTTACTCAAGTCTTATACAAAAGGGATACTTACGAAAATGAGATTTTAAGAATAGTAAAAAAACAATTTTAACTAATTCGTTTATTTAAGTCGTATAGTACTTTTTCAATTAAAGTGTAAAGAAATAGTTTAAATTATTAATATATTAAAATAGTAAACAACAGTCTTCTATAGTCTTTTAATGTTATGTGTAACTTCGTCGTGTTTGTATTAACGGCAAAAGTCAAGATTCAAACTGGTAATAAGAATGTCTAAAATTGAAATATATATTAAATTCAGTGTCAATGTCATCTCAAAACACTATCATATCATTTATAATTGTGTACATACGAGTAACTGTGAAGCAAAACACTAGTAATAAATCCGCCCCGTGGGAAATGGAGAGTGCGGCAAACATGTGAACGTTACTCTACACTTGAGGTTAAATTGTATAATATAATCACAATTTTATAACACATTTTCTATTATGCAGAAAAGCGTCTGTAGTTGAACTGGATTGGCCACACTCTCCGGAGAGATCACAGGGATATTAGAAGGAATCCACATGGGAAACGTAAGCATTGCCGTCTCAAACAGACCTGGCTACGTCCTGTTGATGATAAGGCGACGCCGGTAAGAATTGGAGCGAGATAAAAGAAGCGTCGGATAGAGCACGATGGAGGATTGCTGTGGATGCCCTATACCCCATCTAGGGGACATAGGATCTTAAGTAATTCATATGCAAGATTGTAAACCCTTCATCAAAATGAATAGAACTGGAACGCATAACGCCTCATTCAAAATGTGTTTATTAATAAAGAAATCGTGTTACGCGAATTACACTGTATGCTTCCGTAACAGTTCGTTCCCAAACAGGAAGATTACGTTTAACCAGTCTAGAATTTCAAACGGAACAAAGAAACGTCCTGTCTTTACCCGTCCCCACTAACCATGTCTTCATCTAAATTGTATTTCTAGAAACATTGGTATAATACTGCATGCATACAATCTAAAATAAAATATTGAAGGAGGATCGTTGTATGAAATATCACGAAACACACGAAATATACTTTCTTATCAATATAAAACACTTCCGATACGAAGAGTATTGATAGACGAGATATAAAAACTGTATGAAAAAATAGATATGGAACTAAGAAATACTTATCATATGCATAGGATCAATCATTTAATCTTGACCATGTGTTTAATTAAATTTTGTGAACCGCGATTTCCGTAAACGTAAACAAGCTTTACTTTGTAAAGCAGTATATGAAGTTACGCATTCTTTAACTACATTTCCAAATAATCATTGTTATTTTTATGGCATTGATTTATTTCAAACGAAACACACACACATTCTTAAAACCTAAACTATCAGGCGCTTTTTATATTTAATCGTGTTAAAGATTTAACTTTTCTTAAAATAACACAATATGTTCCCCCTACCTCTGATACCTATATTGATTTAATCAATCACAATAATATAAGAGAGTCCAATCCTATCCAGACAATCGTTACAAAATGTATTTGAATTTCTTTACAAAAAAAATCCTCAATATTGTATTGTTAAAAGCAATTACGTAATTACGATTTGTCGCAGGCTTCGCCGGGGCCGGTGCAACACCGCCTACGTAATCTGATGCACGTAAACTGGTGCAGCTTCAGGATATATTCGGAACACATACAAATTTCCAAATGACGCAATTATAAACAAACAATAAATTTGCTGACACAATTTATACCCATGACATTTATTTTATTTATAGAAAACGTCGCAACCACGTTAACGTTCCTCCACCGTAACGTTGGCGTTGCGTGAATAACATAAAACACAAAGTGCATACGTACGTGCACTGGACTCTGGACTATCAGCTGCCAGGTGCTGCTATCGTAGTCTGGACCCACCGTCCGATCAGTCAACAGCCGAATGATCATATAAAAAAAATAGGGAGCTCAAGTAGAAGCCACCGGCTGTTTATAAACATTGACAGTCATACGGGACGGGATGCGATCGATACTGCGAGGAGAACACTCTGCCACCGGCCGGGACCACACGGTTACTCACAGCTTCACTACAATATGTATAAACGTGACTACAGTTTACTGAAGCGCGGACGAAAGCAATTGCATTTTAATGCTCAGCCTACAACACGAACGCACTGAACGAACGGCGTTTGCCGTGTGCGCCTTCCTAGCCGTTACGTCACGCAGTTTTGACAGTTCTCAGTTCAGACACTAGGGTAACCGGCAGCTTCATAGCCGCCAGCCGTGCTGTGGCGCCACCGTCGGCAACGTGCCTCGACCGCGCTGCGCCGATCGATAGGTACCTACTAGATACAACTAGTACGCGGTGCGCCGCGTGATCCAATTAGGGTTGGCAAAACTGGAAACTATTCTACACTATACAATTGAGAGTGAATGAATTGGACTGTCTAAACACAATATAGCATTATTTTTTAATTTCACAGTTACAGTTAACGTCCCTCCGACAGTACACATTTCTGTTTCTTTACTAAAGTGTATGGTTACGTCTAGTCAGCCCTACCATTAAAACCCACGAGAATCTAAGTTGTCGACCGTTCTAGAGCTACTTCGCTACTTGCTGCATTATAAATCTGCGTGACGGCGAGCACACTTTTCTAACTATTGCTTCTAACGTAACGGGTTTGCTATTCAGTCATGCTAAGCATTTTAAACCCCAAACTGAATCCAGGGAGCTTATGTTTGCGCGCTAATAGCCCTAATAATCATAGTTTTATGAGAAACCATGATTTCTGCCAACCAAAGTTTAAATCATGTTGCAATAAACAGAATAACTAAGTTAAATGAATAGATCTGATATGTTTCAAACAAAAAAATCCCTTAGAATCGAGTCCGAAATAATTACTAATAAAAACATACTAATTTTAAAGTTAATTAATAATAATATTATATCATTTAAATTCATCCTATTGTGTCGACTAAGCAATGTGAATCGAAGCGCGAAGCTTTTGTTAAATGTCAGCGCTTTTTGACAAGCTTTATTTCTAAGCTTTCTCTTAACTTCACAATAACCGTCTACCATCTGTCTACGAGAAACGTACAAACTAGTTCCCAACAAGAGAGATTACCGCATACCATTGCATCGGCACTATGCATGTTTTTATCTATTTATTCGTAAAATCTCTTTTAGGAAATATATTTAACATACTATCGATATTACTACAAAAGTGTATGATTAAATTAAGGCATAATTGGCTTATTATAACCTTAGAAAGATATATTATCACTTCATTCTTATATTTGATTGACAATTTCAAAATATAGCACATACTTGAACATAAGTTACCCGGCCCTTAAATAGTTAATATGGCTGCTCGGCCTGTGACTGCGTAACTAAAATATTATGTACGGTCACTCATTGTTATAGTGTTAAACTGAAATTCAATGTCAAAATGCAATCTGGGCGCTGTCATAGCAGTAGCCGCGATGGTCGGAGCAGCGGATATCGATTCTCACCTATGTCGGATATCCTACAGACGACTTGGCTTACATTGCTATATTTGTACAGCTAGGCGCACTAAAACAGTCTAAAGGGTTTTCTTTACATTCACGTCAACCCTACATTCATGCTGTAACGTCACATACATACGTGCATCCAAATATATAAGCCAAATAAAAACAAATAGTTATAAGCAAATTGTTTTATTTAATTATATAGCGTATTTACCAAAGTTTAGCCAACATTCACAAGACAAGTCCACGAAATAAAACTAATAAATATCGCCAAGTTCATCCGTCACTTACAGTTGTTATTGCTTCCCGTCAGATTCGTATTTGTTGGAAATAATATTTTAAAAACAGTTAAAACACCGAGACTTACACAAATACAGGCGCTACAGTTTTTAGTGCGTCGTTTATCTCACATTAAATGATCCCGGTTCGTATGTATTCAATCTGTTTAAAGATCCGCATCGTTTGTATTTTTTCCAAACGGCGAACTATAAAAGTCTTAAAAAAAAGTCACCCGTAAAAACATATACGTACATACAAAAAGTCATCAACGATCATGTCACTGTTGTGCTAGCCTATTGCTGAATAAAAAAGGCAAAATCTGAAATTGGACGACAGCATAGGTGATCTCACACTTAAATCGATACTGTAATCTTATGTACTATTATAAAGTTGGAACTTGGCGATGTTTAAAAAGCCATACAAAAAAAAGTCCGCGTGCCCCAAGCACGAGCAAAGCACACCCGCAATTTAAAAAAAAAGAGACTTGTCCCGCATAGCTCACCGTCAAACACGTTGGTAACAACTATGAGGCTGAGTTTAGAGTGAGTTCAGTACACCTTCAGTTGGTTCTTGTCGTCAAAGCCGGCTGAATGGCCAGCGTTGCGAACGATAAAAGAGTTCCCATCAAAGTGCATTCGCCTCTCGCCGCGTCTGCCAACAAGAATCTGCCTTTATCGACCACGTGACACGAAATTCAATTAAACACTTATCATACAGATTTATGCCTCGTTTTATGGCATACCTAAAAATATATTCTAACTTATTTGTTAATATAAAAACATATTGTTTATTAATATTTTTGTTATATGGTAAACTCTTTGCATGAGCCAGTTTAAGTCAAACCTCCGGACACCTGCAACGCTTGAAGGCTTACAGGTGTGTTGCCGACCTTCAAGGTAAGCAGCTCTATTCCTGAAGGCCCCCGCAATTCGCGGTTCGATAATACCTATGGTCCAATCTATATAGAAAGCCTCACCGCACAAATAAATGCTGCGTCTGGCCCAATGATGCTGTGCAGTGGAGAAATGGGCTCGTTATTGACGCCGACCCGTTACTGGGACTCGTCCGCAGCTGGTATTTATGACTGCAGCGATGAATCCTGGTAAAAAAAAAGTATAGTATAGTAATATTGGATCGTAATTTAAAGAGTCGAAAACATGATAATGAATTATAAATTATTAGAGCGGCAGTGTTCGTTGGTTGTTAAACAGATTTTATTTTTTTCCATATTAATAATCTGTATATAGGCTTAAGTTATAGCAAACCTGACGAGGCCGTCAGCGGTCTGGCTGACGCGAACGTTGTTGATGATCCAATTGTCAATTCCATCATCCGTCAGCCAGTACTGCGCGGCTTGAAGTAGAGAAAGCGCCTCGTTGACGTAAGAAGGGCCGTGCCGAGACTCACTTTATCATTATAAAAATATTTTAGTCCAAATTCATCCAATTGAGATCCATATTATTATCCATATTATATGTTACCATAGTTACGATAAATAAATAGAACGGTAAACTAAACTAACTTCATCAAACTTTGCATACACATTGTATGCATTAATATATAATATATATCATATGGGTACTTAAATTTATAGTTTATTTTTAGTTGCAAGTTTATATTTTAAATATATTCACACTTTACAGTAGAGTATTTGTTTTGAAACTTGATAGCAAAAAATAATTACCAGATTAAATTACAAAACACAAGCAGGCATCCAAACATATCACAGCTAATTTTTAATAAGCTCATTGTTCAAGTAGACTTCGGTGAAATATTGTCGTTCTTAAATATTGATATAATAATAAAAACCTATGCAAAATTATAGTTAAATATAGTTAAAGTTTTACATATTGATATACAACGCTCATAAAAACTAATAAAACGAACTTTTGATTTGCATAAAATATAAAAAATACAAAAAAAAGCGCTTACTTATAAAACACGTTGAGTGTAAAGTCCTGGCTCATGTCAAGGAATGTATCAGTAGTGGTGCGTGTTCCAGCCGCATCAACAAGGTAAACCAAAGCGCACTGCTCGGCGGTGAATGAAACTCCCTTGTACCACATCTTGGCGTACCTTTGAAGGACCACATTTATAAGAGAGCATACGGAGAGCTGGGCTATGGCTAGGCTGGGATGTCTCGATTTTCTAGTGAACTAGTTAACTCAAGACACGTTCTGAACTCTTTTACTGAAACTATAATAGGAAATGAGATGCTAGATGTTTTTCCAAAGGTTGCTAGGGTTTCAGGATTAATGTTCCAAAGTCAATCACAAACTATCCTTTTTCACTAAGGTTTATAGGACCAATTTGAAACGTGTTAAAACTAAGCGATTCTACGCCGGTTCTTACGCGACTGAGAAGAAGCATGCAAGAAATTCAGCTTGGTTTGTTTTGTTTTGATAATGATCCGAAAACACTTTTCCTTACTTGTTATTCCCTTGCTGGTGGCGCGCTTGGATTTCGACGCGGGAACCATAATGATACACCCTCCCGTTGGGGTGTATGAGGGCTGCTGCAGCTCCAGAGCGTGACAAAGCTAATATTATGTTGTTCTTTGCGTTTGTCACCCGAACTGCACCGTCAATCGTCATATCCACCCTTCAAACAGACAAAAATTAACGAACTTTAAATTAAATCCTTGGTTCGATCTTAGAGGAGTCAAACAGCTATCTTCTTGATATAAACAAGTAAACCAATGCAGGTTACTTAATATAGGTCTAGCATGTTAAACTTTATAGCGTCTATTTTTAGGTAAAACAAAAACCAAGAATTAAAATTTCACATCCATTCGAAAAGAGGTTCCGCTACATTAACTCCATTTTCCCAAAAACCATTAATGAATATTCACAGACAATCGTCGCGCTTCTACGCAGGAAATGAAATAGGCGGGAACTCACTTGACGCGGTCTCTCAGACGTAGACAGATGGTGCCGTGTGGTGTGACAGACGCATTGTACCCGGCGCCTCCGACCACATCCGTTACCTTTGGGAAACAAAGGTTCAAACTAGACGGCAAAACATTCAGTTCAAAACAATTGTGTTTATTTATACATTCCCACAATAATGTCAGACATTTCCAAAAGTTTTCATTGAAATATCGTAATAGACAATGTCGCGCCACATCTATATATATTTGTATTATCGTTTAGCATTATTATTATATAAACATCATACATCCAATATCTATTTTTTTAACGGTCACAACGCTTATTACTTAACTTATTTTTCTTATTCTGGACTCCTACTTCTTAGAGAATCGTCTTAGAGATCGTTTTTAGCAACAAGGGCCTGTTTCTTAATTTTAGATTATTATCGATTAGATATCTTGTTAATATTAGATTTTAGTTTTTTTGTGACAACAATGTGGTATTATTATTAAATATATAAATAAAAATATATTGTATAACTACAAGGATAAGAATTCAAACATCGCCATACCGAAACAATGCGGATGTGCTAAGCATTACTTTAATTGTTTTCTATCCGATGACACCACGTGATAAACAAATGAGGGAGAAGGCTCTTTAAAACAGTCCCATAATAGCAGCCTTATGGTAAACTTGTCTTCTAAAATAAATAACATTTCTAAAACCCCACTAAACTGGGTCACGAATCAGTCGCAGTCAGATCGTGAGAAACATCTTTCGCGCAGCGAAGCATTTTTTTCACAGTAATATTCAGTGAAAATGCCAGTTTTTGTTAAGTGCAACAATATTGTCAATTCACATAGGTGAGTGTTCTTATTATTGTTCTTTATTATTAACTACATTGTTGATGCGTGAACATAATATATGGTATATATAATGGAACACCATTCAGGTCTGGAAAATGGCTTTTACAGCCGGTTTGAGCTGGCTAAAGTAGCACGCACAATAGAAGAAAAGTCGATCATATAATATAGAATTCACTTCAATTTAAATACCATAGCAACTTTAATTATAGCCTTTAGAACTTTAATTATATATAAATTGTTGCGGGGAAGACCTTTCCCCTTTGGCAATACAGCATTTTAAGACTGCCAAATGGTTAATTATCCGCATTAAAGGCTTTCTTATTATTATTATTAAATTGGATACGTGAACACAACGACCTGGCATTTACTAAACATATAAATAAAAAATGTTTAACAAGATTTAAAAAGATGAGCAATATACTTAAATATTATTACGTAGATTTGGGGAATATCGTGACATAATCCAAGCTCTACGAGAGTTTATGAGCTTAAGCAAAGACAATTAGCGTATCTTGTATGTACTTAGCTAAGGAAAAGGAGGCGTGCTACGAAAAAAATGCTTAAAACGTAAAACTTTCCAAATATTACAACGACAGAAATCGCTATCTCAATAAAAAAAACCAGGAAAGTCGGAACAAAAATAAATTTAAAATAAAGCACCATCTCAAAAACTTTGTTTTGGGCTACATTAATTAGTATATTAGAAATGTCCGATGATTTTAAAATATATTTTAAAGTTAAGATTTAATTTCGTAAAAGTCTTAATACGTATAGAATCCGCCTTGGCCACCGCGCTACGCTGAGCTGCAGTAGACCAGACGCTGTCCATTAAGATAAGCCAGTTAAAGCGCCTTGTGAACTTCCTAACCCCATCAGTTTATGTATACGAGTTACTTGATTGATATAAGTAATACATATTATTAGTGTTTGTAACGTTTTTTTGTAACAAACACTCCAAAATGAGTATGAGGGATGACAGACATATCTACTTATGTATCGTTGATATTAAAAACAAATACAGTTCATATAGTGTTTTATAAAAATCACAGCTTTTGCATCACATGATGCAAGCTATATAACTTGGTTAAAAAGCTATAAAAATGGTCATTGAATAAGTATAAAAGCGAGCTCAAACCTCGAGTTCTCTCCATGTGTCGGCATGGTAGATGTCATCCCCGGGATAAAAAGGTGCTTTGCGCTGTAATGGTGCGCGCCAAGGTGGCTGCCAGGCGGTCGCACCAACCAATTCAGCTTGGCCTAGGCCACCCTCAAGAAACTTGCTGTAGTCTTGGAACGCCGATACATTCGACTCCTCCTAATTGGGTAATGAATAACCTACATTAGTAATGGAATATGAAACAAGCACAAATGTTCATAGTTATGACTCGTCTTCAGAAAAATCTCTGTAAAATTTTCTTACACACATAAAATAAGAAAATATCTCATTATCACTGAATTGATTCTACCAGGTGAAAGTTGTTAAATAAATGAATCAAGGGTAATATTGTATAGTAAAGTACAATACGTTAGTTAATATTTGGTCACCTGGTTATATGAGTGTGCTGTATACACACTTCTAGGGCGAACCGGCATAACATCCTTTCTGAAATCTACACTAGCCATTCTCACACTTCTACAACTTAACTCACTGTTTTAAATAAAAAATTCCAGGGCAACAAAGACTATAGTCGGCAAATATTACATAGTATGAATCATACTTTTAAAGACCAAAAATTAAAGAAAATAACCGTAAATGTCAATTGTAATTCCATTTTCAAATTTATATTATTCTAGTTGGTTCACATGTAATGGCCAGTTATATTATTTTATTATTGTAAAAAGGAACGTTATAGGATTTATTTTAATAGAAAAAAGCGCAAACCAGCAGGAGGCACACTATAATGGTGAAGTCGCCGCCCATAGGCCTTTTAGGGACTGATACGCTTTTACGCTTATAATGTTTAAATTAATAATTTTATAGCAAATATCCAACAGTTAATCAATTCCAACGTCCAACGAGACGAGGGGCTTAACCTAAACGTTAAAACTTAAAAAATAATATTGTTATTTACTTGTGTTAATTCTCTAATATTGACGTTTATTGACGTTTATCTGACTTTATTCAGATTAATTTATAATGATAACCACCTTCAAAAATAATATTATACATATTGGTAAGCATTGGATAAATAGAGTTTTAGTTACTTTATATTTTCTATAAAGGCAGGTAACTGAAAACCAAATTATACAATTTACAAACCATTTTATAATATATTTTCCAAAAGCTTTAAGTCGTAGATAAAAAATCGTCAGTTTTATGGTAGAGTGATAAAATTGACGATTTTTAGTATTATTAAAGGAGTTTTAGATTTCATCTATTCCTTATTTTACATACTTTTTATTCTGTGGCTTAACGTTCATAATTATCTATAATTTTATACAAGAAGAACGCGGAAGTACCTACGTAATGCGTAATGTTTGCCTACGTAAGATGTCATTCTGCTATGATTTTAAACATAGACAATATAGCGTGTGACGTTATGAGATATACATACTCTACTGACAACGTCACCCATGCTTTTTACGAATTCCAGGCAAGATAAAATAAAATATTGTTATAATACAATTGAGAATGGCAACAACAACCTCAAATGTTTAAACACAACAATCCAATAATATACCTCCTACTTAATTGTTATCTATCACTAAAAGTGAAAACGTCAAAACTATACTATAATATAATTTAAACATATAATTACTTATATTTTGAAATTATATTATTTATTATTTCTCATTAACGTCTAGTAACTCCTGGCGCTCTATTATCTACTGTCTCTAGTCGTGAACAATCGGAAAAAAGTTAGAGGTCAAAAATCTTAGCACCTACGCTAATTGCCAAGAGTTTCGGCTTTGGATTTTTAAATGATAATAAATAATATTACTACACATTATTTCTATAGTTCGCTTTTAATGCTTAATAACGAAGTCATTGATGAGTAATTAAAATGTTTTTATATCAAAACAAGAACTGGCAATATTTTGCATGAAGCAACATTTTTGTATTATGGTAACATTTTTTGCCCGCCACGTTTCGCCAGCGGCCGCCAGTTTTACTTTCCCACTTGCTATCTACTCGGCATTAATTTTACAATCCAAGAAGTGTAACACACGTGGCACAAAATGTCTACAATCGCACCAGCCTTTAAAATAGGAATCGTTAAACAGGTAAGCTAAAAGTTCACAATGTCTTGTTATTTTCTGATTCCTGTATGTGTTGCCTCGTGCCGATCATGGATACTCCAATATGCCTTGTTGGCACCCCATCTACTCGGATTCTTATAACGAGTGACCAAACTATACATTTTAAGCGAAATGTCTTGCGTAAATAGTGAAATGGTATATTGTATTGAATAAGATGGCTTTCCGGGAATCTTATTACATTTTACTAATGCGTTCATATGTGATCTCCTATACTTTTAATAGTATACATTACTTAATATTCACTCATTCTCCAGATATTATCTGGCGACACGGTGGTCATTAGAAAACAGCCACAAGGGGGCCCTCCACCAGAAAAAGTTATTTCACTCTCTAGCGTTACGGCACCGAAGCTTGCTCGGCAAAGAACGCCTAACAAGTGAGTTATCTTTATTTTGTATTTTATTATATGTTATGGCAAATTTCTATACACTTTATTGAATTATTTATGTACTTTTTCCTATTGTTGTTATTAGCATATGGAATGATTTGAACATAATTTTATGTAAAGTACAGTTAATTAAGCATAGTTAGTGTATTAGAACATAGCAAATAAAATACTTAAAATGAGACAAAAATGTAATCATTGTAATTCAGTATTAAAATGTTACCTGTTGAGCTTTGCGTTTCTGTTATATTTTATGAAACTGTATTTTTGCTGAATAAGAAATATTAAACAAAACATAACAATAGATACATACATACTACTGTGCCTCATCCCACTTGTTGCTAATGCAAATTTCATTATATTATACATAATCTTGTCTTTTTCCATTCTAAGAGATAACTATGTTTCATCCTCTTGTATTTGTTGATGTTAAGTCTTCCATTATATGAAATAATCATTATAAAATCAATATATTATTTAAAATTTAAAATTATCATAATCATTAAGATTAGATATCTGCTATATTTTTAAATGTTTTGTAGATTCATAACTAATGTATAACTTTGCTATGCTAGCATTTGAAAATAGAAATGAGAGCTAATATACTTTAGTAAATCATAGTATACACCTTGCTTAACTTTAAATAAGAATTTGATGCAATTTGCGAAAAGTAAGTCAAGATAAGTTCAATGCCAAATCTGAAATGTAATTAACTATGTTGCTTATAAAATATTTTAATTCTAGTGACAATGAAACACCTGATGAACCATTTGCTTGGGAAGCCAGAGAGTATTTAAGAAAGAAGTTGGTTGGTAAAGAAGTTGTTTTCACTTCTGAAAAGCCTCCCAACTCTGTCAATCGTGAATATGGAGCTGTCTGGGCTGGCAAAGATCGCAATGAAGATGAAAATGTAGTAGAAGGTCTTCTCTCTCAAGGTTTTGTTAAAATAAGAGAAGGTGCCAGAAATATACCACATTTGAAAAAGCTTGTTGAGATTGAAGATCAGGCAAAAGCTCAGGGCAAGGGTTTATGGGGAACCAATTTGCAGGTAATGTATAATCAGGCATAAAAGTGTGCGACCTAATCAAACGTATGATGCCTGTGTAAAATTATCCTTAAAGTGTAAAGTAATACATTGAATTGAGGTAATTTGTTTTATAGGCACATATACGTGACATAAAATGGACAATTGAAAACCCAAAGGCATATGTGAACAAATTAAATGGCCAGCCATTAAAAGCTATTATTGAATATGTACGCGATGGATCTACAGTTCGGCTTTGTTTGCTGCCTGACTTTGTCCCTATAACCATGATGTTATCTGGTATCCGGGTGAGTACAAATTAAAGATATATTAATTATGATCTCAAAGTACTAAGTTGAGGAGACAAGATGTATTTAATTATTATTAATGAATAAGAGAGTTATTTTTTACATATTTTTCAGTGCCCAACAATCAAGCAAGATGGAGAAGCGGAGCCTTATGCACAGGAAGCTAAATTCTTCCTTGAATCAAATCTTCTACAGAGAGATATTGAGGTCATACTTGAGTCAGTTAACAACAACAACTTTGTAGGAACCATACTTCATCCTCAAGGCAACATTGCTGAAGCATTATTAAGCCAAGGATTTGCAAAATGTGTTGGTTGGTCCCTTGCCGTTATGAAGTCAGGTAATTATTCTTGTACAATTAGTGGGGATCTACAATATTTTAATAATAAGTGACTACTGGTGATAAATCAGTTTCTTAATACAGGTGAAAAGTTGCGAAATGTTTTAATTGTCTATCACTAATACACTTGAAATTATAAAATTGTCTTATTAAAAGTAACGACAATATTTTTTTATTATAGGTGCATCAAACCTGCGAGCTGCGGAAAGTACAGCAAAGAAAGCTAAACTAAGAATCTGGACTAACTATGTTAGCAATGCACCAGTGATCCCAGACAAAGAATTTAGTGGTACAGTATTGGAAGTCATTAATGGCGATGCTATGATAATAAAAACTGGCCCAAACACCCAAAAGAAAGTTTTTCTATCCAGCATACGATCACCAAGAGAAAAGTAAGTTAAGAAATTTAATATGAACCAATTTTTATTTTAAAATACTAGCAAATGATCATTCTATGATGTTCATCAATTTATTTTTGTGTCTCAGGAACTCAAATGACGAAGAGGGTAAACAATCACCAAGGCCAAAAGGTTTCAAACCTGTGTATGATATACCATGGATGTACGAGGCACGTGAATTTCTTCGAAAGAAACTGGTTGGAAAGAAAATTAATGTAACTGTTGATTACATTCAGCCCGGAAAAGATAATTTCCCTGAGAAAATTTGCTGCACAGTAATAGCTGGTGGAACGTAAGTATAAGAAATAGCTAATTTTTTTTAGCATGTTTTATGATTCTAAGTAATTATTGTTTACAGTAATATTGCGGAGGCACTTGTCAGCAAAGGTCTCGCGACTGTTGTTCGCCACAAAAATGACAATGACCAGAGGAGTTTACACTATGACAAATTGTTTGAAGCTGAACAGAAGGCTACCAAATTAGGCATTGGTGTCCATGCCAAGAAAGACATTCCCACCCACAGGATTCAAGACACTAGTGGAGATGCAGCAAAAGCTAAAAAGTTCTTCCCATTCTTAAGGAGGGCTCAAAAATCTGATGCTGTTGTTGAGTTTGTGGCAAGTGGGTCGAGGATGAGAATCTATATCCCTAAAGAGTCTGTCATAGTAACTCTCCTATTAGCCGGTATTAACTGCCCTAGAGCATCTCGGCCAGCCGTTGGCTGTCCAGGAATGCAAGCAGCTGAACCATTCGGAGAAGATGCCCTCCAATTCACAAAAGAGAGATGTCTTCAACGTGACGTGAAGGTTACTATCGAAGAAATGGACAAAGCTGGCAATTTTATTGGTTGGTTGTGGTTGGAGAATGAAAATCTTTCCATATCTCTGGTTGAACATGGACTTGCCTCCGTGCACCATACAGCTGAGGCAACAGAGTACGGTAGACTCATCAAGGCTGCCGAAGAGAACGCGCGTATGAACTGTTTGGGTATTTGGAATGACTATGTTGAAACGACGCGTGTTGAGAAGGAATCCACTACTCGGGTGACTGAACGTGTTGTTAAATACGAAAAAGTTATTTTAACTGAAATCACTCCAGATGGTACATTTTACGCTCAAAATATCGATCAGGGAACGAAATTAGAGAGCCTCATGGAAACCATACGAGTAGAATTAAAGAGTAAGGCTCCACTGCCTGGCAGTTTTGTGCCGAAGCGTGGAAATATCTGTGCAGCTCGCTTTTCAATGGACGAGCAGTGGTATAGAGCGAAAGTTGAAAAAATTGTTGAGGATAAAAAAGCTCACATTCTCTACATTGATTATGGAAACAGGGAGGTACGTAATAAAAATCTATTCTTTAATAAATTTATTCAATATTTATTTCTTGTCTCGCATGAGTCTCGCTAATAATATTTATTATTTTCAGATTGTAAATTACACGCGTTTGGCTCCACTACCGGCTGGTACCGAAGCTGATCAGCCCTATGCCACAGAATATACTTTATTAGGAGTAAAATTCCCAGTTGACCACGAAGACAGACTAGAAGCTGTCCACGCCCTATCACTAGACACTCTCAATAAGAAACTCTTCCTCAATGTCGAGATCAAGGGCAATCCGTCTGCTGTCACTCTAGTGGACCCTGAAAATGTTGACATTGGAAAGGTACCAACTTATATATAACTAGCTTTCCGCCCGCGGCTTCGCCCACGTGTAATTTGGTTAACGTTTTTTAATGATCTCGACAGGGCTTTCTTTCACGGGCTAAAATCTTGTTACAATTGGAATTATATGTGTTACTCAGGGATGATGTAGTTTTACAGGATCGGATGATTCGGGGAAATCGAGGGCAACTTTCAAATTAACGTACAGGCAATTATTCTGACAATTTTATATTCTGATAGTCATCTTCTTATGTGGATGAGCTGATGATGGAAGGTAAAACTCCTCAGCGGTTAAGAGTTGAAAGAAAATTCTTACGAAGTTATGAGTACGAAATACGTACTTGTGAGGTTATTACTTATTAGCTTGACCAAATAATAAAAGGTAAACCTCATTAACGTTAAGGATGTAGGTGGAAAAATGGATGCGGACAAACGATAAACGTCTCTTCACTCGTTTCCTTTTTCTTGTTTGTATAGGTAGTGTTCACTCAAAATAATCATAGGGTGAAACGTTAATGAAAGTTTGAACTGCATGGTAGTCATTACACAATGGAGCATCTTAATACCGCGATCTATTGGATATATTTGGCCTAAGTAGAAGTTCTTTTAAAAAAAACTAAGACTCAACCTCGCACACTCACTCACACAGCAACACCATTGCACACACTGATACACACTCATACACTAAAATGTTCGTACTACACATAGTTCCACTTGTTCATGTGTATATATATTGTTATTTATTCTTTTCTGTTCGTGTTTTTTTTTTGTTATTCTTTTTTCTGATCTTAGATTCTATTTCCGGTTCTATATTTTAACCTTATTTTGGCTTTATTTTTAATATATTTTTATTGTGTAAACTGTTTTTCATAAGCTGTATAGGTTTAAGAAATAAAAAAATTAAATAAATCTAGGTTGATGACGAATTTTATCAACGCCATCTATCGAGCACATTGTTCAACACTTCAACCGCGCCCGCGCGCACTGCGTTATTTGTTATTTTTGTTACCTCTCATAAGTTTTAATATTAAGATTAACTTATATTAGAACATATTTAACAATATATAACTAATTAATCAATATAAGTGTTTAAAAATTTTGAAGCAGTGGTTGAAGTAAATTTTCAATTGACCATAACTTCTTTTTCACTTAACCGATTTTGAAAAAATAAACTTTTGACAACGCTCCCAATTATATGTAATCCAACTGTGAAAACCGTGTTCAAATCCGTTCAGTAGTTTTCAAGTTATAACGTACCAGACAGACAGACAAGAATTCCAAAAATAGTTTTTTTGGTTTCTATGACTCTTCTTTAATTGCCAGTTTTTTGGAAAAATATTTAATGTACAGATTTTCGATTTTTACTGTCTTATTATTAGTATAGATTAATACAGTCAACTATGTTCTCTTTAGAGGCAAATAAATAATAATGTAAACCACTTCCCCAGAACCTGATCAACGAGGGTCTTGTGTTAATGGAGAAGCTCCGTGACCCGCGTCTCGAGTCTCTAATGACGGAGTACCGCAGCGCTCAGGAGCACGCGAAGGCGTTCCGCCTGAACCTGTGGCGGCACGGCGACATCACCGACGACGATGCGCTGGAGTTTGGCGCGCGCCGCTAGCCCCCGTTCGCCCAGTGGTACGACGCGACGACTTCACCGGCCCATACCCTCCACTGCGCCACGTGTACCGCGCCCCACGCAGAGATCATCATCTACACGGCCATATATGAGTTCTTGTGAAGTGTTCGTACCATACAGACAATTAAACTATTCCATTTGTTTTAAACCTTCTCCGCAATTTGTCGGTGTACGCGAAATACGACTAAGCAACATGAATTCGGTTTTAACACGATTTTATTTATGTGTAATTTTTTATTTACACTGTTTTTTTATTGGCAACAACTTACAGATGTTATATGAATTCAATATTTATATATTCGTTGTTGTGCTATTTGTTTTTAATTTCTTTTTATTACCACAGTAAAGTGTATTGTTAAGAGTTTTAAGGATTTCTATCCATAAGCTAGTGTTATCGTAAATGTCTATATATTTAGTACATTATTGGATGTTAGAAGTTGCCATCTTGGATAACATTAGATATTTATTTAATAAAAAAATTCTCAATTTATATTTTACTTTTCTTACTTTGGTAACACACACAATACTTGTGTCTATATAATTTTATTCAAACTATGAAGTGGTTAATTCCTGGAGATAGGATGTTTGCATAATCTTAGTTAAGTGTGTCTAAATTATTATTATAAGTCTGATAGCATTACATGACATTAAGTATTACATTTCAACATTGTGTACTTGATGTTGACTAGTTCTAGTTTTTGTCATAACACTTTACAATTCGTATTTCGTACTTACATTTTTCGGAATTTACTTACTACCTCTCCTTGAGATAACAATAAATTTATGTCACCATACAGGTACATGATTTGTTAAACTATATTATCTTGAAATAAATATTTTTAGGAATTATACTGTCTTAGTTTTTTTTTTCTTTATACATCTGGCCATAAATACTGTTACAATTAAAAACAAAATATATTTGAATTTAGTACGTCATATTCTCGAAGATTGATAACTTTTTTTCTCACTTTCCCGCCAATGTGTTGTTAATTAATCTTAGATATAAGAGGATTTAAACATGTATGGAGACAGTAATAGGATCTTGATGTCCAATATAACACCATTTTTTATTAGGCCCAACTTTATTGGCATTTTTTAAACCGTAGCAAAAAGTAAACTTTGAAGCTTCTGGGAAACACTATATATGTTATGTATAGAATAACATTAGATATATGAAAATATTTTTTTATTCGCACAGAAATACAAAATATGATACATACATGGGTGTGCAGAATGCCAGCGTATTTTAAGGCAAACATTGGTAATCTTCCAACGAAATTTCTTCGTATTAATTAAAAATAATATTATTGCTTTACTGATATAACAGTGATACAAGTAAGTGCTACACAATGCATTCTCTCTATATAAGTTACATTTCTACTTTCTAATTTGTACATTTTGATATTTAAAACGATGTTCACTTGAATAATTATCTTAACAGACACTATGTAAAGTTACCCACAATATTTGTGCAAATGCTGTATATTGAAAAGCTGTTAATATTAATAAAACCATATTTAAGGGAAATTTATATGTTGCTCTGTTATGAGTATTACTCTGTAGTACAGTGTTGATATAAATATTTGAAAAAGCTAATACTAATCTCACGATAGCACTTTAAGTTCAACCTGGACCTGCTCTTCATTAAATTGAAACGGTTTACTCAAAGTAGACTCTTAAAATATGACGTTTGCATAGGAATAACACAGTATAAATATATGTTACGGTCATTTGAAGAGTAATGTATATGCTTTAAACATTTAATATGTAACGTTTTATGATATTAACCCCAATATTTTTATTTATATAAATGTAATATATACAATTTATGAAGCAAATATAAATTTTAACTATCATATCTGTTTTACAATTATATTAAATAAATTGTACATTACAATTTAGAACTCGGTTACTAATATAGCCAGATGTTTTATATGTACATAATATTAAATTGTCATAACAGTCATTGTAATTTTATCAATATAACCTGACACATTTATATAATTTCCTTTTATCAATATATGTTTGGTGTTCACCTTAACTGTTGTTATATACATTAAGATTTAATTTACAAAAAAATACCACTTGTGCAATCAACCAATATAATTGACTACTGAAACATACAACAATCACCCTCTCAATAAATGTATAAATAAAAAGTATACGAAAAAGTAAGTGTACAAATGACAAATACCAGCATCGGATAAAGTCCATCTGTTTGTGCAATCTGTATATGCGGTATCATAACATTTATATAATGTGTTGATACTATGATGTGCTACACAATTTGCACAACTTTATGCAATTTATGTTCATTGTCAAAATTGGGAATTATATTTTTTGCTAATGGTGGTACGTTCATAAGAAACTGTTGTATTGTAGAATAATAGTCACGACACATCCATGTATTGTCATGGCCACCACCGGGCATTTCAGCCATCTTCTTGGAGACAGCTCCACACCTGAGGTATAGCTCCTTGGCCATCGGTGGAGGCACCAAAGTGTCACTTGTACCACATACAACTAATGTTGGTGTTACAATATGTCCAATTTTCTTTAAAGACATATACTGAAAATAATTTGATGCACTTGTTTTATTGTGTTTGGCAATAATTTAAATTAAAAAATATACATGATGTGATAATGTTAACCATTGGATTCAAAAAAGGTGAAAATATATCTCTAAATAAGTTACCTTATTTTTATGACATATTTGCGGAAGCCAAGATAAACATCTCCATTTGAGAATAATTTTAGCCATATCTGGAATGCTTGTAAAAGTATTTTCAATTACCATTGCCCAAAGTTTATTTCTGTTTTCTAATCTAGAGGCTAGATCAATAGCTACTGCTCCACCTGGAAATAATTAAAAATTATTGCCAGCTATGAAAGAAAGGCTTTGGTAGCTATCTATGTCTTGGTATCCTACTAAAATTTGGGAGTTTTCTCAAAAGCATTCAAAATGTGATCTTTAATTTTAAGTTTAATACTCTATATATTTACACATTAAACAAATGGTTTGAAAAATATTTACATAACAATAGTACATTTATTAATAATACATATTTACCTAAAGATCTGCCAAATAAAAATATTTTATTCCTGTCAATATCACTCCGTTGCATCAGGTAGTCGAAGGCAGTTTGTGCATCAATATATATACCTTGTTCTGATGGAGACCCTTCTGAGAGGCCGTACCCTCTGTATTCCATCATTAGTATGTTGATATTTAGTTTTTGATAAAATCCACATACATTTGCTAGCCTAAAAGAAATGTTACATGAACTTTACATATTTATTGGGAGATGTCCATCCACAACTATAATAAATCAATAAACCATGGTAGAATCCAAACATAAAAACCACCTAGAATGTTAGGTTTTTTAAAATAAAATATCATCAAATATTAATTGGCAGATTCAGCTTTGTGACATTTATAAAATTAGATTTCTACAATATGGGCAATAAATTCATAGTGAACATGTTTTTTTACAAAGTTTAAATCACTTATATGGTTGGGTCTCTCTCTCTAAAATCATTATTAAGACTCAATGGTTATCTCATTATTATTATTTAACTTTAATAAATTTCAATTAAATCAAAAAGGTTATAAATTTAAGTCAATTTTCAAGATTTAGACATAATTAAAAAGTAGTAGACTGATACATTATAATATTTGTCATAAGAAAAAGAAACAAGTTTATGAAACAGAAAAAATATTACGAACAACAACTGGGAATCTCCACCAGTCACTCTCTTTTTTTTACATAAAGTAGATGGAACATACCTTTGACCCATATTGCCAGCATTTCCATGAAAGAATATCATTGTAGGGACATTGTTACTCATGTCTTGTTGCTTGATGAGAAACATATGAATTTTCACACCATCTTTGCTATTAACTTTAATACTCTCATAAGGCAGTTTGTAATTACTCGGTTGTAAAACAAAGGCTCTAGAATCAGGTGGGTCGTTTGGGTAGTACAACAGAAGATCTTGAGCATTATATAGTATTGCTGTAATAATAACAATTAATGTTAGAACAACAGACATTTACATCTTGTAAGTAAGAATAACAGACTTAAGAAACAGAACATATTCTTAGTTATGATATCATAAAAAGTACCTGAAAATCCCAGCGTAAATACGATAGTGGCAATAAATAATCCATAACACCAAAACACTATAATACTAGAAAATAATATAAACATAGCAACCACCCATAGTCTGTATAAGAGAACTTTAACTAAATGATACATATTAATGGTATATTTTTAATATATATGCAGAATCTCATTTTTAATAAACCGTTAAATTATTATTTATTTAATAATTCATTTTTAAATTATTTAAAAACAAAAGTACAGTTTAGCCACAACAAGACATCGGTTTTTTTTGTTTGCAATTTTCTTAAACGACTTCGTTATAACGTAGAATAAGTTCACTATATAATAGTTTTTTTTATATATGCATATATTTTTTTTAATTTAATAATGACTAAGGCTAACAAAAATTTAATTTGTAATCCTAATATATCACATTAGGTACTATTTGGTTATAGATTAGTTACTGTCATAGACTATAGAGTGTTATTCAACGATTACTGACTATACTTCGAAAGTATATTAGAACCATAGACTATGCTTATAATTCAAAGACGGTGACGAAGACAGTGCAGTAAGAACACCTTACACAGTTCAATGTTGCCAGTATTTATATGATTTTAATAAATATATTTTTTTTATACAATGAGTGACAATTAAAAAAAAATTGCTGATGATTTATATTATCAGTATTATTTAAAAAAAAGTACAAATGTGTCTCATATAAAATTTGTTTATTCAAGTAACTGTATTTTAATGGCAGCCCGTCCTTAATCCAAACGAAACCATAGATTAAACCATTTATTGTTAACGACATTTACTCTACTTTATATATCACCATTAATTTAGACTGTGTATTAAAATATAAAGTATAATACTGCATTTTGCTTCTTTTTGATGTCCAACTACCATTAGAATGGCGTGTTTATAAATGTTTTGAGTAGAAGGATTGTTACCAGTTGACATATTCCAATTTATTCCTTTTACTATTTTATGACGTCTAATCTGATCTGACTAGGCTTAATCAGAAAATACATTTAGGGAATAATAACTTTTTTAGATGCAATAAAAATAAATATAAACCAATACTTATTTAATCATGACAATAAACTAAGTAATATTAAAAAGATATTGTTACAAAATAACACTATAAGTAATAGTACAAATAGTTAATATTAAACAAAAATTCACAAAAAGTTGTTATTAAATGAAACCCACTGAACTGTGTAGAAACAATACATTTGATATTTTAAATCATATTTATACATAAAGATGCTCTAAAATTGTACCACAATTAATAAAATTGTTTCTCGATTTGATTAACAGAGGCGGGCCATTATGAGTATATATTGTCTAAAACAGTAGTTCCTTAAATCTAATGTTAATAAAACCTTTACCAACCTTACCCAATAAAATAGTATAATAATTGATGATATATTCTTACCGGGCTATAATAAAAAAGACAGATTTATCATATATAAAATATACTACAATATAATTTAGACAAAGATTGTAAATCACAATCAAAGAGTAGGAGAGATATTTGAGTTGAGATTTAGCAACTTTAACTTCCATTTGTTATAAATAAGACTAACACTCAAGTTCTTATTCTAAGTCTCTACTCTTAACCCGCTCATTGTTCATCTGGCCATATCATTTCGGGCGATTTTTTTTAACAAAACATTCCAAGTCAATTATATAATTTTGTTTTGACAAGAATTACCACAGGCTATTAACTTTTTTAACACAAACAAAGTATAGAACGGTACCCTGTCGCAGTAGTAGTGTAGTAGATTATAAATTTCATCCAAAAATATTTTACCTACTTATATTAATGTATCTTTTTAAACATTTAGAAATTCATTAACACGAAAATAAAATAACAAATTGATGATGTGCTTGTAACAAATAATTATGGCCGATCTGACAGAATGTTCATAAAAAATATACCCATACTATGAATAAGTCAAATTATAATGAAAAGCTCGGACGGTCTATATACCCATTTGTCTATGATAAATATAATTAAATAATAATCCAAAAGCATAAAAGTAAATGCCCACATTATCTGAATTAAACAATTTAAAGCAAATTTGCATTGAGTCGTTGCATAAAAGACAATTTGAAACAAAAACACGTTCATTCTCTTGTACAATTCCTTATTTACTTATACACATTGATCGTTTAGTAATGTTAGATGGTGCATAATAACAAAAGCTATACTGAATTTATATTAACCATTAAACAGAGATTGTAAATCTTAAAACAATAATTTACTTAACATTTTTAATTTTCTTGTACTCGTAGAACAGCTCTTGGACATCGATGAGAGATCTCTCTATTTCATTCACGAATCTACTGGAGCTCTGTGTGCATAAACAAGAGGATTATGTTATTTGTAAGTTTTAAAGTATAACAATTTCATTCAAATATTCCTTTGAGTGAGGGATTAGTAAAATTGGGAAGTTTTGGCTTAGTGGTTAAGCATGTGTCGTGGGTTCGATAAATAAGAAATGTGGTGAAATTGGTACCAAAAAGAATCTCCAATAATCAATCAAGTTATACTAGTTTTAATGTATTTAAGTGTATCTTTAAGAATTATTACGTTCACTGTTTACTCCTAACATAATATAATAAATAAAATACCGTGACAGGGCAACTTTTCTTGCTTGAAACATGGAAGAAAAGCATGTCTTCACCAACGATGATATAGGAGACACCGTAGCCATCATCAGCCACTGGCCCAAAACCACCACCAGCGCCGACACACTTTGGATACTTTTTGAGGTCGAGAAGGCTTGTTTGACCTGCAAATAGAAGTGTGATCAAATGTTTTGTTTAAATAATATTAAGATTGTATTAGGATCACCGAAAAATCAATCAAGCTTTGAAGAAGCTGGCGTATGGACAGGCGTAGTCCATGGCGTAATCCTATGTTCCTCAATCAATAAAAACATTTGACTTGAGAAAGCGAAAAAATATGCATAACTTATGGACGTCCTATTTTTAATAACACATTCTCACCGTAGGGTGTCTGACTGGTGGACAGTCTCCACGGCTCATTGAAGACTTCCTGTAGGAAGGGCGAGTCCAGCTCAAGATACTTTGAGACGACGTACAGACAGAACAAATGTCGGTCAATGCCGTGACCCGTCATTGCGTCCTGACATCCAACTTTGTGCCTCTCACTCGCTGCCAGGAACAGCTCCAGGCGCTCGGTGACCTACAAAAATAAAAAAAAACCAACTCTGAGGTCTGTCAGCGGGGAAGACTTCCAATCTGTATATAAATCAATCATATGTAACTCTAATAATATTTTACAAGAGGTAAGCTGTTATCGTCTTATTATACCATAATAAAAACTGCTATGAATAAAAAACAAAAAAATAAAATAAATCTTTGAATAAAACACTAAAAGTGAATTAAATACGGCATACAACCACACTTATACCCTGCGAAAAGCACCAGTTCTCGGCTGGTACTGACCACCAACTGAATTCCCATGATAAGATAAAAGCTCACCGTCGCCTTGGGATCTCCCATCGCCTTCACCCATTTGCAGCTCTCGATAGTACAGGATCTGACAGTCTCAGTGCGACCTTCGCGGAACAGGCGGGTCATGGACGCCTCGTATGTCAATGAAAAGTGACCGGCCTCACGATAATAGGCCAATTGAAGCACCATTTGTATGAACGCGTCCGGTGACACACGAAGGCCTTTCATGAAACCTGTAAACGAAATTTAATTTAAAAAAAAAAATGGTATAACGCTCTGATGGTGTCATTTAAGCTTACTAAACGTTTATTCATATCTTTACAACCGTAATGTGAAACAAGGTTGAAGATATGAAGGAGTGGCGGAGAGTTTCCTGACAGATGTGGAGTAAGTAAGTTATAATTTTCTTTTTTCACGATTAATAAGTGTTAGCTACCTATGTGTATAAAGATCTTTTTGATTTTTTATTTAATTGAAACATAACTAATTCACCAGTAATGAAATAACAACGTCCTCATAACAATGGGCAGTATTACTTTTAATAATTATTTTGTATTCAATGGAATTTTCCCTCCATACCTTTTCCGTATGTAGTGAAGTAGAGTATCTTCAAATCGACATCATTGAGTAGTTTCTGGGCTACGTTGTACGATACATCAATGTTTTGTAGCAATTCTTTACTACCAAGGTCCCATTGTAAACGTGTTGGGACAGGCGGTGGTGTTTCTACTGTCCCACGTGCGTTTCCATCTTGTAAATATCTGTAAGTTTCATATTGGTACTGGCTTATTAATTAACATATTAGGCCTAATATACACTGTTAACGTATAACGACATTGAACGGACTGTACATTCTATGGCGTTATAGAGAGTGGTCGGTAAATCGATAAAAATTTGAATGGAATACAAGCTAAACCAACAAAAGCCAATTGCTTTCGACGCTTTAGAGAGTTTGTTATTTTGTTAAATCGAGTGACGTTACATGGAGCTTACAATGTATATTGTAGAAATGTGAAGTGAAATTGAGAATAAATTTTGCACTCATCAGTTTAACGCCACGAACTGTTCCAAGACAGAGGTGTGTCACCTCTGTCTTGGAACTGGCCTCTAGTTAGGGGGACAAAGTTACATGTTTTAAAGATGAAAAAAAAAAACAATTATCAAATGGAAACTTACCCATATGTAAGCTCGGTCAGAATAACATACTCCCAAAGGTGGCCCATGACCGGCGCATCAGCCCTACGGAAACATTCATAAACTCAAGCAATGGAATGTGAGATGATTTTCTCTTGAACGCGATAGGAAAACACACAAACGGTGTCGATTGGAAAATTACACGTGATGATTTTCCAAAGGAAAATATATATACCCTACTTACCAAGTATGCTCAGCGTTGAAACCGACCTGGAATTAATACATTTTTAATTATAAAATCGTATAATACTTATGGCTGATGAACAGATACTATTGGCACTGCAATTTATCTGTATTTACACGCACACACAGACACACACAATAACAACTGGTACTACTTGTTTTGTTTTTCTTTGTATAATTCATTGTTTTTAATCGGTGTATTTTTAAGATTAATAAGAGAGAGCGTGTTCTCCAAAACTAAGTAGATTATAACTTAATATATATATATATTTTGCAATGCTTGGGTCTCAAAATATCTCAATGAAAATTGAAAGTATATGTCGCCTTTTATGCCTAACACGCTTTAAACTTCAGGGTTTCAGACATGTGTCGAAGTCTGCTACCTTTAAATAACGTGTTAAAAATATGCACATAGAAAAGTCACAGTAATTCGAAGGTACCGCCTTCGAGTTACATCAAAAATAAATTTGTAGGTAGGATTTTATAGGTAGGACAAAAAAAAAACACTTACAGCTCCACTTGTACTGAAGCAGAGATTGAAAGACTTGTCGAACCAACGGTCGTGCCCCTTTCCGTGCAGTAAGGTGCGGCCGTAGTCATCCAAAGTCGACGGGTCATCCTCGTTGAAGCCATACTTTTTGTCATCTGTCAAACAGGTCATTTTGCTTTAATCGCTGCTTAACTAGGAGCTAAGTGTAGCAGTGTGCGTGTGACATTACCTATAAGTGTAACAGTGTGCGTGTGAAATTACCTATAAGTGTAGCAGTGTGCGTGTGAAATTACCTATAAGTGTATCAGTGTGCGTGTGACATTACCTATAAGTGTAACAGTGTGCGTGTGAAATTACCTATAAGTGTAACAGTGTGCGTGTGAAATTACCTATAAGTGTATCAGTGTGCGTGTGAAATTACCTATAAGTGTATCAGTGTGCGTGTGAAATTACCTATAAGTGTAACAGTGTGCGTGTGAAATTACCTATAAGTGTATCAGTGTGCGTGTGAAATTACCTATAAGTGTAGCGGTGTGCGTGTGAAATTACCTATATGTGTGCGTGTGACCTTACCTATAAGTGTAGCGGTGTGCGTGTGAAATTACCTGCAAGCGTAGCGGTGTGCGTGTGAAATTACCTATATGTGTGCGTGTGACATTACCTATAAGTGTAGCAGTGTGCGTGTGAAATTACCTGCAAGCGTAGCAGTGTGCGTCTGAAATTACCTATATGTGTGCGTGTGCGTGTGAAATTACCTATATGTGTGCGTGTGACATTACCTATAAGTGTAGCAGTGTGCGTGTGAAATTACCTGCAAGCGTAGCAGTGTGCGTCTGAAATTACCTATATGTGTGCGTGTGCGTGTGATATTACCTATAAGTGTAGCAGTGTGCGTGTGAAATTAGTTAGTAAGTAAGTAGTAGTGTGAGTCTAGTTAGTAATTAGTGTCCAATATAAGCTCAAGATAGCTAACCCAATGAGTGTTTAATACAATACCAACCTAAGCAGACATTGAACGCAGCTCGTTCGATACAATGAAGAGATGTTCGATTGTGGCCTCGATTGAAGTTGGTCTGTCGGATATGCGCCCAGTGGGACCGTTCGCCTGCAGTTAAAGCCGCCACTCGCTCTTCGGCGATACATGGCTCTGTCTTATCCTCTAAAATGTGTTGGATTTGACTGGAAAAGGTAATAAAAGTAAAACCATTTATATTTAACACGATTGTCAAATGTATCTTGAATGAAATTCTATGACTAAATCGAGTCTAGCTGTAATACTGTTAAGATAGTGTGAACATGTAAACTTAGTTATAGTGACGTTCAAAAGTTAAATTAATACAGAATATTTGAGTTTAACTTCAAATATCGTGGCATCAAATGAGTGATTTGAGGGCGTGGCCGATCACACCTTTAAATTAGTAATACGTCACAATTATAACACGTGATAATACATAAATGAGATATAATACATTTTATTACACATTATGCAACGCTGTGCACAGGTTATCATATAGACTTTGACCAGACAGACACGTGACATCACTTACATTTGAATCTCAGCCGGATTAAGCAAACGACCCCTCGAGTATACGATAACTTTGAAGTATTTCCCTTTGTGGTATACTGTGATGTGGGCGGAGTCCTGATAGTGGACTAACTTGTCCGTCTCGACGCCCGGGACACGCACCGTGTTAAAAAGCCTCTCGTACTGCCAAGAACACAGTGGCACCATGTTTTGGAGCATTATCTGTAAAAAGATTTTCAAATTAAGGTCGCGCGTATACGTATACGTATAGAGAGACGATGTTATATTAATTTATTATTGTTTTATATATGATTGTTTGGTTGTTTTTTTTTAAATTGTATACCTGTAATGCTGTGCATCCCTATAATTTATGCACATACATACATGCCTTGTGTGTTTTTTTGTGTAATTTTATTCGGGTTATGTTTGTATGTGTGCCTTATCTATACTAATAATAAGACAGTAAAAATCGAAAATCTGTACATTAAATATTTTTCCAAAAAACTGAAAGGAGGCAATTAAAGAAGAGTCATAGAAGCCAAAAAAACAATTTTTGGAATTCTTGTCTGTCTGTCTGTCTGTCTGTCTGTCTGTCTGGTACTTTATATCTTGAAAACTACTGAACGGATTTGAACGCGGTTTTCACAGTTGGATTACATATAATTGGGAGCGTTGTCAAAAGTTTATTTTGTCAAAATCGGTTAAGAGAATAAGAAGTTATGGTCAATTGAAAATTTACTTCAACCACTGCTTCAAAATTTTTAACACTTATATTGATTGATTAGTTATATATTGTTAAATATGTTCTAATATAAGTTAATCTTAATATTAAAACTTATGAGAGGTAACAAAAATAACAAATAACGCAGTGCACGCGGGCGCGGTTGAAGTGTTGAACAATGTGCTCGATAGATGGCGTTGATAAAATTCGTCATCAACCTAGATTTATTTTATTTTTTTATTTCTTTAACATATACAGCTTATCAAAAACAGTTTACATAATAAAAATAGATTAAAAATAAAGCCAAAATAAGGTTAAAATATAGAACCGGAAATAGAATCTAAGATCAGAAAAAAGAATAACAAAAAAAAACACGAACAGAAAAGAATAAATAAAAATATATATACACATGAACAAGTGGAACTATGTGTACTACGAACATTTTAGTGTGTGTGTATCAGTGTGTGCAATGGTGTTGCTGTGTGAGTGAGTGTGCGAGGTTGAGTCTTAGTTTTTTTTTAAAGAACTTCTACTTAGGCCAAATATATCCATCGCGGTATTAAGATGCTTCATTGTGTAATGACTACCATGCAGTTCAAACTTTCATTAAGGTTTTTACCCTATGATTATTTTGAGTGAACACTACCTATACAAACAAGTAAAAGGAAACGAGTGAAGAGACGTTTATCGTTTGTCCGCATCCATTTTTCCACCTACGTCCTTAACGTTAATGAGGTTTACCTTTTATTATTTGGTCAAGCTAATTAGTAATAACCTCACAAGTACGTATTTCGTACTCATAACTTCGTAAGAATTTTCTTTCAACTCAACCGCGGAGGAGTTTTACCTTTCATCATCAGCCATCCACATAAGAAGATGACTATCAGAATATAAAATTGTCAGAATAATAATTGCCTGTACGTTAATTTGAAAGTTGCCCTCGATTTCCCCGAATCATCCGATCCTGTAAAGCTACATCATCCCTGAGTAACACAGGCAATATATAATTCCAATTGTAACAAGATTTTAGCCCGTGAAAGAAAGCCCTTTCAAGATCATTAAAAATATTCGCTATATACTTAACCAAATTACACGTGGGCGAAGCCGCGGGCGGAAAGCTAGTTAAATAAATAAATTAACAAATTCATGTATTTAATAGGTATATATCATTCATTAAAACCTCATTTGTGAAATTAACTCATTAAAACCTTTTTTGACTAAAATAATGGGTCCGATTGGCGAACGCGATGGACGTAAGTGTTATTCCTCGATAATACTTTTGTAAAATTATTGTTAAGCTAATTGTATTAAATATAATAATTATGATAATTACTACTGTTGTTTTGGTTATTATTACATATAACGATGCATACAGAAATATTAGTTCTCTATAGTTAAATATAGACACAGAAATATTCTGAATTAAAACACGAGCATCGCAATACAGAGGTCGCGGGTTAATTTCGGCCTATTTAAACAAAGATCAAGAAACGCGCTCAGATGTGGGCGTAAAATACACAAGGGTCTGACTTGAGCCAGTTGATTTGTTTATGGAAATGAACAAGTCTTTTAGGTTGTATGTTGCATCATATCAAATTAAAATACATTACAGTAGTAAACACATAGTTATCTTAAACCAGGGCTTAAACTATGTGTAGCAAAAATATTTTTTGTTTTTTTTGATACTACAATAAATACAATGTCTGTATGTTTCTAAAACTATTATATTTTCATATGCAGTATATTGTTACCTAATAAATAAACCATCAACAAATATTAATTTATTTTTGCATTGATATTTGTATGGGGTCGTCAAGAAAATCGCACACATCGGGTCGTGAGCGACTAATATTTAAGAAGCACTGTCTTATTAAAATCGAGTGGTGTTTATGAGAAAAAAAAGAACGTAATTCCTCACCGGTTCCAATTCTTGCCTCTCAATGAGCCTTCGGAATTGAAGAACGAAGTGTATAATTGTTCCCGCCCTGGCTGCCTGGATAGAAGTCGGACGCATTAAGGTATCAGTTCCATAGAAGTTAGAGTTGACCATGAGAGGTGAACGACCTCGCAGATAAACATATTCCTCCCACCAATCGGATACATAGTTACTGGACCACCTGGAATATAAACCAATCTTCAATCAAATCAGGTGTAGTAAATATTTTGATAAACATATTATAATATTTTAACAGTATGAAGAAGTATTTTTGTTACGTAATAAGACTCTCGTTACTATATGAGAGTACTTTAGTTACGTGATTACATTTGCTAATATTGTGTTAATTTGTTTTTCAATCATGACGATGATTAAATTATCGAGATTTTTAAAACAACGCACGTATGGTATTATTATTAAAACAACCAAAACTCGCAAACAATTAATACAAAATTGTGCTACTGACAATTAAAATAACAAAGCATTGTAAGGCTACTCAAGAATTGAACTGTCCCGATGCTGAGCCAATTGCCGACACATTAAAGGGATCTTTGTCCTATAAATACTCTCTACTAAACATACAATACATTTATATATAAATAAAATTGGATCGATGTAATTTATACATCAAAATATCAATAACACATGTCTTAAAACACTACTAGAGATTCAAAAACTTGCATCTGGTCAGAATAATTAGAATTGTTTTTGTTCTATATTGAAGAAAGTCAAAGTTCGCTTTTTATGGGTAAGTCTCTTATAATACGTTTAACTTTTGTTGGAGAAAATAATTGTGCCGTTTTGGTCTCCTTAAATCTGCTCCGGCTTAGCGACTCCTACTCTTATTGATTGATAATTGCAATCTGTATACACCTTAACACTTAACATGTAACGGTACACGCCAAAGTATGTAATGGTTAAGACAATTTGCAATATGTCAGGGGTGTCAGTACCTGTGTTGAGAAGTAAATTGTGACCTATTGACCACAATGAAAATGACCTTCTGTCTACGATGTGGAAAAATAATAGTCCACATCCACTTTATTGTAGCAGCTAGGGCTTTAGTGAAAGTCAATGACAATCTCATTACCTATTGAAAATGTGATATATTCATTCATATTTACTGTATATTATATATTTAATATATATAAACCCATTTTTGTACTAGTTACGTTGACTATTTACGTTGCGTATTGTATAGGTTATTTAGTAAATAGCGGTCCGTATAACATGTTATATTTATAAACAAGAGAAAGATTAAAAATTGGATTTGACATTAAATTACAATTTTGTATTAATTGTTTATTTTAAAAGAGCAGCTTCTTTCTTGCCGGTTCTTTTCGGTAGATGACTGCCTTCCGAACCGGTGGTAGTGTAAAAATTGACGATTCAAAAGTGTCTTTATAAAGACCTACTTGAATAAAGATATTATGAGTTTGAATCTATTATGATTAAAATCGCATTTGTGTATTCATGGTTGACGATTTAAAGGAGTCGCGGAGAGTTTTTTGCCAGTTCTTCTCCTGCTCTACGCCCTTGATTTGGTAACTATAAAGATATTTGAGGTTTTGGCATTTTGATATTTTCAAATGAAACGTTTTGATACAGATATTATCTTATTTCTTCTTTAACCGTTACTATTAATGAACGTATTTTTTTTATTGATTTATTTAAACGATTTGTATTTACAGAATTTGAGTATATTGAAATATCGGTAAAGTATTAGCCGTTTTGCCTTGTTGAAAATATACAAAGCTAAGTAGCAACTGGTTTTATAAGATATTTTAATTTAATTTAAAGTAATTGCAAGTTTTAATAGGCTTGTTAAGATCGTAAGGCGAGTGACATTCAAGTTAAATAGTACTGTAATGCCTGCTATAGACGGAAATCTCGGATTATTATAGAAGCAAAACGATATCTGTGATTTGATCATCATAACATGTGTATGCAGGTATTAAATAAATAAAGAAACGTGATCTAACGTGGAAGACTATGTATGTAATATTATGTAATAATTACATTATCGGATAGTACGAAGTAAATTTAAAAATCAGACAGACCTTAAACGAAAAAGACTTATAATTAAAGGTTAATTGAATTTTAAATTAAACACAACTAAATTAAATGTGGTATGCCCATTGAACTTACTTAAAATATTGTAATATATACATATACAATATTCCAATTGTAACCGGTGATATGTTATTTTGACATTGTTACATACCCACATTAGATATAAGCCTAATTATAATTAGATATATGTCATTATTGTTTATTCCCGTCAGACAAACCCCAAACCCAAATCTATCCTTTAAATACCTCATCCGTTTCCACTCAACAAGGATTCCTGATCCAACTTCCAAATAAATACGATGTAACATACTTTGATGTACAAACCAAATTAATTTTTTTTTTTTTGAAAAGCTTACTGAATAATGTTGTCACTGTCCGTAAAATCAGTTGATACTGTCTTTAAAAGTAGAAGACAACACAAGACATGGTGTCCTCGAACAAGCACGTGATATGCATGTACAGGAAAAAGATATTTATCTACATATAAGTGTAAAACAGGACCAATTTTTTATAGGGAAATGCAGGCAGGGGCTGACCGATATAAATACTTCTTGAAATAGTGTCGGTTTAACACTGTTTATTTATGTACAGTGTTAACTATATATAACGACATTGTAGGGACTGTGCATTTTATAGCGTTAAAGAATAAAAATCAGAATCGAATACAAGCTACGTCAATTTTATTTCGAGTCTAATCGAGTATAATCGAGTGACGTTACATGGACATTACACTGTATATGTAAGTTGCCTGATGGCTTGCCTGAACAGCCTTATTCAATGGGAGGTATCCAAGTGAGCACTACTTTTACGAGAGTTTCCATAATAGACCGACCTGAGAAGATCGAAGTCAGCTGGTTATTATTATTATTACCTATCCATTTTCGATCACTTTTAAACCAATGTCCTTCTAGTATTTAGGGCAATTCATTTTTATAGTTTAAACAGTATTTACACTACGACTCAAAAATATTTGCTTATTATTTTACACTTTATTGCACTTAAACACTAGAAGCAAATGACGTTAACAGATGTTAGTACTTATAAGAGCAACGGGCGGCCTTTTCGCTAATAAGCGATCTCTTCCAGACAACCCACACGATAAAAGAATACTTAAAATGTAATAAGACAGGTGCAAAGGGTGCGAAGTATACAAGAAAATAATAATAATAATACAGAAACAAAACACAACATACATTAAAATAAGAAAAACCGAAAAATATGCTAATTCAAATTATGCTTAATAAAGTTTTTGTATTTATTTAAAAAAGAATATTGAACATCAGTTAAGTTATTTATTGAAAATTCGTTGCATTTTCCGAGAATAATAATACTCATTTTTAATGTGTTCTTGAACATGTTTAAAAATAACATTGCATTTTGAAATACAGGAGCAAATCTTCTGTAAAAAAACACACAATACGTTTGTGCAAACTGCCTATATAAATAAATAAATAAAATTCCGGTCTGTTATACGTTCTGTGTACAATATTTGCGGCTGTCTATAAGCCTCGCATTATGAATCAATGAAAGATGCTCTATCAAGTCTGAGATAAACACTGACATTATAAATATTTGTATTGTCTACACCCTATCTACAAATATTATTGATAACACTTTATAGCGATAACCTCAAAGACGAGATAAAAATATCTCTAATAGAAACAAGTCTGTCCAACTTATAACAAATTTTAGATAAACTTAAAGATAACTTTATTTTTTTATACATACCATGATTTCAGGACCAAATATCTCTGTAGTTTAACAGCGATCGTCTCTTCGAAATCCTTCGCGAGTAGTTCCACTCTTTTATAATTTTTATCATCAAGTAATGGCCGTACACTCAACAGATACTAAAACATAGAAACTTATTATACATATAATATATACTGTACATGTTAAAAGATAATTTAACATACCCGGTTCATTGTATCTTTAACGGATGGTAGCGGCAAACGAGGCAGGGATCCTTGAAAACTGTAAAGGCGTGGCTTATTCCAACCAGACAACACCTTCACTACGCTCACCCATACCATAGTCTTAAGAGATATTCTGGAACCAGGCGCACGCGATTCGTACATCCACCCCTAGGACATTAGACATATTAGGGCATACTGTTTTACCATATCTATTGTTTGGGTATAATTTAAATTGAGAGAGTTGTTTTATTTGAATACAATTATGATCATTATACAGTAAACCTTCAAAGGTAAGTAGTTATTTTAAAAAATCCGTTATAGACGAAGCTATGTACCGACCCTAATTTTAAGTGTCAAATATTTTGTTGGTTTGTTAAATAAAATAAGTTTTTAATAAGTCTTATGAAATGTATGTATTAAGCTGATCCCGACAAACGTTGTTTTGCCAAAAAAAAAATCTCATGTGAATCGGTCAAGCCGTTTCGGAGCAGTAAAGGAACGAACATTGTGACACGAGAATTTTATATATTAGTTTTCATGAAAGATGCAACATACTGGCGATATTTCATAGCTGTACTTCTTATATTAGAAAAATAGGCTCAACTAGATTTTAATTACTTTTAATTAAGTCATCACGATCCATTTGCAACGTTTAATGACTACTAAAAAAAATCATTATCAGATTGCGGAACTGATTTGTTTTAATATATAACCTTTGTATTTAAAACAACTTATTGATAAGTTTATCGTTGGCACGCTCTAAGATAATATTATTGATATGATAATTAGATTAATATTTGCTACTGCTTGCTTGTCTCTATGGTATTTCTGTAAGCTTAACATTTTTTTATATATAGAAAAATAGATGTTAAATAACATGTTGAGGATTAACATAAAAATAGGATCACATAATTAATTTCACTTTCATTCTATCATTTACACTTTGTTTCAGAAATTTTCAAGAATAATTTCTGTTCTATTCCTTCAATAATGTTTGGGCCGTTTTGATAAAATGTTTTAAAAGTATGTTAATTATAATGATTTTTACAAATATTTTGTCAAATGCTTTATGAATCTCTCAGGTATTTGAAGTAAATACCTTTTGATGAAACAAAGGCTTTTTGGTTCATAAGGAATTATATTTAATTGTTTGTTTGCACCATACGTGGGACAATGTTCATGGGAGATTTGCGTTTTAACATCTTTAAATCTTACTCCTGTCGTTATTTGTATATTGGACTATCCAACATAAAAATATATTGTGAATCACAACTAATATTAAGTAATAAGAGATATTTTATTGTGTAGCCATTAGAAAAGCGTTAAAAGAAAATTTAAACAAAGCCAAAAAAGAATATCAGTTTTGTTGTATTTTTTATCATTACCTAAAGTCATTAAACCTTACCTTAATCTATTTTGTAAATAATACTTTTGGATATGTAATACTGAGTTCATTGCCCTTATCTTTGGGTATTACCAATTGAATTGGTTGTTATCATTCTATTTCTTTATTTAACAGATAAAGAATAATCTTTAATTTACCTTGATCGCCGAACAGGATCAGAAAAAATGTGTATAGAATATATCCCACAAATGTGGTATGCTGGCTGTTCATGAATCATTTTACTTATATAAAGATATCTGTATTCATTGATGAAATAAAAATTTTCAAATGTTAGGATGTCATAGAAATATAAGTTACCTTGTACATGAGAAGGAGTTTGAGAATATATCGCATCATAAAGATAACAGTGAGCCACATAGTAAGAGCTGCCAACAGACAAGCAATCACTTGCCACATTGTAGAATCTCTAAAAAAATTAATATATATAAAAATAAATTTAAAAGCATTGTTCTGCTTTGAAATGAATTACTTAATTATATTTGAAACTAATATATCACAATAGTTTTTCATACAAATTCAAAAAATATAAGTCTGGGACAAGTTATAAATTAATACATTTACCCAAAGGAATGCTAATCTAAAGACTAGTGAATGGAACAATTTTAGAAAACAGTCAATAATAATATTATAATTCATATGTTTAAGATATATTTTATATTCACCCAGGTAAGATAGAAGAAGCTTTTTGTACTAAGCCAAATGGAATATTAAATCCTCCAAAGTGTGCAGCAACGAGCAGTGTCCATAACACATATAATGATTGGAGGTGACCTGGGTAAACGCCATTGTGAATGCTGTTCTGTTAAGAAAATGATAAAAAACCTTAGTTATATTTTCTCATTTAGTGTATCATTATTTGTAAGACTATCCTACTCAGACATACCCTTACATCAAGGCTTATTTATTATATCTATCTATTATCATAACAACTTTAGTAAACCCATATGCATAGGATGTATATTAATTATATATAATAATGGTAACTTACTCTGAAACGGGCTAATCGTTTCTTCCAGGAACGTAACCCAGACTCCCAGACCAGATAGAGAACTTCACGATCAAAGTTAACATCCCAGCCATCATGAGTTATTGCAAATGAGAATGCTACAGCAGAATGGGCTTCAGCCATATTCAATGATTAATCTAAAACAATATTAAGAATACTACACTTCTATAACCCCCTTTTATTTACTCAAATTTTATTATTATTTTATAATACACACATGATACACACTTTTTTTTTATTAAATACAACTTATTGCTTATAATTTAAAAAAATTGTTAAAGACAGCATACTGCTACATGAAATACATAATTGATATCTTTAAAATACATGCAAGATTTCGAAAATAATAGTTGTCTTATAACTTTAAAGTGAAACTTCAACAAGTAACGGGTCTGAAAGTTATATGTTTAAGACTTTAGTATACACATACAGTCGCAGATAACACATTCGCATTATCAAACGCACACGCTAAGCTTGTGTCAAAGTCCAAAGTAAAACGAGAGTCGAAACTCGCAATTTTGCTAGGAGCGTTCTACTTTATACATACGTGGAGTTGCATAAAAAGATTTCCAATCAATTCATCAATGTTAATTCAGTACGCACAATTTAAAATTTTACTTAACTAAGTGCTTTGCTTTAAAAATAGTAATAATCATTTTAAAACTAATAAACGACTTACCCGGAAGAAATTAAAAATAGATGAATTATTCTATGCCGAAAATATACACACGCTTTTTAAGACTACACTTTCACTACCTACTCTTGTTCTAACTGTAAATAAATATTTGTTCTAGACAATACAAGGCACATTTCTAACTAATCATTTTCTAATCTGAATCTTACATAGTGATTTAGGTACACGATGCATAAAATGAACGAATGTGTTATGTATGATTAAATCCTTTAGACAGTATAATTAAATAGCCGCAGCCACAAAAATCTTATTCGTTAAGTAGTTATTTTCAATATGTTCACTGATGAAGTATTAAAACGCAAGTAAGTTTATGGCCACAACTCATAATTCTAAAGTGCTCACCCACACGAATACGTCACGCCGTAGACCAATCGGCACTCAGGCACTGGGAAGTAGGAACTGGGTTAGTCGCAAGTCTCAACTCTCAGGTCTGCAGCACATCTATAGACCACAGATGAGGGACTTCTGCGTTCAGTTTGATTTTACGAACAAGGCACAGATTATTAATATAAGACATGGTATATGGTAACATAAACGATGACAATTAGCGGATCTTTCAGTTTCACGATATTTTTATGTGAACAGATTAAAATTTAATCATTGAAGTCATAATTAGAACGTCAGTTTGAGAGCTGACAGTTGCATGACATTTGTATTTTGTATATTTATGTCACATCTGCTGTGTGTGCACAAATTTCGATATGAACATAAACAAAATAAACTGTAATATAGTTATCTTAAAAACACTACAAAAATCAGTTAAATTTCAACAACATTGAAGTTAATTTACTAAGATATATATATACAAAATATACTTTGTAAATTATTATAATAAAATGTGATTTGCCACTTTGTGATGTTTATGCACTGCTAGAACTAAATTTAAAATGTTTCGAACTATAAGACAGTCTATGTGGATATATGTATTGGTATTAGTTATAATTGTAACAGCCAGCTACATATATTTTTTAAATTTTATGAAATCTAGTTATGAAGCAAACTTAACAGCTCACAAACGATGCTTTTCCGAATTAGATTCTCTAAAGTATCAGCTGAAAGGTAAATCATCATCAAATATATGATATGATAAATTAATTATTGTAACATCAATTGATCATTTGTAGTTTTTTCAGTTGTCACAGAATATAAAAATCGATTAGATAAACTATTAACAGAAACACAGAAAAGGTTTGATTCAGAAAAGGAGAGGTATAAAGAAATATTGGATAGCTTTCTTGCCATGAAACAACATTCTGCAATTTGTCAGGTACTGTTACAATTGTGTAGTTGCCAAATAAAACTAAAATAAATATATTCATAAAATCTAAATAATCATAAAACTGTATCTGCCACCATATCCACTAAACTATTTTTAACTATAATTGGATTTAAAACTCAATTGAAATTTCATGTCTGTAAAATAGTAAGTAAGACATTTTTTGCGAATTTTTTGATACTCATATGGCATTGTTATTAAGTAAAACATTAAAATAAATCATCCCCGAGTATCATTTTACAACAAAAGAACTCCATTGTAATTGATATATAATTATAATTGATAGTATTCATCCACCATTCTATTGGTGTTATTAACCATATTTAATCATTTGTATTATTTTTTAGAGCCAATTTGAGGATCTTCAGTTTGAATGTAAGAAAGTAAAAGAAGATTTTGATATATTTAAAATAGGAAGAGAAAAAATTCAGCCATTAACATGAAGACCTCAACATTAAGATTATTTTTGATTAATGTAGTATAGTTTGTATATTAAATATTAAAGAAACTTATGAGTTGTATTTTTCCTATTATATTAATATCTATTACACAGTATTATCACATGATTTTAATTATAAAATAAGTTTACAAAGTTCTAGTTAATAACATATAATAATAACATTGTTGCCGTGAAGGATATCTAATTTCTGCTTCATTAAAGGTACAGGTGTCTCGCCTGTTATTAAGGTCTTGCTTAAAAATTATTTTAATCAAACACTCAATGGTCTATTAAAGGTGATAAGATTTATGAATGAACAAAAGACATTTGAATATTTATTAAGCAAAGACATTGTTAAAACTGCTTGAAGGAGAAAAAAATGGTAAACTTTGTAGACTTTTGTTTTAAAGTGTGTATCCACAAGATTGATTATAGACAAAAATGCACTTTCTAGAATTTAAGTTTACTCTTTAAACAGGAGGTAAATGTAAAAAAAACATTGTCGTTCGTAATCGTTTGAATTTCGTTTTCCTTACTTTCTTTTATTTTTATTTCTTCAGGAATATCTGTAACAATAATGTATTATTGTTCTTATGTTTATCTATAGTTTATATTATCTTAAAAAAGGTATAACCTGCTTTCCCTGAGCCCACGTCGACATTTAATAGACTGTGTAACTGTCAATAAAGTATGCGCTCATCAAATTACCTGTACCGAACTTCTAGACCTTTTTCTACCGTTTAATGTTCCTGCCAGGTCTCTACGTATGCATGCTTGATGCTACTTTTAACTTACCCACAGATTCACACCCCTGCATCGACCTGTTTTTGCACTCCTCTGCAGCTTCATTTGGGAGAGAGTTGAGGCAGCAACTATTGTCTTCACCAAGGTAGAGACAATGGTTGCTCTTCAGCCCGCTACTTCCTTGTGTCAGTATTAATTTTTGCTCCTGTTTGTATTAATTGTCATTCCTGTAGTTGTCTATTTTCTTGTTTTTTACAGAGAAACTTAATTAAGGATACATCTTAACTTATAACATATGTTTATGTTTCCTTAATAAATAAATAAATATTATTGTTGTGAAAAAAAGGTGTTTCCTCCAACTGGAATGATCCTCGAAACTACTCGGGATGTTGAAAATTTGTATTTACGATTCTTCGTCCTTGAAATCGACGTCGATGACGTCATCGTTCTCGTAAGTTTTTATTTATTTTGTTTAAACTAATGCACATTATTAATATGAATATAGATAAAAAGAGTTAAATAAAGATTTATACTTAAAATGTTGGGATTGTCAATTGTCAATTCCTTTCTATTTTCACTCTTAAGTGACATGTTAATGCATCATTTTTTTTACTTTTAATAAATCACTGCTTTTGTTGGCGGCAAAATCTCCTGCCATAGATAGGAAAAAATATTGAGGAATTGAAAGCAAACATTTTACAATAAAAAAACAGCACAAAAACACAGCCGCAGGGGTTGTGGCCCATTTATATACCTACCTACACAAGATATAAGTAAATAAAACAAATAAATATTTGTATTTATTTACCGACAACACGAGGAAATTTCACGAGTTTAATGAAATTTCTTTAGTGTATAACAAAATCCCATTTCAATCATGGGCAATGATATTTTTTTTCAAAACATTTTAAACTTATTTTTAAAACAACACAAATCAAAGCCGGATTTAATTTTACTTGTAGGTACCTACCTACACATTCCAAAATATAATGTGCGTGAATCAAAATATTTATCGACGTTTCATATGAAAAGTATTTTAAAGACGTATCTTACATATCATAAGGAAATTGTTTTATAGCAAATTGCAATACACAAAAAATACTGAACATATATTTGACGTATTGTAGGTAATCTTAAGTTTCGTTCGCATTTAATTTTTATGGTAAAAATGTTTACACTACAATTTTACGATACATAAATTTCGTTAAGGATCAGTTAATAAAACTCTGGGCCATACGGCCGATGATGTAAATAAACTGGTATGGATTAGCTATATTGAGTTTTCATACCTAGAAATTAATATTTTGCGATATAGGCACCAGGGGTATTGCACTGCTTAATTGCGATATCTCATAATCTGTCATTATTCGATTTAAATATCCCATATAAACACAGCGTTAATATTATTTATTAAAAATAGAATGAAAAGTCTTATTAGAACTTTTGCTCTGTAAAGTTGTATGTCCAGAGTCCAGTGTTATATGTAAGAGAGTGTTAATTACACGATAAGACTACTTCACATTACCTTACATTAATACGATCTGATTTGCCTTTATATATAAGCCTTAGCCTTAGGTTGTTTGGTGCAAATAATTGTATAAAATATCCAGTTCAATCAACTACGTCTTATTCCATCTAATAACTATATCAAGAAAGGTAATAGCTGACACTAGCACGTGGTACGGAGTACGGCGTTCTCTTTCATCTTATATACTTTTTTTTAAAGGAAGTTGTACTAATTCCCCTGTCTGCAGATTAGTGTTGTCAGTATGAAACGAACTGTCATTTTTTCAGTAATATTCATCACGTTTGCTTATGTCAACATTGCATTTTAACTTCCGCTGATAAATTATAAGACACAATCATACTAATATTTTTCAGTTGAGGTTCTAACATAGAATTTATCACTATAAAATATTGAGTCTGTTTATGTACAGAGAAAATATTTATTATATTAATCATTTTAGAAATAACAACTCCTTCCTCCTATCAGATATAGGTGCTACGTTCAAATTACCTCTGAAGCCTATTTGCAATGGAGAGAGCAAGGCCTCTCTTAATTAGATTTTTCGTCTATAAGGTAACGAGTAGGTACACTATGTTGGAAATATAATCATAATCTTTTCATTGTTGAAATAATTCAAATGAATTTTATATTATTATAGGATTTTATTAAATGTACAATCAATATGTTACTTAAATTTATTTTCATATGTATATAATAATATTCACGTCTACCGAATTTTTTGCGGTTACACGACAAAAGTAATTGACAATTGAGCGGAACAAAGGGTCTAAAAGGGACACAAAAGAAGGGTAACATTCGACGTAGATATTGTGAGCTTCATAAGCTCCGCCCTACGTAGTGTTCTGGGCGTATTTCATTAATCGAATCGTGACAGAGCGAGACAAGTATACCAGTGGGGGCATGCTTTGAAACGAAACAAAAACTAATGTGTAAGGGGCGGCACCTTGTGGTATTCTCTACCACGGCCGGTGTCGCCCCAGTCTCTCTCATTCGCCTCTCGTTTAGCGCCGCTATGTAAACGGCCGTTGTTGTGAATCTAAACAAAATCAGTCAGTGTTCGTTTTGTTGCCGTTAAAGTAGCACGTCGAGAATCTCGTGTTCGGTTATTGATGATGTTGTGGATGTGAACAAAATATATCGAAAATGCACGCGTTGTTTGGTGAACAAAGTCCTTATACGTACCGCGGAGGTCCTACTGGCGGATACTCCGCGGGTGTGACACCTTATGGTTATGAACAATACAGATACGGTTATGGCGCTCCATACCTTCACCCGCATCAGCAACATGTCGGCACACCCAAAGATATGGTAAAACCACCATACTCCTATATAGCTCTGATCGCAATGGCTATTCAGAATGCTCCCGATCGGCGAATTACTCTTAACGGCATATATCAATTTATTATGGAGCGATTTCCGTACTACAGAGAAAATAAACAAGGCTGGCAAAATTCTATTCGGCACAATTTGAGCTTGAATGAATGCTTCGTTAAGGTTGCCAGGGACGACAAGAAGCCCGGTAAAGGGAGTTATTGGACTCTCGATCCCGATTCGTATAACATGTTCGACAACGGATCTTATTTGCGACGGCGGCGCCGATTCAAGAAGAAGGATGCACTGAAGGAGAAGGAGGAGGCGCTGAAACGGCAGCAGCAATTGCAACAAGCCCAAGAAGCGATAGCCGCACAAGAAGCGCTCAGCGCGGCGGATGCACTCGGCCATCAGCGGGACGTGAAGCCAGATGTCAAACCGCGCATATTCGAGTGTAGGCCAAAACGAGAACCCGGTGCAGACTGCATACGATATGAGAAGCCGAATGATGCACTCGATGAGTTTAGCGAACCAAGGCTACCACCATCTGCGGTTTATTGCTCGCCACAACCGTATTCATTGGCCGCGGAGGAGTTCCGTGCGGCCACCTCTGGCTGGTACGCAGCCCCCGAACCACCGGCCGAACAGCTTCCGCCTGCATTTAGAGATCTCTTTGAACCACCAAGTTGTCAGCTAGCCGGTTTTCGGGGCGGATCACCTGTGCCTGACGCTTACCGAGCGTCCCCACCGCCACATCATCATTACCGCACCTCCGCCCCATCGTATTACCACCATCAAGCCTGCGTTGCAGCTGGTCCCGCACCCGCACACAAGTCCTACTGAGACATCGCCCTCAGGTGAGCGTTAAACTTTCTTTTTTACTTGCTTTGCGAATCTTATAGGCGTCGCGAACTAGCTGTGCGAGTTGTTTGATATCAACCCCTGCGGCCGAGGGGTGGACGTCGGAGCACTTCGTGACGTGGTTGTGGTTGCAGGAGGCCGGCATCATACGGCGCCGAACGGATTTAGCCGCCCGCGTCAATCCCACCGGATAAATATAGCCGGAGATGCCGCAGAGGCAAGCGGCGGCGTCGATAAGCACTGTTTACAGATCGGCGGCCGACCCTGCCGCCTCCCGCTCTGTTCACTTCGATAGGTATGTTTTTAACACGTGTTTGAAATCACCCATAATTAGTGCTCATTATATGGAGGTGTGTATACCTGACAGATGGTTAAATGACAGGTCGATCATTCGTCTTCCTCACACTATTATAATTGATGCAGACAATTCTTATCCCTGTTCGTTTAGATCGGTCTCCCTTACGCATATAAGCTTAGGTATTTCCAAAGTTCGGTACTAAAAAATTTAAGCATTCGATGCAAAATCAAGCTCAAAAGTTTCAAAGTAGCAAATCCTTATCGCAATTTAAAAGTTAAAATGTATATTTTCATATAAACATGTTTACAATTATTAAGTTTCGTTCCGAGTAGACTTTTATCGGTGACACGTTCACGTTCGGTTGCTTCTGGTGCATTGTGTTGAAGTGTAACTGACCATCTGGCAAACAAATGGGACTTATAATAGGTAAAAAACTATCTAAGCTCAACAAAGCTTGACCACGTACGTGCTTAGAGTTAGACTATGTTATAAGAAAATATGAGGATGATCGTTGTTCTAATTTAGATTTATTGATCGAGTTTCAAGCCGGTTCTTCTCGGTAGATAACTTGCCTTCCGAATCGGTGGTAGTGTAAAAATTTACGATACAGAAGTGTCTTTATAAAAACCTACATGAATAAAGATGTTTTGATATTTTTTTTTGAGATTCTCTAAACAGTTTTATTATATCGAATACCCCATTCGGTTGGATGGACTCACTTCTGCGTTGCTTGTTCCATTTTGTTGATCTTCTGTCTGTAAGAAGTCTGTCTTCTTTTGCAAGTCAGTGGTAATCAGATGCTTGATTACCAAATAAGCCAACGAGAACCACTGCAACAATGTTCTGTAATAGATCATCTGCGTCTGAAATGTATTGTATGTGTTGATTATGAGATCAGATTTCTGCCAACGTTTATTATGAAAAATAGGAACGACCTCGGGTTTGAAAATTGCATGCTGCTCATGCTAATAAGCTGGTGTTAGTGTTAACCTTAATTTAAGTAAGCATCGATAGTTTAATATGATAGTAACACTTTATTACCGTGTTACAAAAACTATTACATGCATCAAACACTCGGGAGAGCATTAACAAACTCGTTAAAGTTTACGTGAGAAGATTTACAAAACACACAAAATATTCTAACACTTTCGTTGATACTAACACTTATAAAACCGATATTTATTGCCGTTTAAATGTATTAATAGTTTGTTTTTGTCTTATTTGTTTATTGAAGTAGTCGTAACGCTCAACGAAGGAGTTGACATTGATCACGTATTGAAGTACATTCGATATTGACGTAAATTATTTTCCCTCCAAAATCAGCTCAGACAATGAATACATTTTGAATAAAATGCATTAACTTCTTAAACGATTGAGCGATCTCATAAAATAATAAAAGTTTCAATAGATTTACGTTGGGATTAAGTTTTCCAACTTCACAGTCTCTGTCTATAGTTACGACGTTCACTTTTCACGAACGCAGAGATAAATTATAAAACCTCGTTTTCATTCAATTCATTCAATTGATCAATTGAATGAATTGAATGAAAACGAGTTGTGTTCATTTCTAACTTATTTGATTTTATAGTTATTATTGCATCTTCACAATCGTTAATAAAAATGCTACTTACTAACACGCGATTATGTATATAATGAAAACATATTTAACTACGATACATATTACATAACAGTTTAACAGTATATCTCTAGTGAAATGTTTCTTTGGACAAAATTTATAATCACATTCATTGACTAATGTTTAATAATTATTAACGAACAACGTAAGAACTTTCTTAAAAGTTTTAAAGGCTTATGTTGGCACACAGTGAAATATATCGATTTATTTATTTTGTTTCCACAGACTAGTGGGATATTTTCTTAAGAAAACAATCAATAATAATCGGCAAACTATACTTATAATAAACACATTAATTAAGTATTTTCTAAATTTTAATTAAGTGAGGTAAGGTAATTGAATGTGTTTTCCAAAAATCATACAATTTTTTTCTTTTTGTTTTAGGTTTAATATTGATGGACGCATGGGAGTCTGAAAAAACGAAGAACATACCTTGTAATATGGTGAAGGATGAAGTGAATGAACTTTTCGACATTCATCGAGGGTTATTAATTTATTTCTTTTAGATGAAATTAGTGACAGAAGACTTAAATTAGTTTGTATATTTGTTTAACAATCATAATTTAATAGTTAAATTATTATACCGATAAATTGTTTTAAATTTATGCGCGTTAGTGTATTAAAAACTTTTGAAATGTCTGTTTGCGGTAGCAAAACGTGACACGTTGTCTATGACAAGATCCATTCGTTTGCTGTAAATATTAGACCTTAGAAAATTTAATATTCATTAGATTAGAACTGCTGTAGAATTAATTTCTAGTAAACTTTATCTAGTCTTTTCCCTTGTACGTAAGTGATATTTTCATGATGTTTGTTTATTGATAGAATCTACAGTCGATATTGTATTTCAATATCATCAGACAATTTTTCAAACCGTATTTTTATAAAACCATTACAATTGGAATATTTTGCAATCAAATTTTAAATAACACAGTTTTTTAAGGTAAACATTTTTAATTAGTAATATCAGATTCGCCAAATCAGTATCACATTTTTATATTCTAATCTGAGTATAGTCTAAGAATATGTCTATAGTTAAGTTTCATCTGTCAATTATGGGATGTGACAATTGACCGAAGCCTTATGCTAATAAAATGACAACTCAACTCTCGAATATGGAACACTGTCATATAACAAAAAAATCATTAATAGCTCAGACAAAAGCTCGATGCATGAGAATAAATGATTACTGACTATTACGTAAACGTATGTGAAAATAACCACAGATCCAGAACTTTCAATGTTTACTATGCATTTTTGAATCAGCCGTGAATTATCGCAGCCTGAAACTTTTTAAATATAGAATTATAATAATAAACTACAATTAGCGTGACGGTTATTAAATTACACTTGGATACAAACATAGGTACAAGACCTACTTACTCTGAACTCAGTCTGAATACATTGGACATAGAGGATTGGTACAAAAATATGTTACATTATAAATGCTTGTATTGTATAAATTAATCAATTTAGATTGTAATATTCCTATATACGAAAATTATCTTTTTAAAAATTCTATAGTCAGAATGAGTTTTTTTTTTCGATAACATAGATGCATTGAATAATAAATGTATCCTTCAAATTTATAATAAGACTAACTCGTATTAACTTGTATCTTAAGTAATTAATAACTTTGTGATATATTATTTTAAACGTGTGTATATAAAACCTAATTGAATATTGAATGGTTATTTGTATTTAGTATATGAAAGGTGGTTTTTTTTTTCATAATTGCATAATATAACAATAATAATATAAAGACACATTTCACGTACGTTCGGTTAGCTGCGAGTCAAGCAATTTATATATTATGTGGTGCAAAAACAACTGAAAAAATATATTGTACAATTTAAATAAATACATATTAAAATAATAATGGTCTTATTAAAAGCAATAAATCTCTATTTATTTACTTGTAAACTAATCACAATATTATATTACAAATAGTTTAAGTGTGTAATCAATTGTTCATTACCAGACTTATAAGAAATCGTGCAAAAGCAGAGTTGTCATATATATAATCTACTAGCTGATCCCGACAAACGTCGTTTTGCCAAAATAAAAAAAAAGTCTCTAAAAATAGATGTTAACCGATTCTCAGACCTACTCAATATGCTCAGATTTCAGCAGAATCGGTCAACCCGTTTCGGAGGAGTAGGGGAACGAAAACTGTGACACGAGAATTTTATATATTAGATAACATATTATTGGCCATTTAAATTTCGATAAATAATTCATCTCCATTAAGAAAAAGTATGCCCTGACGGACCATTTTCGCAATATTATTAATTAAGCTCACTGAACTATTAATTGATTTTAACAAGGGTGCAAATCCAATGTTGACAAAGGTGCGGCCGACATCTTGCATCTTAATAAGCAGACGAAATCACAATCGTTGTTATAATCACCACGATTTGATACATCGAGTGGGCACTTCAACAATTAAGACCTTGGTATTTCATAGCTAACTAAAAACCTCGAGTGGTTTCAAGGAGCACCGTCCATAGTACCGACAGATTACCAATCGTTCGTCTTAAATTTAAAAAGATCGTGAACTGGCAATGAATATTTTGTATCGCAAACACAAGAATTTTATCCATATTAATCATCTTAATGCCAAATGTGTGTTTTGTACGGCTGTAGCACAGCATTGACTTTGGAATAATAGTTGATGGCTTGGAATGATAAAAGAAATGTAAGTCTCTTGATTTGAATGAATTACGCGTAAATGTTCTCAATGCAAAAATTGGGAGATTTGTATTGGGTATTTGTGGAGCTAATTGTAACTTGTCCCGGATCAAAACTTTTTATGCCAAGTAGACTATAGGGGGTGGAAGAGAAACAGGTAAGTTTTTATTATAAGAAAAATCATTCTGAACCGATTATTTAAACTCCTTCACCGACATAAACCTATTAATATATATTAAATAAATCTTTGTGCATATAGAAAAATCGTTTGTTGCCGGCCCCAGAGCTGGTGTTCGCGCGCCTCTGTACTCATAAGTAGAATGGTTTGTTGTACGAGGGTGCTTAAGGAAAGGAACCAAACGGACTGGCCCGATTCAAGTGAAGGGCTGTCACAGTGACATATCTTAAGATGACGGATAGCCACCCACGAACCAAGGTAATTGAAGAGCTGTTATAACAAGTTTATTTTTTATTAATCCTCTTTTTAAACAGTTTTATGACTAGTGAATTCTCAAAATTATTTTACGTATCTTGCATATAACATAAATAAAATATATTGAGAGGCCGTTTTGGTTTTAGGCAAGATTATGGAGACCAAGATGGTTTTTTTTAAATTTATTTCCGAAATATAAATACAAAAATGCACTTAATATAATGTAGTGAATTTAATGCACTGAAATTTAAGTGTTGTTTTAATTATTTTTGGTGACAGTTGATAATGACTTATTAAATAATCCTAGCAATTTATAATATAGACTTACATTAACATCCTCAAAAGGCCAATAAAACCAGTACTTTATTTTATACAGTTCCCTCTCTCAAAATCTGGCAACTGACTTGTAAGCCTCCTGGCATTGCAGGTGTCCATTGGTGGCCTGCTCATTTGCCTCATTTGCCTTGTTCCGTAAAAACAAATTAAGTATGATACAAAACCTCGACATTCGCCAAGCGACCTTTCAAGAAAGTCAAACCCAAAGGGAGAGCTTTGGGTTAGAGAAAAGGACAACTTGCCCATTTAAATTTTAAATGTTCCAAGTAAAGTCTTCATAAACCAAAATATACAACTTCTTCTATAATGCAAACTATAAGGGGTGCTTATTTTGGCAATGTTTCTGTGTACCGGTCAGTGAACTATGCATGATGTTTATTGTTTTTTCCAACACCATGTTGCTTTTGGCACTTTGGTTATTTGTTTGAATGCACGAAGGTGAAGTTGCGTAATTTGTGATGAACATGACGACCCTGGCATTGCACGCATTAATAATAATTTAGTATCATTCACACGTACAAGTAGATTTCCCTACAGAATGAATTATACTTACTTATATATCACAATTCCACATATTCCATAAGGGATATAGTATATAGATATTTTACAGATAAACGTACTTTAAGCAATTGTATGAATAAGGTACTGAACATTTCTCGGTTTTCATTCTGTTAAACCAAGAAAGAAAATGAATATTATTAAAAATATACTTAAAAAGTACACTAGTCTGGTCATTCAATCACTTATCACTGATTTTCAATGAGCCTTATCCAAAATCTTACACATAGATGATTAAACAATAAGAAATTAAGTTCTCTTCCGCTTCCCGAAGTTGCAGATGTTTTGTGGCATATAGTTTATAGATTTCAGTAAGAAACGTCATACGTTGGTTTTTTTCGTTGCTTGTTAATTTTAGTCATGAGTCATACGCTCAAGGATTGAAGGTCGACTAAAGGTCAACAACCACCTCAGCTGTATGGATTATCTCTGTCTTAACGCGATAATTTAATCCTTTGTTTATCCAATGCCTCTAATAGTCTTGGCATACCGGAATGGAAAGCATCTGAGCCAGTCATGTATCATAAGCATAAGAAAATAATCCACCGGCTGAGTAACGACTGAGGATGTGAGTGCTAACATTGAGAGACCTTTTTTACATTTCTGTCAAATGAAAATCTTTTTTTACATTGATGTTCAATCGATTAATAAAATCTTTATAAATCATCATATATAAAGATGGAGAAATATCGGAGATGTACTGTATTTTATTAAGAAACGGTGACAGCAAACAAGTCATACAACTGTTAATGAGTAATCTTACTCACCAGTGCCTCCTGCTCATTTGCCCACACCTCTACAAAACAACAAACAATTGTTTTAAGCGCTGCAAAATGAAAATCTCAAGCTTGATTGTTTAACTCGTTACCATAAAAGCGAATATACTCTTCAAATAAAAACATTGACTATGGTGTATTGGACGGATTTATCGTTAATATATAAATTGATTTATATGTGTAGTTATATTTATGTAACCCAACTACCATATCAGTAACTATGTGTTATCTGAGCATGTTGGTTTCAAAACAAAAAAAAATAACAACAGAAGCTCTTAAAATGATTCTATCACGCATAATTTAAGTGGCTGACACATTGACGTTCATAACACCGGAACCCCAAGGGAAATGCTTTCAAAATGGCGTCCACGCCCTATGATTAATTTCGGCCCCTCCCTTATACGCCTTGAGTTGTCACAACTGTCATTCAAATCATTATTGACAGAGGGGTCGCATTTCAGGGAAGTTAAATTAAGCTTATATCGAATCTCTTTAGCAAACTTACTCATTAAAAAGTGTTGGGCTACAAGAATGCGTAAAATTTACGTTAATAATTGTAATCTTGTATAATGTATATGTAGAAGTTAAATACGTTAATTATTGTTTTAAGTCTGACGCCATCGAGAACATTTTAGTCTTGTGTCACTAATGGCCACCTTATTACCTCAAAATGAAAATTAATTAATTAAATACAAATCTAAATTGCTCGTCTTTAATAATTAATTTAATAACATATGCCCTAATAAATGTTTCATGTACAATAATTGGTAAATATGTATATAAATGAATATATACATTCTCTTTTGTGTGGTGACAAATATCGTTTGAATATGAATACACTTTTTGGAAGTTTGTTTTCGTTCGTATTTTCAAAATGGTTTAAATCGCCAACTCAGTAACACCGAAGGCAGTTTAGTAAAGCAGTTTGATTTGACGGTTATCTCGCCACCTACGTTTATATTGAAACTTAAATAAATATTTATTTTATCGAGTCTAATTTGGCACGAGACTACTCACCGTGAGGCGACGGCAGCCATTCGTTTAAGTTATATTGTTTGTCCGCTTAGAGTATACCTAACAATACAATCTGGATGACGTTGACTGAATTATATTTTTGCTTGCACAACGGACAATACTTTCACATTAAAACAGTACACACAAAAATTGGATATTAATGGAATCACCAAACAACCTATTAAAAAAAATTGTATTAATATTTATTTATAGACCAATAGTTTTTCTATGTAAGTACATGGCTGTTTTCTTACGAAATTTATCGTCACCGTTGATACAATATACACATACACAACCCTTTGGGATCGATCGACCTCACAGAGAGTACGCTTGAACCACTGGCAAAAACTGCTCGTAGAGCTTATAAGGTATAATTTTACACCAGCTTATTAAAGCCTGATCTGATCATGATATATCTTAATACAATGTTTGTTGTGTGTATTGTGTTTTGTAGTTGATATTCGATGCTGATTTAATAACACATTAAGTGAGTGAAAAAGTAAAACGTTTATTTTTAATTAATTATTATTTATATATCATTTTAACACTTAATAGCGCGTTATGATTATTTGTAGCTTTGTATTACTCTATTTATAAACATAAATAATTTTATCCGTAGAGACTTTTATTATAGTCTAACAAGCAACACCATACAGGTGAAGTTGCCGCCCATAGACACTTACGTGGCTAGGAGCCCATGGGCGCGTTGCCGGTCTTTTAGAAAACAGTATGCTCTTTTGAAGGACTTGGACTTGGTTCGATTATACCATGGCGGGCTGGTTCCATAGCGTGTTGGTGCGTGGTCATTATGCTGCTTAAATATTTATTTTTTACGTATGAGCTTACAACATATGCTTTGTATTATAAGAAGCATTTTTTACGGTAAACTGTGTCGAACGCAATTTTATTACGAGTTTTACTATTATTGTAATTTTAAACTCTGACGGGATTTAGTTCTATATTTTGGAAAATGTTTCAACAAACCCTTCCAACACGAGAATCCAACTGCAACTAATAGAGCAAACATTTAGATTCACGGAAAGCGCTAATATTTTTCTTTGGTTACAGGATTCCCAGTTTACCAGTTATATTAGCATCCATAGATAGCCCTGCTGAATCTATGGATGCTAATATAACTAGTGAAGTAATCACATATTAAAATCTGTAAGCTTAAATATGCAACACAATAATTACACAAAATTATTATGGTTATATAAATTAGTGATAAAATGTACCTGCAACTGGGTACATTTGCTTTCTTCTTACACAATCGACATTAATACAGACTCTTAACGAAAATGAAAATAACTCAACAGTCCATATGGGCCATGTCTGCGGCTACCCTTTCTGAGGCCACTATTTTAGTAATGACAGTGCGCAGGCGGCGACCGACGCGCCGTGAACCAGTGCTTTCGGGGAAATACGTAATTGTGCAGCGATTCAATGAATGAATTGTTATTAAAATCGTTTTATTACTATCACCCAATTTTCTATTTTCAAACTTTTGACGGAAACGAGAGAAATCTGTACACAACGCCGTCAATATAAATCTATTTTACGACAACATTCCTTAAAACAACATCTATTGGATATTTGAAGGCGATTAGGTTTTGTATCGCATAGTTTGGTAATTAAATGTTAATTATGCGATTGAGATTTAATAAATCCATGAGGCCGCTATAAAAGGCTCTCCATTTACCTTATTAAAAGTATGCTATTTGGCTGGGTTAGGGTGTTGTGTATTTATTTAAAATATGTTATTACATATTATATGTGTGTGTTAGCTCTAACATTTAACGCTTACATTGGGGTTAACAGACTGTGTGTCAAAAGTGTCATGATATTTTTATAATTGACTGATCACATATGTCTAATCCTTTTCGCTTATATGCCTCTGTATAAAAATATATGAGTTTTGCTTAAAGCCTAGATTGGCTTGATCGGTCAAAATTGAATTATGTTTGATTGACGATAAGGCTAAAGTAATCCCTACTTATAAAATTTAGTTGACTTTTATGAATACCTTAATAAAGTAACTGCACATCGGATGCAATGGTTTCTGTCAAAACCCACTTCAGCTTCATACACCGTTACTATGCTGTCGATGTTTAAATATGCAAAACAAAACGTTCATTAATAAGATTATATATTATTTGTTAATATAAAATTAAACAGAAATGTATAAATATTGTAAATATGCGATAAAATTATGGCTTACAACAATGAATCTCTGTTTCCCGGTGAGCAAATTAGTCTAAAGTGACAAATAGATGTTATAAAAATAGAAACGCTGACAGAGAAACAGACAGTCCATCTCTTCGCGTTACTAATGGGCTCACATTCCATTTTTCACGTTAAAATTTTAAAATAAATGTTAACGCAAATGATTTAGTGATCAGTTTTATAATTAATTAGCTTCGGTAGTTGCTATTGTTTATATTTTTCATATATTCGTAGAATATAAGCAAAAGCTCCACATTTCGTTGGTGCTTGGTAAATTTCTGGTAATAGGATTGTGCTAATATATTCTAGTATTATTATTTATTCCCTGAACGTATTGCGATACAGCGAGGAAATGTCGACAGCAATATGGGTCCCTCTGTTTGCTGCCACACGATCCTAAGCTTTTTAAATTAATAATTATTTAAGTTATTTCAAGTCTCAATGTTTATAAAGTTATATTGTTCAATTTATATAATATGACAAACATACTTAATTTAACCTATTAATATAACACAAAGAACGTTCAATACATAAAAAAAATCCATCGTCAAATTTCAACGTAAACAAAGTCGCGGGTGACAAATATTAAAAAAAATATATAGTCGGCTGTGACCGACGGTTTTTCGTTTGGTACGTTCGTGTTAAAAAGTAGAGTTGACTTCTACAAATGGATATTCAAATGTTTGCCAAAGGGTGGGTTCATGGTATTTAAAGAACAATTAGTCGGTTGCTTCTCAGCCCTTAGGGTAAATATTTGCCTATTCCCACCAACCCTCTTTTAGGCCAGTGCCGCCCAGAGCGTTCACTGGAAACGTGGTACATAATCAAATATATATTAATGTTTGCTCACACACCCTTATATAAATTCGAGGCTCCCTTCAATAATTTTCCTAATTAACCTTATATATGAAGCACTTATTCGTTACATTAAGCATCGTACTGGATGCCCGAAAATTAAAACTTTGCGATGTAAATAAAGATCTCACAAAGCATTTCTTCAAGTATTGAACAAATTGTCTTAAAGCGTTCTTGTAGATTTGGATTGGCCGGCATTAAGAAAGTTAATCAATTCAGCGTATGTTTAATGAGCCACCTTATTAACTTTAAAATAAATTTTAATAATTTAATACCTCCCTTGCGACTTCACCTTTATGGTAGGCCTCCTGCTCGTTTGTCCCGTCTTCCATAAAAAAAAATATTGCATAAATCACAAAGCGCAATGATTGAATCAAATGCCTGATCACGCAACGGATGAATAAAACGAAGAGCATTACGTTATTAACTGATCATCTATTACATCAGAAAAATCAGTTAAGTGGTATGTGAACTGATACCAATCTCTATTCTCAGTGTCATATTCAGCAGGCCACCAAAGCACCGTCGCTGGCGGTCGCCACCATACTTACAAAAATACCGGAATGTAATTAAATGTAGATAACTTTCGCTTTATAGACGGCTGCGCGCGCGCCTGTGTTTGTTTAGTTTGTTATAGACGTGTTTTTACGCAATCTGGAAGTCGTAAATCGTGTACACCAAATTATGTCGTTCACTAGAGTGAAGATACCTACAGTCCATCTATATTTTTTATTGCAAGTTTCGTCTTGAACATAATAATTATTCGAAGGCTTATCCTGTAAAATTGTATCACACGTTATAAATCATCTGTGTACTGTGTAGATGTTGTAAAACTGGGATTATTTATAAGTTTGTGTGTGTATTTATTGATCTAGAATCAATATCTCTCCGCGGCTCCCCCTAACCATTAACGACTTCTTAATACAATATAAAATTATGCCCACATTATAAACTGTTTATATTTACCACTTTAATAATGTGCTATTATGGTTTGCCGTAACTTTACTATTAAAATACTTTTAGTTAAATAAACGTCTTAATGGTTTCACTACAATATTTTCTTTTCCATTGACTTTACCTCACCGACAACTTAATATAATTTATTGCTCTCTCCACAAGCATTTAATTAGACAATTACTTTTCGTTTGAACGTGGTACTTGCACCTTTTAATTTGTAACACTCGTGTGTGACTTGTTGTAATTGCGCTTTTGAAAGATCACGGATTAAGTTTAACCTGTTCGCCGTTAACGTATTAAAAATATAAACGCAATTATTATTCTTGTGTAATAATTGTGCATTTTGTATTAATGCTATATGAATGGTGGATTGAAATGTGCAACAATTGTCAGGTTGGGATCATACCCGCATCGAGTAAAGAATCCGCACCCGGGGTCTAATGTGGCGAATAATCTACCTCGTGCTTGCGCCCCAGGCTTCGCTCGATATAATCTGCAAAAACGTACTGTGTTATAACAAAAATACAATTGCAACTGTCGCACGCAAATGGCTCTTTGGATGGTTCCTTTAAGGTTTAAATTCAATTTTATTAAACATAGCTTTTTAACAAGTCTAACAATGGGCTATTTTAATACAATTTGTTAACAATAAACATTATTTTGATATTTTTCGGTGGTATTTAGTTTTCAGGTAGTGTGATGTTTTTTAGATGTTTTAGATTTCGAATTGTGTAATTGTTCACGAAGATCTTTGAATGCGGTATGTCTGTGATTTGTGTGTATTAATTATATTAAATGATGTAAAAAATACTAATTTGTACCGGTGATCTAAGAGCTGGTGCTTTTCTCGTGTGTAAGCATCGCGATACAGCGAGGAAATGCCAGCATAATTGGTAAAAACTTTTTGAATTTGTTTTAGTCGTGTGGTTTGTTTAATTTTAAGCTGTATTAACATTAGATTAATATTAAGAATGTTTATGTAAATCAATTCTGTACATATAGATTTAGAAAAAATAAATAAATATTTGTTGATTAAACTTGAGATCACATTTTTTTCAAATTAAAAAGCCTCCTGCAAGTAACATGTAGATTATAGCTACAAATAGATATATACGTCATTGCTTAGGCTACTCCAGTTAAAAATGTCAATGCACACGTTTACATGCGTACTACTAGCCTAAAACTCGCAAAAACACTAAAACTGACATGTCATTGTGACACCATTCATCCCGTCCGTCCGGCCGACTTTTTTTTCAAAATGAAATCTCCGTATTTAATATGACACACAGCTGCTTTAAAACAAGGTATATTTTTCATTAAACGCTTCAATACGGACAGAGCACAACGTGGAACATCTCAACAGTATTTCTTAATGAATCCCTTCGACCACCGTTCATGTCATCTGTAGTGTAAACAAAAACCTTCGTCAAACTTTTATGAATTTGGTTTCTTCTGTTTTTTAGATTTTTGTGTGATCGCGACTGTCGTTCATACATTACACACATAATCCAATCAATCATACATTAAAATAATCCAATCAAAGAGCATACATAACCCTGCACTAGAACTTCATATATTTATCGCAGAGTTTGGAATGATAGTGGAATAAGCGGACGGTAAATGTAGCATAATATTTGTGTTGTATAAATTTTAGGTAGGTAGGTGTAAGTAGGTACTGATTGAATTCAATTAAAACAATTCTGTTCTTAATTTAAAAGAATAGCTAAAGTATGACAATGAGTGTAGCAAGTGTGGGTGGTAGATCGTGTGATATCACGGGCGCAGTTTGCCGTTCATCGGCTCACCAGTCAACAATGCGGGGATTAGCGCAGGTTCGCTGCAATTGTTCACTGTTCACGGTTTGTTCAGAGCGTATGCAACTGGGGATGATCGTTCACGCATTGCTGGCTCCGCGTTATCTCGACCGCCACCGACCCCTTTCAAATTTATTTTCGGTTGTGGTTTTAATTTGAAACTGTCTACGGATCAGCATATTTTACACCGGCTCCTTTGTAATGATGTCCTATAGGGTACGATATCAATAAATGAGTTGTTGTTAATCTTCGCTTTTTCATACGACAATTGAACGTTCCGTTTCTTATAAGAACCACGTTTAAATATAACTTTGACTGGATCGTTTCAAGATAAAAAGGCGTTGAGTGGTATATGTATAAATGATACGTTGAATCGTAATTGCGTAAACCCGCAACGGATATCCGTATTCCATTGAGAGCTGCCAAATACGTAGATTGCGGCGGATGCTGAAGATGAATTTCTGCGACTTGACGCATCAATCTGTCAACTTGTGGCCACGATCAAACGGTTATTATGAAGCGGCCACTGAGGCGTTCGATGCGTTGACAACTCGCTTCTTAAGAGAATATCTTGCATTACAGGTGGCGTGATTTCACAAAGTGTATGAGTAAGGTCAGCAACGCAAGCCAGGCAATTTTGTTTGACCTCATTCTATAAATAATTATTATGATACTTAGTTTACTTGAAGTAATTGGAATTATGCATTGCTTAAAAATTGCCTTTAATTGACTATAAATAAATATATTTATAGTCAATTATTATCATGTATAGGCAACTCATTTTCATGCAATATAACATGGTTGGTATTACGGACTACTTCTGTCTCGGTGATGTAAATAGTAAGAACCTTTTGAATGCTAAAATCTTAAGTGAAAAATAATATTTCACTAATTAATCAATCGGTGTGTTATTTTTATGTAAACTTTATAAGTTTCTTTTCAATTGCACTTCAAAGCAACACTAATTGAGCAAAGCTCAAAAAGCTTACCTCTTCAAGCACTGACGACTTTAAGCTACGCTTAATTTGTTACGACACTCGCTCGGTCTTCAATAAGACAATAAAACGTTTAACGCGTCCGATATATTTTCATTTCAAACAAAATATTTAAAGTTAAATTGTCAACTTTTAAGATACTTTAATGTAATAATTTTAGTTATACTTTTGTTTTGAAAGCATCGTATGTACCAATTAGATTATGCCGTCTCGCAAATCTACCGTAGTTTTAAAAACCATACAATTAATTATAATTGTAATATAGGTCGGTGCTCTAAAGCGGACGCGTTGGTTAAATTCAATCGATATACGCTGTCGGTAACAAACAGCTGCAATTTGGATTTAGCCTCTACGCCCAATTTCGGTCGGTAGACTTATTTTAACATTACACACACAAATATCCCTTGTATAAACACATCGCCCCTTATAGAGACGGCGAAAAGAAGAGCTTAACTCTTGAATGAAAGTTGATTGTTGAAATTGCATCTCTGTGATCCGGTGATAAAGGCATTATTAGTGCGTTCTCGTTTTAACCGACTTTAAATGAAAGTGTGTCCTTAGATTCTTTTAAATTTATTTTCATTACCGTACCACCTTGACGTCTGGCGCTCCACTACTGTGCGTTTTTTAAGGCAGTTTCTGCCACGCACCACCTCTTTGTGGAACCAACTGTCAGCGCAGGTATTCCCCAAACCGCTACGACTTGGAGACGTTCAAAAAAAGAGCGTTTCTCTTCCTTAAAGGCCGGCAACTCACTTGTAAGCCTCCTGGCATTGCAGGTGTCCATGGGCGGCGGTTGGCATATCACTCGAAGTGACCCGCCTGCTCGTTTGCCTCCTCTTAAATTTAAAAAAAACCAGCTCATTATCCAAGCAGCATATGGGTAACGTTAAACCATGCCGGTTATTCCTGGGTGGTTCGGATCGGATCGGTTTCCACCATTTGAATTCCTTGTTATTCACTTGTGTGGGCGGTTTTACGCGAGTATCGTTCAAATCGAAGTTACTTAAATCGGTACTCGTATTCAAAAACTACTCGAATTTTAGAATTATCCATCTCTCTCTCTCTAGCCTGAATAAAAGAAACAACAGATAATCCATAATCATTTTTTTTTTAATTACCATAATTGTAAAATATGATACCATGTAGGTTCCATGTTAATTTGAAACACCGACAAATGCCTAAAAGAAAATCGTGGAAAAAATTTACTTGTCGGGAATATGTATTAGGTATAAACGTTATACAGTATAGTAGATGTATAGTACATATAATAAATATGATGTTCATCAATAATACAGATCATTATTACAAAACAGAACCGAAAGCTCTCCTACATCCTGACGGCTCACGTTAATAACAAAACGAGAAATGTATATTTCTTGTTATACACATCTAAAATTAAACTGGATTTTTATTAATTTTAAAATCATTCACGAAGCTCGGGTCAGCTTGTACATTATAAAGGCGATCTATTAATGTGTTAAATTATATCACCCATTTAACACGTTGTTAATTAACAAAATATTGGGTATTTAGTAAAACTTACTATACAAATAACAGTTAAAATATATAGACCACAACTTATATATTCTTAATAACTTTAATAAACTTTCTAGTTAACCTTTTCATACAAATAATATAGATTTGAAAGCATATTTATCTTCTAACTAAATATAGATTTCGATCTATAAATTACTATTGCATTTAAACGTATAGTTGTAAGTATTTTTACACAGTAACAGTTTTTAACCTAACTAATATTAATATATAGCTTATATTAATTTATATAATAAAGTACTGTATCTTGATTAATATTATTTTTTTGAATTGGTAAAACTAATTCTATTTGCCTATGTTGAATTTATAGTTCAAACCGTACCATTTCCTAAAAGGCCGGCAACGCACCCGCACGACGCACGTCACCTTCATGTTGAGCCGCTTGCTCGTTTGCCCCCTCCTCTATTTAAAAAAGATGTTAATAGGATTTCAAACGAAATTCTAATTTTTCACGTCTAACTAAATTCACTTGAATATAAATATACAGCACTTATCACTAATTGGAACTAACAGACTAAGTCGAGTTTCTTTTGACACCTTAGTTGAAATATCTAAATAGTCTGTGCATTAGCCGAGTTTCTTGCCTGCTTCTTCTCAGCTTGGCGTACGAACAGGCGTAGAATCACTTAGATTTAAGACGTACACTAAGATGTACCATAATGAATAACGATTTTTTGACTTTGACATTTGACATTGAAAAAAAAATGTTTCAAAATATGTAAGTGGGACGGACGCGCTAGTATTTTGTATTAAAATTCGTTCCCACTATTATTATTTCTCACGTTAAGACAACAATGTGGTGAACTATAAACAATAAACATTAGCTAAAGAACTTTGTTGGTATCTCCAAGTGTTAGTGTTTCGGCTTACCACGTAGCTGGCCTACAGACTGCTACAATATGGACACCACATGGACGAAACCTGTAAACAATGTGCACTTCTTAAAACCAAGGATTTTATTATATTGTAATATACAATTTTTATATAATTTTATTTTTGTCTATTGTATAATAAAATTTAAAACAAAATCAATTCTAGTAGAAGTATACTGAAACATCGTTCATAAGAATTATTCACTGCCTTGTCAATTTTATATGACATAGTATCTTATTTCTATTTATTAACACTTTGATGAAAAATCAAGCAAATTCAAAAATTTATTTATAATACTGAGGTAAGTCTTTCCTGTAGGTATATGTATATGCCTAGATATATTATTAAATACGTTGAAAAGTTTTGAAATTATTGTTAGTTACTACATCTTAAGATATTTATTTACAGTTAAAGTACATTCGTAAAATTAATATTAAATAAACACAAAATATTCTTAATATTAGCCTAACTAAAATAATAAACTTAAAATAAAACAAAACACAAAACTAAAACAAATTTAAAAAGTTTGGTCCCTGTGGCAGAGTACCCACAATGCTGGCGGCATTTCCCCGCTGTATCGCGATGCTTATACGCTGAGCAAGGAAAGCACCAGCTCTTGGATCACCCGTACTGACTACCAGGCGCCTACTTAATTCTTTAATAAGCGCCTGTGCACTTGCACTCCATGGTCCAAAAGTCTCTACCCCAAATGAAAAAAAATATATTGTTTGAGGAAAGACTTTTGTACTCTGACCTTTTCTTTTGTTTTATATACGTTATGTATTATTCACTGTGTGAATAATCTTAATAAACAGTCTTGTATTGGATCTGGATGTTTTTCACTTGTCACCTAAGACGCCTTACATGGCGACCCTGCCAGGACACACATTTCTACACTTAAGAATAGTAAAAAAAATTTTTACAAGATTTGGCTATACATTTATATTTACAGGCAGTTCCAAATCAAGGGCCTAGAGTGGACGAGAACTAACAAGGAACTCTCCGCCACTAATTCAAATCGCACAAGTATGTTCTACAGTACGGTACTGTAACCATTAAAATATGCGCCAACCAATAGGTATGTATAAGAAGCAATTAAAAAAACATTAATACCGGTGGGCATAGTGAAATAGGAGCACAAATTTACGCTATAGTTAGAACAACCCGCAAAATCAAAAAAAATTTATTTTGCAACATTTATTTAATATACCACCTTAGGTAATAAATATCCAAAATAAAATTTCTATCCGAAGTATTGGTCGCAAGCGAAAAATCCTTTTTTTATATTGGATAGTCCATTAATCGTGTAAATAAAAAAAACTTGACCGAGCCATTGGTTCGGCATAAAACGTTTCCTTTAAAATCCTTAAACTTCTAAAATAGAATATATCAAATTACAAATTGTTGTGTTTAACTGTCTTGCTTGTTATTTCGTACATGAGGCGATACGGTTAAAATACAAGACAAACATAGTCGTGTCGGCTGACGGGCCACTCTCGGGAGTTTACTCATATTTATTTACATAACTTTTTAAACAAATAATGCGCTATTTATTTTATATCACGACATCGAATCTGATTATTGAACTGTGTTTTATATAATACATATATTGATTTACTAATACAATACATGTTGTATATTTTTTGTGTTATTATAATATATATTAATTTAACATTATTAATATTAAAATAAAGTTAATATAACTTAAAATAAAAAGTTTGGTCCTTGTGGCAGAGTGCCCATAATGCTGGTGGCATTTCTTCGCTCTATCGCGATGCTTATACGCAGAGCGCGAAAAGCACCAGCTCTTGGATTATCGGAAATAAATCAAAAAATCATATATAAAGTCATATTTTTAGTTATATACCTTATTTTTAGTTTGGTTTCAGTCTTGTGTCGCGCAGCAAGAACCTATAATGAGTCCTATCAGTCCTTGGATAGTAAGTAGAAATTCTTTAAAAAAAACCAAGACTCAACACACTAATACACACACACACTTAAATGCTCGTTCTTCACATAACATACTTCACTTGTTCATATGTATATACATATATATTTTTTTTTCTGTTCGTGTCATTTTGTTATTGTTGTTTCTGAGATTCTATTTCCGGTTCTATGTTTTAACCTTATTTTGGCTTTATTTTTATTGTGTAAACTTTTTTTGATAAGCGTAATAAAAAAATAAAATAAAATATCGAATCGATGAAAGCCCTTATAACAATGACGCGATTAACATATTAGTATGTATGTGATTAACCAAGTTTGCTAAGTTCATCAAACACTTCTTAGGTGTATCAAATGCGAACTGAAATTTGAAAGAAAATACTCAAAGTTAACACAAGGTGGTACTAATTGAACTAGCCAACTTAGCCACTTGGTCACTTAGCCAAATAGATCAGTTTAAAAATAGAACGCCACAAAAATATATAAAAGCAATTCATTTATTTAATATTTAATATTAAATAAATGAATTAATTTAATTAATTAATTAATTTTCCCTTTTTATTTTTATCCAGAACACAATTGGTTTGTCACCTGCATTAACCTACATAACATTAAGATGCCTATGGTGACATTAAATTAACAACTGTAGCTTTTTCTGAACACTCTTTCCTTATAAATAGTAAAGCTTAGCATCGAGCTTAGGATCATAATATAATTATTAAGTATTCTCATCGAGAGAGTTATAAATCAGTAATAATCCAACCCACTGCAACAACAAAGCCACGTGCACTGGCGCCGCGTACGTCTGCATCTCTTTATGTGTGCTATGAAATTAAGATTATAATCCAAATGTTGTAATCTATATCGATATTTGAAGGAATAGTCAAAAGGGTCAAGGATTCACGATTCAGCGATTTGAAATCCGTATTGAATGTAGAGCTGGCAGTAAATTTATTTATTTATTTATTTACGGCCGAAGCCAAAAAACAAATTAAATGTAACTCTATCCAATTTTTAATTCATTGCCATATGTGTATGAAAAAAAATATATTTTTGAACCTGAAGAAATCTAATGTATGTAGCGTGTGTAGGCCTAGTTTACTTGTGTTACCCACTATACATACAAAACACGTCCCATTGCCTGTGAAGGAGTATTTTTTAAATACACTACCTTGCAAAATAAGTAAGTTTAAATGTTGTCTAAATGTATATACATACAATAATTTTAATATTATCTATATGGATAAGATAAGTGAAATCAATGTAAATATATCAAAGTGACGTTTTTAACAGAACAAATCTCTTAAATCTAAAATTAAATAGTTATTATACTAATTACACAATTATAGAAAACGAGCCCATTCAATTAACGTTTCAAACTGTGTGAATAGGAAGCGTGCTTAATTTGAGGCCTAAACGATTATGCGTCCAATAATCCAGTACGCAAACATTGTCACAGCACATTCCCTTCATCTTGAAGACTCCACGTAGGTGTCGAGGAGCCCACACCGATTTGAATGGGCCGCGGACAATGCGCGTCACTTGTCGCTTCTAAATCTGGTCAGTTTTGACATGTCGTCATGTTTTTATTAACGCCTGTCATCAATAGTTCCACGGCGATTTCTCGGCGTCGGTCCTACCCAATTTGCAACAATGGCCCATACTTCTAATTCCCATTGTGCCAAATGACAAGTCAGTGTTATTGCGACTAACCTCACAATGCGGATTAGGATTTATTTGTTCAAATGACTCCGGTGTTCCGGTGAGAAAAGGCGCTGGCTTATCTCAGTCTACTTCCTTGTACGCAAAGAATGGTCATTAACGATCTGCATTTGTTTCTCGTTACATCTATATTAGTATGCAAGTATAAGTATATGTTTTAATTGACAACTTTGCAATATTACATAATAAAAATTAAACTACAACAATAAATTCAAAATGTAATATTTAATAATCATTAATAAGCTTTATTTGGCTAGATGCCATTGGCATATCTCTATGCCTACATATAGAGACTCCGTAGGAGACCATACACGGAATGAATACGTTTGTTTTCAATATTTCAATTGAAGGTATTTTTTATAAGTGACAAACTGAATATTCAATATCCTGAAATGTATTGATTTTTAATTTTAATATGTTTTCACAGCCGACACGTCGATGACTCTACATTTTGTGACAGTTTCTGATTGACAAAACGGGCCAATAAGCCCTCTATTGTTGCTCTATAAAAATAAAAAAAAAAAGGTCGATCCAATCCTATTTTTATGTCGGCCACACAAAAACTAATTCAGTTTCATACGTGTAGAATCGATATTAATGCAACAATACTAAATAATCCTAAATGTAGCGATATTTTTCTACATAATTGGGTTATAGTTGATGAGGACGACCTCCCTGGTAGGGGTTTTTTTTATATACTAGCTGACCCGGCAAACATTGTTTTGACTTATAAATTATTTCTAGGTAATTTCTAGTGTAGACCGCAAATAACTGGCGGAGAAAACTAATTAAACGACCGGTGATGAAAAATGATTAAATTACTAAAAAAATAGGGGTTGGTGATAAAAGGGTAAAAATTTAGTTTCGTATGTATTTTTAATGCGACATAATAAAAAAAAAGTGAAGAGTGGACCACCCTTATCACTAAAATTGTTGACCTACACTAAAATTTCATGAGAATCGGTCAAGCCTGTTACGGAGGAGTATAGGAGGAGGAGCATATACATACAACATACCATTGGGTCATCAGACAGGTTATATTAGTCCCCATAATGGCATTAATGTATAGGTGTAAATATATTAATTATTATCCAAATCATTAGGCTAGGCAAGATTATTATGTATGTGTAACGGTTGTATGTGAGCTTTTAAGTTAATGTTTCGTTATATATAAAGTTATGTTTTTATTGTTATAAGCCGGATTATATTCAAATGCCAGCCCACCTCCCAGGACACTGCGCATGCGCAATTAGCTGTCCTTTATTGAGCGAAGAACCCCCGTTTTGTTCTTGGCTTGGCTTATGTACTTGGTATATACAATTCAGGTTGTTCAGGCTGCCTTCATTCTGTGAGTACATAGTTTAGCATGAAAGAGTTAATATTCTTTTGAAAACAATCTAGATAAAGTGATAATAACAAGATATAAATCGTATATGTATAGTAAAACATATTAGAGATATTATTTTTAATACAAACATAACATACAAACTCGTTGTTCTATTGTAGTATCCAGCTACCCCGCTATATGTCTATGGTTTATCATTTATGTTTTTATATCCAAAAATAAGTACCTATATACTTAATGCACTCACTAGCTTCCTAACGAAAAATGCCTCGTCATAGAACTCTGAATTCGAGCGAGCCCATCGCTACACACAATTAAAGAGTAAATGTAAAATAAATACTCGACATATATTGTCGATTTGATCCGTGACATACGTGAAGTATTCAACGCGCGGGTAAACGAAATGCAGCTCTATGACATTGTGTTAGAATCGCTTTTACATTGTAACTAATGCCGCTTTGTCACTAGAATACAACCCACGCAGCCTTTAAACTCTGTAGTGGCTAAATGATTTTTACTATAAAAGGGGATATCTATAAAGTGTTATTACAGTTCGTCTATGTTGAAAACTTTGAAGCCAAATCAACCCTACATTTATGTCCGACATTTTACAGAGCCGGGACTCTTTTGAGTGCTTTGCGGGGAAGCGGTTTCGCAAAGCGGTCTTTACAATTAGGAGTTGTTTTTTTTTATGAATTATTCCCCTTTTTATTAAAGCGGTTTGTTGCTTACCCGAATGGTCAATCCGTTCATAAAGCATCTAAATTTCATTAATAGGTGACGATTATACAAAAATCAATACAATACAAATTATCAATAGTTTAATTTTTGCATTACTAAAGCGGCTAGCTGGAAATCAAATACAAATTATAAGATCGTAAACGCTAGCCAAAAACAATAAAATATAAACCAGGATAATATTTTGTAAGGAGACCATAATCCGCCTGAAAGAAGAGCTCAGCATAATTAGCTATCGATTCTTCGTAAAGTGGATTCCTTTAGGCGTTATTAAAGTTGAAACCTCTCAGTGACCCGGGGCTATGCGCTCCCTCTGAATATTGATAATGCGAAATGTACGCCCGGATACTTTAGTCTCTATAAGGATTATACGCAGTATAAATTTTGCTCTCTTTCATCTCACATTACCACACTTTCTTCCACAAAATCTATAGAAGTAAATCAATATATAGCAAACCCACTATATATATTGGATACGCTTTTAATGCTAAATTTTAATGGAAAAAACACAAGACTAAAGATTATATACATAATTTATATAAAAATGCATTGCGTATTTCTGCCAACTGACTAATTAATTTGGTGCCTGGATTTTTGAAGCATTTAGTTGCCAGTATCTTAACGTAAATTTGATTTTGAATCGTGACCTAACAATACACTGGAAAGGTCTTCACAGATGGACGGACATGCGAGCATGTGTCCCATTGTTTAAGGATGGCCGTAAATTCTCGATAAGTCGTAACAGAAAAAAAAACCCACGATGTACCGCTCCGCACACATATGGCTTATAATAACAAAGTCTTAACCGAAAGTAAACTAATGCAACCCCGCGTACCATTTTGGATGTGTGCAATCGAAATGGTATTCAATTGACTGATTATAACGAGAGTGAAATATTAATTAAAAAATATTTAAATTTATAGGTGCGATTTTTAAATTATTTTTTGTTTGATTTTATTTTGTTTTAAAACAGAACATGTGATTAACGATGGGACTAAAGTGTTAGAAATGATGCACACATACACAGCAATAACATTAGAACATAAAATTTAGGAAGAAACACAAAAAAAATACAATATAAACGAGAAATATCTTTGTGAAGGTCAAAATATAGAAATTCGCTACGTTTTCATATATAAAGACTTACCTGTATTGTATACATAGGAATACTTTTTTTATTTTATCAGAGAATGATTTAATAAAATAATAATACTGAATAATCTATATACCTATTACGAAAAAACCAGCCATGATAAAAATGATGATATCACGATACTGATGCTTGGGAATGAATTATTCTGGTCTTTTTTGTGACTAACCCTTGACTTTTTCTACTAAATTTTAGTCACTGCAGTAAGATAATTGTAAAAACTCCCACCAAATAAATGATCAACTAAGTTTCTTGTGGGGTCTCAGCTGAGCGCTCAGTGAATTTCTGTAAACCTTATTCTAGTGTCCAGAAGCGATTAACAATCCTAATTGATTTTAGGAATTTGAATTACCACAAACCATCAATAAAAATACTCATGTTGAACTCTTATTGATTTTCTCACAAAATACAAGTGAATAAATCGTGATTTCAAATTGAATTTGAGAATCTTTCTTGTATGCCAAAACGTTATTATTTTAATTGCGTGAACTATCCTTCGTATCACATATAACTTAAAATTACATATTGTGAGTGATCACACAAACCTATTTCTTGCACTACCTGTTTCCTGCGGTTTTACCCGCGTTAATTTTAATCGTATAACCCGATATTACAACCGTTTGAAAAGTGATATTAATCCTCATATTTTTTGTAATTTTATTTTAAAATAAAATATCATACATAACCAAGAGGTTTTTTTTATTATTTTAATCAGTTCCTACACAGAATGTATGACGAAAATACACAGGAAAATAACAGACTTCACACACATACCTACACACCAATTACATAAAAACAAAAAAATCAAATAAATATTTAAAATCAAAGACAAAAATGAACAAATAAATGTACACAATAATATAGTAAAATTATAAACGAATAAAATGGACACAAACAAAAAGAAGAACTAACTCACAGACATTTACTGTTCTTCAGTAAATGTCCGAATCAAATCCACCGCCATAATTTTCATTCTGTGGACCAGCGAGATTTTTTCCCGCGATATTCAGTTTCACGATGGCTTGATCATAGTTCTTGTTGTTACTTTTGAACAGTGGAGCATTCGTTACATGACTGCGTGCGCCAAGTGCTTCATTTGGTACCTTATCGGTATCTGTCAGTTTCATGCCTGGAGGTAGTAATTTATCAGTTGGTCTCCGCTTCGGTTTTCCCGGCCATAGGTAATCTAAGATTACCTCAACCAGACTATCGATCTCCTGTGATATGTGTTGAACTTCCATTAAATGCAGAATGTGCTGTAAATATAATATGGATTTTTTATGGAAGCCTGGATTTCTAATTATAGTTGACCTATAGAGAGTTATTAGTCTTAATCGATGTTACGTGTCTCGTATACTTGAAATCCTTCAAGGAAAGATCGTACCATTTGCTAAAAAGCCAGCAACGCAATGACAAGCTCCCAGCCTAGGAGTGTCTATAGGCAGGGACTTTGTGAAGTCCTGTTCGTTTGCCTCCTCTTGTATAAAAAATAATCGGTCCATAGTCCATATAAAAAATATAATTATATACAAAAATATATATACTTAACAATATAATTAATAATTGTGGTTTGATTTATTCACTATCTTTTAAACACTTTAATAGTAATAAACATTTATAATTATACACTTTTAAGTTTGTTATAGCAGTTAATTATACCAACTTTTAATAAAAAAACAATGAATAATAAACAAAACAAAACACACGACTAAAGCAAATTCCAAAAGTTTGGTCCTTGTGGCAGAGTACCCATAAAGCTGGCGACATTTCCCCGCTGTATCGCGATGTTTATACGCTGAGCGAGAAAAGCTCTTGGATCGTAGCTGTCTACCAGGCGCCTACATAATTCTTTGTTAAGCACCTGCACTTAATTAACTAATTAATAAATAATTGTACTCTGCCACTACACAATTGAATTCATTTTAGTATTGTCATTTAAGTTGTTTATTATTACATATTGTTAAATAAATGCAACAGTACATATTATTTTCTATTTTTTTATAGAAGAGGAGGCAAACTAGCAGGCCACCATAAAGGTGAAGTCGCCGTTGGTGGTGCGTGGTAAGAAATGTCTTACGAAACGCGCAGTGGTGGAACGACAGACATCAAGGTGATACGGGTGGAATTTTGCATTCTGCCCGAAGATGAAATTTAGCTGCAGGTATTAATCCGAACAACTCCTCCGAACACTCCCAATGCTAAATGCGCTAGAAGATGCTATGCGAATATTAATTCAATATACCTTATTTGTATCATATTCTTCGAGATTGTTATATGACAGCATATATAGACGCACCATCCTTGTATATTTAGCACGAATTTTATATATTAATTGTCCCAAGAAAAAACCGTCATCATCTGTATACATTTCAATGAAAGACTGAATTCTACGCACATTCATTATAGCATCATACGTAAGTTCTTTATCCAAATTAACTATTTTGTATCTCATGTAAACATTCGTTTGGCCTACATAGACTGACTCCTTTTGAGGTAACACTAAAATGATATTCAAGTATTAAGTATTTTCAAACTTCCAATAATATGTAATTATTAATTGGAAGAACGAAAGAATACAATAACACTCAAGGTCAATAAAAAATATTACAAATTTGACAATATATACAATAAATATATAGTTATAATTAAGAATAATAATATAAATAATAAATAATATAAAAAATAAATAATAAACTAAATAAACATACTACTGGCGCGGGTGGACGCCAAATGGGATACTGCTCAGAATTTGTGTGGATTCAGTGCCCCAGTTGTCGCAATCCGCTACACGGTGTGTAAGTGTGTATTGTGAAGACAGTTTGAATTAAAAAAAAATAGGACTTTATTTTGTTCTTGAACTAAGTATCTATATTTTAATGTAAACGATTTACAAGTTAATAAAGTTGTTAAACGAAGTACTGAAAAAAATAATCTGTGTATCTCTTAAGTTTAAACTTACATTGCGTAATATTAAAAGTAAACATATTTTTTTGGGTACTCTGCTATTAAAGTTTGTTTTAGTTTTATTTATTTACATTTTATTGCACTTGAACAGTACAAGTAAATGACGTTAATACATGTTAGTACATATCAGAGCAGCGGGCAGCCTTATCGCTAATAAGCGATCTCTTCCAGACAACCCACACACAGTTTTGTTTAATTTTAAGTTATATTAGTTAGTTTAATATTAACAATGTATATTTATATTACTTAGAAAATAGTTCATATACCTACCAATTCAATTGGTTTAGTACTTTTTTTAGATTGGATTTCGATCAATATATACAATCAAACTAAACTAAAACTGTAAAGAGTAGAATAGTTTACTAAAAGATAAATTTAAAAATGTAATATTTTAACACATTTTTTTTAGTGATTTTCGTTTTTTTTTAATTGTAGCAAACAGTATAACTTACGTAGTAACAATATAAACAAGTTAAATAACATTAATATGTTACACATCACATAAATAATTATTTAAAAAATACGAACGATTAAATAATATTCCAATAAGATATTGTATAAAACCCTATTGTATACGTAAGTACTAGAGAACTGAGTTGTTAAATAATAATTAAGTATTTTAATAGCTTCATAAAATCGAATGTGATGGAGTGACGAGAGTTTCTTGCCTGTTCGTCTCGTCCGCTCTACGCCCTTGATTTGGGAAGGTTAATGAAGAGTCAACTTTTTTTGTTATTATTTGACGATTCATAAGTGTACCATAAGTATGTGAATAAAGATATTTTTAATCATATTTCATATTCGTATCATGGCTTCTTGGTTTTATTATACGTGCAAAACACTACTTAACATACACAACACGGTGTGGTTGAGCTTCACAAAATGCCTTAAATTGCAAAATGCAGTGCAGTTCCTAAACCTCATACGTGGTATGATGAATGTATGATATGACAAAAGAGTTACAAATTTTACATACATACACAGCAATTACACAATATTATCTTATACATAACAAATATACGTTGAGCGAGAAAAGCACCAGCTCTTGGGACACCGGTAATGACTACCAGGCGCCTTCTTAGTTCATTAAATTACCTTGGTACCTACAATTTAGAAAATGTTATAATATATTGTTTCTATAACTTATGACTTGACTTATCCTATGTCCCCTCGATGGGGCAGAGGGCATCCACAGCGATCTTGCATCGCGCACTGTCCAACGCTTCGCATTTAATTCTTTTCTGTTTCTATAACAGTTATGTATTTCACTGTTCAGATTTTCGGTCTAGCGCTCATAATATATTATCAGAGTTGGTTTAGCATCCAAATGATAATATATATGAAACTTATGTATCCCAGCTTTGTCGAAGTGCTTTATGCAAGAATTACCACCGCAGGGGTAGCGAAGGTGGGGAAGCGATGGGGCGTGGCCCTCCGCCCTTTTAAATCGTGCTTGTCTCTTCTAACGCTGAAATATTGATTGGGAGCTTCCGGCACAATGTATTATAATTTGTCCTATTTGTGGTTGTATCATTTTATGTATATCGTTTTTATTAGTAATATATCTCATATAGAGACCCAATGGTCAACTTAATACGAACTTATTTCTTCTGTTTTACTTAATTTAATGTATGTTGTGTTATTATTTTTTTGCATTCTTCGCAACTCTTGCAACAGTGCAAGTTTAGTTATTCTTGTGGGTTGCCTAAAAGAGATCGCTTATTAGCGATAAGGCCGCCTGTTGCGGTCTTATATGTAACATCTATTAACATTATCTACTTCTACTGTTTGGGTGCAATATAGTCTACCTTTGTGTAGGTACACCCTTAATCAGATGGTATAAATATTAATCTTTTTCAATTAAATTTTATCGTATAGTAAAATTTAAAGACTTTTCCAAGCATATACGTTATTTCTTCACATAAATTATCCAATTACTATTATTCAAAGTGAGATAAACCATATATCATATTATATTTTATACAAAGTAAGAGAAACGGATACCAGGAGCACATAAAAGGGGCAGAGCCCAGAGAAATCAATTTGTGCACTCCCAGGAATCATACATGGCCTGGGCATGGGCGATTAAATAGAATGTGGTTTCCAAAACTACGGACGCCTGGAAAATGCACAAGTGGGAAATGAGGGAAGTCGATGTGTAAGTCGACGACGACGAACCTATAGAGCCATACCTCAAACGCTTAAATTGTGGTTCTATACATCTCGTGTGACAGTACGCAACATAATTTCAGTGTATTTTCTATTCATATATAAAATAATAATTGTGCAATCAAACTTGCACAATTATTTTTATATTAATTAATACAGAAATACGGTCGGTTTACCTAAACTATTAAAAATATTATATCGTATTGGTTTGGATATTCCTTGGCCGGCTGGTTCCATAACGTGCGTTGGTAAGAACTGTCTTACGAAAGTGCTGGAACGTCGGACATCGAATTGATACGACAGATGTTCAGAGATGAAATTCAGTTGCAGGTATAAATCCGAACAACTCCTCCGAATAGCAATGTTTGAAAATTTAAAACCCATCTAACAACACTACGATAAGGATGCATGGCCTATACCTAATATAAAAAAGCCGGCAATGCACTCACGAACTCCCAACCACCGGAGAATCTATGGGCGGCGATCTCAACTTTATGGTGTGCCCCCTGCTTGTTTTTCCCCTATTCTATAAAAAAAAGATTAACCTACACTATTTGCTATAAATTTTAATCATTATCTTCATTTCTTCAAAGTAATTTTCATTTTTTTATTTCATTATACAGTAAATTAACAAAGCTTAAATTTCCATCCCGTTTAACGATATTGACAAGGGCCTCGCTTTTTGCTTGTTTTATCTCGTCAAAGTTTACGTGCAAAATAAATTTTACACAAATTAAAATTTATTCAATTCGACTAGCACAACGCTCATCAATATTCCGCGGACACAATACAATGACGCCTGTGTTCGTGTGATATCTGGTAAAGAGGCCGACATTTACATTTTAATTAAACCCTAAGGGAACGCACAGGATAATTTTCAAATAGAATGATTCCGTTCCGAGAGGGTCTTGTTAGCTCATCCTTATTATGTCCTTATACCAATGATTCAAGTATTGCTATATTTTTTCTAAGTATTTATATTGACCAATTTATTTCTCATCACAAATAGTCCATGTATTGTGTCGTTAAGCTAATGAATGTTACACTAAAAATTATACAGTATATAATAACAGACAACAGACGGTATGTTCTGTTTAACTAAAACTCAATATTTTGTGTTTATTTAATAATTAATGTTGTTATTCGAGTCTGAAGTTTTTATTTACTTATTTAGTTTCAATACTTAAAATAAACTCAGTCTGACTTAGAATCTTGTTTCAATCTACTCTATATAGCGATACTCTATTTAAATAAACAATTAAATATATGCATTATTACATTATTTCTGTAAAGGTAAGCGAGTGGTTACGTGGTAAAAGCTACCCAGATATATATAAAGCTTATTAAAAGTGATGTATTAATAATTTATATGTATTTACACAAGCCCACTATACGTATAACCTTATACACTCAATATTAACTGGTACTCGTTTTTTTTTAATTTGCAATAGGCAAATTACAAATACATATATAGAAATACAATTTAAGATAAACAAGAGAGAGAGAGCGTGTTCTCCAAAAACAAAAATATAGGCACTATATATATTGTCAAAACGAAGAGCAAACAATAAATATATTTTATATTTATTTTTATAATTAGACGCAGGGAAACACCATCTATCTTCCTCAGCAAAGTTGAAAGATACATAAATGCTACCACAGGCAAGACAAATACAAAAACGAGTTCTACATACACACAAGATTAACCTTCTGTTGTCTAGCATCGAGTTTACCATAACGCTGTCAATTAAAACCTTTTTTGAGAACACTTCTACTACGATATTTCCAGCTTGAGTGAAAATAATAATTTAAGTATAGTTAATTGCCTTGGTTTCCGCTTTAAGCAACACAATACGCAACTATTTCTTTCATCACATCATAGCCATTTCAGACTGAGACTGAGTTCTTTAGTAAGGGTTAAAGTTGTGAGCTAGTGTCTCCGCACTAAGCGCTTTATTATATCGGCGTATGATATTGTAGTGTTAAATCTTAATCATGGCCGCGCCGCTTTGCTATAAAACAGAAACCAATTCAATAATACCTTAAATATATTTACCGGAAATTATAAAGTCCTAATCTGCTGTGGGAAAAAGCTTTTAAATTTTTATGAAAGAGCGTATGGTCATTAAGTTTTTACTCTGAAATTGGAGACATCAACGTAAATTATGAAAGACTTGTCCGTTTCAAACTCTCCAACATCCGGTCACGGCGACAAGCTGTCTGAGCCGAAACGAAAAAAACAAACATCCTGAATTTCTAGCAATAAGCGACTCTATGATTTTATTTGACAGTTAAAAATATCGCAGATAACTACATAATTTATGGGTTACGAGTGAAAAAGGCGGTAGCACATCGAATGTCACACGTCATTAAGAACTATCAACAAGATCGTTACCAGTTTTTATAAATTTTTATTTACTAATTACCTTAGCTGAAATACTATAAAAGGCATTTATAAGTTTTATGTCTTAGTCTTCTACCTTTATACTAAACAGTATTTACTAAAAATATTGAAGTATTTCAATGTATCTTCTATATTTGTTGTTTTATATTATAACTAGAGATGCACCGAATATTACTTTAGTATTTGATATTTATGATATTTGGACAACTTTTAATTTTTGGTTTTTGCTCCAGTTTTATTCGATTGAAAATACCTAATTACAGTTTATCACATAAATTAAAAAGACTTAACCTAATGATGCTGAGCCAGGGACGCGATAGTTATGCCCCAAACAGGGACAGCAAACGAGAGTAAGACCAACATTCAGATGGGACGATGACCTGAATTCGGCGGAAGATTGGACGTGGACGCGGCAGTCTCATGATCGTGAGCTGTAGAGAGGTTTGGGGGAGGCCTATGCTTTTAAGCAAAACGAACACCCGAACAAAGATGTAATTTATCACAACATTAGTTTGTTGAAAATATATAGTTCAGTATTTGTTTTGCTATTTGTATCGTACAAATATGTAATAGGTATAATTATTTATATTACTCAGGGCACGTATGGCGAATGACGAAGTTTCTGTCTACGAATTTAACAAAATATTGTTTCCACGAGAAGCGTAAAAGCTTCGTTATGATTTCATTGAGATTAAAAAAATAAATTGTTATTCATTTTTAACTTGATAATTTGCCAATAACAGACAATGTTAACTCAAACATCATTACTGCAGAAGAAACTTCATATAAATGAAGTTTCTTCTGCGACGAGTGACGTGACGAGTCATATAAATGACTCGTCACGTCACTCATCGCAATCTGTGCAAACTTTTTGACGGTTGACTGTTATTCAATGTCATCCTTCAGATTTGACAAACCTATGTCACTTTAATACTACACTACATGATTGACTTAACAGATTCGCATTTTCTGTGGATCTGTTATCTCTCTCTAGTCTGTGGATGTTGTTATATTTTGTTTGAGATCGGTGAATTTTGTTGTGTTAAATTAATTATTTTTATTTCGCGCCAAGTGCCTTAGATTATTTATTCATAAATGGGGAATACAAATCTGTTTCTAGCATATTCTTGAAGCTGGAATTCCATGTTTTGTTACAGTGTTTGTACTATGATTGCTCCTCGATCTAGGTTGTCATGTCAACAACCGAATTCAAAACAAACCAAACAAAGCTTAATAATACACTTATAAGAAAAAAATAGTTTAATAATGAATTTGAAAAGTAGTAGATTTACCGTCATTATTACAAGTTTGTGAAATTTGGCCTTTACTTTGAGATTTCTATGTTAAATAAATCATTGAATCCAAAATGAGAACTGTACCAAAGTGGGTTAATAAAATCCACGAAGCAGATAAAATCGATAGCTCCAGGTAAAATATATTATTGTTAATAGTCTTAGCTATTATATTATTTAAACATCAGTTTATATAAGATAGAGTGACTAGCCACTGCCCATGTAGCCAACATACCCAAACAATATGGTTTTGAAAGGTAAAAACGTTTCTTCAATTTCAGTGTGCAAACAATATGCTTTAGTCCTGATGGAACACAATTGGTAGTTGGTGCTGGTGAGAAAATAATGGTGTATGACCCAAAAGAAGGGGCACTCGTACAATTACTTCAAGCCCATAAAGGAGCTGTTCATTCTGTGGATTACTGTAGTGATGGTAAAAAGTTTGCAAGTGGTGGTGCAGACAAAAATGTAATAATTTGGAACTCTAAAATGGAGGGCATCCTAAAATATTCGTGAGTGTCTTTTAGTTTCCTTCGTCTTAACATAACAATAGTTACTTTACTTTACTTACTTACATTCTGTGAAAACAATTTTTTTTTAAATTAACAGTTCATTACAAAAAAAAGAATTGTGTTATATTGCTTGTTTTGATGAGGACAGGTGGTTGTTAGCATCACGCTGATCAACTGAGTTGGGGAATATATTTTCTTGATGTGTACATGTAGAGTTATGTCATGCATTTCCTTTTGTGTCCAAGAGCTAATAGTTGATTAATATTAAACATATGTTTACTTAGTTCTTAAGTATTACTCATATTTAAACTATCAAGCAAAAATCCTTTTTTTAACAATATGTCTGTAAATACAATCTTTTCATTACAGCCACAGTGAAGTGATTCAGTGTCTGGCATATAATCCAGTAACATACCACCTAGCGTCGTGTGCACTGTCAGACTTTGCTTTCTGGTCTGCCGATGTTAAGGCAGTTCAAAAAGTAAAAGTATCAGGTAGAATCACAAGCTGTGCATGGTCAACAAATGGACAATATTTAGCCATAGCACTGGCTAGTGGAACTGTTACTTTAAGGGATAAAGTAAGTATATACTTTTGAAACACTTTAGGATACTGCCAGTTCGCACACTAATGCTCCAAGTCAAAGTCAAAAATAAAGCAAATGTAAAAAAAATAGATAAAAGATCTGCACAATACAGTTTTTACAATGTCATGATCCTGTCAAAATATAGAATGAATTCATCAATTGCTTGCATTTGTTAATATAGTATTATGTAGTTTATATAATATAAAATTAATTATTTCAGCATTGTAATTGTATTTTATAAAGGTATTTTTTTGATATAGTTTTTTCAATTACTTTCAGTTGAACTCTGTCGGTTTCTTAGAACAACTTATTGTTAAATATAACTATATTGTATTTCAGACTGGAGATGAGTTCCAACGTATAGAACGTGATGCTGCTGTTTGGTCAGTGGCATTCTCTAAAAACACACTTGTGATTGGCGACTGGAACGATACATTATCATTCTATGACATGCTTGGTCAACAAGTCGCTAAGGACAGGAATATAGGTATTTTATTAATTAAAGCTACTATGAATAAAATGTTCACAGATACAGAGAAGACAATTTGTGGTGCTTAATGACTATTTAAATATTTACAGGTATTTCGGCATTAAGTATGAGAGTCGTTGGATCATTGATATTAGTTGGGGGCATTGGTGGTTGGGCGGTTCTAACCTCTGAAGGCATATCTGTTATCACAACAGAACATGAATGGGTGTGGTCAATAACACCGTCACCCACGTTTAATACTTTGGTGAGTTTAATACGGGTCATTGTTTTTAGTTAAAAAAGAAAAACATCACTATATATTTCTCTATATCTGAATATTTCCTAGAGAATAACATTTTTAAGGTGCGATGCAGAGTTTTTTTTTTACTTTTGTTTTTAGTTTTATGTTATATTTTTTTATATATATTCATATGTTTTTATATTATTTGGTATTGTGTGTGTGCCTTGCTGAAAATCGGTGCTTTGGTTACTAAGCTAGTCGGAATGACCACGACTGGTGTACTGAGAGAGGTCTAATTAACATTGCGCCCTTTTTTATATGAATTCATTTTTGTATGTGTGTATGTTTTTTTCATACAGAGTCATTTGGGCGTAATACAAAAGAATTGCCAATGATTATCTTATGCGATTCTTCTTCTTAATATATTTCCACAAAATTAGTTAACCTAGTAAAATACATCCTAGGCCGTTGCTTGTCAAGATGGCAGCCTATGGTGCTACCAGGTTGTATTCAATACTGTACATGGCCTGTACCGTGACAAATATGCGTATAGAGAAAATATGACAGATGTGATAATACAACACCTCACATCAGGGAACAAAGTGAGGATCAAATGTCACGATAAAGTGCAGAAGATTGCAATATACAAACATCGATTGGCAGTAAGTATTTTTGTAGATTACTAATATATTCCATTCTTTATTTTTTTTTTAATTTTATAGAAGAGAGGGCAAACGAGCGGGGGGCCCACCACCAAAGTGAAGTCACCGCCCATAGACACTCAAGTGGCAGGGAGCTCGCGAGTGAGTTGTCGTCCTTTTAGGGAGTGGATCATAATGGATCCATTTATAAACAAAACATTTGATAAAAATTAAATAAATATGTCGGAAGCGGTGGTTGGTTCGTTATTGGAATTAAGTAGAGGAGTTAGAGGACAAAGATCCCTTTAATGTGTCGGCAATTGGCTCAGCATCGGGACAGTTTAATTCTTGAGTAGCCTTACAATACTTTGTTATTTTATTTGTCAGTAGCACAATTTTGTATTAATTGTTTATTTTAAAAGAGCAGCTATCGAGTTTCTTGCACGTTCTTCTCGGTACGGCCTTCCGAACCGGTGGTAGTGTAAAAATTGACGATTCAAAAGTGTCTTGAAAAAAGACCTACTTGAATAAAGATATTTTGAGTTTCAAGTATTTCTGATTCATGGCAGCACTGTCGCCATATACCAACTCGTGCTACAACGAAGTCTAAAGGGTCAGTTACCACGCGACAGGTTCTCCCCCAAGCTAGTAACTGTTTTGCACTTAGATTTAAGACGCTCCTGTGTACGTTAGTGAATAGAGATATTCTGACTTAGACTTTATCGTTTCGGTGTGATTTAAGTGTAATCATGACGATGTAATTTTGTATTGATGACATTTTAGTCGCCCGCTATGTCAGATGATAATAATGGCCGCGCGGTGATAATATTGTATTTTTTTTTTATTTTGTCCAACACGAGGCGACATCTACAATGTTTTAGTGTATAGCTTGTGTGGCCTTTTGAATATTAATCGTGTATGGATTATTTCAAAATTCTAGGTTCAATTACCAGATAGAGTGTTGATTTACGAGCAAACAGATTTGGATGGAATGATGTATCGTGTTAGAGAAAAGCTCGTCCAGAAAGCTGAGTGTTCGTTGCTCGTTTCTACCAGTGAGGCACTGTTGTTATGTCAGGTAAAAAAGCAAAATGTCTATTGCGATTTTTTTTATTAAATTATTCTATTTTTTTAAATCGTTATTGTCATATTGAAATTAAGGCGCCCGGTAGTCGGTACGGGTGAGCCAAGAGCTGGTACTTTTCGCTCAGAGTGTAAGTATCATTTTTTTTTTCAATTAATTATTTAAATTTAAATGTTGTGTTTATTTTAATTTATTGATTGTTATACATATAAATTAGTAACTATTGTAAATAGATTTACTGAGCCGATTGAGACGGATATAATTTGTCTCTTAACCATAAATAGTCTAAAATTAATGCGATTTTTTTAATATAATATACATTTTTAAATTGGTATATTTTGATTAAAATGTTTGTAGGATACAAAGTTAAGTATGGCCGGTGCTAATATACCAAAATCGTGGGAGTTTCCGATGCCAATTCGTTATGTCAAAGTTACTACATTACATTTTCAAGAAGTCTTACTTTTGGGATTACTAAACGGTGAAGTAAGTATAATTAGCCTATTCTAAAGCAAAATAATCGTAACAAATATTGATCTAAAAAGAGAGAAGAAAGATTTTGGTTTCTTTCGAGGCGTGTCTAGTTTGAAACTAAAAAAGTTGTTTTCTGAATAACTCATGTTGAATTGGGCTTTTTAGGCACACATATGTTTGCTGGGCTGATGTGGTTTTTTTTTTTTAACTTTTGAAACATTTTCTGTGTTAAATATCTACAAAAAGCTTCACATTCCAATATTTATGTGACTATTGTGCGATAAATACTTGAAATGTTTTTTAGATATGGCAAGTGGAAGTTGGCACTGGCAACTCCGAAGTGCTGTTGGCGACTCCGGCGTGTGTGCGTTGCCTCGACGTGAACGTTTCCAGAACACGATTGGCGGTCGTCGACGAGGTGTCCGTTTGTCGCGTATATTCATTGCCATCGGCTGAACTCTTGTATGTTGTAAGTATTAAGAATTGTTTTTTTTTTTATAGAACAGAGGGCGGCACGTGGCCTTCGACGCATTCTTCGTCGCACACGAGTAAGACAGACGAAGACGAAATGATAATGAAAATGACGAACCGAATGTTTTTCCTTCCTGAGATCAGAGGCGAGCTATCGTTGTGCAAGACGAGACGCTCCTGCGTTGTTATAACGCTCTGAATTCTTATTTTTATTATGGAGCCAGAGGACGCTCTAAAATATATATATACACTATTTGATATGTATCGAAAGAAGTGTCTCCGTTGGGTTTTTGTATGGACGTGACGTCTGCATTGCCGTCATCACGATTAACATTCATTCTAAAAACAACACTTCTCTGATATTTGCCAAGTTTTATTTTCACAATTAGCTGTCGTGCAGTTACAATGCATGCATCTTTTTTAACAATGACATATCCGCAATTGTTATTCTTTCACAGACTACGTATTGAAATAACAAATGACATTTCACAGCGTAATGAACCTGAAAGTGATTCAACTGATGTTTTTAAACTTTTGGACAATTAAATGATGCGTGAACTTAATTATTCCAGTTATTTTAATACTGATTGTTGTAGTTGCGCCGAGATATACGATATTTTTTTTTTTTGAATGTTTCAGGAGGAAAATATATCATCGGTCTCGTGGAATCTGTGGTTCGATGATCTTCTGTGTTTGTCTGGCAGTGATATGCTGACGATAAAGGCTGGTAGCTTTCCCGCTGCCACGCAACCGCTTAACGGCTCCGTTGTTGGTTTTCAGGTAATTTTGTACTATTTATATTAATATAATAAAAAAAACACTTTTATTTTGAACGATTCTATGATTTCAGGGAGGGCGTGTATTCTGTTTGCAATCGAATGCGATGCAGTCAATCAATGTGCCGTTATCCCATGCGGTACATCAGTATGTGCAGCAGAAAATGTTTAAGTGAGTTTTTTTTTTTTTAATTTAAATGTTGCCGTCCCTTTTGTAAAACACATGCATGACCTATTTATGGTTTGCAATTTAAATTACGCAACAAAGCCATGGCCAACTAGAATGACATTTCATTTTCCCGCTTAAAATCGCCTGACCACAGATTATTGAAAGATTGTGTGGTGCACACCAAAGCACTTAAACTACAGATGTTATATACCTTTAAATTCATGTCATACGTCCACCGAATGATAAGAATTATCATTTATAATGTTCTATATTTATTTATTATATTTTTATTTCTTAAACCTATACAGCTTATCACAAAAAGTTTACACAATAAAAATAGAATCCAAGATCAGAAAAAAATAATACAACAAAAAAAAAACACGAACAGAAAAAAAATATATATATATATATACATATGAACAAGTGGAGTATATTATGTGAAGAACGAGCATTTAAGTGTGTGTGTGTGTGTATTAGTGTGTGCAATGGTGTTGCTGTGTTAGTGAGTGTGCGAGGTTGAGTCTTAGTTTATATATTAGAAATTATTCAGTCCTTCTTACCAAAAATCAAACCAAAACTTTATTCATATAGGTTTTTTTAAACATTTTATTTTTTGGCGATTCATAAGTGTACCATTGTTACCTATATGAATAAAGTTTTTTGTTTTGGGATAAAAGTGTGGTACTTTTAAACCGTTGAAAAAATGCCTCTTACTTTTATTATTTATTTTCAAATTTCACAAAAATTTAACACAGATTGTCTTTATTTTAACAGGCATTTAAACCGAGCAACAGTTTGACTATGTCATGGTTCACTCGGTCTTCTAGTTTTACCCTTAAACCCAAACCTGAAGTGAAAGGACACTCACGCCAGTTTTGCAAGTTCTCTCTAAAAGCTTGTTCATGATTGAACAGATTTTACCACGTTACATGTGCCTTTAACTTTCCAGTGAAGCGTATGCGGTGGCGTGTCTCGGGGTAACAGCATCGGACTGGGAGAGACTTGGGTACGCAGCTTTAGAAGAGTTGGCACTCGAAGTGGCCAGAAAAGCATTCCAAAGGAGCGAGAATATAGTGTTTTTGACACTCATAGATCAATTGCAGGTAGGTTCATATCTAGTTTTAATGAAACTGGCATATCTTTGTGCATTGAATGCGAATGTTTCTCGACCTATATAACAAAACGAATTAATAGAAATATGTTATTTTTTTGATGGCTAAAGCTCTAAGTGCTCTATTTTAGGAGCGTCTAGAATCCGGTGAGAACAAAGCGGTAATTGTTGGTGATGTGTTGGCGTATAGGGGACGGTATGCGGATGCGGCCAAATCGTATCAAAGCGTAGCACGCGATGAGAAAGCGCTGGATATGTACGTCGATCTACGTATGTTTGGGAAAGCACAGGTGAGAATTATCAATTATTTATAGAGAAGGCATTTTAAAGGCAGATTAAACATTGATAAAGTAATTTGCATATATACAAGTTGTTGTCTGTTACTCGTTAGAAATGGTAGTAATAGTTGCCATGGTTACATGTCATAGTGTGGTAATAGGAGACTACAGAGCTACATAAACCTACGACTGTGTCATGTCTGTATGCAGTACGTTGCATAGGATCGAATTTGACTATTAATTTTAGTTTATTATTTATAAAATAGTAGAATTCTAACATTCTAAACCAGATGACAATTGAAGGAAATAAGAAAAAACTAATGATATTTATGTAACGAACATTTCGGGGCATGTGTAAATAGAATAACTACAAAATAGTCTCATTTTGTCAAACCCATTGTTTGACCACAAAAGATAGAAAGAGATAGACTATATTTAGATTTTCTTTTTTACTTTCATTGTGACTGCAATTGTTTGAAAGGCTTTAATTTAATTTCGCAGGAGTTTGTGAGTGAGGGCGAAAGTCTGACAGCATTGACGCGTAGACGCGCGGAATGGGCGCGTCGTGTCAACGAACCACGCGCAGCGGCCGAGATGTATCTCGCAGCGGGCGACGTGCGAAACGCGGCGGCCATTTTAGCCGAGAGCGGTAAGCGTGACATGTAAGTGGCTGTGACACGTTTAACGTCAAATTTAATGATAGACTAAAATGGATATAGGTCTGTTGATTTCAAAGGTTTGGCAACGGCATGGCATTAACGAGCCGTCATGATTTTTTAATTTGTCACAGGCTCATAGAATTGGCCCGTAGAATGGACAAAGGCTCGAGTGAATCCCTCCGGTACTTGGCTGAAGCTTTGGTGACTACTGGTGAATATGCGACGGCCGCGGATGTGTACCAGCGGCTTGGAGATTACAGGTACTATAGGGATATAGTAAGGGAGTTGTGGTGACCAATCAAGAGGGAGGGGGTATGCCTTAATGTTAATAACAAATTTCACAAATATTTTATACAGTGTATAAACTACATGTAACGTCACTAGATTTAACGGCAAACTCTAGAGCGTTTAAATCAATTGGCTTTGGTCGGTTAGCTTGTATTCCATACAAATATTTCTTCTCACCATTTAACGGCCACTCTCTATGTCGCCATAAAATGCACAATCGTTATATACATATTAAGTTAATGTTTTGTCACCTCGTTTTATTTTATTTTATTACATCTGTCCCCAGACATCTGATGTGCTAATACATTTAAGAGACAATAAACATATAAGATAATAAAATAAGGTATACACACAAAACAATTATATGGGAACTTGAAACATTATACAATATACACTTGCCCCCGTTTGCCCCCTATTCTATAAAAAAAATACTAAACTACGACTCGCTAACTACGTTTTAGACAATTTTAGTGCGTGTATTTTTATATATTTTTTTGTATGCAGGAGGGTCGCCCAGTTGGCTGTGAACGCGAACGAATGGACGCGTGCGTTTGAGCTCGCGCGCGAACACCCCGAATGCAAGCTGGACGTGTACATGCCGTATGCCCATCAAATGGCGCAGGAAAACAAATTCTTGGAAGCCCAAAGAGGTATATACAATTAATTATTTACTTTTTGTTTGTTTGTACACGTTATGTGTCCTTAGTAAATGTATTTAATTTCACAAATGGTAATCGTGCAAAGGTATTATGCAACTCTTTATAGACTTCAGATAAGAATACATTATAATTATTAACGTATATAATATGTGAGCTGTGAACAATTTTATGGACAATTGTTTTTAATGCAGTGCAAACTCCATATAACGACGTCTGAGCATTTTATGGCGTTATAGAGTGGTTGTTAAATCGTTGTACGGTATACAAGCTAAACCAACCAAAGCCCAATCGATTGAAATCGAGTGACGTTACATGGAGTTTACACTGTGTGTGTTTAGCCCGAGTGGTTATAAATTGAGGTTGGTAAGTGATAGTGCGTTCTTTAACAGCGTATTACATGGCGGGCGAGACAGAGACGGCGATACGTGTTCTCAACGTGCTCGTACGTAACGCGGCGGCGGAGGAGAGGTTCAGTGATGCGGGTTTTTTGCATTATTCGCTCGCCGCTCAAATGTTGGAGGCAACCGATGACAGGTCAGCCGTGTATTAAGTCGTATACTACTTTACGACGTCAAGATTTTTTGATTTGTGTTAAACAGTGTTATTGTGAAATAATACAGAAAACGATTTGTATTATATCCTAAGAATGGCCTTAACCAGGGCTCTTAAACTGGGAGTCCCCCAAATGGGGTCGCGTAGCAAAATTTTTGTGCTCGAGAGATTTTAATGTCAAATATATATATTTAGATTTTTGTTTGTTTCAATACGAATTATAAAGCTATATATTTAAAATATATGTGTATAAGAAATAAATCAACAAAAAATATGTTTATGTTTGTCAAGAAGCTCGCAATCATAAATGGGGTCGTGAATGACAAAAGTTTGAGAAGCCCTGTCTTAAACGAATAATGTTTCAAACGTCTTTCACGTTAAAGCCATTTCAATTATGTTTTTTTTGCACAATTGAATCAGTGGATTCATATTTTAAAAAATCTAAATTTATAGATTTTTCAAATCGCAGGGATCGCAGTACACTGCTGCATCAATATACGCACAATGATCGGTTGGCGCGTATGTATCACGCGTACGATAACGTGCATCGATGCGTGCACGAGCCGTTCTCTCTCAGCCAACCGGACGCACTATTGAACGCCGCGAGATATGTACTCGCCTTGTTAAATGGTGAACCGCCGCCTGGGATTTCTATGTTGTATCCTTTTAACAATTATATAATGAAGTATATTAGCTGACCCGACAGACGTTGTTTTGCCATGAAGTTAATAAAAATACCACGATATATATATAAAAAAAATAAGTGTGAACTACCCTTATCACTTAGGGGTATGGGAATTAGATGTTGGCCGATTGTCAGACCTAGTGAATACACATATAAGATTGGAAATGTTATGTATTAGAAGATGTACTCATAAATTAATATATAAGAAAAAAAAACTCAAACACTGTGATATTTAAAAGAAAAATGAATTGATTGTTTAAAATGCATATCGTTACTGAAAACCTGTTTATGTAATAAATATATGCACTTGTGGGCAGGTGATGGAATTATTAAGCCACCTATATTTTACATCAAGTCGATCAGGCGGAAGTGACCTAGTTTAATGGGCTGATAAAAATCGACCCCCTCAGTCTTAATTTTTTTTATTTCCTATTAATAATAAAACAAAATTTACATTTCTCTATTGCTAACATGTAGGTTTAAACAACAGATGTGACAAGCGTACATTAATTACATAACACACATTTTTTATTTTTTTATAGAAGAGGTGGCAAACGACACTCAAGCGGCTCGTAAGTGCGTTGCCGGCCTTTATAGGAAAACTAGGAAATGGGGGTGGGGGTAGGGGAAAGGATGGGCACCGGAAGATCTTTTGTGTGTGTGCGTCATGTAATATTAGTATAACTTCTATTTGTATGTGAATTTAGACGGAACGGTTCGTATTATGTTATATATAACACACGATATAGATATGTATTTATGTAAATATTTTCCTAATCAATAAACATGATACAACAGACAATTACAATGCAAGTACGTAAACAAGAGACATATACATGTATAACAATAACTTAGGAACTAAACTAAACAATAAAAATAATAAAACCACTTACAATTACACTTAATGCCAGCAATCACTAATCAGTTCAATATTATACAAATGTTAGTTAGTTAGTTTTGTTAATTCGAGCCATACAAATAATGACAGATCTTTTCATGAATACGTTTTTATTCTGTCCATAATGTATAAAATATTTGTCGACCTTAATTGGATCCAGCTGCCTCTACCTCTGTATGGCGAAACAAGCGAAGGTGTTGAATGCAAATTTATTAGCACGGAAGATGTTGGATAAAATTTTAGGCCTTCAAATTCCACAAAAGTTTCAGGTCCGTTATGTGTTGGTTAATTTTATATATCACCAGGGAATCAATATATGTTGCTTAATATATACATTTATATATGTAAGCCGTCGTAATACTATACAGCCCCAATATTAGTTGTTTACGTATATTAAAAATAAATAGTACGTTTCGTGCTACAGAATGTATTATGTGTTAGATTAAAAACTTCACTACACATTTTGTATATAAAATTATTATTTATTTATATTAATTAGTTATTTATACAGGAAAGTGTTGAGCTTCTGATGTTGAAGAATGGTGGCTTAGTAAGCGCAGGTGAAAGCACCGAAGATGAGGTAACACCATTATGTTGGCGTTGCCGCAGACACACACCAATGTTTGCCACACAATGTCCAAGGTGCAAACATGTACTGGCCCATTCATTGGCCACACACGGTAAGTCTTTTATATTTTTACTAAAACTCAAACTCAAAATATCTTTATTTAAGTAGGTCTTTATAAAGACACTTTTGGATCGTCAATTTTTACACTACCTTTTTTAAGTTACTGTTAATTTTATGGCGTCATAGAGGCTAAACCAACCAACAAAGCCAAAGATTTCGACGCTTATGGGAGTTTTTTCGTTAAATTGGTTACATGGTTACACTGTTATTGTCTAAATCTATAATTTATTAGATTATTCATGATAAGATAATTTACGATGAGCCTAAATGCTTAGGAGTTCAAATTCTAGTTGTACTCAAACTTTGACTGGATAAAATTACGGGGCTATGCTAGTTTAGTTTATGTAAGTACGGTAGATTTGAATATTTTTTTTTTAAGTTTTTAAACGAGTTTTTCATTTATATATATATAAATCGAAGTTTCGGATTTAGCTGGATATAAAATATTCTCTTATTTCAATGTAATTGGAGACGTCAATTGTTCTATAGCATTCGCTTTTATATGAAACAGTATAATTCGATACTATGACACTAATGATGTTTTTAATAAAACAACATTTGTGACTCTCATTTTTAGCAATAAATTTCCTTACCATTATATATATATATAATTTCTATAAAATTTATAGAAAAATGTACTAATTGATATGACAGTTTATTTGTTGTATAATCTTCAGTACCTGGTAATATCATAAGGGCAAGATCAGATGAAATTCACATCTGTATATCTTAAGTATTTAGGTGCTTCTCTAGGTGCTGCCAAATTACATCCTGTATATGAGAAAATGCACTATTTTTGCTTAGAAACAAAAAAACAATTGAATTTTATGTCAGCGATATTAGAGACGTTCCTGGTAATGGCCACCGAAGGCGACTCGTTTTATGTTTAATATAAAAATCATGTTACGAGCGTTATATCAAATTCAAAATTTGCTTATATTTAAATAATCTTTCGCATGGATATAGAAAAATTAACAGATGAAAATGTCTTTTGTATGGTTTCCCGATGGTATACCATGTTCCATTTAAAGCAACAATGGGCAATGGTCCACTGTCAAGTTGTACAAACATCTCATAGTTAATGTTACCAAGACAGGCGTTTTTAATCCCATGCCCATGCAAGAATGCCGTATATTTGCATCTTCCATGTGCGACCTAGAGAAACCAAACAAACAACGGTAGACCATTCAAATCTAGTTGGAGCAAAGGTCGTAACTGGAAAAGTATTGCAATAAATAAAAATATCACAAATTGTACAGTATGATGAAAGCAAATAGGAACAAGACGTGTCTCGCGAGCAACCGCGAACCGGCTCGTCGATAAATATTAACGATGAAGCCGGGGCGGCTGTCGTCTCGCGAGACATAATAAAAAATACCCTGGACATTATGGTGGGGGGGACATTGCGTTCAAGTTGTTATAAAGAAGACTAAATTACGTTGCCTACAACCTTGTTTTGCAGAAGTTCTGCCCCTAGTTCAATTTCAACCGGCAGATGGAATTTCATGTGAAGAGGCGAGGGACTTAATAGATCGTACGATTATGCCCGAAGATATACCCTCGGATGATGCGGATATACTGAATATTAATCATGATATTGATTCGTCAGATCCGTTTCTGGATAGGAATGACGAGGTAACAATACTATTTTAGATTGAGTGTTTAAAATTTATACGTCGCTTTGCATTCGCGTTGTTAAATAAATATGAGAACAATGCCGCGAAGGTTATATGTGGCAACATTAACTGAGTTTCATTCACTCAAATGGATTCTTTTATACAATTTTATCAATAGTGTAATATCATCTTCCAAATTCATGCCAGTTTAGCGGCAACCGCATTGTCATTATAGCGATTATTGCATCCCTTAAATTTGTTCAATCTTGTTAAGCATTTATCATTATCAATGGTCCTTCGAGCCGGAGCTTTTAACCGTATAAAGATAAGAACTTTATCAATATAGAGTTAGATACAGAACACAGATTATTACATAACTGAATTATGCACACCAATTAAATCATTTCTGGAGGGTTTCTTCGATTTATTAAAAATGTTCTATTCCTGTAGGATGACGAAAGTGGCTTTGTGGTATGCTGTAGAAAAGCTTTGCTCCAATTGAATCCAGCTTCCGTAGTGATCGTGGAGAGAAGGGGGTTCCCCCCTGTTTTCTATCGAAATATGCTACCCGAGTTGCCGGTTACAACATGCGATTACTGTCAGAACGTGAGTTGATTATTATTGGTTTTATTTAACATGTACCTACACATAATATATATCATATTTATACATGTATAACAATTACTTAGGAATTGAATACTGATAATTATATAATAATAAAAAGCACGAACCGACGAAATCATCAAAGGGATCGATAATACATACATTTTCGTAAGATTAATAACTGTATTGTACAGTCGACATAGTCTCTTGGCAACATTGTAGTCGCGTATATGACGCGAGACATATACGTAGGAGGTATTTTTTTTTGGTTAAATTTTGTTAGAAATTACTAGTAAAAGAGAAAGTATTTTATTTATGAAACGATATACATACATAAAACAATATACGTTACATACAAAAAACCTATTAATATTAACATTTAATATGAGACATTGTTCTTTTAAGTTGCTTCATAGCGCATCGTTATATCCAGACTGAAAACTCTTTGTCGCACGTATTCACCCGAATCTAAACATAGATAAGCATATTGATAACAAAGCATTAATTAATCCACTCTCAACATCGTTAGCACGGAAACTTCATCAATATAATGTGTGAAATCCAGCTATTCTAGCAAATTTCATTTACAGTTTGGTCGGGTTGTTTAAATATATGTACATATTGGGCTTGTGTCAAATAAAAAGCCAACCAAGCATCAAAATAATTACCGTAAAGTGGGGTGAAAAGAAATCGCGGGGGGAATAGACAAAAAATTTTTTTGCGTTCGTTTTATACTGTTTGAAGTTACCTATTATTTGTTTGGCATTGTTGATTCCCGTATTACTGTGTAGTTGTTAAAGAGTGAAAAATACTTGTATATCTGTTTAGTGCTATTGTATTTAGCTATCAATACGTATACTGTCTCAATATATATATACCTACCTATACAACAATAAATCACAATTATATTTTTCATATATATATATATAGTTTTATAAGTTTCTTTAATTATAATTATTGTTGTTTTTGTGTTTTAAAATAAGTTTGTAGTTTTATTTTTAGTAAAATTTATCTTTTAAAGCGAGGCCCTGAATATATATTGACAGCAAAAAAATGTTTCAAATAGAAAACACGCTCTTTGTAAATTATTAAATCAATGACAAAAATAACATAAACTTTAATTGAAAACAATTTAACACACTAACCTAACGTACAACTGTCTCAAGTTCCCATTTAATTGTCTTATGTGTAAACCTTGTTTTATTATCTCGAAAGTTTATTATATTACATATATTTAGCACACATGTTTGGGGACAGATATAATAAAATAAAATACAATTTTATTCGTTAGAATTAAGTAAAAACATAATAGGTACATTTTTGAAAACCTTTCCTATTCACCCCATTACAGTATTGAATAAGCCCCATCTATCTAGTCATAGATAGATGTATTTGGTTTGTTTTCATTGTGTAACAAAACAATGCCGATATTTCTGCTTCGCCGTATTCTCATATTGTATTGAGTAGTGATGAAAGGTTTCAATAATTCTGTTTAATGTTAAAAATAACATTTAATAACGAACGTTTTGCAGTTGTATTATATGGAGGACTTCGAAATACAGCTGATAACAAAAGCGCATTGTGGGTACTGTAGGCATCCCACTGAAGAGGATAAAAATGATGAGAACAATGACTCCAGCGCATCCACTCCTTCCAGCCCCGGTAACGAGCACGGTTCTTGGAGGGCTTGATTGCTTAATTGTTGTTTTACTTATAATATCATTGTTGTATCACAAGAAATTTTACGGTTGCTCTAACGAGTTCTCCATTCTCAGTCTGAAACGTTCCGCCTAAGCTCACTCCAAGTCGGATTTATTATCCGTCGAACGTATGACTTTTTATACGATTTTAATACAAATATCACGATTTTGAAAGATATCTATCCCTTTGTTACTTATAATAAAAAAAATGTTTTGCACAAAATGTTAAAATTGAAATACGCTACTGTGGTACTTCTCACGTTGAATTTTCATATATGATTCTAATATAAAAATATATAGTATGGTTTTAAAATCCTTGTTTAATATTAACGTGGTTATGTGGAATTCTGTTTAGTTTACACTGTATTATTAGTAACTCGAGTGTACTTTGTTAATTTTGCCAACGGATTCAAATAACACATTCCTCGAGTGTTACTTGTTCACTTTTCTTTTGTTATTTGCATAATAATGATTATCTATCGATAGATTTGGTATGTGTAAAATGTGTATTTTTTTAAATGTAATTTTAGTTTGACGCCATTTGCAGCTTGGTAAAGTTTTTTATTAATAGACCATGGATAATGTTCGTATGAAAAGTTACGCCTATTAATGTATAATTTTATATTAAGAATGACATATGATAGACATAGATGTGATATAACGATCCGTCCCAACGAATAAAATTCAATTAATAATTTTTTTTTTTTTTTTATAATAAAAACTTAATATTGGAAAGGCTTCACCCGTATGATGCGCCACGATAATGTGCGATAATATTAGGGTTGCCACAATTGAAAAATATAATTCACCACGTTTTGCCCTGACAACCTTAAGGTTACTGTTTGCTTGTATATTGAGAAAAGCAAAAAATCTTTTTCTAAAGAAAGAAGGAGAATAGTTATTTACTTTGAAAATGTTGTTATATGCCGTAATTATGTGTAAACAGTGTTCTCTATATAACGTCATTTAAAAGACTGTGCACTTTATGGCGTTATAGAGACTGGTTGTTTAATGGTCAGAAGAAAAATCAGAATAGAATACAAGCTAAACCAACCAAAGCCAATCAATTTCGTCGCTTTAGAGAGTTCGCCACTAAATGGAGTAACGTTTTGATGCTTTTAAAATCTAAATTTGTCACATAAGCTAAATTCTATCATCACATAAATGAATTAGTGATAGTTTTAAAAATAATTAAATTTAAAAAGTCGTAATGTAACCCTATTTAAACTGCCACGCCAGACGACAAATAGGTGTTTAATTACTCGGTGATCATATAACTTCGCTGGCTTCACCTGTGAAATTTTTTCACAATTAATCAAGGCATTTTTCATACTTGAATTTGTTATGACGTAGTAACCCTTTCGTCCAGTAAATAGATATTTAGCACACACAAAGTATCGGTTAATAATAAAAGTATTACCAGATATACAACTTAGATGTAAATCGATTATAAAAATTGTACTCTGGGAACATTTCCAAAAAAAAAATATACCAAGCCGAGTTTCTTGCTTTTTTTTTGGAGGGGGATATCGCTGTCGGCCAGGACGCCTTTACAGCTCAGCTCGGGCTTGTTGGCGAGTTTAGCTCAGCCGAGTTGCTTGCCTGCTTCTTCTCAGCTTGGTCGCGTACGAACAGGTGTAGAATCACTTAGGTTTAAGACAATTCAAAATGGTCCTATGTACCTTAATGAATAACGTTATTTTAACTTTGACTATAATGTATATTATCAAAATAAAAAATATCTTAATTGAGTAATTAAGGTACACTTATGAATCGTCAAAAAAACAAATAGTTGCCAGTATCTAAACTAGGCCGAGTATCTTATATTAGTTAGTATCTTACACTGGTACACGTAGATATATTTCTTGCCCCTCCGCTGCATACTTGCTGTGATTCGGAATCTCAACTAAAAGTCACTGTATGTAATGTTATTGTTTATTTGAATTTGTGACTGTGTTTTTGACGTGACGTGACGTGGTTCCTTGAAAAAAGAAGGTAATTTAAAAAAAAACTTCAATTTCTTCTCTGACTCTTGTGTGTAGATGAGTGAATTTAATTTTGAATATTCACACTCTACAACAAACCTCACACTATTAAAGCCTCAAATAAAAAAAAATGTGTTTGAAATAAACGCACCTTAACTGGTTTTGTATAATATTCCTTATACTAGAAGCCTTCAAAAAGCTATTAACATAAAGATTTGTAAGGTAAATCAATAGTCGATATACGAAATTCGACAATGAGTATCTTCGGTGGGCAGGTGAGGCGACCGACTGTTCCTTTTGGCGAATCAGGGGTGGCAGGTGCGACCGCGCAGGTGTCTCCGCGATCTCAGAGATATCAGTGTACAGGTTGCTGTTACTGATAACTTGGTATACATTGTAACAATATAAATCTTAGAACAACATTTAATTGGTCAGTTGTCTCTTATACAATAAAATTTCTTAGTTACGAGGATAGAAAAGTAAAACTTGATTAAACTTTGTCGTTTTGTATAACTGTATCAACAACATCGTTCTCAGAATTTTTGGTTAAATTAATAATTTCTATTGAGGGAAATATTTATGCAAATGAATCTCGTTAATAAATTTAAGTGTATGTCTGTATCTAAATACGGCAATTCATGAGACATGTACAACAAAAAAAAACACTTGTTTTAAATTACGAACGTCGATTTTATACGGATTTCTTAACATGGAATCGGTATAGCATTGCTTTCAGCGTGTCCAGCCACAATATTGTATACACAGAACTACGTCAGTTAAATAACATTCTAACGTATGTAACTCTGGTGGTTTTTACTCTCAATATGAAAAAGATAAATGTCTATTTAATGGCTACTATAAGATTTACCAATTTCTATCACTTTGTTGGATCAAATTGCGGCTGAGAGGCCCGTGCGCTACTCGGCAAAGGTGCATAGGACAGATGTTCGAGAAGCGAGCATGTGGCCAATGACGCGGATAGCATACAGTGACAGACGCGACTTAAAGAAGCCAAAAACACTCAAACCGCAATTATGAGTTCGATAAAAGTGAGTGCATGTTGGGTTATCGCGGTTTTCTTAATTACTTCGACTACACATTAGAGCAACAGACTGTTCTGTTAATTTGCGCGGTGCATTTTGCACATTTACATTCGCTAAGAGTAATTATAACGACTATGGTGAAGATCCATTCCCAATCACATCAAAAATGTTATCCCGATTTATTTTTAAACATGAAGTTGACTTTTGATCTGATTGATCACCCTTATTGATAACTATAAATACATAATTAATGTTATGTAAAAAAATCTACCCTTTTCATTACCTTGGAACCGACTTCCGTGATTATTAAAATATATTACCACAGACGCGACATTTTTTAAAGATCAAAATGGCCATTTTCATTGCAGGTACCTTTTTATGGATCGTGCCTTTACTATTATTTTATATTAATTATTCATATAAATTTGACCAGCAGTGAATACACTTCCCTATAAACTTCGATCGTTTAATATAACAGTTATTTAATTGTCAGTGTTTCAAAGTACAAACTAAAGGTAACAATTGTATACATCAAATTATTCTTAACAACCATATGGATGCTTCACCATACAACGATTTAAAACCGGAGCGTATTGAAATCAGAAAACAACTCAGGTAGGCGTCCATTTTTTAGGAACGTGTCTTGCAGCTGTCTTTAATAACAATGTATCTTGCCAAAAGTATTGAGGCACGCGGCACGCACTAATCTTATTGCTTTTAAGACCAGCTGCCAACTGTCAATAATAAAATTATGCCGCGATCAACCGGTGAAATTACAATGAGCGTGATGCTTCTCTCTTTAATGTGAATCGTAGAGTATTTGAGTTATTATCGATTTAATCGTTTCTTTATGAACATCAGTTTGGAAGTTGTTTTTACTATTAAAATTTATGTTTGATGTGTGTTAAACCAATTGTGTATTGATTAAACAAATGAAAATTAACAAAAAACAAAATAAAATTTAATATTATATAAATAAAAAAAAAGTTAATCATTATATGTAACTAAAAACAATTGTAATATACTAAATTGTAAAAAATTGGCCTCAGATTGCATCTGTTTTTATTTATTTATGAATTTTTAAGCTTACCAGCTTTCTGTGGATGACGCCTGCCTTCATTTTTAGGCTGTAATACTTACGTATACAGAAATTTATTTGGTTCCCAATCGGTGTGATGGGATGGCATTAGCTCACAGTTGAAGTTCGCGAAGCCACTCGACTCCACGTGGTCCTTAAATACATTCGGTAATCGGTGGTTTTTTCATATAGTGGTGTAAGCCACGTTACATAGTCGCCCACGCATATCATCCCGACGCCATTTTAACACACTTCTGTTTACTTTCATTCTGTGTATTATTTTATCGATATAAAAACATCGATTATTATAACAATATATTAAAATAATTATATTATTCAGCATTATAATATTTTCGGACTCTTTGGTTCTACGATCGGTGTTTTAAACCTTTGTTAATATAAATCTACGTACGTAAAGGGTAAGCCTTACCTCAGACTTAATCCAATAAATTATTATAAGATCAATTTAATGTCGATAGTCGATATTACAAAATTATTAACGTACAATGCTACGATTCTATGTGGAAAAGGTATTACCAAATGTCTGCCAATGTGTCTGTGTAGCTTTATTGTCAAAGTTACGGCAAATCTTCTAAACATACCAACACGAACGTAATAATTTGGGTGTATAAATATATAATTTCCCTTGAATATTTGTTTTATTTCAAGTTACTTATATTAGTTAGGTTAACATTAAGAATATTTTGTGTTTATTTAATAATCAATTTTGTTTCTTATATATTCATTAATGAATAATATAAATATTCAAATGTTTTGATTAGGAGTTGATAAATGATTAGCAATAAAATCTCCCTGGTACACCACAAAACGCATCAATTGAACACGATGTAATTGTCGCGACACAGTCAAAAGCTCCCTAATTTCCGCCCGAACATCTGCATTCAAACATACAAAACATACGTGGTTCAATTATGTTAAAAAGCTCTCGCATATCCAATATGGGCTATATTTTCATCCTTTGCATAAATTATAGAGTATCTGTTATAATGCACCTGCCAAGACTGTCGCCGCCATATTTTATTGAATATATTCAATAAATCTCTGATATTTGGCATGAATCGCGCTTTAAATCGAAAAATAAAACGCTTTATTTGTTTATTTTTTTTCATAGCTCACGTTGTATACTCATATACATTCCATTCAAACTCAAACTCAAACTCAAAATATCTTTATTCAAGTAAGTCTTTATAAAGACACTTTTGAATCGTCAATTTCTACACTACCACCGGTTCGGAAGGCAGTCATCTACCGAGAAGAACCGGCAAGAAACTCGATAGCTGCTCTTTTAAAATAAACAATTAATACAAAATTGTGCTACTGCCAATTTAAATAACAAAGCATTGTAAGGCTACTCAAGAATTGAACTGTCCCGAAGCTGAGCCAATTGCCGCATTCAAGTACATTACAACCAAAACCATTCAATTGTTCGTCTGTAGTGTATTTTATGTACGATACTGTAATAATTTGTTTGTAATTGATAATTAAATAAAAATATATATATATATATATATATATATATATATATATATATATATATTCATTTTTATTTTACGCAGTACAACCACTATACGATACCTTAATAAAAGATTAATTTATTAATAATATCGGTTTCTGTTCGTATGAGCACGTAAAGGTGCAATATTCTACGGATTTAATTTACTCTAGTATCAAAGGGAATGGGAGTTATTAATTTCTGTGCAATGCATCTACGGAATGAAAGCTTTTGAGCATGCCTCTGATTGAAGTCCCAGTTCCCTAATTTACGCTCTTCTTGTCTTGGGTATGAAATGTTCGAAATATGCACTTCTACAGGCTTTTCGTTCACAAAGTTTTAGATTCAGTGTATAAGTCCTCTTGGTTTTCCTGCAGCGTAAAGTCGCAGAGTAAAATAAAATAACATTTTTATAACTTCCATAAGAAGCCAACATTATAAAGATTGTGGCTATTGATTTCTGTGTAGGCACTGAAGGAAAATGTCGCTAATAAAATGATATCACAGAACATTCACCTATACAGAAAACTTATCAACTTTGAATAGATTTTTCCAATCATAGGTCAACTGTTTGCGACTATTGCATTCTTATTAAGATTAAGGCCATGAATTGTGAGACGGCAATCACTTGATAAACTAATTCAATACGGGTTGGATGATAAAAAAAGTTATAAATATTTTTTTGTATAAGATAAATAAGCCGACTCATTCAATCAACGGCTGCGTCACCGGCCCTTAATCCGTACTGTTTTTTTTATAGTTTCAGATTAAATCTTCCTGACGACTATTGGAAGCTGTTTCCACAGCCAGTAAAACAATTTACAAACATACCCGGTAGTGGGAGGTGTTAGAGGGTTGATGGAGAATCAAATATCAATAAATACTTGATATTAAAACTAAATATACATAATGGAATTTAAAAATTAATACAAGCTAGCGGAGTATGCATTGCAATAGGCAATATTGGCTCGTTTAAGTTTTGTTGCTGGCTTCAGCCGTGGTCCACCGCTGATATTAAGAAACTTTTAGTCCGCATTAATATTTAGAATTATAAACATTCAATGCTTTATAAGGTTATATTTGCTTTTAAAAATGTGAATACATTAATCCTCTTCACTAAATGTATATACACACACACACACACATATTGTAAGAGACTGGAAGCCCAAAACACAGGAAATATGTAGTATGGGCTCCAGCGCGTAATTATAACTTCTGGTTTAGTATATTAAAGTATATTTGAATATTTAATTCTATACTGAACATATCAGGAAGCGCTCTCAGTATGCATATAATAACAAATTTGTGACATCCAAGTTATATTGAGCCATAATAGTCTCCGGCGTCACCTAGTTGTCAGTTCGTATAAATAATTTTCCTGTTGGGTATCAAAACCAGAACCTAGAGTGGATTCACGATTGCCGGCTAACCTCAAAATTCGCCGAGCTCATATAAGTTGGGATTGAGAAAGTTTGAATACTAGTTTCGGTAGTAATCTGATTCTAATAAACCGAATAGAGTATCAAAATATGTTTGAAACTAATTAGACATTTTTAATAATATGTATGAAGAATTGATACCACTAAAACATTCACCGACGTTATTTATAAGCGTCATTTAAATAATTATATAAGTAAGTAGAATAAGACAACTGTATAAATTTAGTTAACAAATATTTATATATATTAAATACAAACCTGTGTTAAAAATATACATTTAAAAGCTCCCACGGCGTCGGAAGTATTAAAAAAAATGCATTTTAAATTAAGTAACTGAGCTTTGAAGATTGAAATATTGGATAAAAGCATAAGTAGCAGTCCATCTAGTTGAACTAGTTTCTAATCTAAGCTTTTATCAGGCTATTGTAACTTGCTGACTGGATTTTGTGATAACAAGCTTTTTATTAACATAAATTTTATATGTAACAAACTAAACTTGTGTATGTTTTACTGAAATGTAAAAACAATAGAGGCCTAACAACACTAAGCTAAGATAAGCGTACTAAGGCCGTGCGGAAGTTTTCTCTTAAAAATGTTTACGATATACTGAGGGTCGAGAGTGAGTTCAAACTTAATTAAATTTTTCCTTAAGGATTTACTCAATTGATATAATGATGTGAGACAGATATACGTTTTGTCCTTGTCACTTTCCATGGATAAACGTGACAACACGTTACATTACGTTTTCAAATATATCCCCATATTATTGTTCAGGATCGGAATATGAAACTAAAATACAAATTTAAGAATCGCTTGTGTTTGGAGAACACGCTCTCTCTTAATCTATATAAGCAATCAAATATACAAAAAAAACGAAAATTCTTTATATAATTGAGAAATACCACAATGTTTGTACGTGTGTATGTGTGTGTAAGTGTATATGTGTATGTAAAAGTTTCAGTAAACGAATTCTTAAAGTTTAAAGTCGAACGCAATAATCGAATGTTAACACCTCACACTAGGTATTTATTCCCATTGTAACGTTCCCTCGCTGTACGTCGTTATTCTTTCTGACCAAAAAGAGCGTTGCCAGCAAAACTCATTCAACACAAAAAGCACTGCATGCAACTCATCAGGAAAGTGCCCTCGCGATGTGACACTTTCAGGCCCACTCCCTTCCCATCTGAATATCAACTAGGTTAACGAATTTTAAACAGCCCAGCTCCATTTAGTTTTTAATTAAACCGGACTAATTGAATTGTAAATGTACAGAACAATTTTTTTTCAAATTTAACAAAAAAAATATTATTAAAACCGCGCAATGGTTTGTCCATGCCGTGGTTCACTCATTACAGTAGGTACACCCTCATTACATTTGCAATTGCTTAATTATTTACGATTTTTTGTCGGACATGGAAAGTCACGAAGAGGGTATTGTGTAATCGATCGCTTTGAAACATTTTGATTTTACCTTTGTTACTCTTGTGCTTTTTTATAGAAGACGGGCAAACGAGCAGGTGGCACACCATGAAGGTGAAGCCGCCTATAGACTGGGAGCTCGTGAGTGAAGTACTCATAGTCAATGTATATATATATGAAGCGTATATATCTAATATATTAAATTCTCGTGTCACAGTTTTCATTCCTTTACTCCTCCGAAACGGGTTGACCGATTCTCCTGAAATTTTCTGAGCATATGGAGTAGGTCTGAGAATTTTTTTTAATTTTTAGAGACTTTTTTTAAAAAAATTTATGTGCAAAACGACGTTTGTCGATATCATATATATATATATTGAGCTCGTGAGTGCGTTGCAGGTGTCCATGGGCGGCGGTTGGCACATCACTCGAAGTGACCCGCCTGCTCGTTTGCCTCCTCTTACATGAAAAAAAGACATGTAAATGCTACTGTATAAAATATATATCAGCTATACAGTAGAATTCACTTATAACGACTTACCGGTTTTAGCGACTATAATGTTTACTCAAGTTTTGTTTCGTATCACATTATATGACGTCACCCGGTTAGTATATAATTTGTTAGTCGCCGGTCCCTTGAATGTCGTTATATCCGGATTCCACTGTATTATATACAATTGACCTTTTTGCATATGTTAAAAATCATTACCGGTTAATTTGCAAGTATATCGGTCGCCGATCCCGTAGCAAATAAATATTTGAATTCCTTCACACTGATTTATTCAATTGTCCAATTGATTATAGAGTAGTTTATTTAAATGGGAACAGTCTAACGTCTGTTTTCATTCAATGCGACGTGCACATACTTTTAATGTTATGAACATTTCATTTAAATAATGTTTAATAGTTCGATGTATAAAATCAAATTTATCTTTATTCACATAGCTAACTATGATAACGACAAAAGAAGCAAAAAGATTCTGACTCTACATTTACAGCCAGACCGTAATGAGGACGAGAAGAACTGGCGAAAAAAAACTCTCCGCCATTTCTAAATCGCTAAGCATGTTTCACAGTTGTAAGGATGTTCTACCATTACAGCAGTGTCAATATCTTTATTATATAAATATAATAACAACCTTTACTATCATCGGGGGCCATAGCGAAAAAGATGCGCGTGTTAGCGTTACATATATTTTGTCTAAGAATTTATTCACAAAAGAGGTTTTAACAAATTCATGTATAATCATATTTAATGATATGATTATACATTATATAACATCGTCTTACTATATGTAACATCAGTATATTAATATGTACCTTATTAATATACATATAACACGTGCATTTTTATAGTGAGAACAACCCACAAACACACACACACCGGGATTATGTAAATACAGTAACGTTCATACGTATGGACACGTTCGAATTTACATCAATATGAATGTTTTGTCATTGATTACACTGTGTTGGTAATGTTAATAATCAGGTTTCAGGATAATAAATCAAGCTTTATATAGCAAAAATAAGCTCGACATTAAATTTACTTCTTAAATTGTGGGCGATTCATTCAATTTATCTGTATAATATTGTAAAATCACGGAACCCTTTCACAAAATTGCAATTCCCTGCATCTCACGTACAGGTTTAATTCATTTTTACACGTCGCGTTCGTGAAATTCTGTAAACAGATTATGTCTTTAAAGTCAACTTAAAATATTTTGATTCAAGTAGGTCTTTATATAGACACTTTTGAATCGTCAATTTTTTACTACCACCGGTTCGGAAGGCAGTTCTACCGAGAAGAACTGGCAAGAAACTCGAGAGCTGCTCTTTTAAAATGAACTTTTAATATAAAATTATGTTACACGACCAATTCAAATAACAATAGCGTTCGCTACTCAATAATTAAGCTGTACTCTTGCTGAGCTATTGCTGACACATTAAAAGGAACTTTGTCCTCTAAACATCATTTTTAATGAATGCCTTTTTTTACCAGAACACCCTTTACGTGTGTTTTAAATTTTTAATAATGGCACTGTAAATACTTAGTCTGGCCATAAATACTGTTACTATTCAAAAAAAGAAAATATTACGTTTGAATTTGGAATCTGTCATTTTTATATGATTGCTTGATGTGTTTTCTTATTTTCGCGCCATTATATTGTTAAATATTTTGTTATATTAAAATGGAGTGGGGTGATAAAGAGAACCGAATCGCTGTGATTGCCTTACATAAAGTAGGTATGGAGAAAAGTGCAATTTTTAAAACCCTCCACCCGCTTGGTATTAGTCAAATGTTTGTTTACCGGGCTATTGATAGGTACAATGATACCTCCTCTGTTTGTGACAGAAAAAGATCTGGCCGTCCACGTACCGTTCGTGTGAAAAAGGTGATTAAAGCAGTTAGGGAAAGAATTCGAAGAAATCCTGTCCGTAAGCAAAAGATTTTATCTCGGGAGATGAAGATAGCTCCTAGAACCATGTCGCGTATATTAAAAGATGACTTAGGACTTGCAGCCTATAAGAGACGTACTGGTCACTTCTTAACTGATAATTTAAAGAAGAATAGGGTGGTAAAATCCAAACAACTACTTAAGCGGTACGCAAAGGGAGGTCACAAAAAAATTTTGTTTACGGATGAGAAAATTTTTACAATTGAGCAGTATTTTAATAAACAAAATGACCGTATTTATGCTGGAAGCTCTAAAGAAGCTTCGCAATTAGTAAACAGAGTACAACGTGGGCATTATCCCACTTCAGTGATGGTTTGGTGGGGTGTTAGCTATGAAGGGGTGACTGAGCCATATTTTTGTGAAAAAGGTATTAAAACGTCGGCACAAGTTTATCAAAATACCATTCTTGAGACGGTAGTTAAGCCTTTAACTAACACCATGTTCAATAACAAAGAATGGTGCTTTCAACAAGACTCGGCACCGGGTCATAGAGCTCGATCCACCCAATCTTGGTTGAAAACTAACGTTCCGGACTTTATCAGCACTGAAAACTGGCCGTCGTCAAGTCCTGACCTAAATCCATTGGATTATGATTTATGGTCAGTTTTAGAGAGTAAGGCTTGCTCTAAACGCCATGATAATTTGGAGTCCCTAAAACGATCCATTCGGTTGGCAGTGAAGAATTTTCCTCTAGAAAGAGTTCGTGCTGCTATTGATAACTGGCCTCAACGTTTAAAAGACTGTATTGCAGCCAATGGAGACCACTTCGAATAAACATTGTATATTTTTAATAGTTATATATTGATGTATTAAACTAACTCACTATGAAAGGAATAAATGTTACGTATAAAAAAAAATCGTTCTTTTCTTTATAACAATATTTATGGCAAGACTAAGTATAGGCAAGTCAGTCGATATTTTTTAGTAAGTCTTAGACTTGTGTGTTGATAACTTTGGTGGGTCGTAAGGTTTTATATGTATATTATTTTAAAGTTAAGTGTGTTCTGTCTACTTTGACCTTTACTTTTACTTTAACCTTTGCTGCGCTTAGCCCAATCATGTGATTTACTCCACATAAGGTAGTTTTGTACAGTGCAGCCTTGAGTGTAAGTTCCAAAGTTATAGTTAGTTACATGTATATAATTAGTATATAACAGTAAAACAATGTATGCCCCATCACGGACTACGATATTTCTACTATCCAAGTTCTCAGGCTTATTGCATACAATGTGCTGTCATAAAAAGTTATATGAAAAATATCTCAGCTGTATTAAAAATACTTACGTAAAAAATGTCATATACCATATGATTAGTTTTCGTCCAGGCTTTATTGGTTACACGGTATCAAATTACGTTCGGGCAGTTCGAAAAATACACGGTATTGAGGCTGTATTGGAATTTTTTGTCAATAATAAATATTCGGAATGTATGGCGTATAGAAAAATTAATCAGTTTGTTAAAGCCTTTGAACAGATCATAAACAACTGAACGGTTATTTTTTTTATGAAAATAGGCTTAACCAACGACTAGATAATTTTGAATTTTAATTTTACAGATAGTGGAAAAACATCGGTTTCAAAGCCAGTAGACCATCATACTTAATTGACTTCGACACAATTTCTGATTCAACATCTGCAACAATTTTTTTGCATTGATGTAGTTCTCTCTCTGCGAATGTTAATTACATTTTTAAATGTATCCTTCGCAATCTACGTTCAAAAATAGTAGTTTAGTTAGAGTGGAGTAGTTTTACATTTGTATATATAGATATATATATATATATTTCTATCAATTGGTTTCATTATACATAGGTATAAGCTTATATGAATAAATAATTTTCACATATTGTCGATAACACAAAATTACATTTACAACGTAGTGTGTTTTGTTGTGTTTAGTGAGAGTAAATTAAGTGCACGCTTTGCGCTAACGAATACCCAAATCATTACTAATAACACTTTAAGTGTCAGTTAAGGAATTTCTTACGCCTGCACCAATTATCGGAAAGTGTTCGAGGTATAATATGGTCTGCGTTATCATTACATTTAACAAATGGATCATCTTAAATGAATAACCAGGTGAATTTCATCAAACTCAAAATATCTTTATTCAAGTAGGTCTTTATAAAGACACTTTTGAATCGTCAATTCTTACACTACGCTGGTTCGGAATGCAGTCATCTACCGAGAAGAACCGGCAAGAAAATCGATAGCTGCTCTTTTAAAATAAACAATTAATACAAAATTGTGTCACTGACAATTAAAATAACAAAGCATTGTAAGGCTACTCAAGAATTGAACTGTCCCGATGCTGAGCCAATTGCCGACACATCTTCGGACATCTAGGTAGAATACGAAATTCCATCCGTATCAACTCGATGTCCGTCGTTCCACCTCCGAGCGTTTCATACCACGCACCACCAATACGATTTAGGGTCCTTCAAGAAGAGAGCGTTTCCTGAAAGGCCGGCAACACACTCATGAGCTCCTAGCCACGTGAATAGTATATGGCCGGTGACGTTTGATAACAAAAATTATGTCTATAGAACTAAAAGCTTTGGCAACAAATAGACTTAGCTTGTATCCCGTAAGTTACAACTAAGTATCAGTCACATTAAAATTCTCCGTGCATATTTCTACGTGCATTCCCCATATACATAGTTTGAGCGAAATAAACGTGTGCACATAATGCGGGCGACGTAATTGACATATTTGAATAATAACGCTTCGAATCATAAATCGAAGCGGTGCGTCAATAAGGTTGTGATTGGTGCATGAAGGCTTTGGAGGCCTGAAGCGGGCTTCAACAACTGTTGGACGCATCTGCGCTTCGAAACGCAGCCCCCGAGTGTATAATAAGGCTGTGTTCGTCCCGCGGCGTATTCGAGTCGGCGGAGTGCTCTGAGGTGGACGTCTCTCATACAACCACCGCGCTGATATAACTTACCGCGATGAAGTGCTTGAACTTTTGTGTTGTTTTAATATGTTTATGGACTGTAAATGGTACTGAGCTCGAGATTAGACAGGAGCTGAAGGCGATGGCTGAGCAGATTGACATCCTGAAAACCATGCATTTGTCCGATGTTACCCGATTGAAACAAGAAATTGAAATGCTCAAGTAAGTCCGAACTTAATTAATTGTGTGTTTTTTTTTTTTGGTATTTCGCGTCAGTTGTACTTTATATGATTTATATATTGATGTGTGTCATTGCGACGGCCTAAAGCATATGCGATTTTTTTATACATTTTTTGTTTACTCGTTTTCTTTTTAATTGTTGGACTATTTTTAAGCTAGCCTTTTATAAAAAAATTAGACGATGACAAAATTAAGGATTTCTATTCTAATATCGAACTCATTTATCTGGGCTTTTTTATTTCTATCCTTTATCCGCATTTAATATTTTAGGGAAGCAAGTGATAAAAATATTTCCAACACAAAATTGTTATCGATTTTCTACGGCGTTTTATAATTGTTATAGTAATGGTATAATAATAGTTCAGATGGTATGGTAAGATTCGTTTTATTATAATATTAGTGGTTTTCAAAGTTAAATCTTACAACTCAATATACAGATAGTAGGATTGAAATAAATTAAATAACATCAAATATAAACTAAAACCGCCAAAATAAATTTTAAAACATTAATTATTAAGATATTTGTATAAAAATTAATAGCCAATTTGCACAAGTCATTTGCATTTGAAATATGTTCCTATGATGAAATAACACCTGCTGCATTTTTAATCGAAATTTTACATTTCGATAAACAACTGTGGCCTTACAAGATGTATTAGTTACAATTAGTTAGTTTCCAATATAGACACGAGAATTTAAGCGTGCGACCAAGAAAGTGGGTTTTTTTTTCGTTATTAACCATTTGACCTAATGGTCCAAGCGTGCGCCTTTTAAGCGAGAGGTGGTGCGTTCGATCCCAGAAAATGAATTTCTCTTTCTACATAAACACATACGTCAGATATGGGCTGACTTAATTTATACAATATAATAAATAACTAATAAATTGTTGAAACAAAAATGTTACGTAAATGCACAATATTTTATTTATTTTTTAGAATTATATATTTTTTAGAATTGTTTCCTATTTCTAATTAGCAATCGGTTTAAATAGATATCGTAAGAGCTTTTCCTTGTATGATTTTTAAAGGCAAAATAGAAATACTTTCAAATATATTTTAGACATTCAAAATGTACAATCTCATAAATATTTATTTAGGCACATTGGTTTTCCATTAGCCTAAATTAATTCGCTCCTTGGCTTTGCCTATAAACGGAGTCGTGATCTAAATAAAAAAATACGAAGAATTTTAAATAACTCTAGGGTTTTCCGTGTCATGGCAGATCTGAAGTTTCACAAGTCGTGTCGTAATACAAAACTTTGTTAAGTAAAAGTGGTGTTTCGAGACTGGGTATAAGAGGCCCTCATCGAGAACCAGGGCATTGGATCAGCGCGATATCTCAGACCTCCTCGGGGAGTGACCGCGGTTTCGCGTTTGGACAATTTTACAACATCTATTCATTTTCACGAAATTTTTTTTGTCTATTTAATATTCTTATGGCTATTTCATCTCCTTATAAGAAATGAAATAATCTACGCACATTATTTTGAAACATATTATCACTTGACGACATTTTGATTTAATATCTTCGGTCCTGTTCATTTAAGTTGGAAGTATCTTGCACCAAATTCCCTTTGTCGCGTCGACCGGCTATCTATGAAATTTAATTAAATATTTCTGATAATAGAGCCTTTATTCGATCAAAGATAAGGTTCTCCTAACAAAGATTTTTTTATAGATTTCTTATACATATGAGGGAAATTTAATAAAAAAAACCACACGACTAGTAATAATGAACTGTTATATTAAATATAACATATTGGTCCATCGTACGTCGTGCTCATTAGTTCGGTCAAAAGTAAAGAGCAATTAACTATAGCATTTAATTAACTCTGTCTGCGTGATTTGTACCGTGAGTTCATTTTAAACGTCAAAGGGCACCACAATTAATTAAAATCGATCCTACTAAAAAATACAATATCGTAATTTTTTTTTATATATGAACTGTGCATCAATGCACATTTCATTTTGGTCACACCCAAAAAAGGCACTTTGTAATTACTGTTACAGTTTTACATTCATAACCGGAATGAATGTATATAATAATTAGTTTTCATCAGTCACATGCATATGCAGTAAAATATTAATAAGTAAATTAAACTAAAACGTTAAAATAAATTTTAAAAGTTTGGTCCTTGTGGCAGAGTACCCATAATGCTCGCGCCATTACCTCGCACTATTGCAATGCTTATAGTAAAAATACCAGCTCTTGGGTACTGACTACTTAATTCTTTAATAAGCGCCTGTGCACTTGTACCCCAGGGTCCAAAAGTAACTACTCGAATGGCACCAAAATTAAAGTTGGAAAAAAGATCTTTTTTGTTTTTTTCTGTCAGCTCTGCGGCCGCGCCAGCTTTTCTGCTTGTCAGAGGTGGTCGGACGGTGCTAAAGTGTCCACACATAGCATCCTAAACCACACCCCGTCCCATATATGTGGTTATATGTACAATCTATATGGAATTATAATTTGAATGTTATAAAATGTATACGATGTAAAACTAAAAAATGCGGTTTTCGATAAACCTAGATTAACACAACTCGAGCCAGGTGCGCGCTTCGTACACTTCTCTTTTTATTTAGCCATGCGTTTCTCAGCCCAAGGGCATCGACACTTAAATACTCAAAACGGGATTCGTCCTATAGCATATGCTGTATTACGTTCTAAGACAAACTCAAAATATCTTTATAAAGACACCTTTGTTTTCACATTTGTAGTGTTTTAATAATATTAACAGTAATCGCACGTATTTCGTATTCATGTTAATCTGGAAATGTACCATTCATAGATGTGATCATATATAAACGTATTAAATATTCTAATACCATAATAAATTTAATTTGGTTCAAAATTTACATAATTCAAAATATGATACTTTTTTATGGTAAAGCATCTCGCCCGCTACGTAGGTCTGCCAGAAACACATTTGCAACTCAGGTGATTATAACCACTAAATTACATAATGCCTGAGTAAAACCAGTGACTGGTAAATTGCTATTATGAAAAATACACCCAAAAAACTCCACTATGGGGGTGAACATCTGGCTCTAATGGGATGTTTATTTATATCCCTAGAGGAAGTAATATTATGCTCAGCACACATCCGGTAGGCATGCAACGCGTGTGCGGAGAGAAACATTTATACCGCACAGGATTTACAAATATATTTATTTTAAATACCAATAATGGTAAAGAATCGAATCAAAACGTATAAGAAATGTTGGTTACAATATGGACCGTAATATTTGCCAACACATGGCATACAATATACTTAATACTACTTACCTATCATCTATCTATTTACTTTCTAATTTTTATTATATATGTACTTAAATAAATTAAATATGACCCATGTCCACATTTGAGGGGACAGATGTTACACTAATTCAAACATCGTTATGACCCCAAAAATTTTATTTCGACGTCGGTTCAATTTAAAAAAAATTCTAAACAAATTTCTAATAGAAACGACAGGTGCAAAGCAACATTTGGTTGATGGTAGATTGGAATCGTCCCGACGCGTGGCATCCGGGCAAAATTCAACCTTATCGCTTTGCCTTCTGATATATCAAATTTCGTTATAACTTGAATAAAGTTTATAAATGGTTTAATGCGATTTTGAGCCTTACGTTATAAATTAAGGTGAACGCGATGGGGTCATTTAATTTTTTCTAATGCCCTCATCTGCTGCATATGCACATCTGCTCTTAGATATCAAGGTGTTTGGGGCTATATTTTTTCTATGCTTGATTCAATCCGACATTAAATTTGTGTTAAGTCTTTAGCCTTTAGATTTTCTTTATTAACTTTTAACATAGGAACACTCTTTTACACATATAACAATCAAGTAATGTCAGAACGATTTGAAAGCTTTTAAACAGGTATTCTATTTTTAAATTTGTTTTTAAAACAATGTAACCAAATGTTTCATTATGCAATTGGTTTCTGAATAATTTGACTATTGACATGTTCAGTGTACAGTGTGTTTGACAAGTTCTGAAAGGCTTGCAAATAGAGAATTCACCGCAGGACTGAATCCCAATTAATTTGAAACTATACGTGACATAATTTACAGTTAGAGACTGTTCGTTTTGCACTATCCAATTTATACATTTATTTTACTATACTCGTTTTTAACTTTTTTTTCTAGTGCTTTAATATATTAAAGTGATTTAAATCATGATTCAGAATCAAAAAAAAACGCCCGACGCTGAATGAACGCGTTGAAATGCTAATTAACGCATTACTGACTGAAAAAAATATCAAATTATCAGTAATATAAGGAAACCGACGGACGGATTTTGATTAGATTAGAAATGCTTGCGATGGCCTATCTTGTTTGTATTAGTTAGTTATATTTTACATTGATAACGGCTAATCGGTCATAGCAATAAAAAGTAAACACTTTGTCAATCAGCACAGTTGCAATATTTATTATTTCGTAAAAAAAAACTGTTGCTGTGATGGTAAACTGATGGATTTTCATATACACGTGCCAGAGTCATTTCATTAATGTAACAATACTAAGTATTCACGTTGTAGAAAGTATACTATACACTTGAAGAATGTTTAGGGGACAAAGATTCTTGAAATGTGTGAGCAATAGCTCAGCATTGAGACAGTTAAATTCTCGAGTAGCCTAACAATGCTTTTGTAATTACAAAATAAATGAACATTATCATTTGAAATATTTTAAAGGAGCTATCGACTTTCTTGCCGGTTCTTCTCGGTAGCTGCCTTGACGGTGGTTGAAAAAAAACGTGTCTGCATAAATACCAACTTGATTATATTTTGAATATATAAGAATTGAATAAACTATATAATTTATGAGCGCCAATTAATTGCATCGAATTATATATACACAATATATTTGTTTGATTTTCTAATCAAATCAAAGCAAAGGAAGTTCGAACAGCAATCAATAAATAATAAATCCACTGTTCCTTAACCAACAAATAATCGCTTGCTAAACTAACATATGAAATCAGTTTTTTAGCGTTGGCTCTTGAGATAGATGTTAATACGTTATTTGTTTATACAAGTTAATTAAGCACTTTTTATACAACTGTCGGATATTTGATTATTAATTATCTGTCAAATATTAAATATGAACAGTTGTGTTAACGAAATATTTATAGTTTGTCAAAATTTTGACAGCTCAACCCAGTCTAGATTCAAATCTAGACTGAATAATCGTTTTACAAATTTGTATTGTGTTAGTTAAGAGCAACGTCTGGTCTGGTCAGTTGAACAGAACCTTTGGCCGTTATAAAATTCCTAAATTATGTTATGACCAACAAAACTTTCTCGCAAGATATTCTCATTATTCACTAATTGGCTTCTTACTAGCTACTAATCTACTAATCAGGATATAGAATCATTTTTATTGATACGTCGATCAAACGTTTAAAATAATAAATGCGTAACGGTCTGTTTTCTGTACAAGGGTGCGCAGGAGACACGGTCTCGGAGAAGCATTGTTGCATAACACTATATCCGTTAGGGTGGCAACATTTATGTATGAATATAATCGAAACTGCAGTTAATTGCGAGTATGTACGGTAGTAATTGTATTTAACAATGGTCGGAAAATATTACTTTTATTAAGTAATAATTGTCAGTTAACTGGTGCTCGTGGTGGAATGATCATTCCACCGACGGATGAGGTTGCGAATTGGAAATGTCTGCTTGACTAGGGTCAACCAATAACAACGAAATTCGAACGAATATATACAGTGTGAACTCTATATAACGAAACTGAAGGGACTATGCATTGTATGGCGATATAGAGAGCGGTCGTTAAATAGAGAAAAATAAATGTGTTGAATAGAAGGTAAACCAATCAAAGCCAATTGATTTCGACTCTTTAGAGAGTTACGTTACATGGAGTTTACAGTGTACTTTGATATTTTCAAAGTAAAAATTCTTAACTCTATTGATGGAGTATTGGTGCTATATATTATTAAATTCAAAATTCAAAAGCCAGTTGGAATATGGTGCACGTGACGGATAAAAGCGATTTACTTGGAAATTAAATTTCGTTCCACTGAACTGGTTGCATGATACGTGACTCGATGACCCGACCTGGGATGCAGTTTGATTGAATTACGTTCATCCAGTTATGTACATCTAGTTACTTTCAGTACGAACAGCATCAAAGATCAATTTATTTTATTAAAGAAACTCTTAGTATAAAAACTCAAATATTCAATGCTGTCGCGATGTCTACGTGTAAAATAATATCTTTTGATAAAATTATATGGTCATTAAATGTTTAAATGTTCGTCTACAGGCAAAGACCGGGAACTTCGTCGTACAATGAAATCCAAAACGCACAGATTACCTTGCAGTGGGCACAGACTTCTATGAATGAGCTTCGTATGGAGATGCGTGAATTGAGCAACAGCATCAACAGTTCCACACTTCTTAAACACCTTCACAACATACGGAACGAGGTAAGGCATTGTTTTCAACAATTAAAAAATCATTCAAATTACATCTGTTTATTATTTTCATATAAATTTATAAACAATTTGATTCGGTCTCGACCATTCAAAAAACCGAGATTACAGTGTCGATATAAGATACTTTTCATTAATTCTCGCATAACATAGTCTGTTCAATATCTAATTTAAAAAATAACATCTCTGTCATGTAAAGAAATCTACCGTTATTATTCAAATGTATGTTTCAATTGATTTAATATAACATAATTTCGCAGTTGAAACGGGCGCTGTCTGAAACCGTTGATCTGGTGCAGTTCACGCGTACCCAGGAGGCAAGAATTGACAAGTTAGACAATCAAGTCGAGAGATTGAAACATGAAAACCAACAAATGCGATCCATGATCGCCCAATTAAGGGCACACGTGGGAAAAATCACCAAGGAGGTAGGAATAGTTTGTTTATCTTTCGTTTAATATACATTGCGAAGTCAGTTTATTCCCACGGGTTAATTTTCTTTTTACGACAAAATTCGAACACAAAGCATACTGCATCGCCATTCACGGTAAATTTTTGTTTTCAACAGACGTTCGTACTGCTATTCAATGGTCAATTCTCATGTAAATCATTTATTAATACATATATAATGCGTTGGACATGCAGTGTCCAGATCTATCTAATCAGTGCAATGTCTATCTTGGCTCAGCATCGGGACAGTTCAATTCTTACAAAGCCTTACAAAGGCTACTCAAGAATTGATTGCTTTGTTATTTTAATTGTCAGTAGCACAATTTTGTTTTAATTGTTTATTTTAAAAGAGCAGCTATCGATTTGCTTACCTTCCGAACCGGTGGTAGTGTAAAAATTGACGATTCAAAAGTGTCTTTATAAAGACCTACTTGAATAGAGATATTTTGAGTTTGAGTTTAATCTAGACAAACATCGAGAACAGTTCTATGAATTTAGCTTGATTTATTTATATTGCATTAAGGTTGCATTTTGTAATGATGGCGGAACAGGTGGCGGTTCACGGTCTATGACTGCGACCGTTGCCAACCGACGTAATGCCTCACACGATTAATTACTATCTTAAATGAAAAACCCGGCCCATTCACCACAGTAATCATTCAATGGTAATAATGTACTGGTTTTATAGATGTTTATATTATGGCCACAAATGGATTGAATAAATCAAATTCTTGTGTTACGGTAGTAAGCTTCTTTGATCCGGCTCGATCGACCGATTTTTGTGAATAGAAAATGTGATATATAATTATTTTATACTCAAGACAAGTGTTAACGTATTATAATAGTTTAACACTGATGTGATAAAAGTTATGATACCGATCACCGAATTCCTTATAATTTTTCCCTGCAAGTTGTATGTATCCCTAACGGTTGCCGCAAGAATGTTTTTATTGGTAATTTCTATTGAGAATAACCTGTCAGCAAAATGTATTCATCCTTGCGGTTCGTTAACACAACGCGGAAGTCCCATTCAAACATTCACAAAAGCGGTATAAAACGACAAAGAGACCGAATCCACATTGAAGGGAATCTGCAAATAAATCTAACCACGTTCGAATATTTTTCTTTAAGATTTCATTTAAAATACTTTTTTTTGTTGATTGTACAGTGCAATTTCAAATGTGACTTATTTTACAATATTTTTATTCAGATAACGTTCTGTACACAATATTTTTCAAATAAAAGGTGGTTCAAATTCTTTAATAAAGCATAATACAATTTAAATATAGCATAAAACTGATCAATACGTGTGGGATAGCATCCTGGCCCACATAACTCGTATCGGCTGGTCAGCAAAAAACGACCACACGCTAAGAGAGACAATTTACACGAAAATCAATGCCTGGAACTAATGAATTTACCTTTCGAAATTCAATGTTAACGTCACATGAAACAGGCGACTTCCCACTGAACACATGCGAAATCCTAACATGATACCGTGTGAAAAATATTTCACACTATATTCCTTATATATCTGCCTGTTATTTTTAATCCTTCCGACAGAGCTTGTCTTTTAGTGACCATAGAAAAATGTTACCATTTTTTAAAAAAAATGGGATTTCATATATGTGTTACCACTACCAGGTTCCTTAAAGTAGTTCAATGGGTAATGTGTACGTCGTATCTATCTATCGAAATCTATTCGTTACTTATTCAGTAAAAAAATTAAGAATAGAAGCTTTCAAAAAACGTTTTATAAAATATTAAATTAATTTGATGTTCAAAAAGTATCGATAAATTTGCTCCATCTTAGCATCGCTATGTATATTATTCTAATGACGATCCTAATCATCAAAAAAATAAGCAATCTGAGTTGTTTGCCTGTTTCCTTGTAACTTGATCGCGTACTAACAGGCGTTTAGCTCGATAGTGCTAGTTTCTTGTTCCGGTTCTTCTCGGTACATAACTACCTTCCGAGTTGACTACCTTTTGAGTTTGAATTTAGATTCCAATTGGTCCTATGCACCTTACTGAATAAATAGATTTGAATTTGAATGTTTTGTAAAACATTATTAATAATTAAAATTGAATATTTTTTAACGGTATCCGTAATTATAAATAGTGTTGATGATATTAATTTACATACGACACTATTAATTGCTAAATCGTAATAAAAATATTATATAATATAAAAACTTTTTGTAAAATTAGTTTATGTATTAAGAATTAACATAAAACGAAATCACTCGACTCTTTGTGATTGGTCACTGCGAGCAGGTGTATCATTACTGATTTTCTTGTCTTCGCATATACTGGTTTTGGTATTATCAATTTTAAATATATATTTATAATAATCGTTTAGGTTGTTATCTTACTATAGTTGTAATAATAATATGATTAGATATTATTATTCGCAATACCTAATATTCTTTAATATTAACCAAATGTAAATATAACTAACGCGGTAAAGCACCAGCTCTTGGATCACCGGTACTACCTGGCGCCTACATAATTCCTTATGGTACTTTGTGACCCCATGGTCCAAAAGTCTACTTCAAAGGGAACAAAATCAAAGAATCGTTTAGGTTTTTTTTGTATAATTTAGATGTTATATGTAATGTTAATTGTAACAGTGGATTGAAAAAGTGAAAGAAACAGGTCCAGTTTCCGCTGTTGCCTTAAAAATAAATTACAAAACCCTTTTAATAATAGAACGGATATAGTCCCGACGAATCAGTACGACGTTCTCAAGATTATTGAGATTTAAATGCGAACGTACATTGAATGTGAGAATTTTTAGGTTATAAAGCGTTGCTTTTGATCGATTGTGTAAAAGGTATTATTGATTTCCAGAAGCGCATGTATGTACAGAATCGTAGTTGTATCTTGTTTATGGAATATGTTGACGTAATATTCATACTTTCACATACTATGATCATAAATTTTATAGCTATTAATACGAAACATCTGCGCTCTAGAAATAGGGACCTATATCTCACAATCCACAGATGCAATGCTAGATGGACCACCTGGTGACTTGTTGGGAACTCGTTTAAAGCCTTCAAACGATACATTACAACTTATTACTATTCATAATTCGTTTTCTTCGTGTTGATAAACGAAATAAAATAACACTATTGTATATACAGTGCACACTCTATATAACGACACTGACCGGGGCTGTGCATATGGCGTTATAAAGTGTGATCGTTAAATGGAAAGAAGTAATATATATATATATATATATAAGCTAAGCCAATTGATTTCGACGCGTTAGAGAGTTTGAATTAGTAGGTTCTAGGAACATCGTTTGTTAGTACATAGCGTCGCCTTCAGTAGTCGCTTTCAAACATTAATTTCTGACTTATGTCGACGTCAAGAGATCTAGATGAAATTCCCTCGCAGGAACTAATATTTTATTAAAACTGTATAACAATTTACAGAAACTTGTATGTAATTTTTGTGAACCAATTAGTGATATCATATGATCAAAATCATCACGATATTAACTTATAAACACATCGGAATGTGCATGTACCAATAATAATGCGATAGGAATTAAGTGGTTTTGTTAAATTAAGCGGCGGTTCGCTTCAGCAAGGTTATATTTATAACCAGTTTGTCCGCTCTCTTAATTACTCCGTAGGATTTGCGGCAGATGGTTATTTCACTTCGTAGGCACCATTATTATTCACTATTGATGCATAGAAGGTATCGCAATTATTCGAAATTTAATTTACGATACGGAAATTATTTTACATGTTTACCGTTATAACTATATATGGTTAAAGGTTATGGTTCAATACATTACTGGAAACAAGTTTGTCTTACAGTTAACTTTAACTGTGTATTGTTACAGCGAATTATAGCACGTAGAAGTTGGTGATATTTAATTGCAGGTTTTATTATGTAAATATTACTACATTTGGGCTTATTGATAATGACGCGACGTTGCATTATTGTTATTATTTAACTACAAAATCGTATTGTATAATACTTTTATTTTGTGTCCTTATTGTTACGTTAAGTGCACAAAAAGTCGGGTTACAAAAGAGTACACAATTATGAAGAGCAGGCACCAATTTCGCTATCAAAAGATGTGGATGCAGATGCATCTACGACCCAACTCTGTGAAATGTTATACAATGCTCTGGCAAAGACGGGCGTAAAAATCCCTGACACACTGTCATTACAACAAGATGGCGCCGACTCGCCCTGCTCCGATTGGTCAATACAATAAACGTATTTTAATTATTAACAAATGATTTAATCAATTTAAAAATAAAGTAGAGAATAACTAAATAAAATGGTGTTAATATTTTTAAACGAAACGGAATTGTAATAAAATTACTTAAACTGACATATACATATTTATTTATAATGTTTTTAACGGCAGATCAAAGGTAACTTTGAATTACAATAAAATTTTAATTACTCCTTTAATTGTTACAGATTAAGGCCAGAGAACTCGAGGAAATGGAAAAGAACGGTCAAAATGAAGTGGTTGAGGTTGCTCAACGGAGCCTAAGCAACCACAAAATCCGCCATACTAAAATGATCCATACTCAAATTTCGCGATTGTCTCGTACCCAGGATCAGCTCGATTCATACCAACAGACCCTACAGAACCAATTGCTAGATGTTCAACGTCGTGTTGACCGTCTGGAAGAACCCAACTGGAACTTTGTCACGGCCAAATTGGAATTGTACGATTTGGAATCGAAAGTAGTGAAAGATGAACTGAAAAATGTCACACAGAAAGTATCGGACTTTGACAAAGTGCACGCGTCATTGCTAGAACTGCGTGAAGACGTCGAGAGCATCGAGAATAAAGTCGATAAAACTATTCCCGAATTCAGAAAGGAAATATCAAAGTTGGATGTCAGTTTTGCACAGGTAAAATTTAGTTTGGTTGCATAACTTTGCTTTCTTCCACATATCCTTTTTTATCTTTACTTTTTTATTTTATATTAGTTCTTTATTATATATAACTTCTTTGGTAGGTGAACGCTGCGAACTCCTACGTCAAGGAGAACCAAGAGAACCTTAAACAGACTGTGAAGGCCATTGCTGTTAGCGTCAGCAACGTGATCGACCATTCCGAGTTGGACCGCCATGACATGAACAAGCTGAACGAAACTATCGAGGACCTGAAAGCTACGACTAAACAACACTTCTTTCGTCTGAACGACCATATTCTAAAGGTATAAATTATAAAAAAAAAACTTAACGTATAAATCAAATGTATTTAGCAGCATTAATTAGGTAAAAGAATATTTATACGAACTGAATCACAAAATGCAACCGCATCGAATTTTCACATATTGAAACCAAATTCTGTTTAATTTAATTAATTTGAAATCACAAATCACCACATATATTTTAATAATTATTAATTCACCGCAATATTCCGCATGATTTTGTCAATATAGTTTTGTTTTTGTTATAGAGCGAAGTTAAGCATGTGGAATCCAACTACACCGTCGTCTCTCTTTCCGAATTGATGGGGGAGGTCAAGGAACTGCAACCGGTGGAGCGTGAGTACGAAGATCTTGTTAAACAATTGCCCAAGGACTGCTCTAATGTATCTGGTATCGCCGGCACCTATCTAATCCACCCCGGAAACGCTCCTACCGAGACCTGGTGCGACAACCGAACCACTCTCCTTCAGCGTCGTTACAACGGAACTGTAGAGTTCAACAGGAAATTTTCTGAGTACGTACAGGGCTTCGGTGATGTTTCCTCTGAATTTTGGCTTGGACTACAAACAATGCACGAGATAACCGCTGACAACTGCTCTTCGATGCAAATTGATATGACCGACATCTACGGAAGCGTGTGGTACGCTCAATACGACCATTTCTCCGTTGGCAATGCTGAATCAGGTTACGTTCTTGAAGTTAGCGGTTTCAAAGGAAACGCGAGCGACGCTTTCGAATATCAGAACCACATGGAATTCTCAGCCATCGACCGGGACCGTGACATCTCCAACACCCACTGCGCTGCAAACTACGAAGGTGGATGGTGGTTCTCACATTGCCAGCACGTCAACATCAATGGAAAGTATACGCTCGGCTTGACATGGTTCGACTCTGCTAGGAACGAATGGATCGCTGTAGCCTCGAGCGAAATGCGCGTTTTCCGCCGCCCAGGTTGCTTCTAAATTCAAAAATATCTAATATATTCCATGTTCCAAATGATTCGCACATATAAGATGTGCCATAGTGTTGAAATGTTGTATTATGATAATCATACCAAAGATAAGCTAGTAAGCAATCTCTATGTCATATTTTGCCTCTAGATTCGCTATTCTTAACATAACTGTTAGTACAGACAACCTTTAAACTAGAGATACCTTCATTTAAATGTTCTAATTGCAAGTAGGTAACATTTAAGGAACTACTAGGACTATATTCAAACACTCTTTTCGTCTATGTTAGTAGCTACTGCTATAATCAATAAGTAATGCGGTAGGTGTTTACTGTAGAATGTAATGTTTAATATTAAAAAAAATTAGTAATTAATAAATTTAATTTGTATAAACATGTTTTAAGTTTAAGCTTTAGTCAATTAAATTATGTTATAATATATTTTAAGTGATAATTATTATTTAAGGTCCTGAGCATTAAATGCATGTACTAAACAAATATTGTATTATAATAACTTTCTTTTAATGTTTAATTGTCTGCGTTTGCCCACATTCCGTTAGCAACATTTTGAATATTTTATATAGGTAAGTATATGTGTTAGGTAAGTGTTATGGTAGACAAATGTAGTACCTGTAATCAATCGTTCATTAAATGTAATAAGTAGCTCGCTAATATCTTATTCAAATATGCATTTATAGATTACCGTTTATAACTAATGTCTCTGTAATCTTATGAAACTATAAAATACTTTTAAGATCTGTATGTCTATGTATATGTCAGTGGCAATTACTTTGCTATTGTTAATCTTAATGTTGTAATGTAGAAAAAGCTGTACCAATGGATTTAACCAAATAAAGTATCAACATAAAATAATGTTTAATTTCCCCGAAAAAATTCTCTAAACTAAGCTCCACAATTTCTTGCATGTTGCATCTTGCAGGTTGCAAGCAAAAAACAGTTGCATGAGGGTTATAAATGCGGAATATTTAATAACGACAAATTCCTCGCTGGATAGCGATGTTAGCATCTAGAGGTCAAAGTATCTAGTGCCTAGAAGGTTCTATTTGGAGAATGCCTATCGTTCATATTGTACTAACAACTTATAGTTTGTCTCACATCCTCCGCTCCGAAGCTAAGCTATAGACCCAGACTCCAGACCTTTGTTTCACCAGGTAATTAAACATTATTCGCTACAGAATTGAAAGATAACCTTATTTATTACGCCGGCTCCTTTTGAGAAGCTCTCTTCAATATCTATCAAGATTTGAAAATAAGTAGGATTTCTATTTTCACCGGAGCTTTTTATCAAAGTATGCAATATAAATGGCTTTACATAATGAAAAATACGGATAATTAATACGTAAAGAGCTTATTAAAGAAATGATCCTATCAAGTAAACTCGAAATGACTTGAATTTCCTAGCCTAACTGATAGTAGTCGATGTCGACTGATGGCTGTTTTGAAGAGAGAAAAAGAAAGAAAATTATACGATTATTCATTTATAGTCAATTCAAAGGAGCCAATCAATAAAGGATATTACGCCGGCTCTCAATAGTTTAGTGACACATTTAATTAGTGCACGCTCATTGTTACGCTGTCAGATAACTGTCTTAGATAAATTAATTTGATTAAAACTATTATATAGTGTTTGTTATTATAATTAGATTCTCTTTTTAATAAATTCAAAAACTTTATTAAGCAAACAATGTTGAGTAAGCCGTAATATAGTGTAAATGACTACTTAAATGTGAAAATGCTGGGAAGAAATCGCCCTAAATAAGTAGATGAGAACATTTTTAAAACAATGATCGCGCGTAAAAAATGACAGTTAAGCAACTGCATTTGTTATGGGTATCATTTCAGACGGGTTTATTTTGGAGCCCTCTTAGCGTTAGATATAATATGAAAATTGATGTACAGAACTGAACGCCGATACACGTCTATGTGGATTAAATAAATAATGCAGACACAATGCACTTTTCGATGCCAAACCGAAATAGAAAAATGGTGAAAATGCAAGACCTCTAGGTTGAGAATTGTAAGCTGAACTTGGCAAATACTTATCGTTAAACAATAAAGAGTCGAACATAATGTAGAATAATATTAATTCATACAAAAGTAGAGATGAGTTTTATTAGAAAACCACAGGAAGTGAGGATCCCACTGGGTGACGTGGCCTGAGCTGTAATAACCAATAATCAACTGAAAAATCCAATCCTACGTTTGGTAAAACTGTGTGCATACAAACATCCCAAGCGAATATCACTCAACTGCCTTAGGAAAATAAAAAAAAAACTACATTGGTAACAAGTTATCATCGAGTTGGTTGATTATGTGCTTCTTTATGTGTTCGACTATTAAGAAATAATAACATGAAATATAAAATTTATATTACATTAAACATTTAAAAGTCATTGTTATCTGAATTGTAGATATTTTCATCATACTCAAGGCTCTCATTGCTAAGAAAAGGTAGTGGTTTTATAGATGTATAGGGACGTAGAGGGGACGCTACAGTGTGCTGTGTTTTCAATTCATTATACATATCTATTTTCTCTGCTCGAAGTGTACCGTTATTTATAAAGTCTCTCACATCGTATAGCCTCCCTTCTAATTTTGAAAGTATATTATCAACAGAAAGTGGTTGTAACTTATTATATCGTGTCTCTGGCTGCTTTATAATTGTCTCTCTTGTCTCCTTAAGCCAAGTGGATAGTTTATATGATTTTGTTATTTCAAATATTCTTTTAATATCTGTTCGGGTGATATTTTTTAAAATCCCAACGCTTTCGACCAACCATCTGAAAAATGATGTCAAAGTTTATATTTTATTAACTTCAGCTAACATTAGACATCGATGTTTAAGTTTTCAGTTTTATTTTAACTCTACATAATCTGAAGAACGTGCTTCAATTATTGGATTTCTTGCGAAATATTATATGAATTATAGGATTTAATATGCTAATGGAGAACTAAGTAATACGAGAGATTAAACTCGTCCGTATTTTATTTGTGTACAAGAAATAAGGTTCAAAGAAACTAATTGAGCAGAAAATTTTCATATTAAATATGCTGGGAAGTTAACGTTCGTGCAATCTACAATAATAACTTTAGCATTTTAAATGGACTAAACAATAATTGGTTTTACATTTTAAATATTTCTTAGATTATATTAACTTTTTTTTAAATATGTTATAAGTGATTTAAAATAAATCGGTAGGTAGCTAAGTGATTTTGTACAGGCATTTAAATAAAGAATTTAAAGCTATCACATAAATTTTGAAACTACAATATTTCCATATGTTATTTCTATTCAAATAGAAAAGTAATTGCTATTTCCTTTCTATTTATATAGAAATATCATGGTTACCATGGTAACATTTAAACAATATGAATTACAATAGAGCAGATAACTCCTGTTATTTAAAATAGAGCAATCCGAATTGTTTGATTTAATATTCTCGTAGTTGCTGGGTACACATAACTGGGTATGCGAACCAATAACCTTTACTTAGTATTTATCAATAAACACAAGGAGAAATAGGAGAAATAAAACCGTTTGTTTTATTTCTCCTTACATTTGCACAATAATGTGAAAATTGCTTTTTTTATATAAGTATACCCGTCCTGATATTGTAGAATTGTTTCTTAAAGAAAGAAGAAACTTAAAGTTTTTCGTGCTCAAAAATTAGTCTTACGATATATAGTGCTGAATACTGGTGTAGATCAGAGGTAGGTCGTGTTCGTAGCCACAACCTAGTCCCCAGGAAAGGAGGCCCGCAAGTCTACCACGGAGTACCAGCGGTGCTCCAGGCACCCCCAAACATGGTGCCACTTTTTCAATATCTCTCGATTTACCCACGCATAACATTCCACTAAGAATGTAATTGTCATGCTGAAATAAATCTCACCATTATTTTACTGTATCTAACATGTACAATGTAAATCATAACTTTCTATTGAGTCTATATTTTAAGGAAACTTTAAAATATCATATTTCATTGTTACCGGGGGGAAGTGATATTTCAATGAAATGATAGTTTTTATATAATTTGTAGATAGATACAAAAATAAACACATATTATTTTATTGTTATATACATTACATAGTATTTACAAATGTTACTATTATAAATTACATGTGATCGCTGATACGATAAGTCATAATAAATAGATAGAAAAAAAGACGTACCTGTCTGTAAACGTCACAAGCATTATTTGGCGTACTCATTGCAAATGAAATAGTTCGTAGCATTGGATCTATAAATTCGTCCGGGAAATATATAGACGATCGTGGTAAACACACCTCTCGGCCCTGTATAGTCCGACAATGTAAAATTGTTTGTTCTACATATAGTTTGAATATTAGCAGTGTGGGCTACTTAAACTAGTTGCGTATTACCTAGACACACTCCAACCAATCCATATTTAAGTTTAAGTTTCTTGTCTATAATAAAATTGCCTATGTGTTTTATTATGTTCGATACATCGTTAAGTTAAGCGGCTGAAAACTGTATGGAATTGTGTACTGAAATAGTTTGTATATGATTTGTGTGATTACAAGGCAAACATCAATATAAGTAAAAAAACGATTATTTCATAAATTAATTAATTTATCAAATATAATATAATAAATAGTTAATCAAAAATGAATAAAAATAATAGATGAATCTGTGAATACTTTAAAAGATAATATTAACATGGATTGTAGCACTGGAACGCGAGCGTGCGCCACATGGGAAACTCCTCAGAATTCGGGTGTTGAAATGATACTTGAAACCTAGCTATACATACAGTTGTATATGACGAATCCGGCTTTTATTAGACCCAATTAGTACAACCACCCACTATTAAAAAATATCAAGAAAAGTCGAGGCTAAGTTTGTTTTTTTTTAAAGCGTCAATAACTAGTACTTACCGTGAAATCACATCGACCCCATCCGGTTACAAAGGCCTGCCCAGATAACATACTTTTTGGTGATATTAAAGCGATGGTCTTTGTTGATGTTCTGTAATAATCGAGAACAAAATATAAATGTCACAACATTATTTAAATACTGTACATTTTGATGTTTCAACGATATGATTTTAAATATTAAAAGCAACGGTAGATGCAGTGTATGCAAATATTCAAATATGCCATAGAGTATTCATAACATTGAATGAAATGAAATAAATTGTAGAAAATGTATGTACAAGCTTTAAATTTCCCGGAACACGTAGATTACGTGTAACAGAACAAAACAGGTAGATATTGAAAAATTCAACACACAAAACACTTTATTTTGTGAAAATTCATTTCACAACGAAAAATCCATACAAAAATTTCGTTTGTGGTATCATGTTTACAAAAGAATCCGTTCATTCAATCGCGATCAAAGCTCGCGTGTGAATAACTAATATCGCATACCTACCGTCATATTTCACTTAGACTAGACTACGTGGATCAGTATTTATTCCATGATTTCGTAAAAAAGGAGTGTTTGTATGAAAATTTAATTCAACAGTGTTATTAAATTAAATATTAGTCTCGGTGTACTGTTCGTTTGCGAGTTGTGCCCACTATAAGGTAAATGTGTGCTCCTATTTCACTATGCTCACCGATAATAGTAAAGGTTTTTTTTTGTTTATATATAACTAGCTGATCCCGACAAACGTCGTTTTGCGAAAAAAAAATAAAAAAAATGTCTCTAAAAATAGATGTTGGCCGATTCTCAGAACTACTCAATATGCTCGGAAAATTTCAGGAGAATGGGTTAACCCGTTTCGGAGGAGTAAGGGAACGAAAACTGTGATACGAGAATTTTATATATTAGACTAGCTGAGCCCGACAAACGTCGTTTTGCCAAAAAAAAAATGTCTCTAAAAATAGATGTTGGCCGATTCTCAGTCCTACTCTATATGGCCACAAAATTTTATGAGTATCGGTCAACCCGTTTCGGAGGTGTAGGTACGGGAACGCACATTGTGACACGAGAATTTTGTATATTAGATATAGATATTGAAGCATTCGCTGGTTGCAGAATGGTTGTAGAGCTTTACAACTGTGCCGTGAAAAATGCTTGGTGATCTAAAAGAGTGCCGGATAGTTTCTTCTTCTTTATGTGAAAACAAATTATAAAAGGCCTATTGTTATTTTCATAATTTGCCGGCAACCCCCTCAGCTCCCAGCCGCGTAAGTGTCTATGGGCGGCGACATCACTTTCGCCTCCTGCATGTCTTTTAAAAAAATGACTTCACACTTATGTAGAAGAATATTCTAGTTATTAGCTTATACAATTAATTTAGATGTACCTTAAAACAATTTCCTCGTAGAATCGCAGAATACAGATATCCGATTTCAATGTGTAAGGATCAAAGTTCTTGTGAAAGAGTATTAATATAATTGTCAATAACGCGGTGCCGCGATCTGAATAATTCTCTCCAACAACCGCGTTTAGTTCAAATATGGGGACACTGCAAAAAGAATATATCCTGCTATAACGCACTCAAATATAATCGAATCTTACACCAAACTCGGTTCGGACGTACGTAACGTTTCACAATTTAATAACCCCGAGAAATTAACAGAGAACCCTGCTCGGACGAGCGGTAGTGAATGGGTAACGTTCATTGAGGCATGAAGTACGCGATCAGGCGGAAATGTACTGCGTCCATAGAATCAAGCTTAGGAATAACAAGAGATGCAATCTAATGGATATTGTTAATAGTCTAAACAGAAGTAAATGTTGTTTGCGAAGCACCATTTACTAACACTTAACTTAACTAATTATAGTAAGTGTATATTATATATATCTATACTAATAATAAGACAGTAAAAATCGAAAATCTGTACATTAAATATTTTTCCAAAAAACTGAAAGGAGGCAATTAAAGAAGAGTCATAGAAACCAAAAATACAATTTGTGGAATTCTTGTCTGTCTGTCTGTCTGGTACGTTATAACTTGAAAACTACTGAACGGATTTGAACGCGGATCACAGTTGGATTACACATAGTTGGGAGCGTTGTCAAAAGTTTATTTTGTCAAAATCGGTTAAGGGAAAAAGAAGTTATGGTCAATTGAAAATTGACTTCAACCACTGCTTCAAAATTTTCAAACACTTTCATTGATTAGTTATATATTGTTAAATATGTTCTAATATAAGTTAATCTTAATATTAAAACTTATGAGAGGTAACAAAAATAACAAATAACGCAGTGCGCGCGGGCGCGGTTGAAGTGTTGAAAAATGTGCTCGATAGATGGCGTTGATAAAATTCGTCATCAACCTAGATTAATTTTATTTTTGTATTTCTTAAACCTATACAGCTTATCAAAAACAGTTTACACAATAATAATAGATTAAAAAGTAAAGCCAAAATAAGGTTAAAATATAGAACCGGAAATAGAATCTAAGATCAGAAAAAAGAATAAAAAAAAACACTAACAGAAATAAATAAATAAAAATATATACACATGAACAAGTGGAACTATGTGAAGTACGATCATTTTAGTGTATGTGTGCGTATCAGTGTGTGCAATGGTGTTGCTGTGTGAGTGAGTGTGCGAGGTTGAGTCTTAGTTTTTTTTAAAGAACTTCTACTTAGGCCAAATATATCCATCGCGGTATTAAGATGCTCCATTGTGTAATGACTACCATGCAGTTCAAACTTTCATTAACGTTTTACCCTATGATTATTTTGAGTGAACACTACCTATACAAACAAGTAAAAGGAAACGAGTGAAGAGACGTTTATCGTTTGTCCGCATCCATTTTTCCACCTACATCCTTAACGTTAATGAGGTTTAACTTTTATTATTTGGTCAAACTAACCTCACAAGTACGTATAACTTCGTAAGAATTCTTTCGACTCTTAACCGCTGAGGAGTTTTACCTACCATCAGCAGCTCATCCGCATAAGAAGATGACTATCAGAATATAAAATTGTCAGGAAAATAATTGCCTGTAAGTTAATTTTAAAGTTGCCTTCGATTTCCCTGTATCATCGGATCCTGACTACGGTACTAAAAAAATAGTCATTATCCCTCCTTTTTTATCTAATTAAAATACATCTTTGTAAAAAAGAAACGTTTTTCAACATTGGTCTATTCGATGGCTAAGAAGCAACAAAGTTTTTATATGAACTTAAGCCGACTTACAAACGCTTTAACTTATGACAAGAGACAGATTACAGATGACAGATGACAGATGACAGATGACAGATGACAGATGACAGATGACAGATGACAGATGACAGATGACAGATGACAGATGACAGATGACAGATGACAGATGACAGATGACAGATGACAGATGACAGATGACAGATGACAGATGACAGATGACAGATGACAGATGACAGATGACAGATGACAGATGACAGATGACAGATGACAGATGACAGATGACAGATGACAGATGACAGATGACAGATGACAGACGACAGACGACAGGAGACAGATGACAGGAGACAGATGACAGATGACAGATGACAGATGACAGATGACAGATGACAGATGACAGATGACAGCAGACAAATGACAGATGACAGATGACAGCAGACAAATGACAGATGACAGATGACAGATGACAGATGACAGATGACAGATGACAGATGACAGATGACAGATGACAGATGACAGATGACAGATGACAGATGACAGATGACAGATGACAGATGACAGATGACAGATGACAGATGACAGATGACAGATGACAGATGACAGATGACAGATGACAGATGACAGATGACAGATGACAGATGACAGATGACAGATGACAGATGACAGATGACAGATGACAGATGACAGATGACAGATGACAGATGACAGATGACAGATGACAGATGACAGATGACAGATGACAGATGACAGATGACAGATGACAGATGACAGATGACAGATGACAGATGACAGATGACAGATGACAGATGACAGATGACAGATGACAGATGACAGATGACAGATGACAGATGACAGATGACAGATGACAGATGACAGATGACAGATGACAGATGACAGATGACAGATGACAGATGACAGATGACAGATGACAGATGACAGATGACAGATGACAGATGACAGATGACAGATGACAGATGACAGATGACAGATGACAGATGACAGATGACAGATGACAGATGACAGATGACAGATGACAGATGACAGATGACAGATGACAGATGACAGATGACAGATGACAGATGACAGATGACAGATGACAGATGACAGATGACAGATGACAGATGACAGATGACAGATGACAGATGACAGATGACAGATGACAGATGACAGATGACAGATGACAGATGACAGATGACAGCAGACAAATGACAGATGACAGATGACAGATGACAGATGACAGATGACAGATGACAGATGACAGATGACAGATGACAGATGACAGATGACAGATGACAGATGACAGATGACAGATGACAGATGACAGATGACAGATGACAGATGACAGATGACAGATGACAGATGACAGATGACAGATGACAGATGACAGATGACAGATGACAGATGACAGATGACAGATGACAGATGACAGATGACAGATGACAGATGACAGATGACAGATGACAGATGACAGATGACAGATGACAGATGACAGATGACAGATGACAGATGACAGATGACAGATGACAGATGACAGATGACAGATGACAGATGACAGATGACAGATGACAGATGACAGATGACAGGAGACAGGTGACAGAACGGATTTGAACGCGGTTTTCACAGTTGGATTACATACAATTGGGAGCGTTGTCAAAAGTTGATTACGTCAAAATTCGTTAAGGGAAAAAGAAGTTATGGTCAATTGAAAATTTAATTCAACCACTGCTTCAAATTTCTTTAACACTTATAATGATTGATTAGTTATATATTGTTAAATATGTTCTAATATAAGTTAATCTTAATATTAAAACTTATGAGAGGTAACAAAAATAACAAATAACGCAGTGCGCGCGGGCGCGGTTGAAGTGTTGAACAATGTGCTCGATAGATGGCGTTGCTAAAATTCGTCATCAACCTCGATTTATTTTAATTTTTAATTTCTTAAACCTATACAGCTTATCAAAAAAAGTTTACACAATAAAAATAAAGCCAAAATATGGTTAAACATAGAACCGGAATAGAATCTAAGATCAGAATAAACAATAACAAAAAAAACACGAACAGAAAAAAAAAAAAAAAAATATATATATATATATATATATATACATGAACAAGTGGAGTATATTATGTGAAGTACGAGCATTTAAGTGAGTGTGTGTGCAATGGTGTTGCTGTGTGAGTGAGTGAGGTTGAGTCTTAGTTTTTTTTTTAAAGAATTTCTACTTAGGCCAAATTATTGCCATCGCATTGCATCGCGGTATTAAGATGCTTCATTGTGTAATGACTACCATGCAGTTCAAACTTTCATAAACGTTTTACCCTATGATTATTTTGTGTGAACACTACCTATACAAACAAGTAAAAGGAAACGAGTGAAGAGACGTTTATCGTTTGTCCGCATCCATTTTGCCACCTACATCCTTAACGTTAATGAGGTTTACCTTTTATTATTTGGTCAAGCTAATAAGTAATAACCTCACAGGTACGTATTTCGTACTCATAACTTCGTAAGAATTTTCTTTCAACTCTTAACCGCTGAGGAGTTTTACCTTCCATCATCAGCTCATCCACATAAGAAGATGACTATCAGAATATAAAATTGTCAGTATAGTACGTTAATTTACTTAGTTGCCCTCGATTTCCCTGAATCATCCGATCCTGTAAAGCTACATCATCCCTGAGTAACACAGGCTATATATAATTCCAATTGTAACAAGATTTTAGCCCGTGAAAGAAAGCCCTGTCGAGATCATTAAAAAACGCTATATACTTAACCAAATTACACGTGGGCGAAGCCGCGGGCGGAAAGCTAGTATATAATATACAGTGTGTATATTTCATTTGCAATATTTTACTGGGCCATACAAACTGAATTTAAAGTGCCAAATAGTATTTTATGTTAGTCAACACTTGTTAAGCGAACCCGGGACAAACACATCTAATATGTTACAAGTAGAAAAATTCTTTATAAAATAGTAATTGTCTAGTAACACAATTTAAGTAGTAACTTGCTTTCTTCGGTATTAGTAGTATATCAGTTTAATTACAAAAAGAACATTCTTTGATAGCACGTGAAAAAAGCCTCACCGACCATCTTTGATCTTAGTAATCAAAAGAAGTGTATACCGGTACAATGGATGCGCTACAGTCACAGCCATATTCTTCGTTAGCAAACAGGCCGTCAGGTAATGAACGTATTTCCTACGAACACTCACGATGTATGGATGCTCCCTGATTGTTACGCGCGTGCCTCTGAATATCTGAAAACTAATAATGGATTAACTCGGCTTCCAAATCGCCAATGATTGTTATATCCGCTTGATTTGGCAACTTTCAGTTAATGTAGAGTCATTGTTTATATGTTATTTGACAATTCATAAGTGTTACCATAGTTACCTATGTGAATAAACGAGTATTTTTTTATTGAAAGTTTTATTAAAGGAATTTAACAAAGATTTGAATAGGGTCTAATGATTTCTTCTATTGGGTATTCAGCTAATAACCTTTATTGACAGGAACAACAGTGCGAAGTATCAGTTTTTAAACCCAAAACGCGTATTTACTTTGTTCAATGCAATCAGTTTAAGAGTTCAAAGGTTTCGTATACTTTACATATGATGCGAAATGTGGGTATTTTCATTTTATTGAAAGATAAAAAAATACAATAATATTTTTTTATTTTCATTAAATATATATCGTTGATGTGTGCATAATAAGTATATTTCTTAACGATTTGCCTTACGACTACATATAAAGAAAAATATTATTATATAATTGCGATCTTATTTAAACCAGGGCAGCGTAAAATCATTATCATTTTAGTTGGATTGCAAACGTTCACAAATAATATGAATATCTTGTAAATACGATTGTCTATGAATGAGACCATAAGTTTATTCTAACTTGGTCCAATGTGGAAAAGTGGATTTCCATATCTCACTAATGCAGTCTTCCCAGACAAAGGCCAAACTTTCTATAGCACAGATACCTTAATGGTTGCACTGACTGAAATCTAATCTTTTAAAATGAAAGTACGTTAAGAATACTCACTTTTCGGTTAAGCAACGGTATGTCGCCCAGCATAGGATAACCAGTTTCACCGAATAATAATTGAATTGGTGAGCTCTGCGATTTCGTCGCAATTTGGGTTAGCCCGGCCAATATAACTAAAAATATTAACTAATATATTTTTGAATATTGCTTGAAAAAGCGTATAAATCCCTAAAAGGCCGGCAACGCACTCATGAGCTCCCAGCCACATGAGTGTCCAGGGGCGGCGACTTCACCTTGGTGGGCCTCCTGCTCGTTTGCCCCCTCTTCTATAAAAAAATAAAAAAATTATTAGGATTAAACTTACTAGATCCAATAAGCATTACATTCACCATATTATCCGTCCGAAAAATATGTTACACAGTCATGTCACACAATCTAGAAGGTTCCGATTTTCGTATCATACATTAGAGAACCGAACGTGTGAAGCAATTGTATGCTGGTACCCGAAAAATTAAATAAAACAATTTTTGATATAAATCATTTTAATCTATAAAATATTTAATTATATAATCTACAAACAAGTACAAAATTCTGTACTTGATAATAATAGTTGGTAACACAAGAAAATTCTGTGTACGATGACCTTAGTTATAATTAATGAAATATTGTCAGCTTCTAAGCCGCGAGCTTCAAGCGGTGAAGACCAATAGACGCAATCCCAATTAATTTAATTGAATATATTTATCGGGTAACATTAAAATATGTATATTTTTATATACAATATCTTATGATGATTGAATTACTTAGCTAAGGTTGTAACTTTAACATCACTAGTGCTCGGCGTAGCCAAGTTTACATGCGCATGGGGAGGCCAAGCTTTTGTGTTTTGTTTCTTCATTGGACGGGAGGCTTCGCTGCTTTCCCGTCTGCTATACGTTTTTGTAGACAATGAGTGTACGGATATTACCTGCAAATGACATTTATCGAATACAATCGGCGAATGCGAAACGAAAGACAAGATCAACGAAGCGCTCTAACGGCTCTTCTTCTTATATTCACTAATTATTTTTCTTATTTTTGCTTAAGCTAAATAAATATTAAAGATAGTTCTGCCGTTACATAATCAGTTACTGGCGTTATCTTCTATACTAATTGTTACACTTAAACATTTAAAAAAAACTTTGTATTGTTTTTGTTGATAAATAATAATCAAGTCCGATTGTTGAAAAAAATCATACAAAGTTGAGTTTTCCCAACACAATTCACATCCATTTTAAATATCAACAACATATTTATTGGGCAGTTTGTTACTTTTATCTGGTAAAACTACTGATGCATTTTTAATTTCCCCGTTCGTTCGTCGTTATTATGCCTATTCTAAGTAGATTTCTACTTGTGTGTATTCTAATTTTGAATTTAGCAAAAAACTTAATTTCAGTATTGACACGTTATTTTGACCGCACCCTAGAATGATGTAGCAAGGGGTGGCTCTCAGTCGATGAACCATCACCTTCCATTGTTCGTGTACAAAAGCCTTTGGACATTTTGAAAAAAACTAGCATGGCCATAGTCAGTATACTGGCATAGGCGAAAAATTCTTTAGCCTGCGAAAAAAAAAACATTACAAATTCTGCGTATATTTTACGCACGTGGGTGGAACTGTGGAAATAACTCACTCTCGAATCGAAGAATTTAATTTGAGCGACTAATATCACAATAAGATTTCCAATTGCAACAGACATATACCAAGCGGCTATGGTGATTGTCTTCATGCATTTTGGCGCCTGAAAACATTGTCAAAAATAATTTTGTGGCAGCTGGCCAGAATGAGTACTAATTATTTTAAACACGAAACAACAGAGTAATTTTGGGTTGTCTGGATGATATCGATTTTTGAGGATGAGGCGTTGCTTTTACATGTAAAATAAATAAAATGACGTATTTACATGTAAATAAATAAAACAAGCATTTACTGAAGGTTATTCGGTTTAGGATGAGCGGAGCCTTCACATATGAATCTAGGTCATACGCGAGTTATTTGTATAAATTGATTTAGTTTTTAGACCAGTTCTCGTCAACATTTTATTAGATTATTTATTTACTAGGCGTTTTACGTGATGACAGAAGTTTAAAATTCTATTCTATGCGATGTACGGTGGATATTTATTCCATGTCTGATATGAATTAATTAACCTGTATATATATATATATATATACGAAAAGTATTTATTTATTAATTATGTTAATAGATGAGTAAATATAAGAGCAACGGGCGGCCTTATCGCTAATGAGCGATCTCTTCCAGGCAACCCACAAATCATAATAATACTTATAATACAATTTGGCCTGGTGCAACAGGCGCGAAGAATACAAAAAGAAACACAACATACATTAAATTGAGTAATACACTAGAAATAAACTTATTTAAATTTAAAAATATAAATATACAAATGTATAATATGTTTGGCAAATCGATAAACACATCTATGAAACCTGTGTAAAGGAGAACTCAAGTCCAGAGACAGCGAACATGATTTCTGCGATTGATATGAGAAGGTATTGCGGCACGATCCATGCCAAGTGAAGTTCATTCGGGGGATTGGGTGAATGCAGAATAGCCGCATCCAATCGACCAAGCCTCTCTCGCAGACACAGGACGTAAACACCACCAGCGCGGAGGTAGCCCTCACCGGATCCTGTTACTTCACCGCTAGCACTGTTCGCGTGCCATTTAAACCTTACGTAAACGAAGAGGTTAATTCATGCATGGTAATTTAGAAAAAATGCAGGAGATTTAAATTTTTATCAAAGACACTTGTTAATTAAATTGTGTGAATATTAATAAATCTGGTTTATAATAAACAGAGGTGGACTAGGATGAGCTGTAAAGATTGCAAAGTTATAATTAGTAATAAGAAACGAACGTTGCTTTGATTGTTCGTTCTGTAACTAAATGTATATTATTTATATATAAACCCTTAATTAAATGTTGTAATGTTCAATAATATATATATCTCTCTCTATTAAGTATTTAAAGTAATCAGTAAGCCAAAAGGGCTACACTCACGTGGCTGGGAGGTCGTGAGTGCGTTGCCGGCCTTATTGTTTAAAAGTCCAAAACAAAAGTATTTGACAAGATCAATAACAAATGAATACACGCTCTTTTCGTTCCACTTAAAAAATGTTACGAATGTATTATGTTCTCTATAAAAGCAAAAAAAAACACACGACATATATAGTTACCATACAATTCGTTATGTCGATTTTGTTCCATACAAACAAGATTTATAAAACCGAGCTTTGAATGTTTTAACGTAACGTTACGTATAAAGTTTTAGTTTACTTACTTTCCGGGTTGTAAGCACATGTATGCGGATTCGCCGATGTGGTCAATGGGCGCGTTGGAGACGTAATAAACATCGCTCAGTTGTTTATCGGTTTCCACGGAAACCGAAATGTTTTTATTTGGACCGCAATCGCCTATATACACCACCCTTGTGAAAAAAACAATCTCTCTCTCTCTCTCATTTTGTATTAAAACGAAAGAGATGCAACACAACACAATCAGGCGTATTTATATGACAAGAGTTTAATACTACTATTATGTATAACAATCGAATGTTTACGAGTGATATTAAGTCATAATTGAAAACTGACCAGCGCCACAACCGTGAAACAATGAAAACCCACTCTCATTATAAAGGAAAATACGTAGTATATTTGTATTTATGTTTACCAAAGCGCACCAGACTTTTTATACACTAAAAACACACAATATTTGAATATGATGATGCAATAATAAGAGCTTATGTAAAGTTGATTTATCATCCTAAGCATATGAGTTATTTAGACACGTCTCCAAGAAACCAGTAAAGTTTGCTGTTTGTTACCTAAATGTTATATTGAATCAAAATATTTAACTATACCATTATACCTGCCAGTAAATAGATAATAATAAATTGTACCAGTGAATTGATAATAATAAATTGTACCAGTAAATAGATAATAATAAATTGTACCAGTAAATAGATAATAATAAATTGTACCAGTAAATAGATAATAATAAATTGTACCAGTAAATAGATAATAATAAATTGTACCAGTGAATTGATAATAATAAATTGTACCAGTAAATAGATAATAATAAATTGTACCAGTAAATAGATAATAATAAATTGTACCAGTAAATAGATAATAATAAATTGTACCAGTAAATAGATAATAATAAATTGTACCAGTAAATTGATAATAATAAATTGTACCAGTAAATAGATAATAATAAATTGTACCAGTAAATTGATAATAATAAATTGTACCAGTAAATAGATAATAATAAATTGTACCAGTAAATTGATAATAATAAATTGTACCAGTAAATAGATAATAATAAATTGTACCAGTAAATAGATAATAATAAATTGTACCAGTAAATTGATAATAATAAATTGTACCAGTAAATAGATAATAATAAATTGTACCAGTAAATTGATAATAATAAATTGTACCAGTAAATAGATAATAATAAATTGTACCAGTAAATAGATAATAATAAATTGTACCAGTAAATTGATAATAATAAATTGTACCAGTAAATAGGAATACGTAGTAAATCATTGTTGAAAAGCTCACTTTAATTTGGGTTTTCCAGTTAGAGATTTCATAAATGGATTTGGATCCATGAAATATAACGATATTTCATCGTTCGAGTTCTGCCCCACTATTATCGGCATAAACTGAAATTATATATTTACTATATTATATATATATATAAATATATAATAATAATAATAAAATATATATATTTATTTTTATCTTTTTTTACTTTACAAAGAAACTTAATGATAGAAATATGGTTATGTAGTCAAATATAATTGATTACATTATTTTAGGTAGAATGCATTTTCGTCTCATTTCTCCAAATTGGTAAGAAAAGCTCTATAAACCAATAAACAAAACTAACCACTTCCGGAGCAGTTTTGAGCTGTGCTGTTATCGTATGTTTTTTCATTATTCTACCAGCACAGTCTACAGGGCATGAAGCTGATATGAAAAACAATTGCCGCTCAAGTGGGGTCATGAGTGCGGTTCCCTGCTCCTCGACGGATGCTATGCCTTCACCTCTTACCCCAACCTCGATGGGGCATGCTAAAGTATTCAATAGGACCAGTCCGGTTTGCTGGTGCCCTGGTACTTGCAGTGTTGAACGCTATATAATATTTATTATTAGGGTATTCTTATTAACGTGTTAATTAACTTTGACTAAGTATTTGAGAGTGCAATTGCAATCCTCAGGTCGGTGCTCGAATCCCGGTCGTGATCTCCTAATTTTTACCTGAGCGGACAGTACATAGGACACATTTTTATATGTATGTAACGTTAAAATAAATTATGTGGCCGATAGTTTGGACTTTATACGTATTTTTTTATAAGTTTAGGCGTTCTTAAAAAGATTAGATTCATTTCTATATGCAGTGTGTTTATGCCGATATGTAGCATACCTATGCCTTCAACTAATACATTGAAGACACTGGGCATAAATACAAGAACAAAGTGTTTGTTAGTTAAAATGCATGTCTACCTCGATACCAATCTGTAGAATACCAGCTGCAACGAATGCCAAAGAAGCAAGTATTCCACCCAGAAACATTTTTTGTAACGGCTGGAGATCAGGCAAGAGCGGCCATGCCCCCCCAGGGCATACTGGTATCATGAGAAGTACCATAGCAGGATTCATAACTTGTAATTGATCAGGCATTAGCGTCACTCCAAATAGTTCACTTCGCAATCTCGAAGCTTGAAATGTCCAGCGGGAACCCTAGAATAAATGTCATACCTTCAATATTACGTGCAGGCTTAATAATCGTATTCACCTTTTACAGTTAATATTTAATTTAACCGAGCTCAAAATGAATGTTGCCCTGGTCGTATATTATTCTAGGTTCGGTGTGCTGAGATTTAAAACGTATTCGGTTATGTTAAAGTAAATTTGAATTTGGAATTGACCGGCGTAGCCGCTACTAGCAGCTACGCCGGCTATTACGCTTATTCAATTCCATACAAATTGAAAAACTGCTCTGCCGATTTAAGTATTTTTGTATGAAATTATGACTTTCTTAGCGGTTCTATGATCACGATTACATTTTGATAGGATGAAAACATTTTTGCATCATATCAATGTTATATTCAAAAACTGACGAAACACATCGACTACCTATACGCGTCACATACAATATGTATAAGTTGTGAGATCAAACAATGGTTTTTATGTAAAATTAACTTCCCCTAAATTTATTGTACTGAATATAAAAAAATATTGGATCAATCTTTACATGCACACGTCAGTTTCTTTAATATTATTTTCTGCAACTTTCTATACCTAAGGCATGTCCGCAGAGATTTTGTCCAAGATGTGCCAAAGGTAGTTGGAGTTTTTTTTATTTTTTATAGTAGAGGGGGGTGAAGCCGCCGCCCATAGACACTCACGCGGCTGGGAGCTCGTGAGTGCGTTGCCGGCTTTTAAAGGAAAATTGGGAAATGGAGAGGTAGGGGAAGAGAACGTGGAGGGGAAAGGATGGGCACCGCAAGATCTCACTCACCGAACGAAACGCGAGTACAAAATGAACAAAGTCCAATTGCATCACTTTACGCCGGTTTTCTGTGAGAGAGTGGTATTTCTCCGGCCGTGCCTATCCATTCGGCTGAAACTCTAAGTAACAGCATGGCACTCCCACTCAAAATGAATTTAAAGCAGTATGTAATATGCATTACATTACAAAAAGCAGTTGCGATGGGAGTTGACGTTCGAACTTTGTTATACCCGTAATAATAATCGTATCGAACAATACGATGACTGGAATGATATCAATAAATGTGCATTTAAAAGGTAAACAAACCTGTTGGTCGAAGAGGGACCAAAATATCGGAACAGGTATGTATAGATAAAGTATGGAGCATACAATTTTCATATCATCAACGAGTTTTCGTCCATACTTTGATATCGAAAAGTCCAGCCAGTGTTCTGGAGGCGGACCATCTGTCTCCTCATGCTGGAAACGCTTCTTCAATGCGTACTACAAACAAACTGACTAAAACCAACTATGTATTCACTTGTTTTTTTTTAAATAAATCATGACCACGCGCTTGTTATATGTATATTAATATGGTACATATTGGTATACATATAACATATATGGTTAGTACTGATGTTACATATAGTATGACGATGTTATATATATGATGATGTATAATCATATCTTTAAATATGATGATACATGAATTTGTTAAAACCTCCTTTGTGAAATAAATTCATTAGAACCTCTTTTTGGTTAAATGAATTGATTAGAAGCATTTTTGAATAATGTTCGATAGTTTTTGTCAATTCTGTGTTAGGCGGCCATTCTGGGTCCGATTGACAAACGAAGATAAACGTAAGTGTTATTCCTTGATTGTACTTTTAAAAAAATATTATTAAACAGTTACTTTTAGCAAATATAACTGTTATGACAATGATAACTGTGTTTGGTTGATATTGCTTATTATATATGTTTTATAATCCTGACAATAGATAATTAAGCATAATATATAATCATGCAATGAGATATATAAGTACTAAATAGTTGATTAATATAGAGAATAGTACAACTATTAGACAAAATATATGTAACGCTAACACGCTCATTTGTGTTTTGTTTATTTCTCTACAAAATACACACTAAATTTCGCATCAATATGGAGAATACAGTTATCGGATATTAAAGTACTAATTGTCATTGTTAGCCTGTTGTAGCTCAATCGCATTGTGTTTCAAATTGGCCGGGCCACAGACTGAACAAGCGTTACACGCTACAATATTAATATTTTATTTTAATCCACATTCTATAGTATGAAAGTAGGCGACGCTGCATTAAAAATAACTTCTATATTCATAAATTTTAATATTGTTACAATGTTGACACTCAGTGATGGATAAATCTGTAACTCGTGCTTTTCCAATCCGCCACAGACAAGACAAGTTTTTTTAAATGTTATATTAGAAAATAATATCATAAGTGTTAAAATTTCATTATTTTAATCTTTGCGTTTCAATTAACTGACCTGCCACGGCCATACCGCGCGATATAAAGCGGGGGAGTTTCTTTGATTTTTTTTAACGAGTTCATCTGGTATTTTTGCTGAATTCAATTAAACAAATATATAAAGCCTGGACTGGAGAATTAAATTGTTAAACACTTGTACATATGTAAATATATTACGTAGATTCATTAAGAAAAACTAGGTATACTTAGGATTTAGTTGCCGAACGGAATTCCTAATTACACCGACACATGAATAGAAAGTTGGCGCTTTTAACATAAGGATTATGTTTCATTAGAAGTACAATATGTATTAACGGTTAAAGTTAGATTAACATTACGCGGGGTGAGAATGTGTTTTTAAATCGTTTTGTTCCCAAATATTTAGTTGCACTGAAAGACAGCAATTTTATTTTTTGGAGCGTGTTTGGGGGGTCAACTTTAAGTTTATGGGATAGCCACCGTTTGAGCCCCCGGCCGCCATCTTGGAAAAGGGGGTGAAAAACCTTTTTTAGTAATATCTCAAACTGTGCGTCATACAAAAAAAATGTAACGTCTTAATTGTATATTGTGTATAATACTAATCCAAAGTTATGTTATTACATAAACTAATAAATAAATACAAATCATAACACCAAGCCAACAAATATTTTCACCAGATAAATTGTTGATATCAGTAATCGAACTTGGTCGTACCCGAGTTCGTCCTGATTTCAACAATTTAGCGATTCGTTTCACAGATCGGCATGATAGCCAATACAAAACCAACCTGCACCAATAACCATAACATTTATCCTTCGCTATTAAATAATCATTGAATCTAGATATTTCTCTATGGTTTCATTTATTACAAATAAGACGAACTACTTTTCTCACCTAACACATCTGAAATATGCATAATATAACTGTAAACTAAATTACACATTAATTATATTAGAGAAATGAATTATTGACGCTTAATCCAATTACAAACCATAGATTTGTATTTGATTAGACGGATTAATTCTCGTCCGGTAATTCTCTCTAAAAGAAAATACTCTTTGATTTTAATATGCGGTGTAAAGTCTTTATACTGAAGGGACTGTGGATTTTATGGTGTTATGAGAGTAATCGATAAATGGAGAGAAGAAATGTATGTATGCAATATACGCTATACCAAACAAAGCCAATTGATTTCGACGCTTTAGAGGGTTTGTCGTTAAATCTAGTGGCGTTTAAATCTACAATGTAAATCCATGTAGGATTTACATTGTAAATTTAAATTGTCATTAAAATTTCTAGAAACATCCACAATTATGTAAATTTCACGAAGTAGTCAAACGGTTTAAATGCTATAAGAAATACGTATGTTAATTACATTATAATATTATAACATATTATGTGCTGAAATATTTTATTTTTTACCAATACTTTAATATTATATACGTATACGTATTTTTATTTGATTTATATGTGTAACCGCTGCAGCTCGTTACAACAAGGAGTTTCTTGCCAGTTCTTCTCGTCCGCTGTACGCCCTTAATTTGGGAACTGGCAGTAAATGTCGTGACTTAATATAGAGTCAAATCAATTGTATAATTTGATTCATAGATGTATTTATTAAGTTATTTTTGATATTATAGTAACTATATTTAAATTGCCTTCACAACAAAATAATGGGGAAGCACGCGCGCATTCCCGATGCCTATGTTATATATATATATATATACGTTTATTTTATATGTTATTCAATTATAATATATCCTAATATATGGCTAAGAGCACGTTACCCTTTGACTTTGGAAATTTGACGCTTAATCTGATCTTGATTACCCATTAGCATTGGTTGTTACTATGGCCACAGTTTAAAACTAAATAGTAACTCATAGTATCATTGTATAATTTTAAATAACTTTCTTCTGGACAAAACTGCATTTCGAAGACTAGAGAATAGAATGTACATGTAATTACCATCACTGAGATACTTGTTTTAAAATTCTATCTAATATTCTAATCGTCGCACACTCATTTGGCTGGGAAGTAGCACGTAAAAGCTACTCACCCATGCACAGGCCAGAAACCTGAAGGTTACAGCATCGCGTGGCTTCTTTATTCTATACCATGGTTTACCAACGACGAACGTCACTGTAATAGAACAAATGAGTTAGTGATATTTCTTTTAACACAATATTTGTAATTATGTAGAACTTATTCGCTAAATTTAAATCGTGCGTTGCTCGACCAAGTAGCCCTTTAAAACTCTAATAAGCACGTGTTGCTCAGTTAAAGTGTGTTATTCTTTATTAACACTGAAATGTATAGTTTCTGCAGTTACGCAAGCCAAGATATGTGAACAATTGTGATTGTCAAGCTCAGCTACACTATCATCAGTCAGCCATATCCCTTACTGCATTCGTAGAACTTGACACAGAATTTTATATCGGGTCTACAGTATAACCACCCAAAACATAACCATAAAGCTAATACAGCGAATACTCATTCAAAGTACCCACCTCACAATTAAGCACATATCAAATGATTGTTTTACACTTTAAGTACCTCACACTGTTATATTATTGTATATACTCTTATATTTAATGTTTTAAAACAATTTAGCCTTTTCTTCATTTAACATTTAAATATACAGCACAATACCACATATTATATATTAAAATAGTAACGTATATAGATACATTGTTCGTACCAATAGATATGAGTACGAGCAAGGAGGGAAATCCAAATCCAAGTGCATAGCAGGTGTCGTCACCAAAGCACATGACGCTGCGTCGTAACATTGGTGTCACAATCGTCCCCATAAACCCACCAAGGTTGACAGTACAGTAAAACGTCGAGAAGAACCGTTGTAAGCGTTGATTTTCCTCCGGCAGCCGGAACTAAAGAAAATTTTGAGTCGAAATTTATTTATTCAAATATAGAACTAAAACTTTTTTTCGCGATAAAAACGCGCGCGTAAACTTCAGGAAAGGACATAGGGACCTTTCCTGAAGTTCAGTCCATCCCAAATTTCATCGAAATCGGTTAAGTAGTTTAAGCGCGGAAGCGTAACATACACACGTTGTATTTTATATTACTTAAGAATGCCATTTAGACATATAATCTTACTAATTTCAGTAAAAAAAAGTTACCTGATCGCCTCCAAAGGCCGCAACGCAGGGTTTAATTCCTCCAGTGCCTGTTGCTATAAAAGCTAAACCAATCATAGAGCTTGCCCTGTAATAAACCAACGAAACTGAGAACATACATTTAAAAAGACATCTGATATTCACTTCCCAAACAAGGAAATGGAAATACCTGGTTGCAAACTCTGGCTTTAATTAATCCATGAGACCAAATAGTTGCTACTAGCTATTCATACAGTATATGTTTCGCATTGATAATTTTCTTGCTATATAATTTTTTTTCCTATACACGATATTTCAGACTTGTTAATTGCGGCCGTGTAGCCGTTGCAGTATTTTTTTATGATATTCATCCATACAATGTTTTGCTTACATATTTGAGTTACACAAAGGAAGCGTGCTCAGAGATCGGAGTATGTATAAAATATTTAGCATGAATTTTTTTTTTTTAGTGAAGTGTAATAATTATAGAAATAACGTAATGATTGTGTTTTTGAGTTTAGCTCTTTTATTCAATTGACGTAATCTATTGTGTAATTGAACATAATTGTACGATTTCCTATGTAATATATAATGTAATGTAATGTGGGTTGTCTGTAAGAGATCGCTTATTAGCGATAAGGCCGCCTGTTGCTCTTATATGTTCTTACATCTGTTAATGTCATTTGCTTCTAGTGTTTAAGTGCGATAAAGTGTTAAATAAATAAATAATAAAAAAGCTAGGGAATGATTTGCATATTTTTTTTACTAACGTAGGTGGTAACATTAACGGGGGTATCGCAGATAAGCACGTCAGAACAGTCCCCACGAGATATATAACGGAGAAGTACAATATTACTCTGTAAAAAAACAACGAAAAACCATAATACGAATACTAGTATTTTCTGTGATTAGTTATTTGGTACCTATGCAAAGTATATAATTTAATTTGCAATAAAAATTTCATACAAAGTCTGTAATTACCAATTATCAATGTAGAAATAAAATCAGTTAACAGACGTCCCTAACCTCCTACGTCTCTATAACAGATTTTAAAAACAAACTTTAATTTTCTAGTGATGACCGATTATCTTATAATAAGTCATGTATCCAGGACTATGTTTTAAAGGTATGCTCGGTATTAGTATATTTTGAGTACGTATTACAGAAGAAGAGCTACTGACCTATATCTGCCAATAAAGTTATCGGCAAGAACTGCACCCAATAACGGCATGGTATAGCACATCATGATAAAAATATGATATACAACTGTAGCGGCATTCTCATGAAGGCAAAGAACATTTCGTAAGTAAAGGGATAGAATAGCTGAAAATATATACATCTGAGCCATGGAGCATAGAGAATAGATTCGTAAAAACTCTACATTTTAAAATGATTAAAGGAATATGTTTGCCAAGTTGCATTGTGGGTTCACGATCTTATACGTATCTTATTTCAAGTTCAATATGAAAAATCTGATCTTTATGAACTTACTTCGCAATCCACAAAACGAGAATCGTTCACAAAATTCTGTAGCGATTATACAATAAATAGATGTGGGAGTAGTGTACAGCATCAGGAATTAAGATACAATTCGATTCGATCGATACAAAGTTGTTGCAATGTTATGTTATAAAATATATATAGAAAAAATGCAGTATATTTGATAATACATAGAGTTACGTCATAAACTATAGAGATAGTTTAAACTAAAAAGTTGTATTACAAAAGTAATTACTGTTATTTATCTTTATTTGTAATGGTGTGACCAACTGCTAATATCTTTTGCTCGAATGATATCAGAATTGTAAATGTCCATATGTAAATTTATTTATAATTCCTTGAATTAAATTGAACATGCAACATCGACTATAAATACCAATAGTGCGAGATATTTTTAATAATCGGATGTCAAACACATCTGTCGTTGACATTCTAGACTGTATTGTCGTGTAGGATGTCAGAAAAAGACTCTAGACCGTGTTTTTAAAACGTCACACCTAATATATTATATTCTGTATCAAATAAAGGTTTTATAGATTACAATATCTATTGTAGTCGACACGAATGATCAGACAAGTATACATTTTGTTTTTGGCTAATTTTATTAAATATTCCATTGGTCACCGTTCATGCATCAGTGACACGAGTATGTTTTGATTGAATGTCAATTATTGACGATTTGTCATTAAGTTTTAATTAGTAATCTGTGATAAGTAATCTTTCAAATTGTAAATTGTCAGTGTAAAATGTAAAGAATGTCTATAATTCTATACTTCATTTCTGTGAACAGTGAAGTAAACATCAAAATTCATTTAAATCAATCGTACCTTTCTATAGGTAAAGGAAAATATTCGAAATTTAAATTATTTTTAGATTTTGTGAACGTGGGTGCGAGTGATAAATGATAACAAACTTATGTAGTGTTAAGGGAACAAAAATGTACTCGTGGTGTTTAGTAATATATTGTGCAGTTTTTTTTATAATTTCAAGTAACGGTGCCGTTTTACTGGACGGTAACGATGTCGACCACCAAGGACTTTATAGCAAGTCTGACCAAGTTACAATATTGACTAACACAAATTTCAATAAAAAAATTTACGGCCAAAAACATGCCTACTTAGTACAATTTTATAATAGCTATTGCGGACATTGCAGAGCATTTGCTCCCAAATTTAAGAGTTTAGCTGCAGAAGTCGCCTCATGGGAAAATATAATAAAATTAGCCGTTATAGACTGCGCAGTTGAAGAAAACAATGAATTTTGTAGACAATTTGAAGTAATGGCCTATCCATCACTCCGTTATTTACATGAAAACTATGTTAATGGTAATGCTTTTGTGGGTGACAAATTCATGTCAGCCGATACAGTGGACAAATTAAAATCTCAATTAATAATGAAAATGAGAACTGAACAATTCTCGGGTCGATTATCATTTGCACCTCGTCTAGATATTGCAGCATATGGTACTTATGCTGCAGCTCTGAACAATATTTCTGATGATGTAGTGTTCACTTTTCTTGTATTCGAAAATGAAAATTCGACAGTTGGTTCAGAACTTGCACTTGATATTAATGACTATAAAAAGACAAATGTGCGACGAGTTTATGAAAGCTGTGAGTTAGCTGAAATTGCAGATATCACCCACTTTCCTGGTCTAGTTGTTGTAAAAAAAAATTTAGACGCTACACAACTCAGTCCAATGAATCCCACGAAGCAGAATCTCCTAAAAGCTGTAAACACTTTTTTGAAATTGAATAATTTTGCTTTTCCTGTAAGAAGTGATGTCATAGAAGATAATGACAACAGTTTTATGTTTTCTGAATCTGCCACTCCAGAATCTGACATTGTATATTACTCAGACTTAGAAAAGACATTAAAAACCAGTTTACATACTGAGATTACAAGGCATAAAATATTGAGTGGTGAAGTATTTCAAGCTCTTTTAAATTATCTGAATGTTCTTGTTGTATCATTTCCCGGAAAAAGTAATATGAAAGAATATTTAACAGACTTACGTGATACTTTAGCCACAAAAAACATGTGGAGCGGTAGTGAAGTATATGAAATTGTCAAGAGCCGTGAAAGCGCCCATGAACCTGTTTATACAAGCAATTTAGATTATATCGGATGTAAGGGAAGCCAGCCACAATACAGAGGATATACATGTGGCCTGTGGACTTTGTTTCACACACTAACAGTAAACGCTGCTAAAAAACCAGGTTCAGAAGGACCTAGAGTACTAAGTGCAATGCATGGCTATGTAAAGCATTTCTTTGGTTGCACTGAATGTTCCAAACATTTTCAAGAAATGGCAGATAAGAACAAAGTATTTAAAATTACAGAAAATGACAAAGCTATCCTCTGGCTGTGGATTGCACATAATGAGGTTAATTTAAGACTAGCTGGTGATGTTACCGAAGACCCGAAACATCCAAAGCTACAGTACCCTAGTGTTCAAAATTGTCCAAAGTGTAGACTCACACGTGGTGCATGGAACTTGCCAACAGTGTATGAATATTTGCAGAAAGTGTATGGCACTGACAACATAAGAGACCTGCGAAAAGCAAGATCTGCAGCCACAGCACAGAACCCACTCTCCAGTCTGGATATTGGATTGCTAAGCCTTCTGTACATATTTTCTTTTTTTATACTTATTTTAGCTATTAAGTTTTTATTATCTAAAAGATTTTTCAGAAAACGTCGCTATAAACACGCCTGGGGTAAAGTATAGACTAAATTAGCTATTGATTAGATAATATAATAGTTTAATTGTCGCTCACTTTATCATAATGAATTTACTAAATCATTAACCTAAAAAGTTTAGGAGAATGTCAATTTATATTAAATTTTGAATAATTACAAAAATATTTAAATCTCTCTGTAAATATAAATTTAACATATACATAGGTTAATTTAGTAAATTTTGATATGGTATTTTAAGAATAAATGGATTAAAAATTTAAAGTTCTCCGGATATACTAATGATCAGTGATAGGCCTTTGTGTGTAATATATTAATTGGAGATGACCCAAGAAATAAAACTTTCCTGTTTATCGTTAATTATAAACGGATTACATAAGTGTGTAGTACTCTTCAACATTCCATAAAAGATTTTAAAGACAACAACTGTTGTTGATTTGTTATAGTTTAATATAAGACAATTTTTGATTATTTTCATACATTTACGTTAATAACGTAGTTTTAATTTATTTTAATAATGTCTACTAAGTGTCATTTAATATGGAACCATCACAATAATATTACTCTTATAACTTTTACAATAGTAATTGTGATATTGACATATCGTGTACACTCCATAGAATAAAGCTCCCAATTGTACATTAATTTATTAAACTTATAATTATTTACGCAGTTTACTTCATCGCATCTGGAGATACTTCCTATAGCTATATAGTAAGGTCAGTTTTGATCTGTATAAATCGGTGGCGGGCAATGTGACGTGGTTTAAATTGTTGATCGTTTTTCGGTGAAAGCTGTTCGCTGAGCTGACGTAAACCTTATACGCAACGAGCTTTTACTGAAGTGATTGTTCTTTATAAATGATTGTTAGCTTGCATTAATTAGCTTTGTTGCTTTTCTATATTTCGTTTTGCAAATACTATATTACCACCTGTACGTTTTAGTGCTGTAAAAGTTTCTTCAAAATACCCTTTTTAACCGGATAGAACTTCTAGTTGTCTTTGGAGGTTCCCTACACTTGTCCACAAGGCGTAAGCTGACTAATAAAAATATTACGTAGAATAATAATTATGGAAATTTTCATAAACGCCCCTAAAAAAAATATCTGAATTATATTCCTGTATAATAAGACATTCTTATTTTTCAGATTGACTTCATGACTCGCATGAAAAGTGATGAACAATATGGAGTGTTAAAAATTTCTTCAAGATTCTTCCAGTGAATTGTTTGTCATTGTTAATTCATTTTAAATACCCAAAATGTAATTTAATAAAACTATTTCTATTTTTATACATTTTCATTTCGTAGATGTTAAATAAAACACGATATAGTTTCTGAATATAATATGAATATAAACCACGTCAATACACATACATAAAAAATGTGAAACACACAAAGTAAAGTTGTGCCACACTCAGTGCGTTATTACATTAATCACAATAAGGAATAAATAAAAACATTTTTTTTTTTCAAAATTTCACAACTAAAAAATACATTCGGTGCGTTAGTTTCAAAATATTACCGCAAACAGTTGTATTAAGTATTACTAGGCAATGTAAAAAAAATATTTTGAAAATGAAATACAAAACCTCCTTGCTGAGATTCGCCTAAATACTTCATACACCTGTTTTCACACTGCCACTTAAAACTTACACAGCGGTATTATAAACCGGGAATAAGTCTTAAGAGCCAATCAAAAGAAATACCTACTATCTGTCATATATAGGGAATAAAAGATAGGTATAGTTTGAAACTCTTAATTAACTTTAGTTCTCGTTTTATATTAAAAAATGCTTAAAGAAAAAACTAATTAAATATATAATATGGCACCAGGCAACATTTTTAGTTGATAAATAAATTATTTTGTACGAATCCAAAGTTATGGGAGAACGTTATCATGCATTACGTAGTAAATGAGCATGGAAATGTCTAATATAACCACGGTCCGATTTCCCGGCTTCTCCTAGATGGGACTGGTGCTAAGAATCTCCGCACGACTAGAATAGGAACCTGGAATGTGCGTAGTCTTAGCAGCCCAGAAAAATCATACAATGACTTGGAAGCAACATGGCGAACATCGACTGAGTGGGAACCATGTCATCTATAATTGGGTCAGGAAAGTACACGCACGCTGTGGGAGTTATGTTAGTGGACGCAAACGATCTCCCGATTTGAGATTTAAGAATATAACGTGAATTACATTAATAACTGAAAATTTTTGCAATACTACAAGATAAATGAAAGCAATGCTCGATGCGAATACAGAAAAGCTGTGGATCCAGATAAAATGCATGTAGCATAAAATGTTGATAGTAGCGAACATGAGTGAATTAACGAAGCTCCTTTAAATGGTTTAAGACAAAGGTCAGACACTAGAAGTTTCTTTCAAGTCTGCCTCTACCACACTTCCAATGAAGCATCACAGTTCAATGAATGACGAACGTATCAGGGCAAAATGTGACGAACAATTGGAGACAATCAGGTTTAGATACGGGATTGCAATTCTAACAATGCAACGAAATGTCAATCGCAAAGAAAACGCTTTAAGGCTGATGATAAAGCATTTGAGCCTTGTTGACTTCATATTTATCCAGAACCTGTGTTGGAATTAGCGTGCCACTGTAAATGTAGAACAACGGAAGATCTCATACTTGGATCATGTTCTTCAGCATCAGCTCTATGATCTGCTATAATTAATAATGATAGGAAGGGAAAGGTGAAAGTGGAGCTAAAACTAGAGAGAGTTTATACTCTGGTTTATTACGCTGGTTACTGGACACTGAATCCAACTGTCACTAGTTGGAGAGGCACGTACGTAAAGTCAAAATATAAAATAGTATCGGATACCTATTTAAATAAATAGCAACAAAAAAATATATAATTTCCTATGAAACTAAAAAAAAACTGAGTTCTTAATCTATCAATATATAATACATTAAGACCTTACAGCCAATGTTTGGTCGCAAATCATGACCTTGGTAATTTTGTGGCTTAAATTAGATCTATTTTAAATAGATGTACATTGAATGTCTAAGAACTACAAGACATTTTATCCGCATATTACAGATTATTACATCGACAGTGAAATACCCGATAATTGCGGTTTAAATATGCATACAAAATTTAATTATATTGTGCGATGAGTTTTTAACGCGTTTAATGTTCGTGGTAATCGATTTAACTCTATTTCCAACTAATATTTCATATAACCAAGAGTTATTCAAAATCGCACTACACAATCCAGCGCTATGTCACACAGCAACTCACAAAACACTTATGTTTTCTATACAAAACATATTCAAATCATTAGTCCGCAAGTATTGTTACTTAAAAAGAAATGAATTTGATATGACAATATTGAATAAATTAACTTTGGTAATAAAAAACACTTTAAATAAATACTTAGGACCTGGCATATGGAATGGCTATAAGACTGAATGAATAATATTTCTGATATTGATCCAAACAGCCGTAAATTATCCTTACTTAGTAAGGTCAAGAATGAACTAGCGATTCGATTGAATATTTGTACAGCTGAAACTAAAACGATTTTAGTACACAACAACAATATCGTTAGATTTCTTTTTTAAACGCCTACAAACACGCTTAGTTACCATAAGAATTTCTACACTGCTTGAACACCAAATAGTCTTTATATCCTAACGACAGCTAAATAAAAAAATATAGGTATTTTCATTATTATAACAGTCATTTGTATACTACTGAGAACATTAGGCGATTGGTCGTAATACATTTTTTTTTAATTCATTTAACATTCACGAGCCCATATGTCGTCACAGCTGGCCCATTTGTACTCAGAAAAACTTACCTGGAGATAATTCATAGAACATCGATACAATAGTCAAATCTAGATTTAAATAGATTCGTTTGTACAGAGTAGAAGGAGCACTTGAATCGTTGGAAGTTAAGTATAGAATATTGCATTACATTTCACTCAAGCTAGTACACTCTTTACCACTAGTTGTTTAAACGGAGCCGAGACCCTGTGGACAAGGGAAACACATTTAATACAAGACTACAATATATTATTGTATTTTAAATTATAAAAAAAAAACATTGACATTGAAAACAAACTACACTGAACAAAGCTTAACATATAATGAAAGAAGCAATGATAAATTGAGAGAAGAATTATAATAGGTGATCCAACTTGTCAAGCAATAAAGCACATCGGATTGGTTTCGCCTGATAAAAGAAACACAAACGTTCACGCGAATTAGTTACCTCGATGAGAATTATCTTATTGTGACCAATTCTATCGCACTTTCCGTGCAGAGTCACCTCGTGCCGTTGGCGTGGGGACCGGCGTCGGCTCCGTCACACCCTAATCCCAGGGCAAAGTGTTAGTCAGGACAAAGGATCAAGAAACATTAGCATCTAATTCTACTACTAGTGCTAAAGAAAGAGTTAAAAAGTTTTCTGTTAGAAAGAGTTCGTATAAAAAGAGATAAGGCAGGCATAACTTTTATCGTTATGTGCCAGTTTCCTGTAATGCATTCTGTATACATATTCATTTACATTAGATGTACATAATAAAATCAAACTCCGTCAATAAGTTAGAAAATTATTGAATTGCCGAATTGAAAGTGTCAACACAATAGAACAGAACAAAACTTCTATATTTATTCTGCAGTTTTATTACGTATAACAGAATTAGCACTATTTAAGTGAATGAATAAGCAATGAGAAAATTAACCTTAAACACGATTAAAGCTTACTATTCCAATGACCTGTTGGCTGTTTTCTACAAGTCGTAATCTAAACATCATCTATTATAATATAATATTCTCGCTACGGATATCAGCAGCGTTACCCCACAAAACAACACAAAAACACATGCTATGAAAATTGTTAACAGTCTCGCTATATTCACATAAGGTCACGAATGTCTTTTGCCTAGTACCTAAGAACACGGTCAAATCAACAAAGTTTATTCCCAATTTTTAAATTTGATTCAAGCATTTCAATGACTGATGATACATTGCGGCTATTTTTTGTTTAACATGAGATTGTTTATATTAAACCAGTGAACTATGCCGTAGTCACTGGCACTGTTTACGTTTTCCAGTGATGAATTTTATCGTTAAATTATAAACAAAAGCACAGACAGTGTCATCAGCGAACAGTAATATCTCGCGGAGTTTACATTTACAAGGAATAAGAACGTTCCAAGTATGGAGCCTTGTGGTACACCCATAGTAAGAGATTATGCCATCGATGTCGTTCGATTCATGGGTTCCTTATAGGTCCTAATGTCTAAGTATGCAAGATTTAACGCTAATTCAGGACTGGATAAACATATAAATGCCTAAGGTAAATCGTAATTTTTCAAACATGTAAGATCTCGGAAATTCATTTAACACCGGCATTATTTGTTGAGCGACTCTATTGAATCAATCAATCAAAAATATCTTTATTCACATCTAATACTTATAAATTTTTCGACTACATTAACTGCCAGTTCCCAAAGAAGAAGAAGAACTCGCAAGAAACTCCGCCACCAACCTATCATAGACATTTGCATTCATATAATTCACACTAGAACATCACTAGAAATGACGTGTTTTATCTTTAATGACGAATGCAAACTATGTAAAATCATTCATGTATACGATAATGTACGTTAATGTGTTATGTATTCTTAGGATACTGTAAACTTGCGTCGTCTTCGTGTTGCGTTTAAAAATACCAACCTATTTTTAAATTAGAAACTCGTCTAACATCTTTAATTAATCTTCTATAGTAATATTTTACAGGTCCAAAATAACGTAAGGTATTGTTAAATAGGCTGTGGATTAATTGTCAAGTAGATAGAAGTGTCGGCAAGAATATTATGTAACAAAGGTTAGAAAGGAATGTTGAAAAGGGAAGGGCATATTAATCGATGGAGACCGATAAACGAATGGTATATTTAAAAAAATTACCGGTATAGTATTTAAAACATTAAAGCTTTTATGTTAATTGAATAAAAATAATATTATGTTATTTATATCCGAGTGAATTTCTAAATAGCTTAATGCAATTTTCAGTAGCATATTTTACAAACACACAGCTCAAAAAAATCAATCAAAATCACTATTTACCTTATATACATACATGTTAAACAATATGCTACTGACATATTAATATGTTATCAAATTGTAAACATGATAATACAACATACACACTCAATATCTCTTAAATACTGTAGGTAGAGTAGATTAAATGAGGAAAATTATGAATTCCTGCAAGCAAATGTAATCTTGTAAAAAATTCACGCAGTGTTTGTGAAGTGGCAAATTATCTCATTCAATTCGTGGCGTTATTTCGCTCGTGAAACTTCACATTGCAGATACCTGACCCAATATTGACAGATTTTAAAATACTAAAGTACAATTTTATTTTATGAAATCTGTCCCCAAACATCTTATGTGCCAAATATATAACAATAAACTTATGAGATAATAAAACAAGGTATACACACAAAACAATTATATGGGACCAACTTATAAACAATAAATCTGCCAATTTTAATTAATGTACTCATATTTTGTCTGCTTTCATCACAGCGCAAACCGAATATGACAGAACGGTGACAAACTTAACAAATAACATAATACGTAAGTGAGAAATTTCGTATTGTTTTATTGAAACGCGTAATTAAAGACGTAATAGTTTTTTCTATTATTTATTTATCCCACTAATAATTTAAACAATGTACCACATTTCACTGATACATATGGCCCTGAAATTCAATTGAACAGCAGATGTTTTTAATGTTCTAGTATATATATTTGTTTCGTAATTTTTTTTTTCCTTTCTAAAAACTCCTAACCAGTTATAAGAAGTTACATCACTGGTCAGAAAAATTGTTTTATCGTGTACCCGATAAACATATGACCTGTATATCAACTAATAACCGTCTCTGTGTTACACACAATCAGGTAACTATTGCAAGTGTGTGCCACGTACATACAAGACGGGTCACAAGTCAATATTTTTTAATGGCTACAATAAAAAAGTTTGTCTATTGATTTAGTATTAATATTTTTTTTTCTGATCTTGGATTCTATTTTCGATTCTATGTTTTGACCTTGTTTTGGCTTTGTTGTTGATCTATTTTTGTCGTGTAAGCTTTTTGGAATAAGCTGTATAGGTTTAAGAAAAAATATATATATATGTATATATATACATACTTGAAACTATTCTTAAGTAGTACGATATTATTTCGGGGAAGACAAACTGTGGCAAGCTTTTGGAAAGCCTGCAATTTCTGACACCTGCCTACCACACCCATATACGTTATTTCATGTTCCCCACACAAGCACAAAACATCTGTCTGATTCGCGCAGACTTCACGGACTGTTTAGCATTTTACATTTATAATCCATATATTAACCCTATTTATCTACATATATCTATATAACCTTGCTGCGTGGTATGTAAAAAAAAACGCGTGACGTTACATGGCATTTTTTTTGAACAAAGTAAAGTGTTAACCGCCCATGGACAAAGCATAAAGCAAAGCGGTTGAAATAACTTATATTTATGACATATTGAAAAAGCTCACCTTTATCTTAGAGATATCAACGCCAGTTACGCCCTTCACAAGGTCCGGGATGCTTTGCACGATACTCAGTACTTCGCCTGTTAATTTAGCAGCGCCCACTTCGCCTTCACCACAAGAGACCATCGTGACTTTGCGCGCTTGTGATAATGGCGCCGCGACTTCAGCTGCAACCTGAAAAACAAATAATTCTTAACATTTCTAACATTCTTTAAGCAAAGCACTATCCCGTTCCATCATAGCGATAATTAATTTGATATTAAGTGACGTGATAAGGGCGAAACATTCGTAAAATCAACAATACAACATTTGTATATAGCTGAACCGGCAAACGTTGCTTTTCCATACAAATTATTAATATACCTCAATAACACGTGGTAGTCGTGCTATTGAATTGTAGCTTATATGACACGATTGTCGGTTTACCATAGCAGTGCCATCTATTGATTACTTACAAATCCAGTCGAAAAGTATCGACATCTGTTCGAATCTTTTGGAGTTAACAGATAATTGTGACTGTCGGATTAATTATACAGACAAATAATTTGCAATAAAATAAAATTACGCTATCCTATATCTCAAGTTGGACCAGACTGCTCACGGTGTGCCAATTTAATTTAAAATCGGTTATGTAGTTTAGGAATCCATCGGGGACAAACATCGTGACAGGAGATTTATATATGTAAGATGTGTATACACGCTAGTATCACATTATATAGTTATTAAGTGTAAATATAAAATAAAATAATAATAATAATAATTGCTATAACACTATTAAAAACACGTGTAAACATGTTAAAGATGACATATTGAAATTTTCATATGTAAATTGGAAAGATAAGAGCAACCTTGCCGGATTAAATTGTTCCGCTTTTATCAGCGACATGGTCTATTAAACGCCAATCAACTGTGCCACACGAAAACGACATATGTACACAAAAAAAAAATACTCATTACATAATGATCCGTGAAAAAAGTGATTAGTCACAAATTAATCAGTATATCAAAAAAAAATACCTTCACACAAATCAATTATTCCTTATCATCAATACTCATTTAGTTCATTTAGAATGCTGATTACAATAGCTGGGACTAACAAAAAAAAAAGATATTCTTCAGACACTTGGTGAGCGATTTGCCACACTTCTCATCTGCCGTGAGGCTAACAAGGTGTGTGCTTTTTAAAGAGTACTTTTGTATGACTTTTTTAAATAATTTTTTTTACCAAAATTTATAGTTGATAACTTTAATAAAAACGATGGAAGATTTTTAGCTAAAAGCTATATGAAATTATTAACAACCACTCCCCTCCAGCTTCGTATATTTATATATTCTTTCACTCGTCGTCGGCTGAACATTTAAGCGAATACTTTGATATTGACCTTCGGCTTGAGATAAAGTTCGTAATGAGTAAATTACGTATTACCAAACTAAACCGCAATAATAATGTCCCGTGATGTAATTTTAATTTGCCCCTAATAATTTTTACCGGCTCAGGAGGCATCCATTGCTGGCTGAGGTACGGGTTTCGAACAAACCTCCGCCGGCAAAGCCCAATTCCGTGTATGATCGCCCTAACCAATCGTCTCCTTGGCTCTGCACCAGAATGTGACATTTTTATAACCGGGTTATGGAATGATAGTGGACGAATATGAGAAGTTGTCAGATTTAACCTAAAAACTGTATGTGTTTTTTGTGTGCTTCGGCCGTAAGTAAATAAATTTTATTATTGTATTGTTTAAGACATGTGACAAAGATCGGTTAACTGACTATTTGAAGGGTAACAATGTCTGATAAATTATAATATATTTACCCTTGGCAACGTGTCCAGCATCATATCGATCATCGCTGCAGATCCATACTCGTCCCAGGCGTCAGCTTTTTTCGCCATTTGCTCGGCATCAGCCACAGCCTTGGCCTTAATGGCGTATGCCTCGGCCTGTGAAAATATTCAAAATCAATAACCATGACTAAATTAACTAAAACCAACACAACGTCTTATTGTATAATACTGCTTTGCGGTTCTCTAAAATGTCCATCTTCTCACGATATAGCAAAATCGAAATCAAAAATAACCTCAACTATGGCAAACAAACAAAAATTAAAAAAAAAAATCAATTGACTCTACATTTACAGCCATTTCCCAAATCAAGGGAGTAGAGTGGACGAGAAGAACTGACGAGAAACTCTCCGGCACTCCTTTAAGTCACAATAGCATCCAAATCAAGGGAGTAGAGTGGACGAGAAGAACTGACGAGAAACTCTCCGGCACTCCTTTAAGTCACAATAGCATCCAAATCAAGGGAGTAGAGTGGACGAGAAGAACTGACGAGAAACTCTCCGGCACTCCTTTAAGTCACAATAGCATCCAAATCAAGGGAGTAGAGTGGACGAGAAGAACTGACGAGAAACTCTCCGGCACTCCTTTAAGTCACAATAGCATCCAAATCAAGGGAGTAGAGTGGACGAGAAGAACTGACGAGAAACACTCCGGCACTCCTTTAAGTCACAATAGCATCCAAATCAAGGGAGTAGAGTGGACGAGAAGAACTGACGAGAAACTCTCCGGCACTCCTTTAAGTCACAATAGCATCCAAATCAAGGGAGTAGAGTGGACGAGAAGAACTGACGAGAAACTCTCCGGCACTCCTTTAAGTCACAATAGCATCCAAATCAAGGGAGTAGAGTGGACGAGAAGAACTGACGAGAAACTCTCCGGCACTCCTTTAAGTCACAATAGCATCCAAATCAAGGGAGTAGAGTGGACGAGAAGAACTGACGAGAAACTCTCCGGCACTCCTTTAAGTCACAATAGCATCCAAATCAAGGGAGTAGAGTGGACGAGAAGAACTGACGAGAAACACTCCGGCACTCCTTTAAGTCACAATAGCATCCAAATCAAGGGAGTAGAGTGGACGAGAAGAACTGACGAGAAACTCTCCGGCACTCCTTTAAATCACAATAGCAGCTTGGTCAATGCTTGCAACGTTTGTGTTGTACGGGATATGACGAATCATTTATTTATATATTTTTCACATAGAATCCATCACCACACATGTAAATTAAAAACTCACCTCCCCGCGAACTTTGACCGCCTCAGCTTCCGCCTCCGCTTCGAGAACAGTCTTCAGCCGGTGTGCCTGAGCCAACTTCTGCAATCGGAACTTTTCCGCTTCCGCTGGTCTGTAGCGAAATGAGAATTGTATTAAACTTTAATTAAACATAAATCATGCTGTTTTCTGGTTAAGAGCACTATTGGAAAATAATTCATTCATTATTGAACTAATCTAAAAATATTGAATTCCTTTAATAAAAATGTATATTGTATAATGTTCCCATTTAACTGTCTTATCTGTAAACCTAGTTTTATTATCTCATAAGATTATTTATTTTTTATATATATTTAGCACATAAGATGTTTGGGGACAAATATAATAATAAAAAAAAAAACGCCTTCTAATAATCGTTATTAATAAAATGGCTGTTTTTTTTATGTAAGAGGAGGCAAACGAGCACGGCGGATCACTTCGAGTGATGTGCCAACCGACGCCCATGGACACCCGCAACGCCAGGAGGCTTACAAGTGAGTTGCCCTTAAGGAACAGGAACGCTCTTTTTTTTGATGATCCCCAAGTCGTAGCGGATCGGGAATACCTGCGCTGGCAGTTGGTTCCACAAAGAGGTGGTGCGCGGTAGAAACTGCCTTAAAATGCATTATGAGCTTTGTCACTAATATTAATTCGAAAAATATTTGTTTATTAAAACGTCAAAACGTACCAACGATTCACTTGTGTACGTCATTTTTTTTATTTAGGCTACTATAAAAATCTACCGTTCCAAGAGCCAAACCCCTTAAACACATGAGACCTGTGTGACCGTTTTTTGATATTTTACATACATTTAAATATACGTATACCAACTCACTTGCGTACAGTCGCCTCCAATTCACTCTCGCGCCGCTGTACTTCCCATTTCTGTACGTTAATCTCTTGCGTACGTTCGACAACAGCAATTTGCATTTGCTCCTCTTTAATGCGTTGTTTAGTCTTCGCCGCTTGCAATTCATACGCCATTTCCGCTTCAGCCTGAAATTTGTTTTATGCTTTATTGCACTTGAACAGTAGAAGTAGACAATGTTACTAGATCTGTAAAAGAGCAGGGGCCTTAACGCTAATAAGCGATCACATCCAGGCAACCAAACAATAGGAGTATTGGATTGGTGCAAGATACTTTAATGGTTATTGGATGACAGCTGGGATTTGAACGGTTGAAAATTTTTTTTGAGTGGGAGTGCCACGCTGTTACTTAGAGTTTCAGCCGAATGGGCTGGCACGGCCGGAGAAATACCACTCTCTCACAGAAAACCGGCGTAAAGTGATGCAATTGGACTTTGTTCATTTTGTACTCCCGTTTCGTTCGGTGAGTGAGATCTTCCGGTGCCCATGCTTCCCCCTCCCCGTCCTCTTCCCCTACTCCTCCATTTCCCAATTTTCCTAAAGCCCGGCAACGCACTCACGAGCTCTCAGCCGCGTGAGTGTCTGTGGGCGGCGGCTTCACCTTTATGGTGGGCCTCCTGCTCGTTTGCCCCCTTTTCTATAAAAAAATAAAAAAACACACTTGAGACTATAAGACACTTTACCTTTATAGTTTGAACTTCCACATCGTATGCGGCTTTTTTCAATTCAAAATCACGTTGAGCTTTCGATATTTCAGTGTCGTTGAGAAATCTCGCTGCCATCCTCTGTTCCTCAGCCATTGCTTCCTTGATCCTGGCTTCCGCGTGGGCTTCGGCTTCACCGATTCGAGCGTCTCGCTTCACTTCCGCTGTACGTGCCATACCTAATGCTTTTAAGTATCCCTGCAAGTAATAATTAATTAATGTTAAATATATTAAAGCCATACATTTGTTTTGTTATAAACAAACATTGAATGAAATATATATTTTTGTGACATAACTTCATCACTTTTACAAACTTTTACAACAACTACAATCCCCATCTGTTAATTTCTGTATTTTTTAAATTTAATTTTGATACAATTTTTCTTTCCTTAGTATATTATAGTATAGGTATTGAATATATTTATGGGAACATATGACATTTTTTGTTTAACCATATTAAATTCTTACTTTGATAATGCGAACAATAATTACTGGTTGTTATAACCATTATTTCAATGTTGCCAATTAAAATTCTATATATAATGGAAAACAAATGTTTTGTTAGTTTGTAACCAACAAAATTACCTATACCAAAAAGTATTTCCAAAGCTACTTTGCCATAGACTATACAACATAACGCTATAAATATGAACAGAGTGTAAATAACACCTGTATTTTGCCATAAAATATATTATTTTTTACAGCAGAAGAGCCAAACAATCAGGTGACACACCATAAAGGTCAACTCCTCGCCATAGACATGGCTAGGACTAAATTCTAACAAGTATTTGCTCAAACATAATGTTAATACAATAATTTTTATTACACTAAACAAAATTTCTTTTTACATCAATCAACTTCAATTAATATTCTAAGAGATATTACAAATTTTAATATATGAAAGGTATAGGTAATCTAGAAATCTTTGTGTACTAGTTGTGTTAATATAACACAGGTAAAACCGCGAGAAACATCTTGTTTACATATAAAATCTTATGTTAACACAATAATTGTGTCATCTGTATTATTTATCACATTGTTTTAATATACGGAATACAGAGATTTTTCAAACATTAACCTGTTAATTGATACATAATTGTTCTGCATGCACCATGCTACCACTACAAAGCATCTACCACCTAACACTTTAAAGAAACAAGCGCCATTTCACTCTAATTGTATATAAATGCCCAATATTAATCTATAAGCAGCACTCTAATTTGTAATGTAGCATACCTTTGCCTCCTGTCATGCCATGCCATGTTAAAAGAAACAAATAACACTGGAGTAAAAATATGCAGGTAGAGATTATAACAATCTAAATACTTTTTTACAGATGCAGACATGCTATTGCTTCAAATGAACATGATTTATTTTACGAACTTAAATTTTTTGTAGCAATCAGATAGATGTGAGAGTTGATAAATAAACTTATACTCGATAAATAATGATTTATTTTACAGTTCTTTTGAAGAAAATCAAAATAAAAGAAGATCAAAAATAAAAGCCTGTAGTAGTATATAGAACTGAAAGTCATGAAAATTTACAATACTAACATTACTTGTCACAACTAAGCAGCATTTTTATGAAATAAATGAAGTTTACAATATAGGGAGGTAACATACCTCTTCATCTCTGATGTCTTTGAGGGTGTAGGAGACGACTGTTATACCCATGTTGATAAGATCACTAGATGCAACTTCAAACACCTTAAATCAATAGAAACACGAAATTTTTTAATTTTTCAAACAACACATCAAAACATTTAATTTGTTCTCAAACAATAAATTTTTAATGATAAACATACTTTTTTTGAAAATATTTTCCTATCCTTGTATATTTCTTCCACTGTCATCGATCCCATAATGGCACGCTGATGTCCTTCTAAAGTCACAAGGGCTATATGTTGGATCTCTTGCTCTGATTTCCCCAGGAATTGTTCACAAGCTGACAATAGCATCTCAGCATTTTGACCCTGAATCTTCACCTGGAATTATAATAGCAAAAATGTGTTTCAGAAAATACTCTGATAGGTGGCCGATAGATGCACCTGTCATGTATATACCTGTCACCTTCAAAGAGTCAATGGTGACTTATTGAAGATTTTTATAGTATCTCTGATTATTAACTTTTTTTTATCATTGGTATGTTATTATGGCTGGGAGCTTGTAAGTGTGTTGCCGGCCATTTAGGGAGTGGTACACTTGACAATAAAACAATTACATATTAAGAAAATAATAGTCTAAAACTAACTTTAAAAGTCTAAGACCTTCCTTAGTACATAAAGGTCAAAACAATAATAGTGATGATTAATGTTAATTGATTACCTGTGCAATGCCAGTCACAGATATGGGCACACCCTGAATTGTATAAACTGTTGGTGATTCTACTTGCAGAGTCATTGTGTTAAGGGATATCCTTTGCACACGCTGAATTGCTGGCCAGACAAATGCTCGACCACCGGGTACCAAAAGTGGCTTGGAATAACAGCATCCTAAATAGAAGATAAATTTATTACAAAATTGTACCATAATTATTAGTATGAAATACAAACATATGCTATAAAATCAGGTGTGTCTGTGTATCTGTAAATATACACGTTAATACAATATCTCAATTCGCTAAAAAAAATGGTTTATTCAATAATTTGCAATTAAGGCCTTATAATAACACATTTAAGATGAATTAAAAAATTACACATAAAATTATATATATCTTATATTGATAACATTCCCTTATTGAAATATAAGTGTGAGCCTTTAAAACAAAACCAACTTAGAAGAAATCCAAACCGCAAATCCCTGTGCAATCAGTACATTGAAAACTGAGCATTAAAAACTGATTCATCTAAGGGACTTGTTAAAACGATAATGTTTATTATATCAAATGATAGTGAAAGAGCACTTTGATATATAATATAAAATAGTTAATTTCCATTTCTGTATTAATAGTATACCTAACTTCATTAGTATGTCTATAAAGATTTAATAATAAAAAATAACACGTCTGAAGAACACTTTTTAAGACACATAAAAATGTATAAATAAAACAACGCCAATGTATAAACACCTATCTAATTACGTTCGAGTCATACAAGGAAAAGTTAACGAATATTCGCAAAGCTCAGTGATAAATTCCAACCGTTTTTTCACAGCCAGATATAATTCAAACAATATATGTAACATTAAAACATTGTGATAGCTTTTTGAAAACGTAAAAGATATACGCCCTGATTATTGCGATTGTAAAGATCAACTCACCCGAAACAACAAGCGCTTCATTAGGACCGCAGGTTACAAAGCCCCAGGTCATGATTGTTGGTTAAAAGAAATACTAAACAATTATTTTGTGGAACAAATATTCACTAATTATTGAAATACAAACACAACTATATCATCTAACAAACAGTGGGCTGAAATAGCGGTAATCGGTTTTCAGTAATCACAAGACACAGACTCAACTCACTCAAACTCAAATAGCATTTAGCAATGGACAATATTGAGGATTGGGGAGAGGGGACGACACTCGAGACACCCACAGATTATAGTATTTTAAACAGCCCTTTTAATTGTCATATTAAACCTTTTGGTTTGACGTTTATTCATGGAAATAAATACACAATAACGTGTCTACAACCGATGTGAATCATAATATACAGCACACTCTCATTTGTTATAGTTTCTTGAATGACAAATGGCTTTGTGTTTACTGATTCACGGACGGACGGTCCTTTTCATAAATAATAATGTAAAGTTGAAAAATAAAAGATTTAAAATTTAAATGTATTCGTTTAGTTTCTTAATAGCATAGACAATGACTTGGTCATGTGTCATAGGCAAACAAAATCCTAAAGAAACATTGTCTTATAACATCTTTGTTGTAAAATTTTAAGACAAATAATCGATTGCAGATTTTTTTAACTTTACCTCAACAAACACATTTCAACATGATCCCTCTCTAGTATCTACAGACTACCAGTCGCGTCGTATCAGTACATAACCATTTAACTTTTTGATGATTTCGAGCAAAAAAAGTGATAAAATAAAAAAAATACCGTCTATTGAAAACTCCAAGCAAATTGACGTTTGTCGATGTGATCTTTGTCTTTCTAGTGACCTAGAAACATCGATTCATCAACAAGGCAATCGCCTGTCCCCGTATAGTTTTCTCTCACTTGGGGTAACTAACTAATCTCGATATAATTCTGTCAATTTATAGAAAGTTTTTGTAAATTTAATATTTTAACGACGTTTCAATATAATTCATCGCTGTTTGTAAATAAACATATAAATTAAGACATACAATTAAGGGCCTTTTGTTAAGGCTATAGAACTGAATAGCGATGGTTAGAATGTCCGTTCCCACTAGGTAGAATTTTTATTTGCCGGATGAAGTGGTAACTGATAGTAATTAATAATTAATAGTAATGCAATAACGTCGTTAAGTCGTTAATAACGTATCGTATGTGACAAATAATATTTCTCTGTTTTTAGCGAGCACAATAGATGCCATTAGAAATTTAGACAAATAGAAATTGCTGACGATAAAACAATTAAAAAAAATTGGACCTTAATAATAAAAGTGTTCAATATTACAAACATTACATTGAATTTATTTTGCGATTACTATTTTTGTTTTTGTTGAAAAAAATATGTTCTATCTTTTAACAAATACAACTTGTAGTATAAATTTTTTTCTGTTTCTAATAATCTTACGATCATAATGTAGTGGGATAGTCATTTTAAATTTGCTTTGATGTGATATTTTAATATTATTGTTTTTAGCGACATCTATGATGTGAAGCTACAACTCATACGATGACGACATCATAGAAAAGAGTGTTTAGCGGGCGGTCAGAATCACAGATTTTTTATAATAACTAAATGAACTTTAATATATACTTAATATTGTTTGTTATACGAAAATTATTAAGATTTTTATTTACATTTCGATTTATTTTTCTATTCCGTTTAATTTCATTTGGATAATCCAGAAGGTAATACAACTTACTAATCGCAGGATATCCAAGTGACTAGAGATTTTCACTACGACATTAATGTTACCGCAGTAGAATAGAGATTTTGTCTCAAAACATTAGCTGATTATAAACAATTATTGTTCATAAGCTTACATTACAATTATTGTAATATAATATGTCAGCGCCTCTAGCGGCGAAAAAGGTATCAAAATCTTTAGTTTTAATTAACATGTTTATAGACGTTTGTATGCATAATGACGTTAGATTTTCAAGGTTGGACATTTTATTTAATATATAATTAAACGAAAACAATAACATTATCGTTACATTTTAAACACTTAAACTTCTTGAAGTTTCAGATGTAAAAACTAGATGGCGGTACGTGTAGGTTAACGTAGGCTATTGTTTAATTGTAGGCATTGTGCAAGGTTCGCCCATTATACTTAACCAGTCGTAATTGCGACGAGTAGTTAATTTCTTCACTAATTTCAAGCCTTTTTTAAAGACTACCACCTACTAAATATAAGTAATATAAATTAAAGAAAGTTATTCATTAAAATAATACGTATCTTGATACATTTGGACTTGATGGCTACTATGTAAACATGTTTTTCCTTGATAACCCTATTGCAGAACAGAACGACGCAATTAAAAGCGCTGGTAAATATAATACAACTAACGTCACAACAGATGATAAATTCATCTGACATTATGGTATAGAATAGGCCTTCTCTGTGTTTATCAATACAGAAGAGCAAGATTTGATACATTTCAATGTTTCTTTAATAATAAAAGGTTTTGACCATGAGGGCGGTATTTTGTGAACTCTGAATGGCAGTAATATAAATTAATATAACCCATATTACAAGACCTTTAAATACTAAAACAAGGCTTTAAGAAGATAATGTTATTTTAATTGTGTATTTTCTTTTACGAGTTTCCGATTTCTCATACTCGTAAAAACAATTAGTCTATTTAATAATTAAAAAGTCTGGCCATAAATACGGTTACAATAAAAAAACCAATTAATGCTTTTGAATTTGGAATCTGTCATTTCTATAGTCGTTTTTTTCTATTTTAGCGCCAATTCATTGTACAATATTTTGTGATATTAAAATGGAGTGGAGTGATAGTGAGAACCGAAAACAAAACAAATTAAAAAAAATCCTCATTTAAAAATATTACTCAAATGTTTACATGTTTGTGACAGAGAAAGACCTGACCGTCCACATGTATACGAAGAAGTTGATTAAATGAGAAAGGTAATAAATGCCGAAAACTAACGATTTTATCACGATACTTTTCATGAGAAGGTATTAAATGCAACAGATCATAAATCTCGATCCACCCAATCTTGCTTTAAAAAGAATGTTCCGGACTCCATCGAAGCCTGTTCCTCATTTCTAATCTTAATCCTAAAAAAAAATTAAAGAAACTGAGTGAAACGCTTAAAATTAAACATTATGTATTTTTATATTAATTATAATAAACTAGAGTAGATTATAATCCTTAACTATTTCAATATAAAAATTAAATAAACAAATTAATGTAGAACACAAAAAATTCTAAAACTTCGGTCCTTCTTGCAGAGTACCCATGATGCTGGCATTTCTCCGCTGTATCGCGATGCTTATTCATTGAGCGAGAAAAGCACCAGCTCTTAGGTCACCGATACTGACTACCAGGCGCCTACTTATTACCTAAACAAGCTTAATTTAAAATAATTTTATGTAATAAAATAAATTCATGGCAGGCTAAGGATATTAAATGTATTTTTAGGATCACCTTATCAACTACAAACTTACAATGGTTTGTTATTTTACTTGTGAGTAACACAATTTTGTATTAATTGTTTACTTTAAAAGAGCAACTATCAAGTTTCTTGCCGGTCCTTCTCGGTAGATGACTGCCTTCCGAACCGGTGGTAGTGTAAAAATTGACGATTCAACTCAAGTCTTTATAAAGACCTACTTGAATAAAGATATTTTGAGTTTGAGTTTGAACTTCTTTTTGCTTTGTGCTCTTTCACCTGCCTTAAGATCATTTGACATCGTGAAAGCGCAAAAACTAACACTTCTTTCTTTATTTGCATCGTTTCCCGCTCGGATCGGTAGAGGCATGTCAGTATAGCCTATTTCACTAAAGGATTTATTGAAAAAGCACATTAATTTAAGTCTGTAATAACTGCTTTGGGCAGTATTCAAATAATAATCAACGGTAAACTACTACCACCGCGATGAATATTCTCGCTGACGTAATTCTCAATGGTACAATACATACGTTGGTTTACAGACCCCAAAAATTTATTAAGTCACTGTTGTGACATTGCTTTTATCTGTAAACTTTGTACACATAATTGTAAAAATTAGCCATATTAAATTATAATATATCTTTGACTACAAATTTATTATAATCTATATCGTATTTAATAGCGAATTGTAAATATTTTGTCAGCAACAAGCTGCCGATTGATACTACTCGAGTTCGTCAGTCGGCCGACCTGCCCCAGGTCTCTTAGCACATTGACAATAACTGTCCTTGGCAATTTAGTGAAATTTATCAAAGGCATGAATCGATGTGAGTCGTCGTGGAGGGGTCTAAGACGTGAGGGGCCGCGATTCTAGCGGGGCGACGAGGGACGCGGTGGTAGCGCGCAAGTCGTTGTACGTATCGACCGGCACGGATGTGCATCGAAATGCCGGCGGAGAGATCAACCGAACCACCATCACACGGAACTACACGACCGCTTTTCAATCAAATACTATCACACGCACCAAGTTTTTTGTTGTAGCCATCTAGTGCTCGTCTCGCTCGCTCGTCTTGCTCATGTTTTTAACCTTTGCGCTTGTCTCGGATGGCGCTGATAGAGTTAATTTTGCATCGCGTCGCATCGATCAAGTTAACTGATAACATTGTGTTTATCAATTATGTATCGAGTAGAAACGTGTTACTGTGTTGAAGACATAGAACATTATTGGTACAGTATCAACACGTCAATTAGTTTGATTAGAGTTCCCTTGTAACAATGTATAAGAATTTTTCTTATATTTATTTAGTAAACACACACTTATGACGATAATGAAAAAGTACCTTAAGCAGATAAAACAATGTCTCTACCAATAATATTTTTATAGAATCGAATCACAAAGATGAAGTCGCCGCCCATAGACACTCGCTTACTAAGACTTTTTTTGCTTATTAATATTTTTATATTAATTGTTTTATTATAAAGAAAAAAAGATATCTTTATTCTGAGAAAGCTTAAGGCAAACTTTGATTTATAAAAAAATATTCGGTGCAATAGTTAAAGACTGATTGATTGGCTCACTGACATAACATAGTAACTACTAATTGAAGGACTATGAAAGCATTTCTCATTGACACTGCAGCTCTGTTAGCGATGGAACAATGCAAGTAATTTAATCCACTCGTTCGATATGTGTTATAAACGTTGACTTGAATTCATACATTTGAATAATTTTATATGAAAATTATCATATCGTTTTCAATAAACATGAATGGAACATGGAAAATCAAAATTTAAGGATGTAGGTTTAATGTGTACCTAATGAAGACCGAAGACCGGAACAGTAGAAGGGAGTATCTATTTCCGACGAAGCTCGGTCATTGACACTTATCCGGAACCATAATTGTGCTACTAAGTACGAACAAGTTTTATGCTTAATTGTTTATATTGAATTAATTACACTTCACATTTATATTAATGAAATGCACGTAAGAAAGGGCATTTCGTTTATGGTATAGTGAGCGTGTACCTATTAAAAATTGTGAGACAATTGATTTTTTTTTGTAAGACGTAGCTAACGTAAAATTGAGTTAAAAAGAATATTATAACAATTGTAATGCGACTTTTTTCAGTGTCTCAGGAGTCGCGAGACAGGTTTATATAGGGTTCACTGACACAATGTGTTCGACGCTAAATAAATTACGGATCGTCAAAGGAGTTCTTATAAAGCGCAGTTGCATCATTGTAATAAAACTTCGGCCTAAAAAGTTGGTGCGTCTCTTCCGAGAACGCGGTAAACGAGAAAGGGATTCACAGAAAGGCATCGGCGCCCGGTCCTTTCCTTCACTTGTTTTAACGACCGAGGGGCGGACTCGAGATCCGCGTGTATCGAATTCTTTGACGATTTATCTCAATAGGCGCGATGGGAAACTCTTTTCAACCGTCAAACTCAAAAGTAGGTTGCCATTGCTGACTTCAAATACAACATATAAAAGATGTATAGTATATTTTTGTAACACATACATACGAGCAATCTCAAAATATCGACACCTATAACTGTCTAATAAATGCTTCATCATATCGGACATGAAATCTATACAAGAAATCATGTAATGCAACGAACAACGTTGTTGCAAAGTGTTTTCTTATTATTTCAACAATAAAAGGTTGCGCCTTGACATTCATCTTATCACGTTGCTGGGTCTCGTGAAAATAAAACACATGGCTTCCAAGTTGCGTCAAACTCCGTCAATGCCAAAAGAAATTCACGTTTAGAGCTACACCAGAGTATAAATGTAATTAATAAAATTGTGTTCTATTCATTCCATATTAACTATGACGTTACCAACAATAGAAAAAATTCTCGGTAGTCTGAATATTGGCGTCTATAAAAAATCAACGAAATCGATTGTATGGGAGTGCATTTTCGTTCGTATTGTTGATTGTGCAGCCCTGTTATTCTTTTTTTGCCCCCCTCCCCCGTGGATTCCAATACCCCATGTCCAACCTGTAAGTCCAGCAGTTTGCCGTGCATTGACCGCGCCACTAAGTGCAAAGTAGTTGGACGAGATATAGTGGACGAAGACTCCCGTAAACCATTATCGATGATTTCATTGTATTGCCCTCAAAGGCTTTTCTCTTGTAAGCTTCAACATAACTTGCCTGCTACGCTTGCTCGTAGGTTACACTAAGAGTTGAAATACAAATATGATTTTAATTGAATATTGGCCAATTTAAATTGATCAAATAATGCGTTAATCATTAAATCAAAAGTTTTGCACGGCCAAATAAAGCGTAAGGAATGAACCAATTACGTAAGAAAATTAATTTATAGATAATTAGGTGATGTTTTTGTGTGAGGTATAAAACGGATCGTCTCGCGACTGAGAGAGGACGAAAGAATTGTCGCGACGGTTGCGCGCGCGCCGTTCATTGATGGGCAGGCGCCGTGGAGGGATGAGGAGTGGGGCGAGGAATGCGGCCGAGGCGAGCAATGACCGCGCCAGGGTCGCTTCCTTTACGAGAAGCGCGGGCCGTCGTACTACAGCCGATTCCCCTGCGCCCGCTCCCCCGTACACAACGTACTACATGGCTCTTGCGGCTGAGACGCGCGCTTTTCGACCCGCAGTCCGTTAGAAAAATTAAATGCGCCGCATTCCGCACACCGTTTCGGTATCATTATCGCACATAGACATCCTTATCACTTTTCGCTTGGTTCTATTCGCTGTAAGCGCTTGAATCTTTAAACATCATATTTGCTTATTTATTTAATTTTAAGATGATCAAAAGTCAAAGGCATAGGGACCATTTTGAATCGTGTTAAATTTAGACTTTACGCATGTTCGTACGCGACCAAGCTGAGAAGATGCAGACAAGAAACTTAACGCGGTTGATGATGAACCTAGTACTAGAATTTGGAGCAAGGAACTCCATCGACCAATATATATTATAATAACAGTGACAAATGAGAATGTGGACGACTTCACCGTTGACATAGGCCGTTACGCATACAAAACCGATTGCAGTAAGTATCACCTGCGTTGAATAAAGCTGGTGAAATATATTTTGAGTGAAGTTTCAAAACACTATTCTACAATTATTGTTAACTTTTTCACTACATTGAACTGATACATGGAATACTGTTTGAAGTACCCGACTTTAAAGGCGTTCATTACTATGAATAATATGATTAGTGTTCAAATCAAGTAACACTAGAGGCTCAATTAATAATATAACAGCAATATATTGATAGTATGAAAATTTCGCAATTCAATAAAGTGGTGCCTTCGAGTTTCAAATTAATTACATGGCAACACCATACTAACCGACGGCAGAATATCCGATATTTCTGATGACAGACGCAAAAACACAATACACGTTAAACTTATTACGCACCCCTCGGTTTGTTTCCGTGGTTAAAAATATCACAATTCAGTCTACAGTGTTCATTAATTATGAATGGTTAACTCTTTCAAAAAAAATATTTTTAATAAAAAGTTCAAGAAACCTTTACTGGTTTTAGCCAAGGAGTAGAATATCACAATATTTTCATTCACTGAACAGATTATATCGGTTACAATTAGGAAATAAATACTCAAAATGTATTTATAACTAATAAATACAGAATGATAATTGTAGACCGACAGCCCCATTGAGTTTCTTGTGGATTTTTCTCATGACGGCACGGAGCGAACCAATGTAAACTTAATTTTAGTTACGTACTAAAGTTGTTAACAAATGAAGAGAGATTTTTTTTTAAATTTCAACTCGATATAGATATAGATTTTTATCTACACTAAATTTAATTTGTACTTGTTTAGTTTGTGTTAAAGTGTATTGTTTGGCCTAGAAATAAATGGGTCTTTGTCACATCATTAATGACATAGATGTTGTCGCCATATAACTTATCAACGCGAAAAGTAAACGAGCTTCCATAATCTAAACAATGGTTGGCTCATTCTCATCATATTGCCGCTTAACTAAATTAACGCAATAATGATGTACACAGTTTAATAAATTTTAGTAGAATAGTTAGTTCTTTTGAGTTTGTATTTTGCAAACACAATGCAAGTCTGGAAAAAATAGCGTGAATTAAGGATAAGCTTGCAGTTCCCACTAATAGGCTCCATAAAGTTAGTAATTCATTTAAAGGGTAATGTGTACGCATCTATAACAAAATCCCCCACAATTTGTTGATTTTGTCAGTTTAAAAAAATAGTTAAACATTAGCTTTTAGAAAAAAACATTTTATAACTTGTCTGATTATTTTGATGATATAAAGGTATGGGAATGAATAAACTCCAGCCTTAGCCTAGCTTCAAAAAGTGTACTGGGATCATTTCCAAAATAAATTAACCAAGCCGAGTTTCTTGCCTGTTTTTCTCAGCTAAGTCGCGTACGAACAGGCGCAGATTCACTTGTAATTTAAGACGATTAAAAATGGCCCTACGTACCTTCATGAATAAAGATATTTTGACTTTGACACTGTCGTTTGGTTAATGCAATACAGATTTAAAAATTTATATCACGTTAATAAAAATATCCACATTACAATAATTGAATAGAAAATATAATGTAATTTTGATAGTAAATTGTAGAATAGTATAAACATTGTCAAACAATGTAAAATTATAGTGGCACATGTAATCCAAGATTGCAGTCTGCATGATGAGATTACCTCTGTTCAAAATGCAAAACAATTTTCATTTAAGTGAAACAAAATTCGTACTTTTAGATTCTGAGGTACCGCGGAGTTCTTAATTCACCTAATTACGCTTGGGTCATTTTTTCCAATACAATTTATAATAATTACAATAGAGACAGGAATATTTAAAATAACGGACGATAGGTATAGTGTATGCATTAAAACCTAACAGAGTGTTGGTGAATTCGCAAGTTTTAAGCACGGTTCGTGTTTAAGGTCACTGGCATTCCTGATCAGACCGATGCGATGGCCAACCGGACGCAGCGGGCGCGGCATCGCGGCGTCCCGCATACTCGAGTTGTACCACAAAGTTGATAAAGCAACTAGCTTGTATGTAGGCTTATGTAGGTTGTTTGTGTCCCACACAGTGCAATGCGCGACCCTGACGGCCTGCCGATACAACGAACGGCTTCACGTAAACATCAAGCAAGGTCGGACGCCTCTTACAAGTTCTTATAAATAGTCATCTAGTACTTTATCGGTGTATTGTTTCCAATAGACGTCGCTGTTACTGTATTCGTGAAACGTTACCTTTTTTTTTAAATTGTCGAACTCATATATCGCTTAAAATATCATGTCAAATTTCATTTGTACAATGCTTCAATGTTGTTGGTTACAAAATTTTCAGGTCATCATTTGTACTTTTTTTATAGATTATTTTTGTAAGCCGATTCGATTTGGTTTGGTTAGAGTTAATATCGAAACACGAAGCCCGACGTTCATTAAAAATATACAAATATGTGACATATGAATGTTCAATTTTGAACCGATCTATGATTTCGGCGCAGTCAAATGAAAAAAAAAAAAACGAAAGCACATCAAAGTCATATCAGTTTTTTGTGAAATGAAAAATGGATATTCGTAACCAGATATTAGACGAGTGACAAAAAAAGTTGTCGCATCGGCCGGCAAAGGGAAATATTGGGATCGCAAATGAATACGTAAGCCCTTGCCATTCCGGAATTGATTGAAATACACAAAGGATTTAATCTACTGCATCCATTTTGTTTCTAATGACTATTTAGCTTGAGGCTACCTCTGCACTCTGTTAATAAATTACTAATTCCTCGTGTTTAGGATTTTTTTTTCAGTTCTCTTGCCGATCGCTTTATCAGCTTTTGGGATTAATAACGTTAGACTTCAACCCTTTGTACATTTCCATTCATTAATGAAAAATTAATCTGGCGATCAGAAATTCTCTTGGTTTTTTAATTGCTTAATAAGCCTGGAGGACAAAAAAAAATATGAGTTTTATGTGAAACTGTTAACTGTTATTGTAGAATATATACTGTATCTTATGCACGAAGATATATTAAAGAAACGATATATAGAATGAATTAGAAGTGTAATGCTAGGGAAATCTATGGAATAGTAAGTCAGTATTTACTTTCTTACAAGTATATCTTTATAAAGACACTTTTGTTCGGAAGTTAGTTGTCTACGGTCAAAAACCGTTAAGAAACTCGATTGCTGATCTTTTTAAATAAACATTTCATATAAAATTAAGTTACTTACATGATCTATTCAAATAACTAAAGTATTGTAAGGCTACTCAAGAATTATACTGTCCCGATGCTGAGCTAATTGCCGACACATTAAAGGGATCTTTGTCCTCTAAATATTCGTTAACTGTATAAACACAGTAACTAAATAACAGTGTTTTTTTAGAAGCGTATGTTGCCTAAGTCGCCCAACATAACCTATGAACGAGTACATTTTTCTTTCTTTCTTACCACTACGCTATTGCACTAACCGCCCGCCGCGGTATTTCCAAACGATACGAGATTCAGAGAGACAATACGAGTTAGAGTCCTTCAAGAATAGAGTGTACCACTCCCTAAAAGGCCGACAACGCACTCACGAGCTACCAGCAGCTTCACCTTTATGGTGTAGCTCATTCTAGTTTGCACCCTCATATTTAAAAAAAAGAAATTAATTTAAAGGGAGCATTTATATGTATATGAATTATTTACGATAATTTTAACATTTAAAATCATTTTGTTTGTGATCTGAATTTTTACCTTTTTTTTTAAGAGAATAAACTCTTTATACCTGATCATATATACGGTTATCGTTTGAATGTTTTCTTTACAAGATATAAAGTAATAGGCTCCGTTTAGTAGCGTTGGAGAATGCTGCAGGACCAGTTAGGACGTTCGGTTGTGTGGTTCTCATAACTGCATTTTACCATTTTTATTTGAAGTTGAATGAGTCTCATTGTATAGATTTAGATGCATGAGAGGTTTGACCATATTTGGATTTTGCGTGATTTCAATTTAGTATATATTATAAAACAAACATTATAACACATTACTCGTAAACCTCGGTAATATGTTTTCACTATTGCTGGCATAATCCTTACTTTTATGCTTTTTATATGTTTGAAACAGCTTAAAGCACCTTAAAGCTTTTTATGTAACAGAAACTTGACCACTCTGTCCACTCTGTCCACGCCCTATAAATGGGACTTTTAGTTGATACATGAATAAACGTTATGTATTTGTCATTATACATTTTGCCTTTATGATCATTTATTCTCAAAACGAGTTACTTGCCGCGTTTGAAACCGCTCAGCATTTCACTATTCGGAGTTAATTTAGGGACGCTTAAAGATATATCTATCTATTGTGTAAAAATATCTGGATTGGCATCACGTTCCGGTGACATACCCAAGCATATTCCCAAGCAGTTGCTTGACTGGAATCCTCAAGGGAAACGGAAGCGGAGCCGTCACAAACAGAACTGGCGACGTTCTGTTGTAGATGAGGTGACGGGAGCCAGTTAGACTTGGAGCGAGTATGGAAAGCCTCGTATAGAGCGCGATGGAGCATTGCTCATGCCCATTGCCCCATCGAGGGTACATCACAGTAAGTCATTGTATAAAGATTGATTTATGAATAAAATGGAAAGTGAAATTTGAAGCTACAGCTTATAGTTCGAGTTCCTTAAGTTATGACTACAACAGATAACAGCAATTTCGCTGACTCCGTGTGACTTCGTCGTATGTAATTAGATTTTGTTTATATCTCATAATCACATATCCGGTCTCGTTAATTAACATTAACTTAAGTAAAATTAACAATTACTTCTAACAATGTATGCTTAATACACAAAGAGACACACATATTTTACACACCCACCGATTACATCAGAACAGAAAAATGTGACAGCAAGAATAAAAACAAAGGATATATGTAAACATTTATTAAACTAAGCCGACCATAACCAAATTAAGATCATTATATATGCTAAAAGACAGAAACTATTTACATCGAAAATATATCTATATTAAAATTAACAAGCGAATTATATCCCGAGATAACTTGTACACAGGTAAATTTAAAGTTTAATTCGTGTATATAACATTTATATGCATAAAACATCCACCATCGTAACCCACCCCCGGCTACGTTGTTCCCAGGGTCCCCATTTAGTTATGTTGGTCGCTCGCTGTGTCCATAGTTCTTATAGTGAGGTGAGTCAGGTAATCCTTGAGAATTGGTAATCGATCAAATTAAATATTTAGTTTGAATCTAGGGTGAAATGATTGCAGACATCGTCCACTTTAATATTTTTTTTTTATTATTTTTCATTTGTACCTGAAGTTATTTTACGTTTAAAGAGTTGGTCTTGGGATAGAAAGCAAGGGTGGAATAATAACTTTAATATATGAATACTTAATTTATGTTTATACAGTGAAAATGCAAAAACAGCAAAAGCTGAAATAATGGAAAATCACTACTACTAATATCGTGGGAAATACTGCGAACCATATTAACACGATGAAATCTCTTTGACGTAAAATTGAATTGTCATTTTACTACGTATTGTTTACTATTAAAAAATCCTATATACACCTTTTCGTTTTCACTCAACAAAAGTTCATGTATTTTTCATTATTATTTAGAAGAGGGGGCAAACGAGCAGGAGGCCCACCAAGGTGAAGTCGCCGCCCATGGACACTCATGTGGCTGGGAGCTCATGAGTGCGTTGCCGGCCTTTTAGGGACTTGTACGCTTGTATTTACGGTAAACACTTTTGACAAAAACTTAAATGACTTTGTTTAAAATTAAATCATGTTTTTTTGTATTCCTTGTATAGTTTTAATCTTTCAATTTAATAAAATTCTGATATATGCAATTCTCGTGTCACAATGTTCCTCTTTGGAAATGACTTGAACCGTTTCTCATGAGCATATTGACTAGATCTGAGAATCAGTTAACAACTATTCTTAGAGATATTTTTTTTATTATGTCGCATTAATTATCACCAACGCATATTTTTTAATAATTTTAGTTCAAAACAACGTTAGCCGGGTCAACTAGTATTGTTTTAAAGTATAGAGAACTACTAACCAGTCATTTCTGACTCAACAGATCTTGGGTTAGCCCAGGTTTGCCACCACTGTATGGTCAAAGTAATTGGGCACATAGAAAATTCAATTGGAGCACCTGCGTGATTCTTATGCACGGCCTCAACATTAAGAATCACACGCTATGGTACATTGCTGAACACTTATCTATATTCAATATGAATCTATTCAACTTCATCAACGTCAAATGGGATTTGTACAATTAACATAACCGAAAGTAATGCTTATTTATATACATTGTAAACTAGCTGATCCCGACAAATGTCGTTTTGCCAAAAAAATAAAAAAAATGTCTTTTCGCAGATTCTCAGACCTACTCAATATGCTCAAATTTCAGGAGAATCGGTCAACCTCGTGTCAAACTGTGACACGAGAATTTTATATATTAGATTTATTTCATTAGGAAAACAGCCTATAACCTATCGTTTTTCTGATTTGATCAAGATTTCAGAAAAAAGGTATTTCTAGATTATTGACTCTATATAGCCAAATTAATTTAATCAGGCGCTTATTAAGGAATTAAGTGATCCAAGAGCCAGTGATTTTCTCCCTCAGCGTATACAGCGAGGAAATGCTGTCAGCATTATGGTTACTCTCCCACAAGAACCAAACTTTTTAATTTTGTTTTAGTTTTGCGGTTTGTTTTGTTTATTATTCATTTTAGTTTTGTAAATTAATAATTAATGTAAATACAATTAAATGTATTAATCTTTTTAAGATTTCTTATTTGTTCGTTTTTAAAATTACGTTACGTAGATTTAAGATTATTATTTAATAAAATCATCAACGTATCTACAATGTTTTTTTCATACCCTGTCCGTTCAGTAGTAACAGCTGTATATAGTTTGCAATGATAAAGGATAAAGGTGATTTTATTTTTCTAAAAAGGTTTAATTCTACATACAATTCTATCTTTTGAGACCGCCAACGTTTGCATAGATTTGAGAGTCCAGCCGGAGCGCAATGGGTGCGCGTAAAATGTATTATTTGTTTGCTATAATATGAAAAAAAGGATTATTGTAATGTACTTTATCAGTGATGTTAGCACCCACAACCTATAACTTTATCGCAAATTGGGGTATGTGATAAAAGAATACCTCGTTTGTATCTTATGTCGTTTTAACTTTCAATATGATTATTTTTACCCACTGCGCTGTTATATTTACCGAGTGTTGGCTAATAAACGTATTCTTTCTATCTTTCTATATCATACCAGCAGAATGTAGGTCTTCGCGACGGTAACTATCGTACACCGTTAGAACGGCTAGCCTTTTCCGACGCTGCTAAAGTGCCGTATTTAAATTAATATGTGACTGGTGTTACACATTAGTATGTGTCTGCTGGTTTACATACGACATGAAATTTGACAGTTCCACGAAACCACTGCAGGAGTGCCCGATGCACGATGAGAACTTTATTTCAAAAAGGATTTACAACCACTTTTGTACGTAACTGAAAACTAAGTGGGTTATGCACGACAAGTAGAACCCAAGGCTCTGTGGTGTAATTTTCTGGTGGACGTGTTTACAATTATCCTGCCTTGCCTTGCAACATGAATTAGTAGAAAATATTGGACAAGAACAATTAATTCCAAGCGGTGTCATATCATATCATGGTGTCGTGTCATATCATAGTAGGCTTTTTCAATTAATATCTTCTTAATAACCTGTTTAAATCCATTCGTTGACAAGTCCCGGATAGCCGACGGGAGTTTTAAAATCTTGAACTTTGTCAAAACAGTTTCTGGTACTAGTCAAACTTGAAGTGTTTTAAATCAGCCCAATGTTGTATCAAGTGAAATATGTACGATTGTTTTACATATAAATTTAAAGAGTTATTTAAAAAAAACTGCCTCATCCTATTAAAAATGTTAATTTTGTAGTGTATACAAAAATATCATATTTAGCATTTGTCATATGACACCTAAGTTATACAACGTCACCGTAGGTATAAAAATATGGTGTATGCATTAAATTCACACAGCCTACAGGTATGTAGTTGGTGTAATTTTAAAGGTATGATATTATTACGTATTTATAAATCCACCAAGCCAAGGAAACGACATGGTGTAAACATTGAACAACTTCTAATCAAGTATTTCCATTTAAAATGTTAAAGAATTAGAACCGGTCTTTTTAATATTTTGTTTGTTCGTAAAGGAATGTGGTGTGTTTAAAAATCTCAATTTACGAAGATGATGTCAAAGAGAGGCTTACAATCCGTGGAATACTTTATATGAATTAAAATGTAATAGGAGAGTATCATCGTTCTGTATACGCTTTAACTTTCGCTTCGATGTTACCATATTTCATTTTTATACTAGTATATTAACATCTACTTATAAATCAGAATATCTTTATTTATATAGGTAAATATGGTACACTTATGAATCGGCAACAAAAAGATAAAGAAAAGCTTTAAATTTTTCGACTCCACATTTACTGCCTGTTCCCATATCAAGGGCGTAGACCGGAGGAGAAGAACTGACAAGAACTCTCCGCCACACCTTAAAATGGCCAAACATGTTACGCAGTACGGTTATAAAGATCTGTAACCAATTACCACCATGCACCAGCGAATGAATAAAAATTTAATTAAAAACAATCAAAAATAACCTTATTATTATAGGTTACAATAAAATTAACTTATCTTTATATATAGATAGATATATATATATATATATATATATATATATATCTTACATCTTTTTGTTTTGTAATTATTCTCTAAGTCACATTTTCGTCCAATCTCTTTCTAGATTGCTTGTAAATAGCAATCCACGGTTTAACAATAATGTCTATTTTATGTTAAAATATAAAAGATATTTTATAATTTTTGGGTGGTCGTTTTTATAGTTATTTTAGTAATTAAGATCAATTAGTATTGTTTGAACTATTTATTTCTAAGCAGTATGCGTGATATAATCATTTTTATCATAATAAGCTTTATTTATATCTGATAACAAGTAAGCACGTATATGTAATTAAATTCTTAATTTACATAGTCTAATGTAAGGTAGATATGAACACGGAAATAAAAAAATATTAACCTACCGTACAAAGTTAATTAAAAATGATTTATGTAATAAGCAATATTTTATTGTTGTATATACTAAGTTATATTAAAATGACTAAAAACGAACGTTTAAGTCTAGCTAGACTTTAGCTAACAACGTTAGTTAAATTCCAAATGTCCTCCAAGTTTTCCAAAAAAAAAAAAAAACAGCAAAGTAATTTCTTTTTGATTAGGTAATGCTAATATTATTATTACCTCGATCGAGTTACCTGACCATACCTTCTACGAAACACATAGCCCATATAGACGTTATACGAGCAAAGGCTTAAACTAACATGTTAGCTTAAGCATTCGCTGGAACATTAAGACCATTGTCTATGCTGAGTCACTGTCGGGGCCCGCGTAACTATTTTCGCATGAACGATTAAGCTTACTACTCAGTTTGTAATCCGCTTACAATCCCCTAATTGATTATAACATTTATTGTTTCATTTGCTTATTAAAATGAAGCGGATGGATCGCTTCAAATAATATCTATGCGATGTTTGCGCTCATAAATGTTGTGATGCGTAAATAGGAAAAATATATATTTCTTATGTAATATTACTAAAAGTATTAGTGTGTTTGTTCCAATTGATCTTTGAAAACCATTAATAATTAAAAAAAATATAACGATTAATAAACTTCGATGATAAAAGTTATGACAAATCTATGTATATGACATCTAAACTAGGCCATGCCTGTGTGCCTGTATCTTAGGTGCTACTAGACCATTTTTTGAATATAAAAATATTTAACGTTTAGCATTAATTGATAACATAGTATTAGACGAATTATTTCTTCCTTACAATGACAAAAGTGTTACACATAACCGATATTTCTAGATAATTATAAATTAAGTAGAAAAATAAAATTAGACGCAAACAACGTATTGATTCAAGAAATTCCGTCATAAGACCATCGAGTCTTTAATACTTAAACAATTTTAATACAATTCCACCAGTACCACCTTGATGTCTGTCGTTCCACCACTGCGCGTTTCGTAAGACATTTCTTACCACGCACCACCACGTTGTGGTACCAGTTGCCCGCCACGGTATTTCCGAACCACGGGCATCCAACCACATGAGTGTCTATGGGGGGTGACTTCACCTTTATGGTGGGCATCCTGCTCGTTTGTTCCATCTTCTATAAATAAATTTAATTTAATTTAAACAAGTAGATTATTTAGTGTAGGTGTGGCATTATATGTAGGTACTAGTTATGTATCAAAGTATGCTTCACCCGTCAGCATATTTGTTGGCTGTGGTCTGCGTGTTATAACACGTATTTATACATAATGTAGTGATAACCCTATACAAAAACCGAGTCGTTAATGCACTTTTGATTTCGAATGCCAACACTTAACTGTTAATACACTAAATGAGGACATTAGGGGTCATTATCGCATGTTAGTTTAATACGATTCGATGCGATTTACTCCAGTGAGCGATGTCTCACAAAAAACTAGTTCATTGAATCCGCAAAAATGTTGGAGCTTTCTAAGGTGTACGATACTGGTGAGATTATTTACTCATTTTGTGTTGTGTTATTACGATTACGTGTGAGATTAGGTTATTCATTACGGATGTAATAATTCAAAGTTCGTGAACTAAAATAGTTACTATCCTTAATAATGAAGAATGACCAGTATGTTTGATGAAACAAGAATCTTTTGACACCATATGAAGGCTTTAGGTCTGACAATCCCCCTACAGTATGCCGTATGGAGTATGGTAACGCCGTGTACCGTGGGCCGTGGCGCGGTGAGGGCGAACGCGGTCGATGAGCCCGGTGGTAGGGGGCAGCACGGTGGCTGCAGCGGGGCGAGGGGCGCCACTCCCCGCATCGCCCTTCTGCTTGCGCACACGTACGGTCGCGCCGCGCGCTCACTGATGCGTCATACGGCTATCGAAGACGACGCGTGTTCTATCCATTCGGAACGACACTTCCCGCGCGCCATGTGAACTTCTCGTGTCGTTTGTAATTTTGTTCCGCGACCGTCAATATTATAACAATTTTAAATACAACATGAACAGTGATTTTGGTGATGCTGAGAGACATGTGTGGCAGTGGTGCAAGAGGTTAGCGCACGTGCTTTCGCCGCTCCTGAAAGTGAGTAATTTTCTTGGCTTATTTTAAAAGTGTGACTCGTTGCTGACGTCTGTCAATCTGTGCTATGGTTCTGGCATGTTATTTTAGAAGCATGCGTCGGATCACGGCGCCGGCCGCCCGGAATGCGGCCTCCGCCCCGCGGCGCGTTGCCGGCGTCGAACGCGCCGCGCGTAGCGTAATAAATAAAGGCGGGGCATGGCTGCGTGCGCGCGCACCCTCCCGCGCCCTTCTGATCCTCGGGTCATTGACTCAGGCCTGTCCGCTGCCGCTACCATAACCGTCAGTGCCAACATTGCCGAAGACAACAATTCCCGGAAACGGTACCACGCTCTTGGCCTAGCCGCACCTTGCCTGCCCCTCATTTTCCGTCCACAATGTCAATGCCGTTGTTTGAACGTAACGGTCGTGATCGTTTCACCATTTTTACGTGCACCAAAGCTCAAGTGAAACTTATATTGTTACAACCAAAGGCTATTGACCTATGTGAAAACTATGTCCAAAAGTAAAACTGGTTTGTTGCTGTACATTTAGCTGTTATTTTTTTTTAAATAACTCGTTATTTATTTACCACCGTCCGTACAACTTACGATTTCGTTACGGATATAACAATGATTTTAATATCCCGTAAATACGTATTGGGTTATACATGCGTCAATAACAGAATTCCTATAAGGTTTGCTATGTTGCATAAAGCGTTAATAACTATTAAAAGCTTACTGTTAGTAGAATGTAAATTCCACCGTTAAGTGTAAGCGTCCATACAAGCTCCGTTAGTGCGGCGTTGTTCGTTTCGTGAAATGCTAAAAATAAAGCGTGAACTTCCCGGTTGAATGGCGTCGTCGTCGGTGCGGCGGCTGGCAAGCGCGGGGAGTGGCAGGCAGCCATTGCCCTCACCCGGTTTGTTTACAACTCGGGGCCAGGGAGTGGTGCAACGCTCAATGCACCATATGTATATTAACATTGGGTGCATAATTAAGTACCCGTTGCCTGCTTAGTCCCTGCGCTCGCGCCATCTGCGCATGCACTATTAAAATAAACTTGAAGTCAGATAGCTAACAACCTTACAAAAAAGTAGCGTTGGCCTCGGCCGTCGAGCCAGGTGTATTCTACCCTTGATCGCGGTTAAGGTGCGTCTAGTGTTAGGTCAGTTATGGCCACAAGATGGCGCGGCCGAAGACCTCGCAGCTTTCGTGCCAATGACCAGATCTCCTCACCGGGCCTCTCAAACTGGTGATCCAATAAAATGCTCGTATTATATTGACGTTTATATTTATCGCTTAATATTAATATTTTATTCAATGATTTTTTTTAAAAAATGCCGGTATTTTTCTGTTATGATAAGGCGTTTTAAGAGTATTTAAATGTTTGACTGTGGTGGCTTCGTGATAACATTGATATCTGCATTGCGCTTCATATGCCACCTACTTTCTCTGTTAACAAAATCGCGCGATGAAGTTGTAATAAGAAATTACGGTTTAGTAACAGAAGTCGAGAAAGTGCGCGATTATTATACTAGTCATTTTTGGAATTAATAAGCCAATGAGTTCTAAAGATTCCTTTCGAACAACGGGCGTTTTGGGTAGATTTCTTTATCTCTCATTCAGCAATTGCGTCGTATCGACACTGATAAAACAGTGTATTATACGTATTGTCTATGTTATATATCTATGTTATGACATTCACATTCACGCGAGATACGGTGAAAATTGCTTTTTTTTATTGTTTCAATTAAATCACAATTCTACTTATTGCAAGAGGCCAGGTGTGAAATGGGGTGTGACGATCTGGTACAGATATTACACGCAAACATACCAATAGCTTTCATATTGAATATCCCTCGTCTATTGCAGATTAATAAATACAATTAAATAAAATCGTTAATTATATCACATAAAATAAATCAGTATTTCAGGTATAAGAACGCAAAGTTAATTGGTGCCGATAACATAACGGTGTTATTCCGTTATAATGTTCATGTATTGGGTGTAGTTATGTGTGTCACCACCCCATAATTGTTGCAAAAGTGAAGTGTTTGAACTGTATGTTGGCTGGTAATTTGTATTTCTAAAAACTACACAGCAACGTGTAACAGGTTTGTAAGCCAGTAACACCATTTTAATTTGGTCATAGTATTTTCATGTTTCCTTGTGACTTTGAATATAAGTTGAATATGAATCAAATAATCAATTTATCAGCCGCGATTTTGTTTACATTATATGTGATCAACAATGTGTGTGATTAGATTTAGAAAAAGTAATATTCTATCCCGTAAGACATGCAATTATAGTATCCGACGTGCAGTAAAGAAAATCGCAGTCACTTTTATATTATACGTAATAACATACGAGAAATTGAATATTGGATTCATTGTGATACCAATCTCACAATCCGAAGATTACATTTTCATCATTTTAAATGTAGACTTAACATCACAAATAGCTGAAGTATTTAACAAGAATATTTGACAAGACGTCGATATTATTCCTTATACGTATGTATAAATTATATGTGATGATTATGAATTGACAAGCTTAAAGTTTTAATTGTTGTATTGAGAGACCAAGTAGCCAATCCCTCTGTCCAGAACAATGGTTGATCGTGAAGTGGCATTGTACGTGACATGGAATAAATGTTTTCATTTGAATAAATAATTTATGAGAGTAGGTACTTCACATAAGTAAATAGTTGGAGCCGTTGATTGTTTTATCACAATATTCGTAAATATGTTTATTAATTGAAAATAGTTTTATTGACTTTTTAAAAGAAATGACTTATCTGCTGGTAATAAAATACTTGTGTTGACATTTGTATAAGGCTTAATATCACATAAAAGGCTACGAAAATAAAAATTCGTCACAAATGATTGAAATCTAAAAAAAAAAATTGTATTTGTACCGCTCCGGCAAAATTTTTCAATTTATAAACAGCGTAATAATGTCTTTAATCCTCCCCGGTATTATAGGCAATATAATAAAAAGAGTAGGTTATACCTAAGATTAATCTATCGATAAAACATACCGTCAAGATTTTAAAATTAATGTTTATCTACCGACAAAACATGCCGTCAAGATTCTTCAAGTTAATGTTAATCTACCGACAAAACATGCCGTCAAGATTTATAGTGAATGTAGTGCTGCATGATTATCGATAATATTAAGAGAAACCCGATAGATGTGCATCTTAATGTAGCGGATGTGAGATCCTCAAAAAACTAAAGTAGCTACGCCACACTTCCGTTGCATGCAGTAGAGCGGCGCTGCACGCAATAAGGCACATTCATATGATCTGTTTGATAAAGAAAATGTTACATTTACTATGAGTATCGCGCGATTCTGATACCGCGCGAATGTTTCCTAACTACAGTACCCGCCCACGTTTTGATCATGTGAAAGTATCTCGAAAATATCTCAAGGATGCGTTATTTTTTCAGAGTATTTGGATCGGTATAACATAGTTTTTGCCGTAAACACTCATAGAGCATCTGTTACGAACCGGTTTAAGGCTCAGGTAGCCGTTCAAACGTTCCCCTAAATTTCACAAAAAAATACATTTAGAATTTTGTACAATTAATTTCTCGTGTAACATTGGGCTAGGTTATCGTGCAACGTATACAGGACGTAAAATAACAGACAGTTATTTTATAATTTGTGATATTGTGAATTGGGAAATGTTCTCCAATTATAATGGCTTCTATGTCCGTCATGTTGAATAAACGAGCTTTGCTTTTTGATAGCTTTCATATCGAATAACGAAAGGCTTTAAATTACAAAAAATGTTTATGTCAGTACTGATATTCGTATAGTTATTATCGAACCTTTTATCAATACAGCAGGCTTATTCATAATATAAATCTGGTTTCAGGAATGGCTCTTGACATCTGTGCGCTGAGATCGTTGCGTGCGAGTGCGATGGTGACTTGAGGTAATATAGTATGTATAGTGAAATAACGTATTGGTTTATTTGATATGAACACATTAAAACGAGCGGAATACATCTTGTGGAGAGATGTTTTTTTGGCGTTGTTAAAACTGGGTATAATAACGATTGTACGTCGGCGTCCGCTGCTGTTTATAATCTTTGGCCGATTGCCAATGTTCCTATTTGCTTGGGGCTCGGTATCTGCGTTCGAATCGCATAGCAACGATTTTTTTTTAAACAAAACATTAACAACAACGATTTATGTATTGTGAAATTTTGTGTTTTCTCGAAATTATTCTGAGGCGAGACGTGATTTTTAAAATGAGAAATGCTGTTTGTTCTGTTAAGTTGGGCGTTCAATTTTCAAATGTTAAGCGTCTTGGGTTTTTAAATCAATAGACACACCGACTGCCTCCATTAAATGTGAAATTCAATCTACTTTTTAGTTCCTTGATAATGGATTTTTTATAATCTATGGTAAATGTTCAATGTTAGGTAACTGCTGTTTAGCTAGTAGTCGAGTATAAAACTACTTTAATGTACATTAAAACGATTTAATTCTACAAATGAAACATTGAAAAGATGTTTCTTTTGGTTCCGTATTAATAAATTGAATATTTTTGTTCCGTATTAATAAATAAAACACTAAAGTTGCCAGTACTTTTTGAATATATATTCTTTATGTATCGACATAATATTAACAACTATATACAATTATTTTCGTAGATAATAATGTCCGTTCATGAATGTTTTCATTATCAATGTCCTCATGGAGGTCAACTTACGCCCGATGCGTAATAGATAGTGCAATCTACCAAAACACAGACAAGGTTAACACATACGATGAAAGTGCAAAGAGAGTTCCAATGTCATTGATCCTGTTATTGTTTTCAAGATGCAATGCGATAAGCTATACGAAAAATAGTACTTATATTCACTGAGACGTATTCCAAACTCCGTTTGGTTTTAAAACGTTCGCATTGTGACCCCCTCGTAATCTGAGACAGACGCGCTCGCGTCGTTTTCAATGGTTGATGAAAAAAACAAGACGTGGCGTTGAACTCCAATGTACACTAACTCGGCTTTATCCGAGGTCAGGGCGCTATATACACTTAACTGCGTTTAATACCTAGGATCAGGTGGCGCGAACATCTGACTTAGGTATTTAGTAATGAACTTGAGCTAGAGTTCAAAATGAGCGTGGCTATATTGTTGTTACATATACGTGGGTTGTTAGAGAAACATGCTTATGATTGAGCCGACGATAAGCTCGAATTGATATCCAATCCTGAATGTTCGCAGCGCGCAAGCGTTGTCCAATCGATTTTTAAATAGTAAGCTTTATATAAGAGGAAAGAAAATGGGAATAATTGTATCGTATTGTTGAGAGGAATCAATTTCTTCGTTTTTTTTGTATATTTGTAAAAATCTATAAATCATTAAATTAAATAGTTAAAAAAAAATATAATTAAAAGACAATCTTTATTATTAAAAAATGATTTGAACGCCTCTAAGAATATTGTACATTATTGTGCATGGATCTTTAATAATGTCGGTGAAAATAAAAATACTATTTTTTCTGTTACAGGTAGCGTGGTGACTTAGATGTGACTGGCAGTAGTCCTGGTGATAATTGGTAAGTGTCAATTGTCCACTACGCTATGCGATACAAAATGCGATTGATACTTCAAAGCTGAGCGATTATTTAAGAATAATAAAAATTAATAACAAAGTGTTAACGGTATATTTTCGTTGTTACAGATTTTAAATTCAAGAAAATCAACTCGTCACACAGCATCGTCCAGCATTCTCCACTGCGTCTAACATTTACCAGGTAATTTGAAATTTTTATACTTTCTTTTAGTTGTATATATATATGTTAATACTATCTGCAATGCTACTGTTATAAGGCGAATGTTTGCTTCTGCAATTGATGTATGTTAAGTGTTTTTTTATCATAGGTATTATGTTGATAATTAGCACTTAGATATTTTTATAGCTCTGCGATTGATGCGAAGCGTTGTAAAAGAAGTATTGAATAGATTTGGTAATAAATTTTGGCAGCTGCTGGACGCTGGGCAGAGGCGGAGGGTGCGGCAAGTAACCGTACAGTGCGCACTTGCAGGTAGGTCAAATCATGAACAGAAATGGAGTTGTTGAGAAAATATCTGTATATCGTGTAACAGTACACGATATTGCTTATGAAGTCAATCAGATATTGATCGTAACAAGTCAAAGTACTAGTTTTGTAATCTTATTAAATTTAAAATAAAATCGACTGAAATTCCAAACTACTCCATTTTCTTACATATTTCTGTATCATTTTTTGTGGATATTTTTATTTTATATGCTGTGCCTTTTGTTTTTATTATTGGAGGTTCTCTATTTATCATATATTATTTACGTGTGTATTCATACAGATTTCACGTGAACTATTAAAACGATATAATAGGAATAACAACTCTTACGCCGCCCAATGTAGACCTTTCTCTGAATCCAATCAGGCATTTAGTAATTCATTTAAAGAGCCGTGTGTATGCCTCTATAACTAAATCACAAACAATTTGTTGACTCGGTCAGTAAGGTAATTTAAAAAAAGTAGTTAAACAGAATCTTCTAGAAAAATCATTTTATAAATTATTTTAATGATGAAAATGTTTGGGAATAAATTAGTTCCTAGTTAAGCCTTGCTTCAAAAAGTGTGCTGGAATTAGTTCCAAAACAAAAGTTAACCATGGCGAGTTTCTTGTGAATAAATGTATTTTGACTTTGACGCGTGAGATATTTCTACACATCCTTTCAGCGCACAAGGGCCAGTGGCCAAAAAATAACACCATTTTCATTATTTCAATTATTGTACTTTCCGTTATTTTACACATTTATACATTCTAAAGATTATACAGATTTATATAATATAATAATAATAAATATATTTTAATATAGACCAAATATTATATTGTATTATAAATATATTCTCCATGATGACGTAACTATGGACTTTTATGTTTTACTTCAAACGATAATCTGTGAACGTCGTATCAATAGACAAGTTGCGATACGTGGTCTGTGATCAATGTTAAAACCTGCTTTGTGTGAAAAAATATCTATAAATCCGGTGTTCATTTGCAAAAAGCCTTTTCAGTACAAATGCAGTAATCGACATCCATTGTTTATTACAAAGTTGACTAGCGCTCGACAGGCGCAGCTTAAAAGCGGAAATTGTAATTCAATATCGAATGGTGCACATTGACAATTTCGTTCAAACAAACGCTTACGCGAGTATTTGATGAAAACAACTGTGCTGCACGAGCGTGGAAAAGGAAAAGTGAAAAATTTAAACATTCCATTTGATTGCAATCGCTCAAGCAGAAAGTGAAAATGAACAAGTAGACACAGTATTGTATTACATTCCTTCCCCTGGTATTAATTTTTTTCATTTCATAAAATCATTTCTGTTATTAGATTGTTTATGTTTTCAATAGCACAAGGCAGTAAATGAGCGTATTTTCATCAAAGCACCGTTTGAACGGATCCTTTCAGAGTGTTTTTCTAGACAGCTTTGCGTTTTTAGCCAGTTGTTTTACTTGTATGGAATTCTATTAAATATTTATATACATAAAAGAAATCTAGAAAAAATCTTGCTTGTACATGAGAGACAAACACATTTTTGTCAATAACCACGTAAAATATGAATTTCCGTAATCGTGTTAATAACAAAGTAATATTTTTTTTATATGACAAAAGCTTTCTATAAAAGCTCATCCAAACCAGTCAGTATTGCAGACGATTTTGATGCATATAGTTAATAAACGTCAATTAAGCATGGCACTCTGTAAAACCGACGGCATTGATGTCCAATCGATCACAAAACCACGGCTGGGCTGCACACAAACATTGCTACCGCTAATGTATTCAGACACATCTCCCCCTCCCAAATGACTTGATGCCAATACAGATCCACGCAGATACAAAACACATTCAATTTCATAAAAATTAAAAATTCAAATACTGTGCATTATTTTGGGGTATTACTTTTTAATATCATTAAGTATTGCAAAACTTTCACATAGATAGTATATTTGTATTATTATTAGACTCCAATTATTAAGATGCCCATCTTTAGGTCCGCCCGACGGACTATGGTATTATAAAATTTTAAATAAATACACTTTAATCATCTTCCCTATGCCCTGAACTGGGGCCTTAGGACTCTAGTAAGTAAGTAATCACCTGCAATATGATAAAAATTAGGTGGTACATAGAGTCTGTATCTATTTTAAATCCATATATATATATGTATGGAAATTAAGCGCTGAGTTGTCAGCTAATATTGAAAAGCCATATCAGAATTAAATAAGTACCCGCATATTCTATTCAAAATTAATAACTATTGGGATATTTTTCATTTGTTATATAACCAACATTTTAAATCATTCCATAAAGCTTGATTTGTATTTTTAATTCTTATTTAAAAAAATGGTTTTCTGTAAATATTCTTACCTGTTTGGCGGAGAGTTTCTTGCCAGTTTTTCTCGTCTGCGTTACGCTCTTGATTTGGGAACTGCCAGTAAATGTAGAGTCTATTTTTTTATAAATTTTCTCATCAGAATGAATATTAAAAAAACTACCTATATTAATAAAGTCATTTTTGATTTGTCCATATAAAAATATTTTCACGTCACAATTACATAAAATAGTACTATTGTTTACAGCTACAACAACTATACAAACACTATTAATAAATACAATGATATAATTCATAATTGTTATCAAATTAAATTACAATTACCAAATATCATTAATATAATTTACATCACATTCCAAGCGCTTGACATGCGGTAAGGTACTAACCATTTATTCACAATTTATATATTAACCAGAATTTTTTTAAAACAACGTTCACAGATATAAAAGGCTAGGAGAGTCCAGTGTGAAATTTAACACAACCTTAAGCCACTTTAAATCAAAATACATGCGCTACATATAACGGATGATAAAATGAAAAATATGGCTTTGGCTATCATTTTTTAACATCAAAATTCCATTTCAATTTTCATTCGCTTCGTTAATATTGCATAAAAGGCTTTGAAGGCTAGAGCTTTTTTGTCATCACTCATGAACACGTCGAAAGATTGAGTGTGAAAATCCGGGAGAATTCGATTACAGATTTCCTGCAGCTCTTGTGAGTTGAAATTCAGTCCGAGTGGATGTAAAAAAACAGTGCGAAACATTAACAACAATTTGCATCATAAAAGCCTGTCACGCAAAATTAAAGTAACACAAGGAAAATATTATAATAAATCAGACAAAGCAAAATATGATTATGTTCTATATGGAACGTTTGAATTGATATGTTCCTTGATAAGCGCGTTTTAAGTTATTGATGCGACAATAAAACACAAAAAAAATTGTATTAAAATTATTTATAGATCCGTACCCCTTATCGGATAAAGAAACTCCATTGACCTATACATTAATAAATTTGTCGATAAAAACCTATTTTAAGAGTTATAATCTATAACGACACTTTAATTACGTATTTTAAATTGTGTATTTCATTAATATGAGACAGGCATTCTCAGACAGATTCTCAGACGTCGCATGTCACCAATTTATAATTTATTATGTAACTAATCATTTAGTATTTGTCTTAACGCAAAGACTAATAAATATTATGTTGGAATTTATGGATTAATAACCATTTAACTAATCATCATATTTAGGTAAATATTATAGTATAATGATATCTAGGTAAAATTTTAAGTACGCTTTGCGCTTTACGCCGTTGAACGAAGAGTTTAGAGAGTATAAGTCTTTAGATACGTACGTAAATGTAACCTGATAATATTAATATTTATAGAAAATTACGTGTATGCAGTGACAGTACTGCCAGGACCAAAACTTGAACTTGGACAAACCGGGCTTTCTGGCTTGCACACGTGTATGTACATACATCGATGGAGCTGAAGAAGTTTTACTTCAGACGTGTCAGTTATGTTAATCGTTATACATAAAATATATTAGCAAACATAAAACCAGCATCAATTAATCAATATTTTCTTGCAATGGATTATCATTATTAGCAATGCATAGAAATGTCTTAATAGAGATTTGTTTCGTATTATTTTCAAAATGCTACAACAATACTGATAGTTATTTTTTTTTAAATTTTTGACTCGGTTCATTTAACGTCATGTGTTTTGACACAAAGATTATTCGTATCGGGCCAATATAAAGGAAAAATATGTACGTAACTGCACCGGAGTTATTTCACGTTATGTCAGATCGTGTTTAGTAATATTAAAGCTAAATGTACAAACCACTGGATTATAATGCCAAGTTTGCGACACGATATTGAATGAAGTTTTTGTCGTTTGATGACGTCGCAAATTTTTCTTAGTTATCAACGATGTAAGATGAGGCTTCACTTTGCAGTGTTTCCACTAAAAATGTAATCGTAGCAGTCTGAATTCTTTGAAAATGTGTTCATGTTATAAATTAAATTTTGAGTGCATTCACTAAATTGCGCGTCGCATCACAGTGTGAACTCAGTACTAATTAATATTTGACGCGTAAGCTTTTAGTATCAAGGGAAACTTGAATATTTCATGAATGATAAAACCCTCATCAATTGCACCGTCAGACTTCTATTTCTTTAACTTAAACCGTACACACAACCAAGTTTTATACTTCTACTACAAATAACTCAGCATTTACAGATATATCTACTATCAATATATTTACTTTAGCTAAAGGGGATGGTTGTTCTCTCAATAAGGCTCTTCCTTCCTGGCTAATTCGTACGTCTAGGGAATTTCCTTTCCGTGTCTATTCGTTTAGATCCTGTCTTCATTTAACTCGTCAATTAAACGAAGCAATGTATTATATAAATCGAATAAGTGCCTGCTTTGCGCTAAGTTAGTTACCCTTAGTTTTGTATTTATCTATTTCGTTTATTTTTGGGTTATATACTTGCATTGTTTATTGCACACACGTACCTATACTTTATTGCACTTAAACACTAGGAGCAAATAACGTTAACACCTCAAGATATTATAAACAAGGACGCACTTAACCTGTACCATCCTCACGAACTTACATATCTGAGACAAGTGTACGAAACTATTGTTAAAGAAGGCTTTATGCAGAGGTCAAAACCATACAGGTACAACATTCATACACATACAATTTTCTCAGTGACAGGTGCACATACAGTTTGGTAATGTGGGTTGTCTGGAAGAGATCGCTTATTAGCGATACTAACATCTAGTACATATAACAGCAACGGGCGGCCTTATCGCTAATAAGCGATATATTTTAATATATTAACTAAATGTTAATAATACATGGGTGAGAAAATTCGTAAACACAAAACATGTCGTCCGCACCACTAATATTAATGCCAATTTTCTTCAAAGCGTAGTTTGTATTTATTAACAAATTCTTCGGTTGTACATTAAAACGCTTTGTGGATAAGTTCGTTAAGAGAGACAGTACAGAGAGACAAAACATAAGGAATTTCTTAAAATTTATATTAAATGCTCAGAAAAAGCTTGGCTTTTATTAAGAAACGTTTACTATCTAAAGTGTATTCAATTAAATATGTTATTTAACCATTTTTTTACATTTGAAAAAAATTACAATTGTTTTTTTTTGCCATTCATTTTCTATCCTCGCTTTAATGTTATGTAAATAAACTATACTAATTCTACTTAGTGACTAATTATTTTAAAAAATTAAATTTTATAAACAAATTTGATACTTTAAAATAAATTTAAAAAGTATGGTTTTTTAGTACAGATCACATAATACTGGCGGAATTTCGCGATACGTTGAGAGAGAAAAGCGCCAGCTCTTCTGTACCGGTACTGACTACCAGGCGCCTACCTAGTTCTTTAATAAGCACCTGTGCAGTTGTACCCCATGGTCCAAGAGTCTCTAAAGCAATGATGATATTTATTATTCATAATACTTAGAATAAACAAAAGTTAGCGAGAGTGTTTTATTTTCACTCATCCCATATTGCCATATTTTTATTAATATTAATTATATCAGAATATAAAATTCTCGTGTCACAATGTTTGTTCCCTTACTCCTCCGAAATTTTGTGGACATATTGAGTAGGACTAAGAATCGGCCAACATCCATTTTTAGATACATTTTTTTTGGCAAAACTACGGTTGTCGGGATCAGCTAGTATAATAATAAAACTTTCCTTTTCCAATTTATGTGTTAATAAATATGTTACGTGAGATATACTAGTTAAAATTATATTTTTGATATTCAAATGGTTCTTTTTTTCCATTCTTAAGTTAAATTTAATCTAAAATATAACAAAGAGACAATCAACAATCACAACCAAGATTGTTCAAAAAATACTTTTTGAGTATTGCAGTTAAATTAAGTTTCACCCTCCTTATATATATTTATATTTTTATATATATTATTTTTGGGCAACACCATTTTCTTGGAAACATACATCAGGTTTGGCTCTTGGTACTGACTGACCAACGTAATATCTCGCTTTAAATAAATTAAAATATACTTAATATTGTAAATAAAAATTGATGACTTTCAAATCGCCTATACAGCTGACATTGACATAAGTAAAGCATTGTGTTTAAAATATTTGTAATACAATAATATGTTAAATAGTAACATAATTTTAAATATAATTTAATGTAATGAAATATTTAATAAAAATTAAACCGAACGAAATAAATAAATACAAGCTGTCACGACGTAATTTTCTCCCCCTTACAGGCAATAAAGCATATTTATAATTTCATTATTTTTTTTAAAATTATTTTTAAGTGTTATGTTTATTGCTTCTAAATTGAACTATCCATGTTAAAACAAAAAACAATATTTCTGTTTCCTGGTTCTAAGCTACCTAATTGTCAGCCAAATCGGTTAGGCCGTTCTTGAGTTATAAATATTGTAACTAACAGACTAATTTTGCTCTTATATGTACTAACATCTGTTAACGTCGTTAGCTTCTAATGTTTAAGTGCAATAAAGTGAAAATAAATAATTAACCACATAATGACTTTACGAAAACACTTTTAAATCTATTACAAAGACATAGTAATAAAGCGTACATCGCTTGACACATAAAACCAAATCAATTCCTCACGCTGATAACAGTTTCATTCATCACGGAATCATTCATAAATAAAATTTACGTGTCAATTCATTAATTCTACTACGTTTAATACTTGAAAACAATAGTACGTGCAGCGTACGCAATCATATTATATTTTAGTATTTCCCAGTAATTGAATTGCGTGGCCTTTACTATGATCGATGTATGAACGTATGATACAGGTTGTAAATGGCAGGGGTGGCAGGGGGTGAGAGTGGGTGGGTGTACTTGACTCGTATCTAGACGACTAATTGTTGAATGCCCAGTCTTTTTTGCAATTACACACCCTACGACCCTACTGTATATCTACACAGGTATATCTAGAAAAATTAACAACGGTTCATAAATGTTTTTTAATAACGAAATCGCTAATCTCTTCACTTTTACACATATTATATTCATCCACAAATTATAGTTTATAATCTGATTTATTCGCACAAAAACAACCTATGAGAACATACGTCTAAATTGTTCTTGTAATGATAGGAAGAGCATCGTCACCAACATGTATCCTTTGCAACAAACTTCTAATGATATAATCAAAATTTATGTATTTATTTACTTACATATCAATTATAAACTAGAATAAAATTAAGGTATGACAAATGTTATATTAATATATAATATGGCCAGTTAATTTATTTATACAATCCGATTATTCAATACAACACTAGACTTACTACTTTCCCTTAATGGACAATGTAAGTAGTGTATTAATGGACAATTGCTTGTTAATTAGTGTCTGGTAACACTATTAAAATGTATTTAGACTTAAATTACTTAAGTGTTAAGTTTGTCCAGATACTTTTGCATTGTATAAGATATAATACACAAAATTTAGTTTTTGAATATCGTAAATGCGTTTTTTTTAAAAATTCGAATGCACTTTCATAGTTATGTTGTTACGTATCTTAAAAAAATTAAAAAAGGTGTATACGTTGTTCTTAATGTTATCCTATACAATGTACTATTATAAGGCTCAGCGATGTAATGCTCAAGGGACCTCAGAGGACATCAAGAAGACTGCTCTAGCCGTTTGAAAGACATGGGTAGTGAGATGTCCTGAACATCACCAATTCTCACTACCTTGTCTTTCATGCGGAGTGAGCGCCTCTCAACATGAAGATGCTTACGAACAGATGTAGTTTTATTAATAAATACAAAATATTGTAGTTAATAAATACTTAAAAAAGATTAATTCTTAATTTAACATTAGAATTATACAATTCGTATTATATTAGTGTCGTTCCCCCACTGCGCGTTTCGTAAGACATTTCTTACCAAGCACCAACACGTTATGTAACGAGCTGCCCGCCACTGTATTTCCGAACCATTAAGACTTAGGGTCCTTCAAGACAAAAGCGTACCCTCCCTAAAAGGCCTG